>CM022298.1:100285203-100926733 GCA_011799875.1 Thinopyrum elongatum
CCTGAAGACAATGTTGAGCCTGAAGGCAATGCTGAAGATGAAGACAAGGATCAGCAACAGCAAAGTTTTCGCCCTGTCCATCCTCGTGTGGCCAATGAACTTCAGATTGAGAAGATAATTGCTAGCATCAACGCACCAGGTCCGCTTACATGATCAAGAGCTACGCAACTAGCAAACTTCTGTGGGCACTTTGCATTCGTCTCCATATCCGAACTCAAGAAAGTTGATGAAGCCTTTATGGAACCAGAATGGATTCAAGCTATGCAATAAGAGCTTCAACAATTTGAGCTCAACAATGTCTGGAAGCTAGTCAAACATCCTGATCCTCGCAAGCACAATATTATTGGCACCAAATTGATCTATCGCAACAAACAAGATGAACATGGTCAAGTCGTCAGAAACAAAGCTTGTCTTGTTGCTCAAGGTTACACACAAGTAGAGGGAATTAACTTCGATGAAACCTTTTCTCTTGTGGCTAGGCTTGAAGCCATTCGCACACTGCTAGCCTATGCTAACCACAACAACATCATACTGTATCAAATGGATGTGAACAACGCCTTCCTCAACGGCAAAATTGAAGAAGTATATGTGCCTCAACCACCTGGTTTTGAAGATCCAAAGCATCCTGATATGGTTTACAAGCTTGATAATCCACAAGAATAGGGGATCGCAACAGTTTTAGAGGGTAGAGTATTCAACCCAAATTTATAGATTCGACACAAGGGGAGCCAAAGAATATTTGTAAGTATTATCAGTTGAGTTGTCAATTCAACCACACCTGGAGATTAAATATCTGCAGCAAGGTGATCAGTAGCACATTAATATGATAGTTTCTACCTCAGTGATAATAGTAGCAGTAACGGTAACAGTGATAGCAATGGTTTTGTAGCAAGTGTAACAGTAGCAACAACAGTAGTAACTTAGCAAGAACAATATATGGAAAATTCGTAGGCATTGGATTGGAGAATTCGTTGGATGATATTCATCATATAACAGTCATAACCTTGGGCGATAAAAAACTAGCTCCAGTTCATAAATATAATGTAGGCATGTATTCCGTAAATAGTCATACATGCTTATGGAAAGAACTTGCATGACATCTTTTGTCCTACCCTCCCGTGGCAGCGGGGTCCATAAGGAAACTAAGGGATATTAAGGCCTCCTTTTAATAGAGAACCGGAACAAAGCATTAACACATAGTAAATACATGAACTCCTCAAACTACGGTCATCACCGGAAAGTATCCCGATTATTGTCACCCCGGGGTTTACGGATCATAACACATAAGAGCTGAATATGACTTGCAAGATCGGATCTAGAACATAGATATAATGGTGAAAACATAAACGGTTCAGATCTGAAATCATGGCACTCAGGTTCTAGTGACAAGCATTAAGCATGGCAAAGTCATAACAACATCAATCTCAGAACATAGTGGATACTAGGGATCAAGCCCTAACAAAACTAACTCGATTACATGATGAATCTCATTTAACTCCTCACCGACCAGCGAGCCTATGAAGGAATTACTCACTCCCGATGGGGGAGCATCATGGAATTGGTGATGAAGGAGGGTTGGTGATGACGAGGACCGAAGATTCTCCTCTCCGGAGCGCCAAACAGACTCCGGATCTAGCCTCCCGATGAAGAACAGGAGGTGGCGTCGGCTCCGTCTCATGAAATGCAATAATTCTTCCTCCCAGATTTTTCTCTCCGAAAATAGGTATTTAAGGAGTTGGAATTAGGGTCTGCGGGGCCACCAGGTGGGCACAACCCACCTGGGCGCGCTCGGAGGCGGTGGCGCGCCCTGGTGGGTTGTGCTCAACCAGGCCCCCCCTCCGGTGGTTCTTGGCTCCAGTATTTTTCTTTTATTGCAAAATAATTCTCCAAAAAGTTTCGTTCCATTCCGAGAACTTTTATTTCTGCACAAAAACAACACCATGGTAGTTCTGCTAAAAACAGCGTCAGTCCGGGTTAGTTTCATTCAAATCATGCAAATTAGAGTCCAAAACAAGAGCAAAAGCGTTAGGAAAAGTAGATACGATGGAGATGTATCAACTCCCCCAAGCTTAAACCTTTGCTTGTCCTCAACCAATTCAGTTGACAAACTGAAAGTGAAAAAGAAAAACTTTTACAAACTCTTTTGTTCTTGTTTACATAAATAAGCTTAAGTAGCACCTAGGTTTTTAGCAAAGATTATGACTAACCATGTCAACAATAACTCTTAAAAATTATATTAACTCATATCAATGGCATAAGCAACTAGCGAGCAATAATAAAATATCTCAAATGACAACACTTTGACAAAA
The DNA here is from genome assembly GCA_011799875.1 of Thinopyrum elongatum. Taxonomy (NCBI): domain Eukaryota; kingdom Viridiplantae; phylum Streptophyta; class Magnoliopsida; order Poales; family Poaceae; genus Thinopyrum; species Thinopyrum elongatum. The sequence goes on from CM022298.1 coordinate 100,287,513, forward strand.
CAACCGTGATATAATATGACAATAGTGGTATCTCGCTAGCCCTTTCTGAGACCGCAAAACATAAATGCAGATCACCTCCAAAGTTCAAGCAGCGACTAAACATTGTAATTCATGGAAGAAAAGATCCAGTCATGATGCATCCAACATTAATTATGCACAATGCATGAGGATGACAATAGTGCTCTCAGGTCTGGCGCTTATTTGAGAAGGTGATGACTCAACATAAAATTAAATAGATAGTCCCTTCGCAGAAGGAAGCAGGGATTTGCAACGGTGCCAGAGCTCAGAGTTTTAAAACAAAGATAAATGTAATTTTGGGAAATGCGCCCTTCCTGTTTACGTCACGACCAAAAGTTATCAATATCTTCCATGCTAAACACATTAGTGGCGGTTCCCAAGCGATAAAAGTAAAGGTTTACTCCCCCTCCACCAACAAACACACTCCACGGCTAGCCGAATCCATGGGTACCGTCCATACCAACATCAGTCCTGGGGGGAGTTTTGTTTAATTACTTGCAATTTTTTATTTCAGGACTGGGAATCCCTATTACCGCCCCTCTCGTGCGAGGATGAGTGAATAAGCACTCATCATGAGAATAACCCGCTTATCATGGAAGATACTGACTACCCCCTGTCACTCTATGAACAATCCAGGCACAAAAAAATAGAAGTTTATTTGAAGTTTTTTAGAGGTGGCACATGCAAATTTACTTAGAACGGCAGGGTAATACCGCATATAGGTAGATATGGTGGACTCATCTGGAATAACTTGGGTTTTAGGATTTTGATGCACAAGCAGTATTCCCGCTTAGTACAGGCGAAGGCTAGCAAACAGGTTGAGAAGCGGCCAGCTAGAGAGCGAAAACGGTCATGAACATGCGTTATGCATAATTAACATTGAATACTAGCATGAGTAGGATATGAACACCATGAACATAAATATCGTAGAGGCTATGTTGGTTTTGATTCAACTACATGCATGAAGATGTGCCAAGTCAAGCCACTTGAAACATTCAGAGGAGCATACCATATCATCATACTACATCACAATCGTTTTAATGCATGTTGGCATCCAAGATAAATCATTATCCACTCCTAGCTACTTAAGCATCGCATGAGAAACTATAATCTCTAATTGTCATTGCAAACATGTTTGATCATAATATGCTGAATCATGGATACTAGGTTAAACATATTTACAAAAACAGAACAAGTTGAGTTCATACCCGTTTCTCTCTGCCACAGCCAGTTCATCAAATATCGTCATTATTGCCTTTCACTTGCACGACCGAATGATATGAAAATAGTAGTGCAAGAGTGCCATGGACTAAGCTGGAATCTGCAAATATTTTATTCAAAAGGAAAAGACAAGGTAATATGGGCTCTTTGTTAGATCAATAGCAATGCATATGAGAGCACCTCAACATTTTCATCGTGGTCTTCTCCTTGGTATGACTCAATAAAAAGAAAAGAAATTCAAAGAAACACACTGAATATTTTTGGAGGTTTTAGTTTTTCTTGAAGAAAAGAAATTAAGGAAAAAAGAAAAGCAAAAATAAGAAAAACTATTTACACGGGAGAGCTCCCAACAAGCAAAAGAAGAACAAGGAAATCTTTTTTTGTTTTCTTTTTAAAACTGCATCTAATTAAACTAGAAAGAAATACCGAAAAGAAGCAGGAAACATTTTTTGGATTTTCTCAAAGTTTTTCAAACAGACAAGATGAAAGCGAGAAAATAAATCTAGCATGGATAATACAATGAAAAATTGTGAACACCGACAGCTGGAATGAAATGTGTGAACATGATTGTAATGTCGGTGGAAATACGTACTCCCCCAAGCTTAGGCTTTTGGCCTAGCTTGGTAATCACCATCCGCGGCCTGCATAATAGTTAGAGTGGTAGCTCATGGAGGCTCTTGGTGTAGCCTCCTCAGCCCGACGAGCAGTCGCGACCTCCATGTTGTGCTCACGGGCCTCGCTCTCAAGAACATCATACCTTCCTTTGCTGTGATAATCAAAGAGAGCAGGCGCAGGCAAAACAACAGGCACAATAGGTTTTTTATCGAACATCAAGTTATAAGTATAATCAGTGATTGTGCCCATAAGGAACTTATGACGTTTCATGGCATCAAAGGCTAAGTACTGAGTAGGTAAGATGGGGTCATAAGGCAGAGGTGTAACACCAACCTCTTTAGCTAAACGAGAAGCATAAATCCCAACATAAAAATAACCACTACCGGCATTGTGCTGCAGCCTTCGTGCTCCAAGATTATAGCGTTTAATTCCAGTCAGGGCAGTGTGTATGAGGCTCAAGTCAGGAGCACATAGTGTACTACAATCTTGCTTGCCTACGATGCATTTGCCATTAAAGAGTGCAAAGTAATGAATTGATGGGAAGTGAATACTTTTTATTCTACCTTGTGTCACTCCTCTATCCTCACCGTAGCAAAGGTTAGTCAAAAATGACTCATATTCAGATCTTGGTGGCTCATCTAGCGGACCCCAATATGGAATTTTGCAGGCAGTACAAAACATCTCTAGAGGCATGGTAAATGGATGATCATAAAGACTAAATGAAACTCTAGACTCACATGGAAGAAATTTAAATTTCTTAGTGAATGTTTCTGTGAGGTTGAGATGCTGAATGCACTTATCTTCGATGTAGGGACCGAGCTCAGGGTTGTGAACATATTGCTCAAATTCTTCCTTAATACCTGCGCTCACCATGAAATTGTTACACGGCCATAAGCATGATTTGATAGCCGCATCTCGCATTTCACTTGCGCTTGGTTCAACATAAGACCAACGTATCGAGCCACTACTAGATGATGCCTCCGTAGACCTCCTCCTCGAAGAAATCCTAAAGAATTGCATTTTTATTTGTGAACAATTTCTAAAAAAATTTGGGACACAAATTTTTTGTCAACAAAACTTCGCAAGATTGATAGCAACTACTCATAAGAGTGCATAGAGGCCATATTAAGCATTCAAACTACTTAGAACTCTAAGAACTCAATATGCAAGCTCATCTACAGCAGCACCAAGAGTAGCTAATTATTCGAAATACAAACCACTAAAGCAAAAACTAATTGGAGCAATGGAGGAGTCACATACCAAGTAGCAATCCCCCAAAATAGTTTCAGAAATGGAGCTTCGAGCAAAGTGATCGAAATTCACGGGGTTAAGAGCAAGAACACGAGAGAGAGAGAGAGAGCAATGGTGATTTTTTCTGGAGGTAGGAGATGACATGGGCTAAAGAGATAACTAAGGGGACCCACGTGGGGACCACAACCCACCAGGGCGCGCCTGGGGCTGCTGGCACGCCCTGGTGTCTTGTGGTCACCAGGTGCACCCCCCTTTGATGTTATTTGCACCAAAAATTCAAAAATATTCAGAAAAAATCATATTAAATTTTTAGGGCATTCTGAGAACTTTTATTTTGGGTCATTTTTTATTGCATAGGAAATTCAGAAAACAGACAGAACATGGCATTTTATTTTATTTAACAAAGAAAAACAGAAAACAAAAGTTGGGAGCAGAAGGTTGTGCTTACTAAATTCATCAACTTCATACCTCTCAAAAGTGATCCATTAATATGGTTGATCAAGTCTTATTAACAACCACCTTCGATTAGCATGAAACCGAAGAACTTTCATAAAACACTAGGTTACCTCAACGGGGATATGCATGTCCCCAACAATAAGTATATCATATTTCTTTTTGGCAGTAGGTAGAGGTAGTTGAAAACTTCCAATAGTGAGTGTTGGAGATTTTTCAATAACATTAATACCATTCACTTGGAATTGTTTCTTCGGAAAGTGCACTGTATGTTCATTACCATTAATATGAAAAGTGACCTTGCTTTTATTGCAATCAATAACAGCCCCTGCAGTATTGAAAAAGGGTCGACCAAGGATAATCGACATGTTGTCGTCCTCGGGCATCTCAAGTATAACACAGTCAGTTAAGATAGTAACATTTGCAACAACAACGGGCGCATCCTCAAACACCGATAAGTATGGCAGTTGATTTGTCAGCCATTTACAAAGATATTTCAGTAGGTGTGAGTTTATTCAAATCAAGTGTTTTATATAAGGAGAAAGGGATAACACTGACAGCAGCTCCTAGATCACACAAAGCAGTTTTAACATAATTTCTTTTGATGGAGCAAGGTATAGTTGGTATCCCTGGGTCTCCAAGTTTTTCAGGTACTCCATCCTTAAAAGAATAATTAGCAAGCATGGTGGAGATTTCAGCTTCCGGTATCTTTCACTTATTAGTGATGATGTCTTTCATATATTTTGCATAAGGGGCCATCTTTAAAATATCAGTAAAGCGAGTGCGCAAAAAGACTGGCCTAAGCATTTCGGTATATCGTTCAAATTCTTTATCATCTTTTTTCTTAGTTGATTTAGGTGGAAAGGGCATGGGTTTTTGAACCCATGGTTCTCTTTCTCTTCCATGTTTTCTAGCAACAAAGTCTCTTTTATCATATCTTTTATTTTTAGGTTGTCAAGATCAACAGCTGGTTCTATTTCAACATCATTATCTGGTTGTTTATCAATGTCTGGTTGAGTGTCTTCATGAACATCATCATTATCTTTTTCATTATCACTAGGTGGATGTTCATTACCAGATTGAGTTTCAGCATCAGAAATAGAAACATCATTATTATTTTCAGGAGGTTTTTCTATTTCAGGTTCACTAGAGGTATGCAAAGTCCTATCATTTTTCTTTTTCTTCTTCCTTTTAGAAGGACTAGGTGCAACGGTATTAATTCTTTGAGAGTCATGTTCAATTCTTTTAGGGTGTCCCTCAGGATAAAGTGGTTCCTAAGTCATTTTACCTCCTCTAGTTGCTACTCTAACAACAAAGTCATTCATATTATTGTTCATTTCACTAAGTAGTTCTCTTTGTGATTTAGCAACTTGTTCTAGTTGAGTTTGAAGCATAGAAGCATGTTTTCCTACACCTCTTACATCATTAGTAATTCTAAATAAAAAGTGACTCAAGCGAGCAATCATATTAGAATTATATTTCAATTGTTTCATAACATTTTTATTGAAGTGATCTTGTTTTCTAATGTAGTTGTCAAACTCATAAAGGCATTGACTAGGATGTTTGTTGTAAGGGATGACACTTTCATCAAATTTCATTAAAGATTTTACCTCTACCACCTTTGTTGGTGGTGTGTCAAGTCCATGTATTTCTTCAATAGGAGGTAAAATTTTAACATCCTCTGCTTTAATACCTTTTTCCTTCATACTTTTCTTTGCCTCTTGCATATCTTCAGGACTGAGATATAAGATACCCCTCTTCTTCGGAGTGGGCTTAGGTGGTGATTCAGGAATAGTCCAATCATCATAATTTTTCAATATATTATTCAATAAATCCTCAGCTTGTTCAACATTTTGTTCCCTGAAAACACAACCAACACAACTATCTAGGAAGTCCCTAGAAGCATCGGTTAGTCCATTATAGAAGATATCAAGTATTTCATTTTTCTTAAGAGGATGATCAGGCAAAGCATTAAGCAATTGGAGAAACCTCCCCCAAGCTTGTGGGGGACTCTCTTCTTCAATTTGCACAAAATTAAATATTTCCTGTAAGGCAGCTTGTTTCTTATGAGCAGGAAAATATTTTTCAGAGAAGTAATAAATCATATCCTAGGGACTACGCACACTACCAGGAGTAAGAGTATTGTACCATATCTTAGCATCACCCTTTAATGAAAACGGAAATAATTTGAGAAAATAGTAGTAGTGAATCTTCTCATCATGAGCAAATAGGGTAGCTATATCATTTAATTTAGTAAGGTGTGCCACAACAGTTTTAGTTTCATAGCCATGGAAAGGATTAGATTCAACCAAAGTAATTAACTCTGGGTCGATAGAGAATTAATAATCCTTATCAGTAACAAAGATAGGCGAAGTAGCAAACTTAGGATCACATTTCATTCTAGCATTCAAAGACTTTTCTTTCAGTTTGCATAATAATTTCTTGAGATCATCTCTATCATTGCAGGCAAGAAAATCTCTAGCTACCTCCTCATCCATAACATAACCTTCAGGTATCTTAGGTAATTCATATCTAGGAGAGCCAGGTCTAATAGGTGTTTCAAGATTTTCAGTTTCTAGTACTTCATCAGTTTCAACATTCTCAATATCTTTAGCTCTAGCAAGTTGTTCATCAAGAAATTCACCTAGTGGCATATTATCATCAAGCAAGGTACTAGCATCATCATGAGTAGCATTCATAGCAGAAGTAGCATCATCAATAACTTGCGACATATCAGGATTTATAGCATGTGGTGGTGTTGCGAGTCTACTCAAAACAGAAGGTGAATCAAGTGCAGAGTGTGATGGCAGTTCCTTACCTCCCCTCGTCCTAGAGTGAACGATCTTGGTTTTTGTATCCTTCAGATTCTTCATAATGATAAATAGATAATAATCCCAAGTGACTCAACAAATATAGCTATGCTCCCCGGCAACAGCGCCAGAAAAAGGTCTTGATAACCCACAAGTATAGGGGATCACAACAATTTTTGAGGGTAGAGTATTCAACCCAAATTTATAGATTCGACACAAGGGGAGCCAAAGAATATTTGTAAGTATTAGCAGTTGAGTTGTGAGTGCAACCACACCTGGAGATTAAATATCTGCAGCAAGGTGACCAGAAGCACAGTAATATGGTAGTTTTGATAGCAGTGATAATAGTAGCAGTAACGGTAACAGTGATAGCAATGGTTTTGTAGCAAGTGTAACAGTAGCAACAACAGTAGTAACTTAGCAAGAACAATATATGGAAAATTTGTAGGCATTAGATTGGTGAATTCGTTGGATGATATTCTTCATATAACAGTCATAACCTAGGGCGATAAAAAACTAGCTCCAGTTCATAAATATAATGCAGGCATGTATTCCGTACATAGTCATACATGCTTATGGAAAGAACTTGCATGACATCTTTTGTCATACCCTCCCGTGGCAGCGGGGTCCATAAGGAAACTAAGGGATATTAAGGCCTCCTTTTAATAGAGATTTGGAACAAAGCATTAACACATAGTGAATACATGAACTCCTCAAACTACGGTCATCACCGGAAAGTATCCCGATTATTGTCACCATAGGGTTTACGGATCATAACACGTAACAGGTGAATATGACTTGCAAGATCGGATCTAGAACATAGATATAATGGTGAAAACATCAACACTTTAGATCTGAAATCATGGCACTCGGGCCCAAGTGACAAGCATTAAGCATGGCAAAGTCATAAGAACATCAATCTCAGAACATAGTGGATACTAGGGATCAAGACCTAACAAAACTAACTTGATTACATGATTAATCTCATCCAACTCCTCACCGACCAGCGAGCCTACGAAGGAATTACTCTCTCCCGATGGGGAGCATCATGGAATTGGTGATGAAGGAGGGTTGGTGATTACGAAGACCGAAGATTCCCCTCTCCAGAGCCCCAAACGGACTCTAGATCTGGCCTCCCGATGAAGACTAGGAGGTGTTGGTGGCTTCGTCTCGTCAAACGCGATAATTCTTCCTCCCTGATTTTTCTCTCCGAAAATAGGTATTTAAGGAGTTGGAATTAGGGTCTGCAGGGCCACTAGGTTGGCACAACCCACCTGGGCGCGCCTGGAGGGGGTGGGGCGCCCAGGTGGGTTGTGCTCAACCAGGGGCCCCCCTCCGGTGGTTCTTGGCTCCAGTATTTTTCTTTTATTGCAAAATAATTCTCCAAAAAGTTCCGTTCCATTCCGAGAACTTTTATTTCTGCACAAAAACAACACCATGGTAGTTCTGCTGAAAACAGCGTCAGTCCAGGTTAGTTTCATTGAAATCATGCAAATTAGATTCCAAAACAAGAGCAAAAGCATTAGGAAAAGTATATACGACGGAGATGTATCAAAGCTCAACAAGGCACTGTATGGCCTCAAACAAGCACCTCGAGATTGGTATGACACACTCAAAGAATTCTTGAAGAGCAAAGGCTTCAAACCTGGTTCTCTAGATCCCACTCTCTTCACGAAAACATATGATGGAGAACTGTTTGTATGCCAAATCTATGTGGATGAAATTATCTTCGGGTGCACTGACAAAAGATACAGCGATGAATTTGGTCATATGATGCAAGAGCAATATCAGATGTCCATGATGGGGGAGCTGAAATTCTTCCTTGGTCTTCAAATCCGACAACAAAGAAATGGCATCTTCATATCTCAAGAAAAATACCTCAAAGATTGCCTAAAGAAGTTTGGAATGCAAGACTGTAAAGGATACACGACGCCAATGCCAACCAAAGGTCAATTGGGCTCCGACGACAATGGTAAAGAGTTCGATCAAAAGGTATACCGCTCCATGATTGGTTTTTTTATTGTACGTATGTGCATCTAGGCCAGATATAATGCTTAGCGTTTGCATGTGTGCCTGATTCCAAGCGGCACCAAAGGAATCGCATCACCTCGTGGTGAAGCGAATACCTCAATATTTGGCTCACACCCCAACGCTAGGATTATGGTATCCAAAGGGCTCAGTGTTTGATCTAGTTGGATTCTCATATGCTGATTATGCTGGTGACAAGCTTGATCGCAAGTCTACATCAAGCACATGTCATTTTCTTGGACGATCTCTTGTCTGTTGGTCTTCAAAGAAGCAGAACTGTGTATCACTATCCACTGCTAAAGCTGAATATATTGCTGCTGGGGTGTGAGCTAAATATCTTAGAATCCTCGAATGTCCTGTGAATGGACACACATCCTAACGCTTATGCATGTTGATGACTTAGGTGCGCAACACACAAAGTAACGTATGTCTTCAATTCATGAAGACATACACTATAAGTGTGAATACTGTTGGGGATACACATAACAGGTAGGCCCACGAAGGGTCAAAATATATTAAAGCATGGGGTCCACACATTAGGTGGGTCCAGATAAATTTCATACAGACATACTATCCACGAGGACAAGCAATGTACTATCCACTCAGACAAGCAACATACCATCCACTCGACTGAAAGTCGACAACTCGGTCATATGACTCACTCGGATATGTGAAGACCAACAGTCGACATGGCACTCGAAGCATCATCTTAGTAGTAGGTTGACATTATGGCATCAATGCCCCACTTTGTAACATAGGAGGTGAGGGGGTGGTGCATTCTATATAAGCCACCCCCACCACTAGACTTGGGGGCAGGCCCACATTCTTCTCCTCCTACCTCTCTCTCTCTCGTCACTAGTCTCAGCACTTAGCTCAGGCATGGGGATCCGTTCCTCTCTCTCACACACACATTGTAATCTCCGGATACATACTCAGATAAAACAAAGCCTCTCCGGAGCACGAGACGTAGGGTTGTTATCTCCACCGTGAGAGGCTCGAACTCGCTAAAACCACCGTGTCACCCATTTGCATCTCGATAGATCATGCTCCTTTACCCTATCCCTTATTATTGTCGGAATCGTTCCCACGACAGTTGGTGCCCACCATGGGGCATGGCGTCTATCAAACCATGATGTAGATGGTTATTTCTTCAACAACCGGCGGCAGATCGATTCCCGCTGGTGCCCTCTATGCCGTTTCATCTCCGTGTATAACTTTTTTGTACTGTTCATCTTCACCACGAGCAAATCATCACAAACAGAAGGAAAACAGACATCCATCCATCCAAGCACATAGAGAACCATCGACCTTCAGGTTGGCTTGCCTCACGTCCGCGTGAGCTGACCACCTGAATCGGCGTTCTAGACATCGCCAAAAGCAGCAACGGCGGCGTGAAAGCAGGAAACCGACTGCGCCTCCACGCACGGCCGGACCGTGGCACCGTCCGACCCATCATCGTCTCCTACCTCGGCACAACTGACCGCGCCTCCACGCACGGCCACTCAGCACCATCCGCCTCATTGTCGTCTCCGATCTCGGCACAACAAAGTGCACCTCGTCTGCGACGTCGTCGTTGAGCCCCCACGCATGGCCGCCGTTGCTGGCATCCTCATTGTCATCTCCGGCCTCGGCACAGTCGGGTGCATCTCGTCTGCGACGTCTGCGCGGCCACCGACGCCGTCCGCCTCATCCTCATCACGCGCGGCCGCCGGCGCCGTTTGCCTCGTCATCGACTCCGGCCTCGTATTCTCGGCAGCTCGGCGGCCACCTCCGTGGTGGAGGCGCAGGCGCGCAGGGCTCCATTCTTCGGCGCCGGTCGGTCGCCGGTGACGGTCTCCGTGGCGGAGGCGCGCTGCGGCGGCGACCTAAGAAATAGCCTCGACCTGCAACCGATGGCCGTTCGGGATTGAAGGAATTAATTCCTGGTAAGTGCATGCATAACGTAGGCCGCCTAATCCAGCGATAACTGCATGCAGGAAAAAAGGAACGGAAGGACAGCTCCCACACGTACGCGGCTCCACCAGCAATCATTAAGGGCATGCCTAACATCGGTCTCATAATTCCTTGAAGCTCGGATTGACTGCTTCATTAAGGTAATCGCCTCGTTAACTGGCCAATTAATGGGGATTACTAACGCCACCTATTTAATTGCCGCGGCCAGAACAAGCCAGCTGTTTCCACAACCCATCAGTTCCGCGCCAGCTAATTCGTGCATGCATGCATGTATAACCATCTGGCCTTCAACTTCATGGCCGTACTTGCTAGTGACTTGCAGGGTCACCCGATGGATCTTTCACTCGGACAGCTGCGAACCTGATTCGTTCAGTGTTCACACAGATGAATCCACTTGGATACAGACTCAAGTTCACTAGGACACGGACCTGAGCTCACTTGGTCACCTACGCGTCGCCACTCTGCTGGATGCATTTTCATCACTCGGACGCTCATCGCCACTCCGCATGACGCGTCTACTTCACTCGGACGCCCCGCACCTCGCCACTCCGCGGGACGCGTCTACTTCACTCGGACGCCCCGCGCATCGTCACTCCGCTGGACGCGTCTACTTCACTCGGACGCCCCGCGCATCGTCACTCCGCGGGACGCGTCTACTTCATTCGGACGCCCCGTGCATCGTCACTGCGTGGGACGCGTCTACTTCACTCGGACGCCCCGCGCATCGTCACTCCGTGGGACTCGTCTACTTCACTCGGACGCCCCGCGCGTCGCCACTCCGCGGGACGCGTCTACTTCACTCGGACGCCCTGCGTGTCGTCACTCCGCGGGACGCGTCTACTTCACTCGGACGCCCCGCGCGTCGTCACTCCGCGGGACGCGCCTACTTCACTCGGACGCCCCGCGCGCCGCCACTCCGCGGGACGCGTCTACTTCACTCGGACGCCCCGCGCATCGTCACTCCGCGGGACGCGTCTACTTCACTCGGACGCCCCGTGCGTCACCACTCCGGTGGACACGTCCACACCATTCAACCGCCCCGCGCGTCGTTAATTGGTTGGACACGTCCTCACCATCCGGCCGCCCTGTGCATCGACACTCGGTTGGGCTAGGCCTCACGCGAAATTTCCACGGCGAATCGATCCGATCGATTGCCCACAGTTCCTTTCCGAAAGGACGTCTGTCAGTCCGACTGACCACCCTTTGTGGGGACCCGTGCACTCGGACATGTAAAACACCCGACTGAAGTCATCTTCAGACCACCCTCCATGGGGACCCATGCACTCGGACACGTAAAACACCCGACTGAAGTCATCTTCAGACCACCCTCCATGGGGACCCGTGCACTCGGACACGTAAAACACCCGACTAAAGTCATCTTCAGACCACCCTCCGTGGGGACCCGTGCACTCGGACACGTAAAACACCCGACTGAAGTCATCTTCAGACCACCCTCCATGGGGACCCGTGCACTCGAACATGTAAAACACCCCACTGAAGTCATCTTCAGAGCACCCTCTGTGGGGACCCGTGCACTCGGATACGTAAAACACCCGACTGAAGTCATCTTCAGACCACCCTCCGTGGGGACCCGTGCACTCGGACACGTAAAACACCCGACTGAAGTCAGCTTCAGACCTACCTCCGTGGGGACCCGTGCACTCAGACACGTAAAACACCCGACTGAAGTCAGCTTCAGACCACCCTCCATGGGTACCCGTGCACTCGGACAAGTAAAACACCCGACTGAAGTCATCTTCAGACCACCCTCCATGGGGACCCGTGCACTCAGACACGTAAAACACCCGACTGAAGTCAGCTTCAGACCACCCTTCGTGGGGACCTGTGCACTCGGACACGTAAAACACCCGACTGAAGTCACCTTCAGGATCGCTATGAGATGAGCTTGACGCCCCTCCGCGGGTTAACTTGGCCCTTCCACTAGGGTCCAAGGCGCATGCCTCGTAAACTTGGACTCAAAGATGGCCTGCGCTGGCGTTCCCCCGGGATAACGAGTGGCATCTCTCCGGAGAGTCAGACCACGTGCCGGCGTCGTCACTCGGGTTTTATGGCATGTCCACACTTGGACCTCAAGTCTATCTCTTCCGAGAGACATATGAATGCCACCAAGTTTTGCTCAGCGATCAACAACATCCGATCATTCAGAGAACCTTTTAGTCCTCACCACTCAGCCGCCCCGCGCGTCACCACTCGGTGAGACACATCTACATCAATCGGCCACCCCGCGCGCCACCATTGGTTGGACACATCTTCACCACTCGGCCGCCCTGCGCGTCGCCACTCGGTGAGACACATCTACATCAATCGGCTGCCCCGCGCATCGCCATCGGTTGAACACATCTTCACCACTCGGCCACCCGCGCGCCTTCAGACAGCTAAGTCATTCTACATGCACTACATTCTATTATTTCCGTGTTCCCGAGTATCTCGTAATTCACACATCACGTTCACTCGAAGGCCACGCCACCGAGTGTACCTCTACGCTCGGTTGCTTATTTTCCCATACTTACTTAGTATTGGTTATTTGACTTCCGAGTCCAACTTCCATTTTTTCGCATACGTCATTCACGAACACCATGTGTTCTTCATTTCGAGTTTGCATCAGTCCTCGGGGGCTGCAACTCAGTCAGAACACTACACTTCCATTTTATTTGAGCTAGCACTCCAACATGTCTGGTTGGATCCTTCACTTCAACAAGTGCATTCGATCCACCACTTTGACAAGTTACATAATCACTCTTTTAGACTCTTGCTGGTTCTGAACCAGCAAGCCCCTTGCACACCCAGCGGGTGTCTATGGGTGTTATTTACACAAATCATTTCAGCACACATCAAATTTCCTCTTGCTATTTTTCTTACACAAGTTACGTGATCACTCGACGGCCCTATGCGCCAACTTCATCGCTACTCGGACTCGGGCACCGTACCGGTCCTAGCGCACCACAACACCGACCTTGTCGCTCTATTGACTTCAAACACATCCGGTCGACCCCTCTGTGGAATCCTCTTCATCATATCAATGATATAGACCTCGTGAGGCATGAGAAAGATAAGTCACTTTTGTAATCAAACTGCACACTTCACTCCTTTGTGAGTTTGCCTCTTTCGAGCATCACTCGGAAGCTCCTCCTCACCTTTACCCGAGTCTGACTCGATGAATTACAAATTATCCATTCAAAACTATATTTCTCGTATTCCGACATGTCCGTTGTCGAAGCCTGTAGTACGCTCGGGGGCTACGCCGCACTCGGGAGCTGCAGCTCATTTGGAATGACGCTCTCCTGAGTGGTCGAGTACTTCATCACCAGTCAGATCCTTCACTTCAACAAGTGCATTCGATCTGCCACTTTGACAAGTTACATAATCACTCAGACACTTTGCGCGCCATCTTCATTCCTACTCAGACTTAGTTGTCACGCCGGTCTTGTTGCATCGCAACCACACTACACCGACCTCGTCGCTACATCAGCTTCGAAAGCATATGGCTAACTCCTTCGAGGACCATTTTTTGCCACTCGACTGCCTCACACGTCATCACTCGGCCGCCCCGCGCGTCCCCACTCGGTTGTGCACGTCTTCACCATTCGGCCGCCCCACGCATTGCCACTCGGTTGTGCACGTCTTCATCATTCGACCACCTCGCACATCATCACTCGGCCGCCCCACGAGTCGCCACTCGGTTGAGCACGTCTTCACCACTCAGCCGCTCCGCGCGTCGCCACTCGGTTGTGCACGTCTTCACCACTCGGCCGCCCCGCGCGTCATCACTCGGTTGTACACATCCTCGGCCGCCTCGCGCGTCACCATCAGTTGGACATGTCTTCACCTCTACACCCCCATCAGGGGAACGACTAAGTTACACATATGATCAAACCTCATATCGCACTCTGTAGCAAGCTTACCTCTTTTGAGCATCACTCGGGGGCTACGCATAGCCGTGGGCCATGCCGCCCTCAGGGATTACGCCCATTCGATCAACCCATTGATCACATCAGGAATATCTTTCTGACCATACATGCTCGGTCCGCCAAAAATCTATACGGGTAGTACTGTCCACACGGACGATCGCCCAAATCATTACCTGAAGTCATCTTCAGGACTGCAAAAGGGTAAAAACGACGCTCCTCTACGGATAGACTTGGCCCTTCTTCTAGGCCCCAAGGCGTCAGTTTCACAAACTTGGACTCAGAGATGGCATGTGATGGTGTTCCCCCGGGATAATGAGTAGCCTCTCTCCGGAGAGTGAGCCCACACACACTAGCCTCGCTACTCGGGTTTCATGGCACGACCACATCGGACCACTAGTCTATCTCCTCCGGGAGACATACGAGTGCCACCAAGTTTTTCCTTGCAGTCAACATACCCCGATCAGTCGGGAAGCACGTCCACTCGGACAAATACCCCTTTCAAGCAAAAGCTAATGGTCAATGTAAGAAGTACTACTAGAACGATTACTCCCTGGAGTGTCCAGCTTTTTTCTACAGTCGGCAGTTTCGAGGCCGTATTCATTCATCGTGCCGAGGGCACGAAGATTCGCCTGCTTGACCCGGTTCTAGGCTGAATTTATTTACCATGCCGAGTGCACAATGATTAGTCCGACTGATTCAGCTCCATGCTGAGCTTATTTGCCGTGCCAAGTGCATGAAGATCCATCCGATTGACTCAATTTCAGGCTAAAAGATATTTACCGTACCGACTGCATGGAGGTTAACCAGAGATATAAACCCTCTGCCAGACTCATCAAGTCCGCCAGAGGCTCGGGGACTACACCCAGTGGGTGCACTCAGCGTGCCCCCACTGGAAGAGAACTCAGAAAGAAACATTCTGCTCGGTCAAGTCCAGCACCAACATTCAAGTACAACAAACCCTATAGATTCGAACCGACTACCGAGTCAAGGCAGAACAAGCTTGACCAATACCAGATCCTCAAGTACTACTCGACCTCCGAGCCGAAGAGGAGGAAGTTCGATCAGTACCAGCTAAGAAGATTTTTAGTTCTCTCATACCCCCGCTGACTGCCCGCAGTCGACGGCGGTCTCGGGGACTACACCCAATGGGTGCACTGAGCGTGCCCCCACTGGAGTAATCTCCACTCGGTATGGCCTGACCGGTCCGAGTGACGAACAACAAACAAACAAGTTCTAAGACTTCCGTCGACTACCAAAAAAAATCCTGTAAGGTGAGTTTAACGCTCCTCCATGGACCTGTTTTGAGCCTTCTTCTAGGACTCAAAGCATGAAACTCACAAGTTTGGATCTAGAACCGACTCGTATTGACGTTCCTCCAGGATAAGAATGGCATCTCTCCGAGAGAGCAGTCCATGCGTCAATCTTGTTGCCCAGATTTAATGACACACCGATACTCGGATCACGAGTTAACCTCTTCCTAGAGATGAACGAATGTCACTAAGTTGCTCCTCATGGGCACTTACCCCAGATTAGTCGGGAAGCACAGTGCCAGAATCCATTGAGATTTTGTTCAAACCTTGGTTGTCTGAAAGCACGATGACAGGTACCGAGTATTTCTGTAATCACTCGGGCCAAATTGTGGCTTTCACAAACTCGTTTTGCAAAATCTCAACCGATTCGGGGGCTAATGTTGGGGATACACAGGTAGGCCCACGAAGGGTCAAAATATATTAAAGCATGGGGTCCACACATCAGGTGGGTCCAGATAAATTTCATACAGATATACTATCCACTTGGACAAGCAACGTACTATCCACTCGGACAAGCAACGTACCATCCACTCGACTGAAAGTCGACCACTCGGTCATATGACTCACTCGGATATGTGAAGACCAATAGTCGACATGGCACTCGAAGCATCATCTTAGTAGTAGGCTAACATTCTGGCATCAATGCCCCACTTTGTAACATAGGAGGTGAGGGGGTGGCGCACTCTATATAAGCCACCCCCACCGCTAGACTTAGGGGCAGACCCTCATTCTTCTCCTCCTACCTCTCTCTCGTCACTAGTCTCAGCACTTAGCTCAGGCATGGGGATCCGTTCCTCTCTCCCACACACACATTGTAATCTCCGGATACATACTCAGATAAAACAAAGCCTCTCAGGAGCACGAGACGTAGGGTTGTTATCTCCACCGTGAGAGGCCCGAACTCGCTAAAACCACCGTGTCACCCATTTGCTTCTCGATAGATCATGCTCCTTTACCCTATCCCTTATTATTGTCGGAATCATTCCCACGACAAATACATTAATGCGGAATTTGACTTCGGAGTGCCACGATAATTGTGTATCATTTCTGGGTCTAATACTTCCTATACGGTGGGTAACGCCACCACCAATCTTTCTTGAAGATTTATGTTTGGCGTCATATTGCATTATCTTCAAAGTTAGTTTGTCTTCAACATTGGTTTATCTTCATGATTTATCTTCGCAATGTTCAATTTGGATTTTGTTGCCTATTCATATATATATTCTGTCCTCTACATCATTCACTTATAGCTATGTCTTCAAGTTGCCGTTTTCTGCACTAAGTGAATGTGATTGGACCCTAATCCCATCTGTGCTTATCCCTCCTACTCTCTCTAAATCTTCATATGCATTCTATTGACACGTGTCGATTGTCTTCACTGTGTCCTTGTCAGTCGAAGATTAAGAGACAAACATTTAAAAAGCTTTTAATATCCTTATCTTTTTGCCTGAATCCGAAGAAGCCGGAACAATCACCCAAACATTTAAGTTGTTGCATGTGTGCCACGTGTAGCTCATATGTGAACTGCCAGGGGTAGCTGAGTAAATACACTGCTCCGCTCCCTTCCTTATAAATACCCAGCCCCCTACGGTCATTAAATCTTACTCCCCTCGATGTCTCACTCAAAACCCTAGCATCGTCGCAAGCTTCCATCATCGCTGGAGACGAAGCGCTTCACTGCCGCGACCTCTCCGTCGTCGTCATCACACCGGTCGCGGTCTTCTTCTGCCCACCGCCGCCTTAGGTGTCTTTCGCCGCTAGGTTAGGGCGCGGGAGATCGAACTGCTCGGCCTCCATCTCGCCTCGTCTACTAGTTCTTCATGTGTTCTTGAGCGGTAACTAAAAGCTTACTTTTTACCATTTATTTGATCCGACAAACTTTCTAAATCTTCAGAAAGTTGTTTTACTACTTCCAAATCTGGATCTTCCCTTCTCTGCATTTCATAACTTGCAAGTACTTTCACTTATGCTTCACAACTGGTTAGATTCCTCACCTGTACTTATTCATGGATTCGTACAAATCTGGAACCAACTTATATCAATAAGTGAATGTCTTCGCACTATGAGGTCAATGTCTTCAAACTGATTTGTCTTCAAAATCCTCTGAGAATGCATATGACCTCTTCCCCTTCCCTCGTATCTCTAATGCTATCACAGGTACATGTCCGTGGGAGAGTCTCTTGGTTCTCATAGTCTGCATTCATTTGTAGAATTCTTACAGCATCACATTGAATCTCCTGAAGCCAGTTCTTTTCTGACCAGCAAAGGGAAGCCTATCAATTTTGTGAAGCCAATTAGTCTTGTGAAGCCAATGGCAAGTGGCAAATCGGCCAAGAAAGGGGGCAGACAGCGCCGTGATAACACTACAAAGGACCTGCCACCAGATCTTTATGAGTTATACAAGTCTGATCCTGAAGAAAGCTATGGTGAGCGCAAATCTCGTATCCAACGGATTCGCAGATACTGGGCAGAGTAGTGGTTTCTGTATCATTTCATGACTGCTGAATATACTAATAAGAACGCTATGAGGCCACCTTGGGCAGATATTGTATAAAGAAACTACACCCAAGGACCAAGGCTGAAGCCATTCAGAGAGGCTTCTTTCCTTGTATGGTCAGAGGGCCAACGCCTCAGAATGTCGACCCATCCAGTCTTTGATGGTGTCGTGAAGATAATTTGTTTGAAGCCAATCTCCAGTTTGCTAAAGCGTCAGCTGTCTAGAACAAAAAGGACTTCGGGATTTACTTCAACCTAGGTCCAGCTGCACCGAGGCCCGATGGCAGTCGTGAGGCTGAGCCAAATCTCATTGGCCCATTCGATGACTTCGACTCATTTCTGGCACACTGTGCTGCACAGAGGGCCAGCGTTGAAGATGCTGCTGAGGATGAGGAACAGACTGCAGCTCCAGAGCCCCCGAAGCCAGTGAAGAAATCAAAGGCTTCAAAGCCTTCAACAGCTCCAAAAGCTTCAAGAGTGAAGCCATTAAAAATTGCACCTCCTGAATCCAGTGTGCATTCTGAAGACTTGTCCCGCACATCTACGAGGAAGAAGAAGATCTCAGGGCAAGGTCTTACTCCTGTAAGCATCTTGCGAAATGATGAAGATGTAATAGATCTATCTAGTGATGAAGATCTCGCTGATGATGCCCTTTAGCTGCTGATCAAGAGCAAACAGGAGGCTGAAATCTTCAAGGATTTGCCTCTGTTTGATGCTGATATACTAAATTTTTTTATTGATGAGCGGTTTGAAGACACTTCTCTTACCATTGATGATCTGCAGCTGCCCATTGGCATGAGTGTGACGTTCGGCTACTTCTTAAGCTTGCGTAGGTTTTTCCCTTGAAGAGGAAATGTTGATGCAGCAAAGTAGAGATAAGTATTTCCTTTAGTTTGAGAACCAAGGTATCAATCTAGTAGGAGGTACACGCAAGTCTCCAATCTATGCACCTGCACAAACAATCAAACACTTGCACCCAACGCGATAAAGGGGTTGTCAATCCCTTCACGGTCACTTGCAAGGATGAGATCTGATAGAGATAGATATAAAATATTACTAAAACATAAAACAAATAAAAGTAAATAAATTGCAGCAAGGTATTTTTCGGTTTTTTGGTTTATAGATGTGAAAATATAAGATGGAAAATAGACCCGGGGGCCATAGGTTTCACTAGAGACTTCTCTCTTGAAAGAAAACGTACGGTGGGTAAACAAATTACTGTCGAGCAATTGATACAAAAGCGCAAAGTTATGACGATATCAAAGGCAATGATTATGAATATAGGCATCACGTCCGTGTCAAGTAGACCGACTCCTGCCTGCATCTACTACTATTACTCCACACATTGACCGCTATCCAGCATGCATCTAGAGTATTAAGTTCATAAGAACGGAGTAACACCTTAAGTAAGATGACATGATGTAGAGGGATAAACTCAAGCAATATGATGAAAACCCCATCTTTTTATCCTTGATGGCAACAATACAATACGTGCCTCACTACCCCTACTTTTTCACTGGGTGAGGACACCGCAAGATTGAACCCAAAACTAAGCACCTCTCCCATTGCAAGAAGAACCAATCTAGTTGGCCAAACCAAACCGATAATTCGAAGAGAAATACAAAGATATCAAATCATGCATATGAGAATTCAGAAGAGACTCAAATAATATTCATAGATAATCTGATCAAAAATCCACAATTCATTGAATCTTGACAAACACACCGCAAAAGAATATTACATCGGATAGAACTCCAAGAACATTGAGGAGAACATTGCATTGAAGATCAAAGAGAGAGAAGAAGCCATCTAGCTACTAGCTATGGACCCGTAGGTCTGTGGTAAACTACTCACGCTTCATCAGAAGGGCAATAGGGTTGATGTAGAAGCCCTCCGTGATCGAATCCCCCTCCGGCAGGGTGCCGGAAAAGGCCCCAAGATGGGATCTCACTGGAACAGAAGGTTATGGTGGCGGAAAAATATTTTGGTGGACGCTTCTGGTGGTTATGGAATATTTTAGGATTTATAGAGCTGAGACGGAGGTCAGTGGACTCCTGAGGGGCCCACAAGCCAGGGGGCGCGCCCTGAGGGCTTGTGGAGTCCTTGGGACTCTTCTGGCCCTCTCCCCAAGTCTTCTGGGTGTCTTCTGGTCCAAGACAAATCATCGCAAAAGTTTTATTCCGTTTGGTATTCCTTTTCTGTAAAACTCAAAAACAAGGAAAAAAACAAAAACTGGCACTGGGCTCTAGGTTAATAAGTTAGTCCCAAAAATAATATAAAATAGCGTATTAATGCATATAAAACATCCAAAACAGATAATATAATAGCATGGAACAATAAAAAATTATAGATACGTTGGAGACGTATCACGTTCCAAGGCTGCATTGCTAAAGAGCTCGCCATTGCTCAAAAGGTCATTGAGCAGAAAAATAAGATTGATATTGAGAAGGCTGTCTTCAAGAAACGCATGGCTAATCTGAGTGTCACTGATGTTCAAAACTTCAAGTTGATGATTGCTGACGCCAAGGCTGAGTTTCTCAAGCGTCGTGATGAAGCCAAGGGCTCCCGTGAGCGCCTCAAATATTATGCTGAGAAATGTGTTCAGGCTCACAATGAAGCCTTGAAGAGAAAGGCACTTGGGCGTCCAGGAATTGACCCCAAGTTGGCTGCTAAGAAGAAGAGGCCAGCTGAAGCCGAAGCTGATGCTCCAAGGCAAGAAAGGCCAAGCATTGTCTTCCCTGCTAGGATGACTGGCTCAAAGCCAAAAGTTCCATCAACTGCTTCCGAAATGAAGAAGACCAAGCAGGCAAAGGCAAAAGCTAAGAAGCACAAGCATCAAGATGCCTCTGATGCCGCTCCGTCTTAGAAGAAGCTGAAGACAAAGTCTTCAAAGGCTTCAAGAAGGGCCCAAGCACAACCTGCTTCATCTTCTCCTGAGGAGCCGCTGCTTGTTGAGCCCATCTCAGTCGCCCTACCTGCCTCCTCCAACTGTGATAGAAGACTTGTTGTGCATGGGCCTGCTCCCACAGAGCACTACAAAAAAAAGACACATCCGTGACATTTTCGGCTGAACGAATTTTTTTCTGTCATGCTTATGACACTTCTATGACGATAATTGTGACAAAAGCACGTATCATCATAGATGTGGTGGGCTCCTACTTCTATGACAAAAAATCATGACAGAAAATGGGCTTTTCGTCCTGGGCGGGCCATGGACGCACCTGCATGACATTCTTTGGGCCGTCCATGATGGAAAAAATTATGGTAGAAGCGAGGGCGAGGAAAATTTCGAGGAGTTCCCGGTTACGGTGGGTGGTCGGGGCGGAGCGATGCACGAGAGGTTTGCGCATTTCTCTCATACACGTACGCGCGTGTGTGCGAGGCGTTGGGCACTAACTAAACCCGAGCGAGGTGTTTGCTTACTGAACCTGAGCGATTGCACTAGCTACGTTACTGAACCCGAGCGATCGAGCCCTTGGCTATTAACTGAACCCGAGTGATTCCTTCGCTACTGCTGCTAACTGAAGCCGATCGAACCTGCTGCCTCTTGATGAACAGTGACTGTTGTTGGGGGTTGGATGAACAGTTCCCGGTGGGGGTTGGATGAACAGCACCCCATGGTAGTAGTAAGCCGTTGCCGCTTGATGAACAGGACCTCGATCGAGGAGGCCGCCACACCCGAGCCGGTTGGGGGTGGATGAACAGGACCCCGTGGAGGCTCCATGAACAGTAGTCGGTGGAGGCTAGATGAACAGTAGCTAGTGGAGGCTGGAGGAAGTCGACGGTAGATGAACAGTAGCAGGTGGAGGCTGGAGGAAGTCGACGGTGGATGAATAGTAGCCCGTGGAGGCTGGAGCAAGGCAGTAGATAGTGGATGAACAGTAGCCCGTGGAGTCCCGTTTTTGCGGTACGCCACACCCCTCGCGATGAACAGGACCCCGTTTCGACCGTAGGCACTCCAACACAAGTACGTTTCCTCCATCTTGCGGTACGCCACACCCCTCCCGATCAAAAGCACCCCGTTTCGACCGTAGGGGCTCGAACAGAAGGCCGTTTCCTCCATACTGCGGTACGCCAGACCCTGTTTCGGCTGTTCCGTCCAAGCCGGTTGGCTCCTGATGAACACGACGCATTCGGGTGCCTCCACATGAACACGACGCAGTTTCTCTGTTCCGACCCAGCCAGTTGGCTTTCGATGAACAGGACGCCATTGCTACCATCCGTTACATCTCCATGTACACGTGCCCTGGCCGTACGTATGCGCGAGTAGCTAGGCATTCATGACTGTCGTGGTATCACATGGCCACCTATGGGGCCATCGGCCCCTTGTGGTTCGGCAAGGGGGAAGAGCGCAGTGCACAAACAGCGGAAAGGATAGAGCAGCACGGCAACGATGACACAGGCAGTTTTACCTAGGTTCGGGCCGCCGCGAGGCGTAAAACCCTACTCCTGCTTTGGTGGATTGATGAAAGGACCGTGGTGGAGACGCAGCGCTCTAGCCCGGCAAGGTCACCTCGGGGCGAGAGCACCTACGCGCGTGCGAGCGTACAAGGGTCCGAATCCTCTCTAAGGTAGCCACAGCCCTCGTTTTATAGGTCAAGGAGTCACCACAATGGCAAAACTATCATTTATCCAATGATTAGATAGCCACAGTGCTATCATACCTAATTCTGCAGACATGAGAGGGTGCATTAAATGCACCGCTTAGTGTCACATCGTAGCATAGCCTGGCAAGCCTTGCCGTGCCATTCAGCCACCTTTTTGCCTGTCCACGCGACACATCGCCTAGACGGGTGTCATTGGGGGCATTCTTCCTCAGAAATGGCCTGCCACGTACCAAATAACAGCCACATAGTCACTTGGGGGCTCGACACTGCACCGATAGGTGACTTGTGTTGCTGTGTGGTGGAGCGGTGGAGCTTTGGTGGGGTGATCCGCCCTTGGCGTCCCTGGCAAGCCAGCCGGGGGAGTCTTGAGGCTTGTCTTGGGGTAACCTCGACCTCGCCAGGCTCGCCTACCTGGCAAGGGAGGTTTTTCCTTAGTGATATCTTGCTTGTTTGGTTGGTCTTGGTCTTCTTGATCCGTCCTTTGATTTCTCAAAGAGCCATCTCTTCTGCTTGGACTTGTCTTGAATGCCGTAACCTTGCTTCTGAGCCTGTGTACAGTCCGGGTAACACACCTGGGGGTTTACTGCACCGACAGGAGCCCCCAGGCCTGGCCTGAACACGCTGTCGAGCATCGTCGGGGTAGGCCCTGTCTTGTAAACAGGCGAGCGGGTTGCGGTAGCTCGTCCTTTGAGATCTTCTTTGCTTCTTCATTAACCTGTGCTTGAGTCAGTTTTCCGGTTTTCCCGTGCGTCGCGTGATGCCAATTGTAGCAGGGTCACCTTTGTAATGGCCTGTGAATGACTTTAACGCACGGGGGAGTAACTTCCAATTCACTCTTCCCACCACGTCCTTATCCTTTGCCACGTATGCTGCATGCATTGAGTGGGGTAGGAGACGGAGGCGCGTGGAGCAGGAGAGAGAGTCATGGCAGGAGCTTGGCCATCCTTGGTTGGTGTAAGGGGGCGGCGATCGGATCCAGCCGTCGGCGGTAGCTTGGATGGGTTGGATCAGAAAGAAACGCCTCTGGGGCGAGGGCGAAGGATCAGCCCCCAGCCCCAGCTTGCCTATAAAAGAGGGGGCAAGGATGAAGCAGAGGTGTCCATCCACGCACCTCTCTTTCTTTATTTCTTGCCTTCTTCTTTGTTATGTTGAGGGGGAGAGGCCGGGGCCGGGCCCCGGGCTCTAGCTTGGGGTTGATGATGCCGAACGCTCGCACTGACTCTGGGGGAGTGAGTCTGGTCCAAGGACGCAGGAGATGCAGCGGTCAGGGGTGTGGGCGCCGAATTGTCCACAGTGTGGGAGGCGTTACGTTCCTCCGAGATGGTGAGGTGCCCGCCTCTCCCACACGAGCGGGCCACTTGGTGCAGAGTGCTTGCCCTGGCCACAAGACGCCGATGTTCGCCAACTTGACGACGAGGCTCCTGGGGCTTCCGGCGCCTGCCTGGGGTGCAGCGCTCAGGATCTTTGGTAATCCCAGCACTGCTCCTTCCAGCGGAGTCGGGGTGAACGTTGAAGACGGCGGCACCTTCCTGCCCTCCAAGGTGGGGAGCGGTGCTCCTCGCACCCCTTGGACGCCGTTATCGCCTGCTGTTTCTCCGGGGAAGGTGTCGGCCCGAGGGGCCGGCGTCCTCTTGGAGTGGTAGTGATGAAGAAGGAACGAGGGAAGACGGAGAAGGCGGGTGGCAAGCCGTTAGGTCGGAGTACGATGGCACCGACGCCTTCGTCTCGTACTGCCGGCCCGCTGCCTCATCTTTCCGCTCTTCCCCTCCCTCCCCAGCACCATCATCACCGACCTCTTTAGGACGGTTGCTGGGGAGGTTGTCACTCTCTTGGTGCCTTGGACTCCTCCATCAGTCTTCCAGCTGAGCTTCGGTGGTTCTCCCTGCCGGTGCTTGTGCTGGGGCTTCTTGCTGGCCCTGGAGGTGGTGACCAGGGTTCCGCCGAGCTGCTCCCTCCGCCCCTCTCGTTCATAGCCTCGCCACTCCCAATCTTGTCAGGCTGCGCCAGGCAAGCCCTGACGGGATCGGGTTGGGCTTCTGCTCAGGCACTCCTTTTGCCCTCTTCACCTCCTGTTGTAGTTCCTAGGAGGGGAGGGACAAGAAAGGGATTACGGGGCACTTATCATTTTTAGTCTAAAACATGTGGGCACTTGCCAAACTTTAGTCTAAATTATGTAATCTCCTTTATCCATGTTAGTGTTCTGTAAGATCTATACTTGCTTATCAGCATATTAATGAAAAAGACAAGCCTTGCCGGGTACTTGTGCATGTATCATGTCCATGCAGAGGTGAGGTGCCACTATACGTTTAAGTAAACAAGTTTCCTCCGGCAAGCTATCCTGCCGGTACCTTTAGTTTGCTGCCGCGGGGCATGGCCTGCCGGGCATAGAACTATAAAAAAGTGACCAGCCCCTCGTTGAACCCTCTCCATCAAAGGCCACTGAGACCACCTTGCCTGAAGCAACATTCGCGACAAAAGATGGGAGCACCTATGTTTCGAAGGTGACGAGGTTTTCATATGCACAAGTTTTCTCGTTACAGAACAGGTATGGATAAGAAGTAACTTATCTGTTTGGCTTGCCGGGGACCGCTATGTAGGCTTGTCTCCATTTCTTCTCTTTGGGACCAAGTCCACGGCAAGAACCCTGCAACTTAGTGCAGATGAAAACAGTGCTACATGCGACCTCATCTACATGATCATGCTATGCTTATGCATGCATGCAATCTTGTCGGGCCCCCCCAGCGCTTTGTTTATTCATCTGTTACTCAGGGTCTGTGCCTCACTTTGTACAAAGGGTTACATGCAACATCGGCAAGGCTTGTACAAAAGTGTGGCTGCTGGGCAGGGCGCGGCAGCCGCGCCGGGCCCGGCAGCCGCGCCTTATGGGTAGAACTTACGGAGATGCTCAATGTTCCATGAGTTTTGCAACTGAATGCCATCTCCAGTCTCCAGACGGACAGCGCCGGGTCTGGTGACTCGTACTACCCGGTAAGGGCCTTCCCACTTTGGCGTCAACTTGTTTGCACCCTTGGCAGACTGAACATGCCTAAGGACAAGTTTGCCTTCCTCAAGGCTCTGGGCATGAACCCTGTAGCTGTGATAGCGACGCAGGGCTTGCTGGTAACATGCAGCACGCGTAGCAGCCCAAAGACGGTTCTCCTCAAGTAGCACAACGGCATCACGCCGGTGATGTTCCTGCGCTACTTCATCGTACGCAAGCACTCGAGGTGATCCGTATATGAGTTCCATGGGGATCACTGCTTCTGCCCCATAGACTAGGGAGAAGGGAGTCTGCCCGGTAGCTCGATTTGGTGTCGTACGGAGGGACCAAAGAACCACCAGCAGCTCGTCGATCCATCGCCTGCCGCACTTTTGTTGCTTATCAAGTGTTCTTGTCTTGAGTCCTCGCAGCACTTCAGCGTTTGCCCTCTTAGCTTGTCTGTTGCTTTTGGGATGGGCAACAGAGGCAAATGAGACTTTGCTTCCGAGGGCATGAACGTGTTGCATGAAGGCGCGGCTTGTGAATTGGGTGCCATTGTCAGTGATGATGTTGGCGGGTACTCCGAAACGGCACACCAATCCTTTCAAGAACTTGATAGCTGACTGTACGGTCACCTTCCTCATGGGCTCCACCTCTGGTCACTTTGTGAACTTGTCGATAGCGACGAACAAGAACTCAAAGCCCCCGGTAGCACGGGGGAAGGGGCCCAAGATGTTGAGCCCCCAGACCGAGAAAGGCCATGACAAAGGGATCATCTGGAGAGCTTGAGCAGGCTGATGGATATTCTTGTAGTGGAACTGGCAAGCTTACTATCGTTCACGTGTGTTACATGACCCTCCGAAGTGAACAACAACTGAACAACACACGGTCAAAATATCGGAAAGGTGGGATGCACCATCCTCCAATTTTAAATATTTTCGAGAAATTCAATTTTAATTACTTTGTATGTACACTTTGCTCTCTTCCAATAATGAGCGGGCACTTCTTTTCGGCCTAAGTCAGTGTGCCATCGTATCTCGTACTACTACCTCCGTCCAGGTTTTTACGCCACATCATATATTTTTTGTCAAAGTTTGACCAAATTTTTTAACTAGTCCCTCCTTTCCGGTTTATAGGGCTTAAATTTGAAATCTCATCAACCAAGGCAGATGATGAGTGGAGAAATGTACTCCGTCTCATAGTTTATAAAGTTACTCAAACTTTAATCTGCATTAATTACAATATATTCATGGACGACCACTAAATGAGTAGGAATGGTTACATGCAATGGTTGGTTTCTTTTAATCCTTGCCTGCATCAATTTAATGCACCTTGGAATGTGAGCATGTGGTGGAAAGAAGTGAAAATAAGACTGTATAATATGATAAAACGAAGAAAATGAGATTAGTAGGGAAGTAGTAAACTGCTAATACATGCCAACAAAAAATAAATATTATTGGCTTCTTTTTTTATGTGTTCTAAATGCTATAGGGCGAGGCAGCGACTGTGTCTCCAACGGACGTGCGTGTACCTATTCTCTTCTTGTATGTACTCAATTTATCTCACTTCATGTGGCTTCCCACTCCACGATATTCCTATTCTATGAACCTGTGTGTGCGTGCGTGCGTGTTTTATTAATAGCGTGTGTGTGTTAGAGAGAGCGACACATCGACCTACAGGGAGATGGTGTGTAGTACTACGTACTAACTACGAAGCCGCGAGAGTCGGTGCATCCTCTCGTTTCTGGGCGTCCGGTCGGGACAGCTGTCACGCCCGCTCCTAACCACCCTGGCCCACCCAAGGCCCCTCCATCACCCGCGCGTGCTTCCCTCCCAAAATGGTCAGCACCGCTCCAGAGAATCGGTGCCACATTCATGCCCAGGCAGAGCGGACGCGACCTCTCACTGGCGCATGCGTTGAAGGGAGAAGCGGATTCAACAAAGAGTGATGGTTGCTTCGTCCGTCCAACTTACTGCCGGGTCTATGTGATTTGACGGCCCATTGGTCATTATTACTGAGGTGGTACGACGGTGCTGAGTCTCACTTGTATTGTACACTTTACTTTGGTGCATGACACGTGCACCGGATGATGGATGTCCCATGTTTCGGCGAAAAGAGGTAGAGCATCTCCAATCTTTACAATTTTCTCCACTCTTACAGTGGAGGAGTGCGAAATCAGTGAAAACACGGCAGCTCAGCGAAAACACGAAAGCAGCAAAAAATGTACAATGTTACAAAGCTTTCAGCTTTTGTTTCATGTATCTTGCATCCAAGGTTGCCCCGTTGCAACATTCCATCAAATACGAAGGAGACTAAGATGCATGCTATTGCATCTCAATGATTCACAGATCATAGCCAATACACCCTCCGTTCCAAAATAACTGTCTCAACTTTATGCCAACTTTGCCAACTTTAGTACAAAGTTGTACTAAAGTTGACACTTATTTTGGAACATAGACAGCTAAAGAAAAAAATGATCCATGCAGTCCCTAGGTCTTGAACCCTAAACCCTAACCAGGCTTTAATTTGCTGGTGAGGTTGAACCTTCCGAAGGAACGAAGTTTGCAACCCTTTGACCATCGGATCATTTTGTGCAGTTTCACTAAAATTGAGCTGAGCATCCCTATGGCAAAGAAATTGAAGTGTGATTATAATAAGACTAGTGGGACTAGTTTTTATGAGACATAAACTCATCACAAATACAGTAGAAGCCAGTAGAGGTACGTGCGGGGCAAAGAAGTAGAGAAATATCCACATGGAGCGATGTGGGCAACTGGCGCAGTGGTGCAAGCCGGCTGTAAAGGAAGTTGTACCTGAGGGAAGTCGGGATGTAGCTAGCTTAGAGGAGGGCGGCAGGAGGCGGCAACTTCCCACGTCGCGGCAGTGAGCAAGGGGCGAAGGCAACCGCATCAGCTTTGTCAGAGAGAACGGCGGGGACCCCTGATCGGGACGCGCCGACAGTGGGTTTTCGCCGTTGGCGACGGCGACCGCATCTACACAAAGCATCCACCCCTTCCCCCGGCGGACGTGATCCGCTCGGATGTTAGAGATGTGGCCACAGTCATTTTGTGCGAGAGAGTGTGAGGAGAGCAACCCCAGCAAGCAACCGTCTAGGCTCCTGGCTATGTATATAGTGGAGCGATTTCTTTTTCTCTCCATATGAACCTATTTATACTACGTACGTGCCACTGAAGAAAAAAAACTTTATTTCTAAATAACACGGCACCGTTCATGCATGGTTCCCAACCCTCCATTAAGTGAGTAACTACTACTAGACGCGTCAAATTATCACGTGGGCTGCATCATCGTACAGAAATGAGCTCCACCGTGTCACGTGTGTCGTTGGGGAAGACACGAAGAGTGCTACTAGTACGTGCGTGGGTGCGTGCACCTCTTCTCTTCGAGCATGGTTATTAAAAGTATAGCCAACTACTCTACCACGCGGTTATTATATCGGCAAAGAGTATAGGCAGTAATAATCACTGATGAGCCGTCAAATCACGAGGCCCACCTTTCTCTATGTTTAACCGAGGAAGCAGCCATCATTTCACTCCTTGTTGAATATCCATCCGCTGCTACCTCCACAAATAAATAAAAATCCGCTGCTACCTCTGCAGCATGGTTAATAAGATAGGCATGTCAATACGACGTAGAAATATCATTCACTGATACAATAGGGCTGGCTCTAAGGCTGGTGATTTTTTTTACTTTGTCTCTTTCTCTTTTTGTCTCATTTACTCATTTTACATAGGAGCTCGTGTAGAGGATGGCTATTCCTTTCGATGGGACTTCTTCATGGGGTTTAAGACTAAGCAGCTACGAATATTATTCCCGCTGCCCACCACTCTGAATCGTGCCATCTATGATACTCCCATTGCAACAATGAGGTCCACTAGGTCTAGCACGTTCCGTAAGAAGAGACTGTCACGCAAAACATACATTCTTGTTGCTTCTCCCTCATACACTATGTACTACTAGTACTAGTACTACTCGTTCTCCTATAAACCTTGCGCTTGGCATCTCAAAAATATTATAAACTTGCGCTTGGCTCTTCGCCTCTTCGGGAAGTCGAGCAATGATGGTACTACAGTATATGGTTCTGGCTATCTGAGACCGAATGAATTGCTGCACGTCCACCACGTGGGCAAGGGTTGAGGGGCGAGGGAGAGTGCGTACTACTACGTCCGTTTCAATATGGACTACATACGGAGCAAAATGAGTGAATCTACACTCTAAAATACGTCTATATACATCAGTGTTTGGAGTATGTACTAGTAGTTCATATTGAAATCTGCTAAAAGACATATATTTCAAACAATATGATAATCTCTCTAACCAAGGTAGGGACGAGGAGTATATATACGTCTAACGGAGGGAGTAGTAAAATTTTCTCCTCGTCCTGCGAGCCATTGCGCGCGTGGGCGAGGGAGCGGGCGTAGGCATTGTAAGCAAGCTTCTCCTCGTCCTGCGACTCTGCGAGCCACCACGCCCGTGGGCGGGGGAGAGGGCGTACTAAGCAAGCTTCTCCTCGTTCTGCGAGTTGATGGGACACATCAAAAGTAGTACAGAGCATCTCCGGTGTATAGAGCCTTACCTCTAAGGTAGGCCCCACATGGTTTGCCTCTTTTTTTAAATAACGCGTCAAGTCGCAATTTGTTTGTTCACCCGTGGTACACGATCCTCCATCAAGTGGACAACCAGTACACGTGTCAAATTACCACGGGGGTTGCCTTTTCGTACAGAAATGAGCTCCACCGTGTACCCGCGCAGGTGTGGTTGGGAAAGAGACGGGAGTACGTGTGCC
This sequence comes from Thinopyrum elongatum, assembly GCA_011799875.1. Classification (NCBI taxonomy): domain Eukaryota; kingdom Viridiplantae; phylum Streptophyta; class Magnoliopsida; order Poales; family Poaceae; genus Thinopyrum; species Thinopyrum elongatum. The sequence goes on from CM022298.1 coordinate 100,317,988, forward strand.
GTGCGTGCATCTCTTCTCTTCGTGCACGTCCCCCACCTCTGTGGGTGTGTGTGAGAGAGATACAAACCTAGAGAGATGGCGTATGCATTCGTGAGTGTTTTCTGTTATGGGGGGTGATTTCGTGAATGTATTTGTGGGAATATGTGTCGATGATATCTCAAACAAAAATGTGACGCATGCAATGTGTGTGAAATAGAGGCCTATCTATATCATATATAGAGGGGGCGATCCACGAGAAGAGAGGGAGGGGTCATAGATACCGATAGAGTCGAAGAGAGGATCAAGTGTGTGGGTGCGAGATCGATGAAGAGAGCCATCGAAATTGTGTGTGTGCACATCAAAGATATAGGGCGACTAAGCTACCGGAACATCAGAGGGGAGAGGGCAAGTTTGTGTGTGGCGGGGAGACATGACTAGAGCACTCGGTGTATCGGTGTGTGTGTGTGTGGGGGGGGGGGGCAGAGACCTAACTAGAGAGGTAGATCGACTTGTATATGTGTTGAGAAGGAGAGACCTAGCCATGTCTTGAGGGAGATCGGTTGACATCCATACATAAGTGAAGGAAGGGAAATAGGTTGGGACAGAGAGAGAGAGAGATAGAGAGAGAGAGAGAGAGAGGTAGAGTGCCGGAGGGGTGGTGGAGTTGCTTCTCGGAGATGGTGGGAGAGGCCTACTAGACAAACTAAGGGTACAACTGCAATATCAAGAAGAGTGGGGATGTGTTTCTGTGTGTGCGTGTGCGTGATAGATGTGTCGGGAGGCATGCATGGATGATGAAGGGGGACCATGTGCTTGGTAAGCAGACCTAACTAGATCGGTAGATCAATTGTTGTGTGTCGGAGGAAGGGAGAGACATAACTAATGAGGTAGATACATTGGCGCGTGGGGAAAACGAGTTATAAATGACCTAGCAAGCTATATGTATAGTGGGAGATCAGTCGGTGTTCATCCATTTGTTAGAGGCAAATAAGGCCCAGAGAGACGGATAGAGAGAGAGAGAGAGATGGAGCTAGGAGGTGGTGCGAGAGGCATACTAGCTAGATAGGGGGAGGAGCGTGTGATTGTGAGATCGATGAAAAGAGGTGCGAGAGTTTACACGTGTGTGGGACCGTATGAGAGACACGAGGCATGGACAGAGAAAGGAGGAGATGGAAAGTGTGTGTGTGTATGTGGTAGGTAGACATCACTGGAGAGGTTTATCGATTGGTTTGTGTCGGAAAGAAGGAGTTGTGGAGACCGTGGGAGAACGACCTAAAGAAAAAAAATGAATGTGCGTGATGGATAGAATGCTGAGGGAGGGTGAGGGCGAGGAGGGCGTGTGCATGCATGAGAGAAAGTTAGTGCTAGTTACAAAGGGTAGAGGATTGTGTGGGTGTAAGAGACTAACAAAGATCATAATTCGATATGAAAGTGGATTCATATATTTGAATAAGAGATCATAGTGTTATAAACCTATGCATGCATGAATATAGCGGTGATACGCGTGATGTGGTTTTGGACATGTTATACTATAATGTGATAATGCATGCCGTTTGCAACTCATAGCTAAATATCGAACAATCTAAACCATACTATATATCAAACAATCTCACAATTTATTTGAATTTGTGATAATGTGTGGCGTTTGCAGCTCACAACTAAATATCGAACAATCTAACCCATACTATATATCGAACAATCTCACATTTTATTTGAATTTGTGATAATGTGTGGCGTTTGCAACTCGCAGCTAAATACTTGTAGGCGTAGGGGGCGGGGCACCATACATTATGTGATAAACACATTATACATATGAGACATGGTTTAGATTATGAAGATCTAGCTAGAGCTTGAAATGTAATGTGATTTCAAATCAACATAAAGTGGATTCAAAAAATCGAGTTCGAGTTCATATAGTACACATAGTTTATATCTAACTCGACAATAATCATGTGGTGTGCTATGAAGATAATATACAAACGATGGTTTAACTTGACAATAATGATGATTGTAGATCCTATTAAAATAGAGAAACGAATTCAAATGGTTTAACTTGACAACAATCATGATTGTAGATCTTATTCAAATAGAGAAACGAATTCAAATTTAGGTCATATTGAAGCGTAGTATATACGTTTATATCTAACTCGACAATACATGTAGCGAAATATTTTAATTGAACATAACATGGATTCAAAGTTTTGAATGGCATTTCTAGTGCGAATTGATTTGGTATAGTACACGGGACTAGACTCTCTTGTGTGGTGTGAATTTCTTTCTTTTTGGTTTTTCCATCGAGGGAAGTGCGAATTGATTTGATATAGTATACACGTTAGGCTTGTCCTGAAATTTCAACCGCACCTTGTTATCCCGAAATTGTAAGATATCTCTTTGTCTCGTTGTGCTCCTAAAATTCCCTCCATCTCAACCCGCGCCTTGCTATCCCAAAATTACAACGCGCGCGAAAACTCCCACCTCCTGCGAAATCCTGACACGCGAAATTCTTGTGATACCCCTGAACCGAAAGAACCACCTAGTTCAAATCGGTGGGGCTACTTTCATAACTTACACCACATTTCGGAAAAGCGCCTCCCTAAGCCATGGTTCCCCCCTCCCATCCCCTCCGCCCTCCATTCGTACAGCGAGGCCGCGAAAACCCGTGAAGCCCCACACCCTCCTCCGTCCGCCACCTAGCCAGAGCCTTTTCCTCGACGACATCGTCGACCGCAACAGCGTGACGTCCCTCATCCACCGCACCGGATGAGGATCCGTCGTTGATCTCGTCGTCCCGCTGGTTCAGCCACCCCATCCTTCACCTCCAAGGAGCTTCCTCGATGTTCGCCTCGTCTATCACGCCACCTCCATTCCCACACCGCTGTCTTCACCTGCACCACCGGAAGAGCAGCACCATCACCGATTCCTCGGATGAAGCTGAGGCCTAATCGGTGCCACCAAAGAGGTTCTACACTAATCGATGCATTTTCTTCCTGATTCGATCTCACGGTGCTGCCGGCGCTCGGTCCCGAGCCGCCATGGCGCGGCTCCATCTACCGTGGCATCACCGGCCACTTCCTCCATGGTGTCTCTCCCTCTGCGGCAAAGTCGACATCAGTAGAAGATGCTGCTGCTGCTCCGGCTCTCGCTGGTACTGCTGCTGCTACTGCTTCGGCTCTCGCTTGCGCTGCTGCTCTGCTCTTGCTCTCGGTCCCCTTCCTGGTCTGCTCTTGCTCTTGCTTGCGCTGTTGCTCTTGCTCTTCGTCTTTCTTACGCTGCTGCTCTACTCTTGCTCACGCTGCTGCTGCACGAGCAGTAGCTCCGGCTGTCGGTCGAGCTCCTGCTGCTGCTACCTGAGATGCTGCTACACGACCAGCTGCCCCGGCTCTCGCACGCGCTGCTGCTCTGGGCGCTACTGCTGCACGACTAGCTGCCCCGGTTGCTCTCTGGTACTACTTTCCCTGCCGGAGCAGCTACTAATTTAGGTCACTGCTACTCTGCCACTAGTGCTCGAGGGGGCAAAACTATTAGTGCACTGCTTTTCTGCTACTAGTGCGTTCAGTTTCGACAGTAAAATTTAGTTTCAACAGTAAAATTCAGTTTCGACAGTTAAATTTAGTTTCGATAGTTAAGTTCAGAGATGAGCGGCTGATTTATTTTACCTCTAGCACTTTGTGGTTATGTATTTTACATCATCTATTGGAGATGGTATTAGAATTCCACTCAGGTTTACGTTATCTCTCTTATCCTGCTTCAGCCTCGTCGTCGTACAACTCACCGGAGCTACTCCATCACAATGGAGCAGTACCCTTGGCTCCATCTCCAGACGCCTAAGATCTTCTTCCCCTCCTCCGACAGCCACATCAGCCACAGCATCCTCGGCGACCAACCCAATGATATTGCTGAGATCTACATGGCTTCGCCAAAGTGGTTGTACACTTGTTGCATCGCTTTTTTACTTTACATGTTATATATATTGTCCACTGAGCTCGCGTAGTAACGTGAAATATGATTAGTTTCTCCTACTATATGACAAGCAGTGAGGTACCAGGCAACTTAGCTATACGTGATGGACTCTCTCGAAAGCCATCATTATTTATTTCTTCGCGTTTGAGCTGTGCATTTGTAGATGGGCCTGGGAGTTCAGCTAGTAGGGCAGTGGCCTGGGTCCAAAGTAGTAGAAGTAGCACAAAAAAATTTATGGAGTGTAGGCTTTTGCCTGTTCAAGCCTACCTATAGAATCGCCACTGCTTGAAAGGAAAAGAGAAGGAAAAACATAGGATTTGGAAAGTTTCCTATGGTACTACTATTCATGCATTTGGTTCAAAGGAATGGAGCAAAGGAAAACTTTATGATTTGTTCCTTTAGTGTCTCCTTGAAAGAAAAACCGTAGGAATTTTAATATCCACTTGGCCTCCTTTTCAAATTCCTATTCATGAAGCACAAGACTAAGAGATAGTAGCATAATAGCATTATAACCGTACATTTTCTTGTGGTTTGACTTAATCTCACCATGCTTCTTTGCATTCCTGTGATCTTCCAATTCTTGTGAACCAAACACCCAGATTGGCAGAAATCTTGTGTTTTTAAATTCTCTGTTTTGCACGTGCATTCCTATCATATTCGTGTGTATTTCCTATCCCTGCATTGTTAGAATCCTCCAATTCAAACAAGCCCTTATAGAATTACTTCTGTTACAGATATGTGTCAAAGAAAACCTTGTGTGGTTTTTCCCGCTCCTGCTGCGCTGTGGTCCACCCCAGCTCAGGCGCTCCAACGACGAAAGGGTTCACCACAGTAGGGATCGGCCCTCCAGACTGTCTTTCGCCACCTCAGATCTTCTTCCCCGCCGCCGGCAGCCACGACAACTGCATTACCATCATCAACTGAGCAGATGACCTTCAGGACTACACAAGTCCCCAAGAGAGGTCGCACTCTTTCGTGTCTGTTTACGTTATGCATCGCTTAATATGATGACATGCTACTTTATCATCCTGTTCACCGATTAGACTCTGAGTCAGGTCCAAACTAATGCTCAAACTTGAGTTTTTAAATGGTTGTGGCGTACATATTTGGGCAGCAATCAGTACTATATGTCTACTATTTGGTTAATCTCGGGTGTCTACTATGAGTTTCATGTTGGGTGGAAACAAACATTAAAGGAGCCATTATCTGTATTTTTTTTACTGAAGCTATTATCTGCCTGCTATCATTGGTTTTGGGTCTATCCACAGTTTGCTACCATCACTCTGGATTTGTGCATGCACTCCTTACATAATCTCACTATGTTTTATTCCTATGCATGTCAGTTATTGTACACAATGGTACTGAACATGTAGAGCAAAAGAGACGAGTCTTGCGTGGCAACAAAATTTCATGCAGACGTCGCTCCATGGTGGGCGCAAAAGCAACCCCCCTCCCCCCATTCTAGACTGTAATCAAGAGGAAGATAACTGTTCAGAGGGGGATTCAGAGGGAGCAGACCACTCCTATTTACCCCTTGAGGTCTTTTGCTCTAACTTGGCATGCTGATGTTGGTCATATCATGCATATGGTGCCTTGCATTGCTTACTTTATATATAAAATATGTAATCTTCTTAGTTTAGACATGCATTGTGTGAATGTCATCTGTTTAGTTTCTATATCATATATGTGAATCATGCAATGCCATCTTGTTTAGCCAGGCATCATATATGTGAATTTTGCAATGCCATCCTGGTTAGCCAGTAATCTTATATGTGAATTATATCATGCCATCCTTTTTTTATTATGTATTAAATTTGTAAACATTTTAGTACATTCAATTACTCTTCTTGTGCATCAGCCATTCGACACGTTCATGGAAAAATCTGGAGTGAAAACAAGATCTTCAGAGCAGACAATGCTATCTAACGAAGCGCATGTCTTGCTAGTTATGGATAGCTCCTCAGAGGAGGATTCAGAGACAGATGACCAGTCCTATTCCCCCCCCCCCCCGAGGTGCATGCTCTAACTTGGCAGGGTTATATTGCTCATATCGTGCATATGGTGTCTTGCATTGGCATGTCATTTGCTTAGTTTAGACATGCTTTGTGTGAATGCCACCTGTTTAGTGTCTAATTAACATATATGTGAATTTTGCAATGCCATCTTGTTGCAAGACATTATATATGTGAATTATGCAATGCTATCTTGTTGCAAGGCATTATGTATGTGAATTATGCAATGCCATGCTGTTTAGCCAAGCGTCATATATGTGAAATATATCATGCCATCCTTTTTTTTTTGTATTACGTATTCCAGTTGACGACAATGTTTGTATATTCAACTGCTCTTCCTATGCATCAGCCATTTGAATTGGTGATGGAAAAATCTGGAGTGAAAACAAGGTCTTCAGAGCAGACAATGCTACCTGCTGAAGCAGATATCTTGCTGGTAACAGAGAGCTCCTCAGAGGAGGATTCATAGGCAGATGACCAGTCCTATTTTCCCCTTGAGGTGTATGCTCAAACTTAGCAGGGTTATATTACCCATATCATGCATATGTTGTCTTGCAATGCTTAGTTTTTACAACATATACACAATATTGAATGCCATCTGCTTAGCTGACACATCATATATGCGATTGCCCTCTGCTCACTTGCTTAGTATATAAATCATATATTTGAATTATATCATGCCATGATGTTTACATAGACAGCATGTATCTGAATTATGGCAGTCCAACCCATTTTCTAAAGACATAATATGGTTATATCATCTCATCCTATTTACATAGTCATCATATTTTGAATTATGTCATTCTATCCGTGAATTATATCATGCCATCATGTTTCCATCGACGGCATGTTTGTGAATTATGGCATGCCAAGCACTTTAATAGACACATCGTATAGTTATATCATGTCATCCTGTTTACATAGTCATCATATTTTTGAAGTATGTCATTCTATCATGTTTAGTTAGCCATCATATATGTGAAATTGTGTCATGCTATCCTGTTTAATTAGCCATCATATATGTGAAATTATGTCATGCTATCCTGTTTGGTTAAAAAACATAATGTGAATTATTTCATGCTCTATTTTCTTCCCTACTATCCATTGCACCTGTCTATCTTACAATGTCTGTACATTCAATTTCTTTTCTTATTTATCAGCCATTTGAATTGGAGGGGGTGATGGCAGTATCTATTGGAGTAAAAACACGGTCTTCAGAAAAGATTGTGCTACCCGTCGATGCAGATAGAACCACGGTTGTACTTGCCCAAGAACCAGCCCCACCACACATAACCCAGACTCACGCAGATTGTACCCCTACCCAGTTGGACAGAGACTCAGCTACACCCCTTCTAACCCCAACTGTCGTGGATTTAACACGACAGATGCCCTTTTGAAAGGACTTAGGTGTGGAGCCATCGCAACGTAGGTTAGCTCGAAGCGGTTGAATGGGACAAAGGACACAAAGGATTTACCCAGGTTCGGCCCCTCACAATGAGGTAAAAGCCTATGTCCTGCTTCTTGTTATATTGCTTGAGTTTCGATTACAAGGGAGCGAACACCCTTGACCTAGCTCTTGATCAATTGTTTCCTGAGTTAACCCGCCGCCAGGTCTCGCCTTTATATACATAGGACAAGGCCCGGCGGCTTACAGGAGTCCGGGTCAGATCACACAACATAACCGACCCTGCTTCTAAGTCATCCTACCTTGTTAGGCAAGCTACCATCAGGCGGCTCACACCTTCGGGTCTCGAATCTCCTTCGGGTCGTGGGCCTTCTACAGGCATGTTTGTAAGCTGCCTTTGATCTTCTCATCTTGTCTTCATGGGCCTTACTGGGCCTTCAAAGACAAGTCGCCAATAATATGACCCGGCCTCTCCTGGCAGGTCATACCACGGGGTTATATCCCCAACATTAGGCCCCAGATTGATTTGAACATATTCATGTCAATCTTCATTCTTCAATTGGCGAATTGTTTGACCCTTTTCAACTCTTAACCTGATAAACTTATATAACCCGCCATGACGAAGAGATCATGTCATGTCATTAAGTTTAGAAAAAATCTCATGATGTCATAACGGATCTTTACATTAATCAACCATTCCGAGAATCGAGGCGCTTTCGCTGTTAAGATAATCATGATGCCTCCTTGATCCCCGCGCTGGCCATTTACTGTTTCCACTTACCCTTATATATAGGGATGGGGGGCCTGACCTTTCACTTTTTACCCCCCGTTCCCCTTTGCTTCATCGTCTTCCTCACGCTGTCGTCGCGACCAGAGCTCCGCCACCGTCGTCCTTCGCCAGCAACAACACAGGCCGCTGCATCAACCTGATCGGATCAGATAATGGTGGTGCGTCTCTGCTCTTTAGCCAAGCATTCAGGTAATGTTTCCTCCTTGACCTAGATTCACATTAGATCGATCTGCTCATAGGGTTCATCGGAGTTCTTCATAGCCCCTAACTTAGTTCATCCATTGCTATTTAGAACACTTAGTTAGATCCAACAACTCAATAGAAGTAACACGGCCGTCGTTTTAGTCCTTCGAAAGCTCCAACTTTCTGACAATCTGATGCTTCAACTTGCTAGTTCGTCTGCCACTTTCTTTTAAGTTCAGGAATAATTTTTCTTTTCTGAACAGCCGCAGATCCATAAATTTAGCTGCAATCTGTGAAAACTATTTATGCAATACTTAGCAGAATTTTAACACCTTCCACCTTTATAGACTGCTGACCCGCCGTGCCATATACAGCGGCTTAAACAATGCTCTTGTGACCCGCCAACCTCTGGCCGGCTTAAACTTGCAAAACGACTCTGTACGGCAATATTTAATTTACCATATTCATTTTCTGTTCATAGCTTCATATTTCCGGCTCATCTTGACCAAGGCACCCACAACTTGCGATTGGATCCCTTCCAAAATCACCGAAGACACCCTGAATGAGTACGTGTCCATGGGCGTTCTAGCCGCCAAGGAAATCATCCATTGGTGGGTTCCAGGCTCTGAATGCCCTCCTGAACCTCAAGAGGGTGAGATCGTGGTTTTTACAGATCATCTGCTCCGCGTCTTTTCTCCGCCCGGCTCAAAATTCTTTCGAGACGTGCTGCACTTTTACAACCTTCATACTCAAGACATAGGCCCCAATTCTGTCTCAAATATATGCAATTTCCAAGTGTTCTGCGAAGTATACTTTGGTGAAGAGCCTTCTATAGATCTGTTCAGAGTCTATTATTATATCAACCACCAAACTAAGATGTCCAACGGGCTTAGTCTTGAACTCGGATGTGTTTCAATTCAAAGGCGAAGAGATGTGACCTTCCCATCAGCCACCCTACCGAGTCATCCTAAGGACTGGAGTTTTACCTGGTTCTACTGCAAAGACACCTCTCCAGAAGGAGAAAACCCTCTGCCAGGTTATCGTCCATATCGTCTCCCTACCAGCGGCCCACTGCCAGGCCGGATGACTGCCGCGGAGTGCAGTATTTATTCTTCCACTCATTCAAAGATCCGGGCTTTCATTGCAAACGTCTTAACTGGAATCGATCTTGTTCGTTGCTGGGTTTCGTGGAGAATTCTGCCTTTAAGCCGCCGCCCCGGCTTAATGTGCGAATATACTGGGAATACAAAAGATCCACTGCACTACAATCCCACTGAATTAACTGAGAAAGAGATCAATGATACTGTCAAATCGCTCCTTGGCGAGTCATTGGCAAATTGCAGTAAGACGGGCCTAGCTCCTTATTACACTCTTAACCCGCAGCCAGCTGTAAGTACCCTTACATATATTGCTTGTTTATCAATTTATCTGGTTTTGACCTTATTGTTTATGCATACACAGGCCAACTCTTCTTTTTGGAAAAGGAAGATACAGACTGCTCCTGCTCTAGCAAAAAGGGTCAAAACAACCAGCCGCGGCCCGGGTCGTCCTAGGAAACCCACGGCACAAGAGCAGCTTGAACTAGACGAGTCAGAGGTAGAACTTGACTCACTTGGTATTCTTTTTATGCAACTTATTGATGCTAATTCATCCCAGGAGGATGCGGAGACAAGCCAAGCTGACGTTGTTGAGGTAATCCCTGTCTACTCCGACTCAGAACCCTTGCCAAGAGAGAAAACATGGCGGGTCGCCAGGAAAGTATGGTTTTCCCATCCTCTTGCTCATTTAGATCCTAATTTTCTTTTGAAGAAACAGCAACACGAGTCTAGATGGCACACTCGAAACAGCGGCCAAGAGGAGCTTATGGCCGGGCTACCCAACACACTGCTGGCTCGTAAACGCCGTCATGAGGTGCCTCACAGCCCTACTTTCTTTCTTTCACGAGCCGGCCTCATACGGCAACCTCTTAATTCTTCTGACTCGGCATATCCGGATACTTCTCACTCATCGGGCGACTCAAACAGGACACAGCTCCCCACATTCTTGGTTAACCCGGCGTAAGTACCGTTACTTGTTGAATGAATTACCTTGTTCTTTCATACTTATCAGACTGGATAATTCTCATTATAGGGCTAAGGCCAAGACGAGCAAAAAGCAAAAACCAGGCCCTTCCAAAACTCTTGAAGCTTCTGAACAAGAGGAACATGCACCGAAGGCCAGCAAAGCTCAAAACCAAGAATCTGAAGGTCCTAAGAGTCGGCAAGATGTTCTTCCTCCTCAAGCTAATCCTCCTAATCTTGACTCGGCTGCGGACATCAATGACGACCCGGCGACCAATCAAGACCCGCCAAGCCCTAAGCCGCTTTCTCCTGTCGAACACTCTGACAAGACACCTGTTGATGACCAAGTGGAAGAGGTGACCGTCACCTAATCAGCCTATCAACCGCCCGACATCTCCACGGTGTTGACCAAACATTCCACCAAGGATGAAGCACATTTGTCAGACAAGAATAAGCCCAAGCTTGATCTTGAGAGCTATTCAAAGTTAAGCGCTGGTGAGCAGTATTCTGGCTATTTGAGCCGTCTTCACACAAGCCGTGACCTGGAGGCCAATTTGGTTAATATGATGCGACAAAAGTATGAGGTATAAAATCACTCCCTCCTTTAACTTATGCATATATATATATACTTATCCAGCCCCCAAGTCTTAATCATAGGAAAAGATCATTGAATATGCTTAAGACTTTCAGCAATATGTAAGCTTAGATTTTCAGGTCATAGCCTCTTAGAACCGGCTTACATAAGCCATATTAACCATGTTGTTGTCAATACTCCTTATCAAAATAACCAAGTAGAACCCTCAAGGGCCGGCTTATCTTGCAAGGATGAGCCGGGTCTTCTTTTATGTTTAAGATTGCAAGTCCTAGCCCTCAAGGTCGGGCTTATCTGAGAAAGACAAGCCGGGTCTTCAATAATAAATAGCTGTAAAGAACCTTGGATAGCCCTCAAGGTCCGGGTCATCTTATGAAGATGAGCCGGGTCTTATATAAGAAGTAGCTGTAAAAAAGAACCTTAGATAGCCCTCAAGGGTCGGGTCATCTTATGAAGATGAGCCAGGCCTTATGCACTGAATTGGAAAAAGAACTTCCTCATACATTAGCCCCCAAGTGCCAATTATATTGCTTGCAATGTGCTTGAGACTTCAAAGTATTCCTTATACACATGCTAAAAAAAACGTATCGTCTCCAATGCTCCTTTGCAGGACACTTTAAGTTTTAATGACTCGCAACTGGGCGAGCTGAGAAAAATGCTCAAACACCAGGAGTCTGAGACACAGAAAGATGAGACCAAGTTTAAGTTTAGCTTGGACGAACATGAAAAGCTCAAAGCCAGCTTTAACAATGAGAGAAACGCCTGGGAAAAAGAGAAGACTGAATTACTGCAAAGGGCAGAGGCCGCTGAATCTTCCATGAAGAACACCACCGCAGAACTATCCGTCTTAAAACGGCGAATTTCACAGATGATGTGTGCTATCTTTGGTTAGCAGTACTGAAATTTTTAATTTTAGTGCTTCACATCTCTTGTACTGTGACCCGCCTGACGAGTCATCCGTTATGTTTACTCAACAGGCCCTAGAAGCTCCAATCTTGGCCAAGATATGCTCGTGAAGCTGAAAGCCGTGTATGATCTGGTTGAAGAATTATATACTGGTACTCAACAGGCTCTTGTGGCTATCTCGAATGGGAAACAACCGCCAACTCTCATCAAGGAGGTGCTAGACCAATTGTCCATGGTACCTAAGCAGGTGGAAGAAATTAAACTATCAGTCGCCCGTTCTGGTGCCATTACCACACTCAGTCGAGCGAAGGCATGGCAAGCATAACTAGACCCAGAAGAAATGGCCACCGGCTGTTCGGGCTTAAAAGAAGATGGGTCTCCTTTTGATCAGACAGATTTTGCCAAGTGCGTGAAGGAGATGCATCCCTTAGCATGCAAACTGGTCGAAGAGATTGATTTATCCAGGTACCAGCTGGCTTATAACATGGAAAATGCTAGGATTAAAGCGTCGACTCATGCCTCCGTTGATCTCACACCTCCAACGCGTAAGCATACTTTTGCCCCTGATGTTGACCTATCCCCAATTATCAATGATGAAGCCATATTCGAGGCCTTAACCGGCATCGACTGGACGGCACCTGACATCCAATTGAGCAAAGAGGAAGAGCCGGAGCAGGATGACCCGGAGGCATCAACTCGTCAAGAAGACCACTGAGAACAAGCCAGGCGGCTCTCAATCCAGAGCATGAAAAACTCTTCTCCTGAAAAACACTTGGCTCCAAGTTTTATGGGCTTATGACAGCCTTGTAATAGAATAGTATTTTGAAACAACACTCTGTCTTGTCATGCCATCGTGCCTGTTTAACTGTTGAAGTACCAGCTGAATCCTTGATGACTAGTGTGAACTTAATATTTTATGCAAGCCATATTTCTGCATGTTCCGCACAAGGTGTAAACAACATATGCCCTGGCAACTTAACGTCAAAAAGCAGGGCGGGTAAAAACCCAAACATAATATAGTCTTATGCAATTATGAAGAAGGCTAGAAGTAAAGCCTTTGAAGCAAACACCTATTGGCGGCTTAAAGTCAAAAAACCAGGACGGGCTATTAAACCACGCATATTCATAGAGTAACATACCTGTAACTTGGACGTATATAGTCAGCTTACATCACCGAAACCAATGGGGGAAACACCCCAAGGATTTGTAAACGCATGAACCCAATAGCGCAAATCAAAGCAGACTAGCGACTTAAAGTCCATAGCCAGGGCGGGTTACAAAACCCAAAACGCTCAAAATATGAGGCATATAATTAGGGCTACATGACCCGGATTGTCGAACAATGTACTTAGAAAAAATCTTTGAGAAAACACAAATCCAAAAGAAAAAAGGACAATCAAACACCTTGAAATAATAGTCTGGCCGACTCACAAAGGTACGCCCAGGAAAATTGGCTAACAAAAACCATGTGCCTTCAATGGCCGCACAGCCTTTGGTACTTAGACCACATGATTGCTTTCGAAAGGCAGCAACAACCGTTTTGGCACTCAGGCCCACATGATTGCTTTCAAAAGGCAGCAACAGCCATTTTGGCACTTAGGCCCACATGATTGCTTTCAAAAGGCAGCAACAGCCATTTTGGCACTCAGGCCCACATGATTGCTTTCAAAAGGCAGCAACAACCATTTTGGCACTCAGGCCCACATGGTTGCTTTCAAAAGGCAGCAACAACCGTTTTGGCACTCAGGCCCACATGATTGCTTCCAAAAGGTAGCAACAACCGTTTTGGCACTCAGGCCCACATGATTGCTTGCAAAAGGCTGCAACAACCATTTTGGCACTCAGGCCCACATGATTGCTTTCAACAGGCAGCAACAGCCGTTTTGGCACTCAGGCCCACATGATTGCTTTCAAAAGGTAGCAATAGCCATTTTGGCACTCAGGCCCACATGATTGCATTCAAATGGCAGCAACAGTCGTTTTGGCACTCAGGCCCACATGATCCCTTTCAAAAGGCAGCCACAGCCGTTTTGGCACTTAGGCCTACATGATTGCTTTCAAAAGGCAGCAACAACCGTTTTGGCACTTAGGCCCTCATGATTGCTTTCAAAAGGCAGCAACAGCCATTTTAGCACTTAGGCCCACATGATTGCTTTCAAAAGGCAGCAACAGCCATTTTTTTTACCTAGCTTTACTGTAAGCCGGCTCTCACATGTCATAAGCCGCCCAGTGGTTGGAAGCCCCCAAGTGACCTTATGATCAATCAATAAAGGCTCAGATACTTAGAAATGAAACGACAAAGGCCCCGTAATTCGGGGATGTCGGCTTTATTATATTGATCATAAAGAGTATATACACTGAAAAAATATGTACAAAGGTAAGAGCTGGCGGCTCAAGTATAGTACGGCCGAAGATGTGCAATATTCCATGGACGGCGGGTCTCCTCCTTGGACTTGCGAGAATCCTTATGCTCACGTACATCAATGAGGTAATACGACCCATTGTTCAGGTTCTTGCTGACCACAAAGGGCCCTTCCCAAGGTGGGGATAATTTATGCATATCTGTTTGATCTTGGATGAGCCGGAGCACCAAGTCACCTTCTTGAAATGTCTGGGTCTTAACTCTGCGGCTATGATAGCGACGCAGATCTTGTTGATATATCACCGAATGAGCCGCCGCCAGGTCACGCTCCTCATCCAAAGCTTCAAGCGCATTTTGACGTGCTATTTCATTATCAACTTCAACATAAGCCACCACACGGGGCGAGTCATGACGGATATCGCTTGGAAGAACCGCCTTTGCCCCATAGACCATGAAGAAAGGCGTATAGCCTGTTGACCTGTTGGGTGTGGTGATACTCCAAAGTACTCCCTCCGTTCCTTTATATAAGGTGTATTTGTTTTTTGAAAAGTCAAACGAGTGCAAGTTTGACCGGGTTTTTAGAAAAATATATCAACATTCACAATACAAAATTTATATCATTTCACCCATCATGAGAAGTAGTTTCATATTTTATCTACTAGGCATTGCAGATATTGTTATTTTATTCTATAATCTTGGTCAAACATTCACATGGTTGACTTGCACGAAAACCAATACACCTTATATTCTGGAACGGAGGGAGTACTGAAGGTAATTCCTCGACCCAACAACTCGGCATTCGCTGCAAAGGAACCACAAGTCGGGGCTTGATGCCTCTCAAGATTTCTTGATTGGCTCTCCGCTTGACCATTAGACTGTGGATGAGCCACGGATGAGACATCAAGACGAATATGCTCTTGTTGACAGAATTCTTCCATATCACCTTTAGACAGATTAGTGCCACGATCAGTTATGATACTGCGAGGGTAACCAAAACGAAAGATCAATTTTTTAACAAACTGAACTGCCATTGCTGCATCACACTTGCTGACCGGCTCTGCCTCGACCCACTTGGTAAATTTGTCAACCGCCACCAAGAGGTGGGTTTTCTTATCCTTAGACCTTTTGAAAGGTCCAACCATATCAAGCCCCCAGACCAAAAACGGCCAGGTAATTGGAATCATCCTCAGTTCTTGAGCCGGCACATGAGCCCGTCGAGAAAATTTCTGACATCCGTCACACTTACTGACAAGCTCTTCTGCATCAGCATGAGCCGTCAACCAATAAAATCCATGACGAAAAGCTTTAGCCACGAGAGATTTAGAGCCGGCGTGATGACCACAATCACCTTCATGGATTTCTCTTAAAATCTCACGGCCCTCTTCAGGAGAAACACAACGCTGGAACACGCCCGTGACACTGCATCGGTGTAACTCGCCATTGACAATAGTCATTGACTTAGATCGTCGGGTTATCTGTCTGGACAGAGTTTCATCCTCAAGTAACTCGCCCCGGGTCATTTAAGCCAAGTATGGAGCTGTCCAATCAGGAATAGCATGGAGAGCTGCCACCAACTGCGCCTCCGGGTCAGGAATAGCAATATCCTCTTCTGATGGCAATTTGACTGAAGGATTATTCAACACATCAAGAAATACATTGGGAGGTACCGGCTTACGTTGAGACCTGAGCCGGCTCAATGCATCAGCTGCCTTATTCTTCCTTCGATCAAGATGCTCCACCTGATAACCTTTGAAGTGACCAGCAATATTGTCAACCGCTCGACGATAAGCCGCCATGAGCGGGTCTTTGGAATCCCAAGTACCTGACACCTGCTGAGCCACCAAATCTGAGTCGCCAAAGCACCTGACCCAGCTTACATTCATCTCTTTGGTCATCCGAAGACCATGGAGCAGAGCCTTATATTCAGCCGCATTGTTAGTACAGGGAAACATCAACCTTAAAACATAACAGAATTTATCACCTCGTGGGGAAGTCAGAATGACTCCAGCCCCCGAACCTTCTAACTGCCTGGACCCATCAAAATGAATAGTCCAATATGTGTTGTCAGGCCTCTCCTCAGCCATCTGCAACTCCGTCCAATCATTGATGAAATCCACAAGAGCCTGAGATTTGATAGCTGTCCTTGGCACATACTTCAAACCATGGGGTCCAAGCTCAATGGCCCATTTAGCCACTCGGCCTGTAGCCTCTCTGTTCTGAATAATATCCCCCAAAGGGGCAGAACTGACCACTGTAATGGGATGGCCAAGAAAATAGTGCTTCAGCTTACGACTGGCCATGAACACCCCATATACCAGTTTCTGCCAATGTGGGTATCGTTGTTTAGACTCAATTAACACCTCACTGATATAATAGGCCGGCCTCTGGACTGGGTACTCCTTACCCGTCTCCTTACGTTCCACTACAATCGCCATACTGACAGCTCTGCTGTTAGCCGCCACGTATAAAAGCAAGGGTTCTTTCTCAATGGGAGCTGCAAGGACGGGCGGCTCAGCCAGCTGCTGTTTGAGCGCCTCAAACGCCTCATTAGCCGTGTCACTCCAAACAAAATGGTATGTTTTCTTCATCATCTGATATAAAGGAATTGCCTTCTCTCCCAGGTGGCTTATGAACTGGCTTAAAGCTGCAATACGACCTGCCAAGCGCTGGACGTCATTGACACATGCCGGCTTAGCCAATGAAGTGATAGCCTTGATTTTCTCCGGGTTAGCTTCAATACCCCTCTCTGAGTCCAAAAAGCCCAAGAGCTTGCCTGCAGGCACACCAAAGACGCACTTGGCCGGGTTAAGCATCATTTTATAGACCCGGAGATTATCATAGGTCTCTTTTAAATCATCCAAGAGAGTCTCCTTCTTCCTGGACTTGACAACAATATCGTCCACATAAGCATGTACATTGCGCCCAATCTGGTCATGGAAACAATTTTGGACACAACGTTGATAAGTCGCCTGCGCGCTCTTGAGGCCAAAAGGCATAGACACATAGCAGAAAGCTCCAAAGGGTGTGATAAAAGCTGTCTTCTCTTGGTCTTTAACTGCCATCTTAATCTGATGGTAACCAGAATAAGCATCCAGGAAGCATAAACACTCAGAACCCACCGTGGCATCTATGATCTAATCAATACGGGGAAGAGCACAAGGATCAGCCTGGCAAGCTTTGTTAAGATCCGTGTAATCCACACACATACACCAAGTGCCATTTTTCTTAGGTACCAGCACCGGGTTAGCCAACCACTTAGGGTGAAAAACTTCCTCGATGAACCCGGCCGCCAAGAGCCGGGCCACCTCTTCTCCAATGGCCTTACGTCGCTCTTCATTGAAACGGCGAAGGAATTGCTTCACCGGCTTAAATTTAGGATCAATATTGAGAGTGTGCTCAGCGAGTTCTCTCGGTACACCTGGCATGTTTGAAGGTTTCCATGCAAAGATGTCCCGATTCTCACGGATGAACTCGATGAGCACGCTTTCTTATTTCAGATCCATGTTAGCACTGATGGTGAACTGCTGAGATGAGTCGCCAGGGACAAAGTCCACCTACTTGGTATCGTCAGCCGACTTAAATTTCAACAAAGGGTCTTGCTCAGTAGTCGGCTTCTTCAAAGGGGTCATATCGGCCGGGTCAACATTATCTTTATAGAACTTGAGCTCCTCTGTAGCGCAAGCCGACTCAGCATATGCAGCATCTCCTTCTTCACACTCCAATGCAGTTTTTCGGTTACCATGGACTATAATAGTACCCTTATGTCCTGGCATCTTAAGCTGGAAGTAAACATAACAGGGACGTGCCATAAATTTGGCGTAAGCCGGCCGCCCAAATAAGGCATGGTACGGGCTTTTTATCTTAACCACTTCAAACCATAATGTCTCTGCCCTGTAGTCATAATCATCACCAAAAGCCACTTCCAAGGCGATTTTACCAACTGGATATGTCGACTTTCCAGGGACCACACCATGGAAGACTGTAGAGGACGGCTTAAGCTCCTTATCAGTCAAATTCATCCGGCGAAAGGTATCATAATAAAGGATATTGATGCTGCTGCCTCCATCCATGAGCACCTTAGTGAATTTATAACCCCCGACTTTAGGGGCTACCACCAACGCTAGTTGACCCGGATTGTCAACCCGGGGCAGGTGATCCTCACGACTCCATATAATTGGCTGCTCTGACCAGTGCAAGTATTGAGGTACCGCCGGCTCAATCGAATTGACCGCATGTTTATGAACTTTCTGATCTCGCTTCCAAAGACTTGTAGTGAAGACGTGATACTTGCCATCGTTAAGCTGCTTTGGATTGCTCTGGTATCCTGACTGATGCTGCTGGTTACCCTGACCAGACTGTTGTTGGTTATAACTACCCTGATTACGTTGTCCTTGATATCCAGAATTTGAGCCGCCGCCGCCAAAGCCGGGCCCCTGTGAGCCGGATCCTGACCCGCCCGACGGGCCATTATTGCCACCATGACCCTGATTGAAGCTAGAATTCTTGTACTCTTTCATGATGAAGCAATCCTTCAAAGCATGAGTCGATGGCTGACCGGGCAGACTATGCTTTGGGCAAGGGTCATTAAGCAGGGCCTCCAAGTTAATTTTGGTCCTCCAAGCTTACTCTTACGATGTTGATTTTTATGCTGAGCATTGGTGTTAGCCACCAAATCTGACCTGCCATCAGTTTGCCTGCGCTTTCCACCATTACCCTGGTTATGACATGTCATGCTTTGCTGCTGACCCTTACTATTACCATTCTTCTTCCCCTTATTAGATTTTTCATCATCAGATCCGGGGTCCTTGGTGTTGTCTGAGCCAGCATACTTGATGAGAGCCGCCATGAGCTCTCCCATGTCATTGCAGTGGCACTTAAGCCGCCCCAGCTTATGTTTGAGAGGTGTGAAGTGACAATTTTTCTCCAAAATCAGAACCGCAGAGCCGGCCGCGATGCTATCCGATGAGTGGATAATAGCTAAGACCCAATGAACCCAGTGGTGGGCCGACTCATCCTCTCGCTGCACGCAGTTGTCCAAATCAATGATCGACAGAGGCTGCTTACATGTTCCTTTGAAATTCTGAATGAAGCGCGCCTTTAACTTAGCCCATGAACTGATGGAATTGGCAGGTAGCCCTTTCAACCAGGTTCATGCTGGTCCATCTAACATCATGGTGAAATACTTGGCACATTCAGCATCATTAACATCCAACATCTCCATAGCCAGCTCATAGCTCTCAACCCAAGCATCAGGCGGAAGATCAGCTGTGTAATTAGGCACCTTGCAAGGGCCTTTAAAGTCCTTAGGCAGACGCTCGTTGCGTAGAGCCGGCACTAGGCACGGCACACCAACTGACCTGGAAATCGTCCCAACTCCAATGGATGCCGAAGGGGTTACTCGAAACTGCTGGTGAGCCCCCAGCTGAGCCACCAATTCTACTTCACGACGGGCTCTAGCCTGATCTACGAGGGCCTGAGTGTTGTTCGGCATATGGTCGACCTGGGGCGGGTTGAGCCCGCGCGGCGGGTCATCATTATGAGGCAGGTTACGACGTCGCTCGCTGCTAGAAACCGCCGGCAACTCAATGCGCCGGCTATAACTTCGGCTTGGTCGAGGGGTTGAGTGAATACGCTCGCGACTGTACGAATAAGCCGCCTGCTGTGCCACAACCATTTGGAGGAGCTCCACAGCGTTCCGGGTTTCTATTGCAGTTGGAGACTCGCCTTCGATCGGGATAGCCGCCAGCCGTGTAGCCGCTGCTATCATATTGCCCACCGGGTTAGAATAATGGCCTGAGGGTGTTGGGACTCGCTGAAGAGGGGTCTGATCCCTACGGGGTGGGTGTGGCACTCGAGGTTGAGCCGCTGCCCCGGCTCCTGGTGCCTCAGTAGCCCGGGTTACTCCAGGTGAGTTGCTTGTTCCTGCCCCAGGCGTGTTAAACAGATTCCGCCCCTCAAACTGCGAAGGCAAACGGCTCTGATGCCTCCTTCAAAGAACGGCATTAGACGCGTTCTGGTCCAAATTCAGACGAAAAGACTCCACTCTTATCCGCTGTGACTCGGCCTCCAATCCAGCCCGCTCTATCGCCATCCTAGCGTTCTCCGCATTAACATCCTCTTGGGCCTTGGTCACCTCATCCCGCAGCTTTGCAACCTCTGCATTGTGCTGTACTTGATTCACCGGAGTTACCTCTGCAGCTAACAGAATCGCCAAGGCATCCAAGAGCTCAGATAAATCTTGGGCCGGCGGCCGCGCAGAGCCGCCCGCCCCGGCTGTCGTAGCGGCGGTTGAGCCGGATGTCATGGCCGCGGCAATTGAGGAATTCAACAGTGGTTGTGTGCCAGCCATAAAGATAGCAGCCCTGCTCAGCGGCTCATAGGGCTCCGGAATACTATCACCATCGGAATAGCCCCCAAGCCCGCTGTCCTGAAGCTGATAGATTGACTCGGTCTCTCCAGTTGAGGACTCATCACCTGAATAGATGGCCGTCTCTCCACCAGACACAGATCCTTCCTCGAGATCCGCCACATGAACAAAGCCAACAAAGGCATGCTTCCGGCCGGGTTGAACTTTGGTGGGTCATGCACGCCGAGTCGTCTCGATGATGTTGGTGCAGGTGTTCGGCTCAGGCCCCGACTCGCCGATCTTGCCGATGAAGACGTGAATCCCACCGAAGGGGACCCGGTACCCGTACTCGATTGAGTCGGCTTCGGAACCCCAGCTAGCGTTGTCGATGTAGATCTTGCCACGGCGACTCTTAGTCATCCGGCCCACAGCGTATCCTTCGATCCCTGGGAAGCTACCCTTCGAGAACTCAAAACCACCGTGCTCTGGCCCCATGGTGGGTGCCAACTGTCGTGGATTTAACACGGCAGATGCCCTTGTGAAAGGACTTAGGTGTGGAGTTAAAGTGCAACTAATCCCTGGGTGGTTTTGGTAATTCATAACAACATATAGCTCATTGAACTAATATCCATTCAAGTTGATTATTTCAGAAAATTCAATGATTGGCAATGGCATGGACTAGAGATGTGGACCCCTCAAAATGCTAAGGACAAAGATTGGCAAAAGATCAAGACTCTTCATTTCTATTTTAGTGATCGAAGATCACATTGAGTCCATAGGAAAAGCCATTACTATTAAAAGGGGATGAGGTGTTGCTTAATGGTCTACTTGCTCAAAATGCTTAGTGATATGCTCCAAAGCCCTCAACTACTTTCTCAATTCCAAATATGTCCTAAACCTAAAGTCAAACTCGGCCCCACCGATTTGATCTATCTGGTGCCACCGAGTTCTTTTCACATAGCCATAGCCAGAAACCCTAATCAGTTCGGTCTCACCGATAGGGATCTCGGTCTCACCGAGATGGGATTGCAAACTCTCTGTTTCCCTTCGTAACATTTCGGTCTCACCGAAATGAGCGATCAGTCCCACCGAGTTCGCAATGCAAACTCTTTGTTTACCTTTAGTAACGTTTCGGTATCACCGAAAGGAGCGATCGGTCCCACCGAGTTTGCCTGACCAACTCTCTGTTTGTTCATTGCTGAAATCGGTCTCACCGAGTTCATGCAATTGGTCACACCGAGATGAGGTTTCGCCCTAACCCTAGCGCATCGGTCCCACCGAGTTGATCATGTCGGTCCCACCGAAAATCCTAACGTTCACATTTTGAACTGGATCGGTCTCACCGAGTTCTTCTATTCGGTCTGACCGAGTTGGGTCAAATGTGTGTAACGGTTAGATTTTGTGTGGAGGCTATATATACCCCTCCACTCCTTTCTCTATTCAAGAGAGAGCCATCAGAACGTGCCTACATTTCCACTACTCATTTTCTGAGAGAGAACAACCTACTCATGTGTTGAGACCAAGACATTCCAATCCAACCACAAGAATCTTGATCTCTAGCCTTCCCCAAGTTGCTTTCCACTCAAATCATCTTTCCACCATAACCAAATCTGTGAGAGAGAGAGTTGAGTGTTGGGGAAACTATCATTTGAAGCACAAGAGCAAGGAGTTCATCATCAACACACCATTTATTACCTTTTGGAGAGTGGTGTCTCCTAGATTGGTTAGGTCTCACTTGGGAGCCTCCGACAAGATTGTGGAGTTGAACCAAGGAGTTTGTACGGGCAAGGAGATGGCCTACTTCGTGAAGATCTACCCGAGTGAGGCAAGTCCTTCGTGGGCGATGGCCATGGTGGGATAGACAAGGTTGCCTCTTCGTGGACCCTTCGTGGGTGGAGCCCTCCGTGGACTCGCGCAACCGTTACCCTTCGTGGGTTGAAGTCTCCATCAACGTGGACGTACGATAGCACCACCTATCGGAACCACGCCAAAAATCTTCGTGTCTACATTGCATTTGCCTTCTCCAAACCCTTCCCTTTACCTCCATACGCAATGTTTTATTTTCCGCTGCTATACTCTTAGAATTGCATGTGTAGGTTGATTCCTTGACTTGTGCTAAGCTGCTAAAATCTGCCAAGACTTAAAATTGGGAAAAGGCTAGATTTTTATTTGGTCAAGTAGTATAATCACCCCCCTCTAGACCTACTTTTGATCCTACAAGTGGTATCAGAGCTTTGGTCTCCATTTTCCTTGATTTCCATAGCTTTGGTGATCATAGCCTTGGTTTCACAACCTAGGAGAGTATGGCGTCTAGCGAGGGAAATTACCACCGTAGAGGTCCATACTTTGATGGTACTAATTTTGCTAGTTGGAAGCATAAGATGAAAATGCATATTCTTGGACATAACCCCTCCGTTTGGGCTATTGTGTGTGTTGGTTTGCAAGGTGAATTCTTTGAAGATGGAAGAGAACCGAATCGTGAAGCAATCACGGAAGAATTGAAGATGTTGCAATACAATGCTCAAGCTTGCGATATCCTCTTCAACGGATTGTGCCGCGAAGAATTCAATAAAATCAGCCATCTTGAGAATGCAAAGGAAATTTGGGATACTTTGGTTGATATGCACGAATGTACCGAGTCAGTCAAGGAATCCAAATTGATGTGCTTCAAAGTCAACTTGACAAGTTCAAAATGAAGGATGGTGAAGGTGTCGCCGAAATGTACTCTAGGCTTGCTCTCATCACAAATGAGATTGCCGGCTTAGGAAGTGAAGAGATGACCAACAGATTAATCATCAAGAAGATCCTAAGAGCCTTGGATGGAAAATATGATACCATGTGCACATTGATCCAAATGATGCCCAATTACAAAGATCTCAAGCCAACGGAAGTCATTGGTAGAATTGTTGCTCATGAGATGTCACTCAAGGATAAAGAAGAGCTTCACAACAAGTCTAGTGGTGCTTACAAAGCTTCATGTGATGCTCCTACATCATCAAGTGAGAAACAAGTCTTCAATGAAGAATTGATCCTAATGGTGAAGAACTTCAACATGTTCTACAAGAGTAGAAGCAAAGAGAGAAGTTCCAAGTCGAGGTCCTACTATGACAAGAGATCTTCTAGTCATGAACGAAATTTCTACAATTGTGGAAGACCCAGACACTATTCCAATGAGTGTACGGCTCCCTACAAAAGAAGAGAAGACTCACCTAAAAGGAGGAGTAAAAGAGAGGAATCACCTCCAAGAGAGAGGAGTAGAGATGATCGTTATGAACGAAGACCCTCTCGCAGAAGCAAGGATTCGGAAAGAAAGGACAAGTCATCAAAGAGCTCACAAGACGAAGACATCAAGCTCATGTTGGTGAATGGGTATCCGGTTCCGACTCCGAACACCACTCCGAGAGAAGTTATCACTCCGACTCCGAACATACTCAAGATGAAGGTGTTGCCGGTCTTGCACTTGTGTCATCCAACTCCTACGACATATTTGACTCACCAAATGAAGGGATTGGAAGATGCTTCATGGCTAAAGGCCCCAAGGTATCACACCCCGAGTATGTTGATTTCAATAGTGATGATGATGATTTGCTAGGTGATGATGATTTACTTGTTGACAACTCTAGTGACGAAAACTATGATGAAATTGCTGTTAATCATGCTAATCAAGATGAAACGAATGACAATGATAAGAAGGAGATTGAGCGTCTAACTAAAGAATTAAACACTCTTAAGTTAGCTCATGAAACTACCTTAGAGGATCATCGAGAGATTTTAAAGACTCATGAGAAGCTACGCTGTGAAAAGCTCAATCTAGAGCAAGAGCATGGGTTCTTAAAAGCAATCAATGATGATCTTCGTAAGAAAAGTTCTTCTTACATTCCCAAATGTTTACTCTTGTCTACTTACATGCCACAAGTAAAATCTAGCAACAAGAGCAAGAAAGATTCTTCTTCTAGTAGTAACAATAATCATGTTAAATCCAATATTGTTGCTTCTAGTAATTCTCTTGATTCCACTAATGATTCTCTTAGCCAAGTTACACTTGAGCAAGAAAATAGCTTATTGAAGGGAATTATAGAGAAAGGTGTTTACAAGAGCCTTGCCGGAAGTAAGCAATTTGAGGAAATTGTACGCAAGCAAGGAAGGCACCGGAAGAATCAAGGTGTTGGTTTTGAACGCAAGTTCACTGCCAATGGAGTTGAGTGGGAAGAAGATCAATACCCCAAGATGAAGTTTGTTCCTCAACAAGAGAAGTATGATCCCACTTCTTTCAAGGGAACACAAGCTCAAGATGATCTTCCACCACAAGACCACAAGCTAAAAGGCAAGGATAAGCTTCAAGAGGAGATTGATGCATTTGAAGAAGCTCCTAAGGCCTTGGTCAAGTGGGTTCCCAAGACTACATCAAGTTCTACATCATCAAGTACGACTACAACTCCAAGGATTCCCATCAAGATGATGTGGATCCCAAAGACGAAGAACTAGAGAGTTCTTGAGGGTGACTCTGCCAACATACTTCACTCATATTCATTTTGGCAAGGACAAGTGCAATCAACTTCCATATCTTGCACTAGTTCAAGGAGTCACAAACCCTCTTGTTAGTAAGACAAGGGACAAGGTAACCTAATGCTTTCATGGACAACATCATATGTATATTTCACTCTATGTCTATGGATATCCTTGTGTGTTACTTGTGGGACTAACCCATGTAGGTATTGAAAGTGCAACTCACTCCAATGGATTGCTCCAAATGATCTACATCAACATTGAGCATCCACATCTTCAACATCTACATGAAGTCATCATCGACAAAACCCAAGGTTAGTTCATCCCTCTTAGGGGGATATCACATCTAGGGGGAGCTTTACTCTAAGAATTGAGCTAAAGCAACTCTAATGGTGTGAACACAACAATGCTTTATGTAAAAGTGGTAACCCCACTTGTGCTTAAACGATGAGTATGACCTATGATCAAATGTTCTCATTTGACTCCTAAGTCAATATACTCATATATAGATGACCTAGTCATCGCCAATTGCTTGATAGATGCTAGAGTTTTGTGCATGCTTTGACACATATTTCATTTGCTATCTTATTGTGTGAGCATGTTGGATGCATAATTTTTCTCCATTCGAGGACATCCATTTGTTGTTTTGATTGATTGGCTTTTCTTCTTTCTGCCAAATGGATGGACAAGAATGCGTAAGTACTCCCTCTAGCTATCTATGCTTTTCTTGTCTCAAACTCTATTCATGCAACATCACAAAGTTTGATCAAGTCATATTCGGACCCTCCGAGTGAGGAGCACTCGGAGCCACCGATCCGTCATAGACTTAACTTCCAAAACTTCTTAGTGCATTTCGGTCTGACCGATCAATCCCATTCGGTCACACCGACTTCATTAAGTTGATCTAAGTTTTAATCTCGGTGCAACCGATTTGAACATTTCGGTCACACCGAGTTGCAGCAACCGCTTGCGATTCTGCATCTCGGTGCCACTGAGTCGTTCCACTCGGTCACACTGACAGTGACTGGACATATATTCCCACGGGCTGAAAATTTGGAAATTCCTCTAAACGCTTCGCCCGCGCCTGTCCAGCTCTGCCGACTCGAGGTCTCCGGATCGTCTCCTCATCGCCAGCGTCCTCCTGCCGCTGCTTTTCGCCGCCGTCAACGGGAATCTTCACCGCCGTTCTCGCCGTAGTGACTTCATCGCCAAGTTAGGGTATGAACTCGTCCCTTTGTGCCTTCCCCACTCCGATTCCGAGCACAAAGATCAATGCCTATATTCTTTCCATGTTTTGAGACAACTCTATCCACTGCAAACTCTGTTAGATTAGATTTGATGCAAAAATTTACCGAAACATACCAATCGGTGTGACCGAGTTCATTTCTCTGTGAAACCCTAGCATCTCGGAGTCACTGAACTGTGTCTCGGTCTGACCGATTTCACAAGTTTAGACTCTAAAGCTGTTTTGGTGTCACCGAGTTTGTAATATCGGTAGCTCCGAAATGCTTTCTGTAGAAAACTGAAACTAAGTTTTTGACTCATTTGTTTTGCAAAATGGCTGTGTTTTGTGATGCTTATCCACTCTATGTCAACCTATCTATTCACAGGGTCAGCTTTCAGTGTCAAAGATGTCAGACAATAGTGACAGCCAGAACAAATTAGAGGAGCAGGCAAATCTAAGTGAGGGCACTAGCCCCTCAAATAGTAGCTATGATGAGGGTAGCAGAAGCACCCCAAGCAATCTGCCTAAGGCTGCAACTAGGCAGAGGAAGAAGAGAACCTTAGATTCTGAAGATGAAGACTTTGTGGTTGATGAGGAGGTCACTTCCAAGAAGAAAGTGATCAAGAAAGAGCAAGTAGCTGCTGCTAGGACTAGCTACCCTGACTCAAAATCAAGAAAGTCTAGAGAGAATCATTGAAACAAAATTTTATGATCTAGACTTGAAGGTCACAGAGATTCAGACCGCTGTTGAGCAACTCCAAGAAGAAGCTGAGGACAGGAGAGGAAGAGCTACCACAAAGGCATTTCAGAGAGTGCCTAGAGCCAATAGGTCTGTAGCTGTGCCAGTCAGTGACACAAGAGCCACCACTTCAGCACCTGCAGCCACTGCCCCAGTTGCCCCTCCAGTTGCAACTCCTCCAGTTCCTCAGTCATCATCGGAAGCTTTTGCAGATGCTGTCCTCTCCATGCCATCTTTGCACACCAGAGCACCCGGAGATCATGCTTAGAGTGCCGCATAGCACTATGCATTTTCAAGCTTTTTGGTAACCTGTTGCGAAGGGGGAGAAAGTGTATAGATAATAGGCTTCGAGAGAGAGAGAGAGAGTGTGTGTTTTGCTTTTATTTGCCTCTCTTGCTACTTGTTATTTGATCGTTTGTTTGCTACAATATTTATGCTTGTGTGTGAGATAAGAGTATCTCAAACTCTTATGATCATGTGGTTGATCATATTATGCCTTAATGTGTGCTTGAACGATGATATCTTATCACTTGTGTATGATCAATCATGTTTGCCTTAATGATGAGTGCATGCTATTTATATTCTATCATTTTGAGCGCTCCACCAAGATGTATGTGACATGGAAGAGTAACCCATGATCCTAATCGATTGTGCATTTGCATTCAAAAGCAACTTTTAAATAATGCACAAATTTAGGGGGAGCTCTTGCTTATCACATACTTCTCAAAGCGACGATATATTTCATTTATATTATCATTTGTTGAAGCTTTGATCTATATGTTGTCATCAATTACCAAAAAGGGGGAGATTGAAAGTGCAACTAATCCCTGGGTGGTTTTGGTAATTCATAACAACATATAGCTCATTGAACTAATATCCATTCAAGTTGATTATTTCAGAAAGTTCAATGATTGGCAATGGCATGGACTAGAGATGTGGACCCCTCAAAATGCTAAGGACAAATATTGGCAAAAGATCAAGACTCTTCATTTCTATTTTAGTGATCCAAGATCACATTGAGTCCATAGGAAAAGCCAATACTATTAAAAGGGGATGAGGTGTTGCTTAATGGTCTACTTGCGCAAAATGCTTAGTGATATGCTCCAAAGCCCTCAACTACTTTCTCAATTCCAAATATGTCCTAAACCTAAAGTCAAACTCGGCCCCACCGATTTGATCTATCCGGTGCCACCGAGTTCTTTTGGCATAGCCATAGCCAGAAACCCTAATCAGTTCGGTCTCACCGATAGGGATCTCGGTCTCACCGAGATGGGATTGCAAACTCTCTGTTTCCCTTCGTAACATTTTGGTCTCACCGAAATGAGCGATCGGTCCCACCGAGTTCGCAATGCAAACTCTCTGTTTACCTTTCGTAACGTTTCGGTATCATTAAAAGGAGCGATCGGTCCCACCGAGTTTGCCTGACCAACTCTCTATTTTCTCATTGCTGAAATCGGTCTCACCGAGTTCATGCAATCAGTCACACCGAGATGAGGTTTTGCCCTAACCCTAGCGCATCGGTCCCACCGAGTTGATCATGTCGGTCACACCGAAAATCCTATCGTTCACATTTTGAACTGGATCGGTCTCACCGAGTTCTTCTATTCGGTCTGACCGAGTTGGGTCAAATGTGTGTAATGGTTAGATTTTGTGTGGAGTCTATATATACCCCTCCACCCCCTTCTCTATTCAAGAGAGAGCCATCAGAATGTGCCTACATTTCCACTACTCATTTTCTGAGAGAGAACCACCTACTCATGTGTTGAGACCAAGACATTCCAATCCAACCACAAGAATCTTGATCTCTAGCCTTCCCCAAGTTGCTTTCCACTCAAATCATCTTTCCACCATAGCCAAATCTGTGAGAGAGAGTTGAGTGTTGGGGAGACTATCATTTTAAGCACAAGAGCAAGGAGTTCATCATCAACACACCATTTATTACCTTTTTTATAGTGGTGTCTCCTAGATTGGTTAGGTGTCACTTGGGAGCCTCCGACAAGATTGTGGAGTTGAACCAAGGAGTTTGTAAGGGCAAGGAGATGGCCTACTTCGTGAAGATCTACCCGAGTGAGGCAAGTCCTTTGTGGGTGATGGCCATGGTGGGATAGACAAGGTTTCTTCTTTGTGGACCCTTCATGGGTGGAGCCCTCCGTGGACTCGCGCAATCGTTACCCTTCGTGGGTTGAAGTCTCCATCAACGTGGACGTACAATAGCACCACCTATCGGAACCACGCCAAAAATCTTCGTGTCTACATTGCGTTTGGCTTCTCCGAACCCTTTCCTTTACCTTCTTATGCAATGTTTTACTTTCCGCTGCTATACTCTTAGAATTGCATGTGTAGGTTGATTGCTTGACTTGTGCTAAGTTGCTAAAATCTGCCAAGACTTAAAATTGGGAAAAGGCTAGATTTTTATTTGGTTAAGTATTCTAATCACCCCCCACTCTAGACCTACTTTCGATCCTACATGGAGCCATCACAACGTAGGTTAGCTCGAAGGGGTTGAACGGGACAAAGGACACAAAGGATTTACCCAGGTTCGG
Organism: Thinopyrum elongatum; assembly: GCA_011799875.1. NCBI lineage: Eukaryota > Viridiplantae > Streptophyta > Magnoliopsida > Poales > Poaceae > Thinopyrum > Thinopyrum elongatum. Next base: position 100,347,596 of record CM022298.1, read on the forward strand.
CCCCTCACAACGAGGTAAAAGCCTACGTCATGCTTCTTGTTATATTGCTTGAGTTTCGATTACAAGGGAGCGAACACCCTTGACCTAGCTCTCGATCAATTGTTTCCAGAGTTAACCCGCCACCAGGTCTCGCCTTTATATACATAGGCCAAGGCCCGGCGGCTTACAGTCATCCTACATTGTTAGGCAAGCTACCATCAGGCGGCTCACACCTTCTGGTCTCGAATCTCCTCCGAGTCGTGGGCCTTCTACAAGCCTGTTTGTAAGCCGCCTTCGGTCTTCTCATCTTGTATTCATGGGCCTTACTGGGCCTTCAAAGATAAGTCACCAATAATATGACCCGGCCTATCCTGGGCGGGTCATACCACGGGGTTATATCCCCAACACCAACCCCAGCAGATAGTAACCCGGTTCTAGTTGACACAGCACCGTCTCCACCACAGAGCACCCAAACATGAGCAGTTAGTAAGGCAACTGCATTGCCCAAAGCACGAGGACCACCACTCCAAACCCCAAGTCAACGCTTAAAGCAGAAGAAGAATTGTTGTCAGGTCAGGTTCCGTAGCTATGGTTCATACTCCTTTGCTCTTGCATCACTGTATTTACTCATACCAACTAATTTCAAATTTGAAGGATGCAATTGAAACTCCAATGGCGCAATAGGTATGTTTTAAACCTGTTTCTTTAACGTGTTTGCTGTTGTAACTTGCTCTATGTTGATTTCAGTTTCAATTGAATAAATAGTTATGTTCTCATGCCATGCACATTACAAGTGTTGTTAGTGCTGTGTAGTTTCCCACACTTATATTCTGTCTACGCTGCTTTGTCTTAAACATATATGATTTGAACTGTCCCTATCTTGATTTGGCAACATAAACTAGAATGATATAGACCATACAGTGACCATACTACATAGATATATGTTTGTTTCATGTTGTTATCCTGTCCACCTTACTACTGAACTGGTTTACCAAAATGAGTTTCATATACAACATGGTAAACCTATGATGTGTCTGCTTGTTTCTCTTTTAGAATGCGGACAAAATATTGGAGAAGAGTACCCCGTTATGCACTGGTAAAGGAAGTAATGCAGATAATGTTCAAGATAGTGAGACATCCCTGTTGGTCTCCAAGAAAGCTGATAAAAACTATCCTGAAGACAGTGAGACAACCCCAAAGTCCTGTCTTGATGTAGTGTTAGAGTTACTAGCCACTACTGCTGGCACCAGCTCTTCGAACTCGTTGCCTGAATCAGTTCGGCTTCTTGAGTCTCAACTCCAAGTTGAAAGACATCGATCAGATGTGCTGCGACAAAAAGCCGAAGGACTGAGGAAGTCCCTGCAGAATTCAGATGCATACTTTCTGGTGCAACAGCAAGCACTAGAGGATTTAAGCGCCAAATAAGAGAAAACTAATAAGCTTGCTAAGCGTCTTGCCAGCATGGTGGATACCCAGGATATTGTTTCTTGAGCTCTTGTGAAGTGGTTTCAGTGCTGGACTTGTTTTGCTGCGGCATTTATTTGCACTGGTCGCCAACTTTGACAACTAGTGTATGTAATATGCTGCTTTGTTCCCCATATTTGCACTGGTGGCGAACTTTGATGCCCAGTGGATGTAATATGTGTAATAGCCTTGATAGCCTAGCGTAAGTTGCTTGCTTATTTGTTTGTATTCAGTGCAGTTCTTTTCCCGCGGTTTCCTAGTGGCCGCAATAACCTATTTTTTAAAACTAGGCCACAATAACCATGGGCCACATATCTACTATAGTGACCATGGGCCTCCTACGGGCCGTAGAAACAATGGGCCTTCTACGGGCCGTAGAAACAATGGGCCTTCTACAGGCCGTAGAATCAATGGGCCTTCTACGGGCCGTATGATCGATTGGCCAAACATGGGCCAATAACGGACCGCATTATGGGCCATAAACGGGCTAGATTGGGAATCGTCCGTTTATGGGCTGACCATAACGGGCCGTTTATAGGCCAATGAGTATAATGGGCTTGTTTCTATCGACAGGCATAACGGGTCGTTAATGGACCGTATTTGATGACGCTATGAAAATGGCCCAACGGATTAATGGGCCACAAACGGGCCGACTTTAACCACGGGCTGAATTTGGCCCACAACCAGAACAAGCTAGTAACGGACCGTAAGTAATCGAATGCTGCAAATCAGCCCAAGAATAAATGGGCCCTAAGAAAGCCGAAAGATAACACGGGCTGGAAACGGCCCAATGGAATAATGGGCCATTAATGGGCATAAAGCGATACACTATTCATTACGGGCCAGTTTCACCACAGGCCGTTAATGGGCCAAGAGTTACAAAAGGGCCTCATATGGACTGAAAGACGTCATGGGCCATACATGGGCCGGAAGTTACAACGGGCTGGAATCATATTGGACGGCCCAGATGACGCTACTGGGCCTAATTCGGATAGGCCATAATGGGCCATGAGTTAGCGGGCTGTAAATGGGCTATATGTGAACCGGCCGCTAATAGGCTTTAAGTGGGCCGGCAGTTACCTTTTGACCAGGTCAAACGGGCTGGCCTTTTGACCTGAATGGGCCACTGTTGGGCCGAGCCACGTGTCGACGTATCTTAGGCACGTCCCGTCGATTCGCTGGATGACAATTGTCCCAACGCTGGGCCGACACGTGGATCCGCCGGTGAATGAGAATTTTACACGTGGAAAATCCCCATTGGTCCGTGCTGTTAACGGGTTATCGGATCCAAACCGGAACCCGATAGCTTAACGACGACCCATTACGGTGGATGCCACGTGTTGGTTACCCTTGACGAAAGCGCTTCCATGACGCGCCATTTATCGTCATGGAAGTGGACACTTCCATGATGATAATTTTGGTATTGTTATGGAACATTTCTACGACAGCACAGGTATGACTATCTTGATTCTGTCATAAAATCGTCATGGATGTACATGCATGATAGAAAACGTGACCTACTGTGACAAACACGTATCATCACGGAAGTGTATTTTTTTTGTAGTGGAGGCCCATGACACTGAAGAGATCCTAGCTGTTGACACCACCGCAGCTGAAGACATTGGTCATGAAGACAATGTTGTTGATGATGAAGTCCTTCCTCAAGTTCCACGGCTTACTCGGAAACCGGTATCATCGCCTGCTCCCACGAGCAGTGAACAAATCAGTATTGGCGGTCCCACGACGCCAATCACTCAAGATGATTTATGGGATGAGCAACACCCAAACTCTCCACTCCATGAAGTCATACCACGCAGTCCACCTACTCATGTCACCACCCCAGTAATTGAGACACCACAAACAACACCAGAAGACATGGAGAAGACTACTCCATCACCGCATGCGTCGCCCTCATTCCGAAGGCTTCTCAAAGGCCCCAGGCCATCGGTCTCCATGTCTAGCATTCCTGAAGAGGATGTGCATACCACAAGCTCAGTAGCATGTCAAGTGTTTCCTGAAGCTATCCCCTCAGTGTCTACTCAAGAGTCTGAAGCCAAAGAGGCTAAAGATATTCCGGCTGCATCAGCCGATGAAAGAGAAGAAGAAGTACAAATTGTTATTCCCCCTTCTGCACCAAATGTAATTCCAGAAGTGATTGTGCCTAACCCCCCAGTGATTGAAGCCTCGGATGATGCTGCTCCTGCTACCACTCAAAGTGAATCCAATGGCATTGTCATGGCTGAAGACAATGTGCAGCCAAAAGCCAATCTTCAGACTGAAGCCCCTGATGCCACAGAAGATATTCAGCCATCCACATCGGATGTTGTTGCTGCACCACCAGTTCCACACACTATGGCAAGGGCCTTCAACTGTGAAGGTGAACTGATCAGTGTCAGATGGCCAATTATGACACCTCCTGAAGCTCCTGGGCCCCAATATGATTGCCATATCGAGCAAAGGCCTCAGACGCAGAAGCCCAAGCCCAGAATGACAAGGCTTCCGAGCACTGTTACTACTCAAACATCCTTCAGCGTCTTAAGCTTCAGAGAGCACAACACGTTCTTTGACGAGGCCAAGAACCCCTACCAGAAGCCCAAGATTTCCTCAGACAGATTCTGGAGTCATCTTCAGAGAAGCTATTACTCATGCATCCTATACAACCAGGACAGGATTTTCCCGCACAAGCGCCTCTGTTGTGATGCCATGGCTGGGTTGCCTGGTCTGGAAGAAGCCCTTGACTGCTTCAGAGATGTTGGCCTGCTCCCATTTTTGGTCGACAAGGAGCACTGGAATGAAAAGCTTCTGCTCCAATTTTATGCCACTCTGCACGTATCAGGCTACAACAGGGATCCGAAGATATGTGTCTTTCAGTGGATGACAGGAGACTTTCATCATGAAGCCAAAGCTCAGCATTTCATCGAGCTTACTTCCCTGCCCACTCCTGGTGATCTTTGTGAGCCAGGTTGTCAGCTGTATGAGAAGGAAATTGAGAGCATCTTCCAGAAGTCAGAGCCCAACATGAGCCAAATGCTGAGCATGATGAAGCCATTGCCTGTAGATGCTGAGTACCCAACGCAGTGTTGGGAATCGTAGCATGGAAAACAAAAAAACTTCTATGCACATGCAATGATCTATCCATGGAGATGCAAAGCAACGAGGGGGAGAGTGTGTCTACGTACCCTCATAGACCGTAAGCGGAAGTGTTTAACAACGCGGTTGATGTAGTCGAACTTCTTCGCGCTCCAACCGATCAAGTACCGAACGTACGGCACCTCCGCGTTCTGCACAAGTTCAGCTCGGTGACGTCCCATGCCTACTTGATCCAGCAAGACATCAAGGTAGTAGATGAGTTCTGTCAGCACGACGGCGTGATGATGGTGATGGTGAAGTGATCTCCGCAGGGCTTCGCCTAAGCACTACGAAAATATGACCGGGGGTGTAAACGGTGGAAGGGGGCGCCGCACACGGCAAAACAATTGTCTTAGGTGTGCTAGGGCGCCCCCCCCCCACATATATATATAGGTGGGAGGGGGAGGGGAGAGGCCAGGAGGTGCCCCAAGTAGGACCGAATCCTACTTGGGCTCCTCCCTAGCCGCGCCCCCCTGCCATATATGCCGGAGGGGGAAGGAAAGAGGAGGGGGAGAGAAGGAAGGGGGAGGCCGAATCCCCCCTTTCCTTTTCCTTTCCCTCTTTCCTTCTCCTCCTGGTTCAGCCCATATGGGGGCCACACCAGCCCCTTGTGGCTGGTGTGTTTCCCCTCTTGGCCCATAAGGCCCATATCTTTTGCTGGGGTGCTCGGAACCCCTTCCGGTGACCCGATAAGTACCCGGTACCCCCAGAAACACTTTCGGTGTCCGAATACCATTGTCCTATATATCAATCTTTACCTCTCAACCATTTTGAGACTCCTCGTCATGACAGTGATCTCATCCGGGAGTCAGAACAACATTCGGTCAACAAATCATATAACTCATATAATACTATATCGTCAACGAACATTAAGCGTGCGGACCCTACGGGTTCGAGAACTATGTAGACTTGACCGAGACACCTCTCTGGTCAATAACCAATAGCGGAACCTGGATGCTCAATTAGCTCCTACATATTCTACGAAGATCTTTATCGGTCGAACCGTTATGACAACATACATAATTCCCTTTGTCCATCGGTATGTTACTTGCCCGAGATTCGATCATCAGTATCTTCATACCTAGTTCAATCTCGTTACCGGCAAGTCTCTTTACTCGTTCCGTAATACGTCACCTCGTGACCAACTCCTTAGTTGTTTGCTTGCAAGCTTATGATGTGTATTACCGAGAGGGCCCAGAGATACCTCTCCGAAACTCGCAGTGACAAATCCTAATCTCGACCTATGCCAACTCAACAAACACCTTCGGAGATACCTGTAGAGCATCTTTATAATCACCTAGTTATGTTGTGACGTTTGATAGCACACAAGGCATTCCTCCGGTATCCGAGAGTTGCATAATCTCATAGTCGATGGAATATGTATTTGACATGAAGAAAGCAATAGCAATAAAACTGAATGATCATTATGCTAAGCTAACGGATGGGTCTTGTCCATCACATCATTCTCCTAATGATGTGATCCCATTATCAAATGACAACTCATGTCCATGGTTAGGAAACCTTAACCATCTCTGATCAACGAGCTAGTCTAATAGAGGCTTACTAGGGACACGTTGTTTGTTTATGTATTCACACACGTATGATGGTTTCCGATCAATACAATTCTAGCATGAATAATAAACCTTTATCATGAATAAGGAAATATAAAATAGCAACTTTATTATTGCCTCTAGGGCATATTTCCTTCAGTCTCCCACTAGCACTAGAGTCAATAATCTAGATTACATTGTAATGAATCTAACACCCATGGAGTCTTGGTGCTGATCATGTTTTGCTCGTGGAAGAGGCTTAGTCAACAGGTGTGCTACATTCAGATCCGTATGTATCTTGCAAATTTCTATGTCTCCATCCTTGACTTGTTCACGAATGGAATTGAAGCGCCTCTTGATGTGTTTGGTTCTCTTGTGAAACCTGGATTCCTTCGCCAAGGCAATTGCTCCAGTGTTGTCACAAAAGATTTTCATTGGATCCGATGCACTAGGTATTACACCCAGATCGGATATGAACTCCTTCATCCAGACTCCTTCATTTGCTGCTTCTGAAGCAGCTATGTACTCCGCTTCACACGTAGATCCCGCCACGACGCTCTGCTTGGAACTGCACCAACTGACAGCTCCACCATTCAATATAAATACGTATCCAGTTTGTGACTTAGAGTCATCTGGATCAGTGTCAAAGCTAGCATCGACGTAACCATTTACGACGAGCTCTTTGTCACCTCCATAAACGAGAAACATATCCTTGGTCCTTTTCAGGTACTTCAGGATGTTCTTGACCGCTGTCCAGTGATACGTCCATTTTGCATCATGCTTTTATGTTGATATTTATTGCATTATGGGCTGTTATTACACATTATGGCACAATACTTATGCCTTTTCTCTCTTATTTTACTGGATTTACATGAAGAGGGAGAATGCCGGCAGTTGGAATTCTGGGCTGGAAAAGGAGCAAATATTAGAGACCTATTCTGCACAACTCCAAAAGTCCTGAAACTTGACGAAGAGTCATTTTGGAATTAATAAAAAATATTGGGCGAAGAAAGCACCAGAGGGGGGCCACCAGCCATCCACAAGGGTGGATGGCGCGCCCCCTGCCTTGTGGGCCACTTGGCAGGCCTCCGATGCCCATCTTCTGCTATATGGTGTGTTTTGACCTGAAAAAAATTCAAAAAGAAGCTTTCGGGATGAAGCGCCGCCGTCTCAAGGTGGAACCTGGGCAGAACCAATCTAGGGCTCCGGCGGAGCTGTTCTGCCAGGGAAACTTCCCTCCGGGAGGGGGAAATCGAAGCCATCGTCATCACCAATGATCCTCTCATCAAGAGGGGGTCAATCTCCATCAACATCTTCACCATCACCATCTCCTCTCAAACCCTAGTTCATCTCTTGTATCCGATCTTTGTCTCAAAACCTTAGATTGGTACCTGTGGGTTGCTAGTAGTGTTGATTACTCCTCGTAGTTGATGCTAGTTGGTTTATTCGGTGGAAGATCATATGTTCAGATCCTTAATGATAATTAATACTCCTCTGATTATGAACATGAATATGCTTTGTGAGTAGTTACATTTGTTCCTGAGGACATGGGAGAAGTCTTGTTATAAGTAATCATGTGAATTTGGTATTCGTTCGATATTTTGATGAGATGTATGTTGTCTTTCCTCTAGTGGTGTTATGTGAACGTCGACTATGTGACACTTCACCATGATTTGGGCCTAGGGGAAGGCATTGGGAAGTAATAAGTAGATGATGGGTTGCTAGAGTGACAGAAGTTTAAACCCTAGTTTATGCGTTGCTTCGTAAGGGGCTGATTTGGATCCATATGTTTCATGCTATGGTTAGATTTATCTTAATTCTTCTTTCGTAGTTGCGGATGCTTGTGAGAGGGGTTAATCATAAGTGGGAGCCTTGTCAAAGGAAGGGCAGCACCCAAGCACCTGTCCACCCACATATCAAATTATCAAAGTAACGAACGCGAATCATATGAGCATGATGAAAACTAACTTGACGACAATTCCCATGTGTCCTCAGGAGCACTTTGCTTTATATAAGAGTTCGTCTAGGCTTGTCCTTTGCTACAAAAAGGATTGGGCCACCTTGCTGCACATTAGTTACTTTTGTTACTTGTTACCCGTTACGAATTATCTTATCACACAACAATCTGTTACCGATAATTTCAGTGCTTGCAGAGAATACCTTGCTGAAAACCGCTTGTCTTTTCCTTCTGCTCCTCGTTGGGTTCAACACTCTTACTTATTTAAAGGACTATGATAGATCCCCTATACTTGTGGGTCATCAAGACTCTTTTCTGGCGCCGTTGCCGGGGGGTGAAGCGCCTTTGGTAAGTGGAATTTGGTAAGGAAACATTTATATAGTGTGCTGAAATTTACTGTCACTTGTTACTATGGAAAATAATCCTTTGACGGGTTTGTTCGGGGTATCTTCACCCCGACCGGAAGAGCAAAGAGTTGCCCCTCAACCTACTGCACCTACAGAAAATATTTATTATGAAATTCCTTCAGGTATGATAGAGAAACTGCTAGCTCATCCTTATACAGGAGATGGGACACTACATCCTGATATGCATCTAATCTATGTGGATGAAGTTTGTGGATTATTTAAGCTTGCAGGTTTGCCCGAGGATGAAGTCAAGAAGAAGGTCTTCCCTTTATCTTTGAAGGAGAAGGCATTGACATGGTATTGGCTATGCGATGATATTGGGACTTGGAACTACAATCGATTGAAATTGGAATTTCATCAGAAGTTTTATCCTATGCATCTGGTTCATCGTGATCGGAATTATATATATAATTTTTGGCCTCGTGAAGGAGAAAGTATCGCTCAAGCTTGGGGGAGGCTTAAGTCAATGTTATATTCATGCCCCAATCATGAGCTCTCAAGAGAAATTATTATTCAAAAATTTTATGCTCGGCTTTCTCATAATGATCGATCCATGCTCGATACTTCTTGTACTGGTTCTTTTATGAAGAAGGATATTGAATTCAAATGGGATTTATTGGAAAGAATTAAATGCAACTCTGAAGATTGGGAACTCGACAAAGGTAATGAGTCAGGTATAAACCTTAAGTTTGATTGTGTTAAATCTTTTATGGATACCGATGCTTTTCGTGATTTTAGCACTAAATATGGACTTGACTCTGAGATAGTAGCTTCTTTCTGTGAATCATTTGCTACTCATGTTGATCTCCCTAAGGAGAAGTGGTTTAAATATCATCCACCCATTGAAGCTAAAGTAGTAGAACCTATTAAAGTTGAAGAAGAAACTATTACTTATAACGTTGATCCAATTGTTCCTACTGCTTATATTGAGAAACCACATTTCCCTGTTAGAATAAAGGATCATGCTAAAGCTTCAACTGTGGTTTGTAAGAGTTATACTAGAACACCTACACCCCCTGAACAAATCAAAGTTGAACCTAGTATTGCTATGGTTAAAGATCTCTTGGTTGATAATATTGATGGGCATGTTATTTATTTCTGTGATGAAGCTGCTAGAATTGCTAAACCCGATATTAAAGATAAACATAGACATGTTGTTGTCATGCCGGTTGTTTCTGTTAAAATAGGAGTTCATTGTTATCATGGCTTATGTGATGTGGGTGCTAGTGTGAGTGCAATTCCTTTTACTTTATATAAAGAAATTATGAATGATATTGCACCTGCTGAGATAGAGGATATTGATGTTACTATTAAGCTTGCCAATAGAGATACTATATCACCAATTGGGATTGTTAGGGATGTTGAAGTCTTGTGTGGGAAAATGAAATACCCTACTAATTTTCTTGTTCTTGCTTCCCCACAAGATGACTTTTGTCCCATTATATTTGGTAGACCTTTCTTGAATACCGTTAATGCTAAGATAGACTGCAAGAAAGATATTGTTACTGTTGGTTTAGGGGATATGTCTCATGATTTTAATTTCTCTAAATTTCATAGACAACCCCATGATAAAGAATTGCCTAGTAAGGATGAAATTATTGGTCTTGTTTCTATTGTCGTGCCTCCTATGTGACGCCCCCGGCTTAATCGTGCACTAATTATTCACGCAAATGCACATGATCAAGCCTAAGGACTCACTTGAAGGAATCACAACACAACTCTAAAACATAAATAAAGTCATACAAGCTTTATATTACAAGCCAGGGGCCTCGAGGGCTCGAATACATAAGCTCGCATACAAGCGTCAGCGGAAGCATCAGATATCAGAGTACAGATATAAAACTGAACACAGATAAGCCTTTAAGAAGGCGGGGCAAAAGCAACACTACGATCGAAAAGGCACATGCCTCCTGCCTGGGACCCTCCGATCCTACACCTGGTCGTCGGCAAGATCGTAAAAGTAACCACCCTCGGGGTGGTAGTAGTAGTCGTCGGCGGGGGCAGCTGTCTCCTGGTCTCTGTCATCTGGTCGCATCAAAAGGATATGGGGAAAAAGAGGAAGCAAAGCAACGGTGAGTACTCATCCGAAGTACTCAGCAAGCAAGGATCTACACTACATATGCAACATTATCAAAGAGAGGTTGTATATGTGGACTGGGCTGCAGAAATGCCAGAATAGAGGGAAGGCCTAGTCCTATCGAAGACTAGCATCTTCAGTGGTCTTGCAGCATTAGAAGAGTGTAGAGTAGTACAACATAAAGTAGTAGTAACAATAAGTATCACGGGCAAGGCCAAGGGTGCGACCACGGGCGGACGAGCATGGCTGTGGCCATTGAGCTTCGGGCACGACGGGATGAGCAGTCTACGGCGTCGGATTGAAGGGGAAAATAGGGGGAGATGGAGTAGAAGCTCACTGCGAGCTCGATGGCGAGGTCGGGGAGGTCGGAGGTGGACCGGAGTGGCGGGAATCGACGGCGGACGACGACGATGTACAGGATGAAGATGGTGGCGATGGCGAGTGCACGGGCCGTACCCACTCGATTCGTTCCTCGGGATGGACAAAGTGGACCATGGCGGTTATCCTGGGCGTCTTCTCGCGGCACGGGGAGCATGGTGGCCGCGACATCGACGACGACATGGGGACGGTGGCGCTTCAGATCGAGAGAAAGAGATGGAGGAAGAAAGAGGGGATTAGGGTTCGGTCAAGGGGGGTTGCGGCGGCGTTTCGTAGGGCACCGGGGAGGTCGGCGATGGCCGGCACGTGGCCATGGCCGTGGGATGGCCGCCACGGCCACCCCCTGCCTCCACTGTAGTGTAAGGAAGGAGACGCTTGGGAGGTTGGGCTGGGCCTCTAGTTTCTTCTTCATAGTGGGCCAAAAGTGCATACAGCAATTCAATTTTACTTTTCTGTAAAAGAAATAGCTACTGTTTTCTATTTAAATAAGCTTTCAAACCATTTTTGTTGCACATGGAATTTGTCACACAATTACCAGAGAATAATTTGAGCAAGGACAAAAAGTTTGGGGGCAAATGGAGTTAAATAAATAATTGTTTATTTTGAAAAGGCCAATTTATTTGCTGTTGGACCACTTATAATATTTCTAGGGGCATTTTAGTAATCCAACCAGGGTTGATTTCTCCATGCCAAATATTTGGGGATTATTTGCAACATCACGAACATTTTTGTTTGCATGACAGAAGAAGTAAATATTTGACTTGTATTTCAAATGGAATTTGGCTTTGATTTTCATCAAGTGGCAATTTAGTTTGAAAAACAAGACGACATGGCATCATTAAAGGGGAGATCACTGTAGCATGATTCTCGGGGTGTTACAAATCTCCTCCACTACAAGAAATCTCGTCCTGAGATTTAAGAGGTTGAGTAAGGGGGAAAGTTTTGTTACGAAATTCTAACGGATCTTCTCGGTCTTGGTTGCTCTCCTCGAAGAAGCTGATCCCTTTCGTTGATGTCTTCATTTCTCTACTTCAGGTCAGCATGATGAAGTCATCATCCTTTCTTCAAAAACTCCATCGTACTTACGAAAAGGATAAGAGTTAACTTTGGAAGAACGGACCTCTACAAGGTTGATTAACCAATAGATAACACCATGGAAGGTGGCAGAAAATAACTCTCGAATTGAAACTTAAGAAAATATCGAGAGCAAAGTAAGAAGGTATCATGAGAAGTTTTCGAGTGAGTAGGTAATCGTTCGATGCCTAAACAGAAGGTGAAAGGGGTTCAGAGCAACGAGAATAAGTATTTTGTCTGATACTAGAATAGATCATCTCTGGAAGGTGGCTCGTGGTCAACATACGAAGCCAAGCGTGATGAATAACTTCATAAACAGGGTGTGTACAGGAGAGTCAGGTTTTGATCCTATGGAACTATGGGTTATGGGCCCACCATGTGGGTGAAAAAACTAATAAGGGCATTGACATCTTGCACGGTCATGATAGCAAGGCATGTCAGAGAACGGCCTATCAGTTATGTCGGCAACAACGTCGGTACCAAGGGCGAGGGACGAAGAGAACCATTTTCCTGCTCGTTAAAACGAGGCAGACCAATAGGCAAAGTTCTCGTCCATCGGGGGTTACCAGAATGTCATCAACAATAGTAACAGGGTCTCACTGACAAGGTTGTACATCGGGATGTTTTATAAGCAGGGAATTATTTCTGCTTATATCATATAGATCACAAGAAGGGTTAAACAAACCAATGGAAAGGAAAATGTGTTTATACACCAGAATTAGGAGTGTATCTTTTCCCAAGGAAAAGTAGAGCATGATATACATGTCAGAACAACAAGTACATCACCATTTAGATAAAGGGGCAAGGGAGCTCATGATGTTATCCATACAACGGTGTTTGGATAATAGAACAAGAAACATTTGGCAATGCTCTTCCAATGTTCTTGTTGATATTCGGAATACCACAGTCGTGCTTCGAGGTAGCGTTGATATGGTGTTTCAAGTAAGGGTTGGATCTGAAGATGACAAGAGATACGAAGGAACAATTTCAAGAATAACAAGGAACTCAATGTATGAGCAAAACATCATCAGGTGAGTGTTGGAGGAAGTCAAGGATGTGGTCGATGATAACACAGATCATCGAGGGGCAAGAATGATCTTACTCACCCCGAATATAACTAGCATCCCAGATGAAATCAAAAGGTTGACGTTGATCACGACACATTTGTCGAGAGATTTCATGAAGATTTAATCGATCGGCGATGACATCAAGCAAAAGGAATGATGAAGCGAAAAGCTAATGGAACCACAGATACGACACAAGCTCGAAATCTAGCTTGTTGTTCAAGGTGGAATGGTAAGATGAGGAAGATCGACTTAAGCTTTGCTCATCATCGAAAAGTTATGCTCCGGGAATAAGGACCAGGTAGCACAGTTAAAATTTAGCACGATATTGATATAGCCGATCAAGCTAGGAATGATGTGATGGAGTATCATCCCATAAGAATTTACAAGAGATAGTGCAATGGCACAATATCCTTGAGATAACATGGGGCAATACTTGAAGGTAGATCAGAATAGAGGGTGGACAGGTCAAATGATCTGCAGAACACAAGTATTTTAACTTGTCTAGGAAATGGAATCAAGGAGAAAATATGGTCGGAACCACGATTGCAAAGGATCAATTCACAGATACAAGATGAACTTGTACCAAGGAAATAATTAGTTTTACGAGCAGCTTCCATGATAAGCTCTACATCGGGTCCATGGGCATGAACACAAAGGTTCAAGGTCGACTCCCACTTCTCCAATGCATAACCTTTCATTCACTTCTCATCTTTGAAGAAGTTGTAGAGTTGAAAATTTATCCGACGGAACGCGAGTAGATATATTCCGCATAACTTTCAATTCACACAGATTAGGGAAGGCGTATGTTCAACCCATCAGGGCATCTTAGGAACTATACCACGAACTTCAGGAGTAATTAACACAAGCTCGAAAGCAGAGCATGGTTGACAAAAGGAGAGGATACAATTTACCAAAGGCATTATGTATCCGGAAAAAACTCACAAGATTTTGGATGTTAAGGACACTGTCGGACAACGACCCAACAATGGATCTGGCGATTCACAACAGAGTTGATGTGAGTATCGGTAATCAATCAGATGAAGAAGGGGATGCAAAGGCATCGGCTTATAGAAACGTCTAAATAATTCAATGCTTGAGTACAAAGGAATTATGATTTCAAGATGAAGGATCAGAAGCAGAGGCTCTGATCAAAAGATGAGTAAGTTGAATAGACTTAGAGGTGCACCCGATCAAATCTTGATTGGGCAAGAACCAGCTCATATCCGGAACGATGTCTGAGCCGGAAAGGAAGATTCCAAGGATTAATTAATGATTGTGAGTATTCGCACACACGTTGAATCCATAGGAACAGAATGACAATCACAAAGAATTTTAAAGAATATTGCTAGACATATGAAATTAATCCTAATGCAAGCAGGCAAGAATTTCAAGAGCAATAGTCTGCAGAGGATTTTCGGAAGATCGACTAACAATGGAAAGTATTTTGCGAAACACTTGAACAACTGGGGATGAACGGATCCCTAGTAAATGTGAGGAATTATCCGCAGTGCGAAAGAAGCTGCATGGCAGTAGGCCCAAAGGGTTCCCGGATTAACGAGGAGTATTTTGGGGTATCTCGTACATAAAGGAGTATCTAGGAATGAAGATACAAATGGCAAAGATGTGTAGCTATCCATGGTGATTATCGGTAGTAGGGAACTTGCAAAAGTAGTGGGCATAGGGTCTCGGGAAACATCAAGGAGTATCTGCAGAATCTTCTGGCGAAGCAAGCGATCATCGGTAATGTCGGGGCTCTCCGAGAGGAAGTGGGTACGAGAACCTAAGTGTCGGCGTTAGTAAATCGATTTTAACCCGAATAGAAGAGAGATCAGAGTCTCAGAGTATAGACGAGGAATAAAAGATCCTAATACCAACCAATGACGACGTGGGCCCGTAAGCCACACAGCCAAGTTAGTAAAACAGTTTTCAAATACTAGACTCAACTTCGGCCAAGGAGTTGGAAAGGGGCTTCCTACAGGCAGTCGGCTCTGATACCAACCAATGACGCCCTCGGCTTAATCATGCACTAATCATACACGCAAATGCACACAATCAAGCCTAAGGACTCACTTGAAGGAATCACAACACAACTCTAAAACGTAAATAAAGTCATACAAGCTTTATATTACAAGCCAGGGGCCTCGAGGGCTCGAATACATAAGCTCGCATACAAGCGCCAGTGGAAGCATCAGATATCTGAGTATAGATATAAAACAAAACATGGATAAGCCTTTAAGAAGGCAGGGCAAGAGCAACACTACGATCGAAAAGGCGCAGGCCTCCTGCCTGGGACCCTCCGATCCTACTCCTGGTCGTCGGCAAGCTCGTAGAAGTAACCACCCTCGGGGTGGTAGTAATAGTAGTCGGCAGGGGCAGCTGTCTCCTGGGCTCCGTCATCTGGTCGCATCAAAAGGATATGGGGAAAAAGAGGAAGCAAAGCAACCATGGGTACTCATCCGAAGTACTCAGCAATCAAGGATCTACACTACATATGCAACATTATCAACGAGAGGCTGTATATGTGGATTGGGCTGCAGAAATGCCAGAATAGAGGGAAGGCCTAGTCCTATCGAAGACTAGCATCTTCAGTGGTCTTGCAGCATTAGAAGATTGTAGAGTAGTACAACATAAAGTAGTAGTAACAATAAGTATCAACCTCGGCCAGAGATCCTTTCTCGACTCCCTGCGAGAAAGCAATCCCAGAGCCCTAGTATCCATTTCTCATCTCAAGTATCCAGTTCTAGTTGTATCGATCGAGATACAACTTCGAGCGTCCGTCCGTGCACCATATTACCCACCACGCTCGATTAACTCCAGCCGGACACAATTTCCTGGGTCATGCCCGGCCTCGGCCAAACGATACGCCGCAACCCGACCTAGGCTTAACAGAGAGGTCAGCACGCCGAACTAAACCTATGCGCCCAGGGGTTTGGGCCCCTCGCCCTGAGCACTCCTGCACATTACGTTCATGGTCGAGAGCAGACCTAGCAACCCACACTATCAAGGCGGTTGCTTAACGCGGTCCAACCCGGCGCGTGCCGCTCCTTGCTGACGTCTAGTAAGCTTCGGCTGATGCCACGACGCAGAGTGCCCATAACTGTTCCCACGTGATGGTTAGTGCTATCGGGCCAGAGGCCCACTCGGATCAAATATCCAAACTGTTAGTGAATTAGGAGCGCGCGATAACAAGCAGAGACTCATGATCGATGTGACCCCGTCGCCCCATCTCGAGGACTTGCGGCAAGGGCTAGGAATGCCCGGCCACGCCTCGTAATTATCTCGCGGGTACTCTCTCTGGTCACCCGACTACACATCAATTGCATCACATGCATGCGCGGGTACCCCTCAGGGCCAACCCGACTTTGTCATGGTTCATGGTCTAAGTCATAGTAACTGTGTGTCCAAACATCAGGGGGGAAACTGAGGAATCACCCTCGACGGATTCCACCTGATGTAGTCGTCAAGGTGAACTTAGGAGGAATCACCCTCGAGGTTCACACTTGAGGTGTTGCACGACGGTGTCGTTATCGGAAGTGGTGAAGGAGGAATCACCCTCGATGACCACGACCGAATAGCTACTCTGCAGAGTCAACATCAGAAGTGCTAAATGAGGTATCACCCTCGGCACTCGATAGTAACGCTGCAGTGTCGTACAACTAAGTGGGGTGATGTGCGGTGTTGGGGCCTGGTCGTCGAGTCTTCCGAAGACCCAGTGGCGCAACCGGGACAAGTGGGGTCACTGGGGTCTCTATCCAGCCTATACTAAGCAGTTTAGGATAAGCAGGTAAGGTATTAATAGCAGGTTACAATAAACAGGCTATGCATTAGAATAGGTAAAGCAGTAGCAACAGCAATTTCTAATGCAAGCATAAGAGAGAAAGAATAGGCGATATCGGCATGTTCAAAAAGGGGGTGCTTGCCTGGAAGCTTTGCGGCAAAGATCTGGTCGTCAGGGGCGTAGTCGATCTCCGGAGCTGCGTCGATCTCGGGGATTATCTCGGTACCGGGATCTACCGAGAGAGAAGAGGGGTAAGAAACATATAAATATAAAGCAAACAAAGCAACACAAAGCATAACATGCCAATATGCGGTGCTAGGGGTGACCTAACGCAGTACTAGGTGCTACTGGCGAAGGGGGAAAACATCCGGGAAAATATTCCCGAAGTTTGGCATTTTCGGACAGACGAACCGGAGGGGGACAGTTACAGGTTCGCTCTGCTAGGGACGCGTGGCAGACGAATAGACAGTGTATTCAGATTCGTCTCGTCTTTCTGAGCAACTTTCATGTATAAAACATTTTCATCCGAATTACGGTTATTTTCCTATGAATTTCCAAAGTTTTTTTCTGGAATTTTGTATTGAATTTAATCTGAATTGACCAAGTCAATTTGACTGGTCAAAAGGGAAGGTGTAGCCCACATGCCATAGGCTATACCTAATCAAATAAATAAAACCTAACTTAATTAAATGGGGTCCACATGTCATCTACACATTTGACTAGTAATTAAACAAATAAACTAACCTAACTAAAAGGCCGGCCATTCACGGCTGTGGCTCAGCCGGCCACACACACACCACACGGCACACACACAACCAGCCCATGGCCATGGACATGGCCAGCCATAGCAGCGGCGGGAGCATAGCAGCAGCAGCGAACAGCAAGCGGCAATAGCTAAGCAGATCAGTAAGTAGCAGCAAGCAGGTAGCGGCATGAGCAGCAGAGCAGAGCAGTGCATCGCAGTAGCGGGGCAGCACGGCAGAAAATAGCAACAGCAGTAACCGTGCTGCAACAGCAGCACAGCAGCAGCAAGAAGTAGCAGGGCGAGCGTGGGAGCCGCGGGCGGCGCGGGCGCTCGGCCAGGGTGCGGCGGGGGCACGCACGCGCGACCGGACACGACCAGGGGTGCGACCATGGGCGGACGAGCATGGCTGCGGCCATTGAGCTTCGGGCACGATGGGATGAGCAGTCTACGGTGTCGGATCGAAGGGTAAAACAGGGGGAGATGGAGGAGAAGCTCACTGCAAGCTCGATGGCGAGGTCGGGGTGGTCGGAGGTGGACCGGAGTGGCGGGAATCGACGGCGGACGACGACGATGTACAGGATGAAGATGGTGGTGATGGCGAGTGTCGGGTCGTACCCATACAGGATTAAGATGGTGGCGAAGGCATTGGGAAGTAATAAGTAGATGATGGGTTGCTAGAGTGACAGAAGCTTAAACCCTAGTTTATGCGTTGCTTCGTAAGGGACTGATTTGGATCCATATGTTTCATGCCATGGTTAGATTTATCTTAATTCTTCTTTCGTAGTTGCGGATGCTTGTGAGAGGGGTTAATCATAAGTGGGAGGCTTGTCCAAGGAAGGGCAGCACCCAAGCACCGGTCCACCCACATATCAAATTATCAAAGTAATGAACGCGAATCATATGAGCATGATGAAAACTAACTTGACGACAATTCCCATGTGTCCTCGGGAGCACTTTGCTTTATATAAGAGTTCGTCCAGGCTTGTCCTTTGCTACAACAAGGATTGGGCCAACTATCTGTTACCGATAATTTCAGTGCTTGCAGAGAATACCTTGCTGAAAACCGCTTGTCATTTCCTTCTGCTCCTTACTTACCGAAAGGACTACGATAGATCCCCTATACTTGTGGGTCATCATCCAGTGATCCACTCCTGGATTACTTTGGTACCTCCCTGCCAGACTTATAGCAAGGCACACATCAGGTCTGGTAGACAGCAAAGCATACATGATAGAACCTATGACTGAAGCATAGGGAATGACTTTCATTTTCTCTCTATCTTCTCAGTGGTCGGGCATTGATTCTGACTCAACTTCACACCTTGTAACACAGGCAAGAACCCTTTCTTTGACTGATCCATTTTGAACTTCTTCAAAACTTTGTCAAGGTATGTGCTTTGTGAAAGTCCTATTAAGTGTCTTGATCTATCTCTATAGATCTTGATGCCCAATATGTAAGCAGCTTCTCCGAGGTCTTTCATTGAAAAACTCTTATTCAAGTATCCTTTTATGCTATCCAGAAATTCTATATCATTTCCAATCAACAATATGTCATCCACATATAATATCAGAAATGCTACAGAGCTCCCACTCACTTTCTTGTAAATACAGGCTTCATCGAAAGTCTGTAGAAAACCATATGCTTTAATCACCTCATCAAAGCGTATATTCCAACTCCGAGATGCTTGCACCAGTCCATAGATGGGTCGCTAGATCTTGCACACTTTGTTAGCACCTTTAGGATCGACAAAACCTTCTGGTTGCATCATATACAATTCTTCCTTAAGAAATCCATTAAGGAATGCAGTTTTGATGTCCATTTGCCAGATTTCATAATCATAAAATGCGGCATTTGCTAACATGATTCGGACGGACTTAAGCATCGCTACGGGTGAGAAAGTCTCATCGTAGTCAACCCCTTGAACTTATCGAAAAACTTTTGCGACAAGTCGAGCTTTGTAGACGGTAACATTACCATCAGCGGCAGTCTTCTTCTTGAAGATCCATTTATTCTCTATGGCTTGTCGATCATTAGGCAAATCCACCAAAGTACACACTTTGTTCTCATACATGGATCCTATCTCAGATTTCATGGCCTCAAGCCATCTCTCAAAATCTAGGCTCATCATAGCTTCTTCATAATTCGTAGGTTCGCCTTGGTCTAATAACATGACTTCCAAAACAGGATTACCGTACCACTCTGGTGTGGATCGTGTTCTGGTCGACCTACGAGGTTCAGTAGTAACTTGATCTGAAGTTTCATGATCATTATCATTAGCTTCCTCTCTAGTTGGTGTAGGCATCACAGGAACAGTTTTCTGTGATGAACTACTTTCCAATTCGAGAGAAGGTACGATTACCTCATCAAGTTCTACTTTCCTCCCACTCACTTCTTTCGAGAGAAACTCCTTCTCTAGAAAGGTTCCATTCTTGGCAACAAAGATCTTGCCTTCGGATCTGTGGTAGAAGGTGTACCCAATTGTTTCCTTAGGGTATCCTATGAAGACGCACTTCCCCGATTTGGGTTCGAGCTTATCAGGCTGAAGCCTTTTGACATAAGTGTCGCAACCCCAAACTTTAAGAAACGACAACTTAGGTTTCTTGCCAAACCATAGTTCATATGGAGTCGTCTCAACGGATTTAGTCATCTTGCCTATGAGGCATGGCTCGCAAGTATCAAATGATTCATAATCAAGTGATTCCAAAAGCCCATCTGCATGGAGTTTCTTCATGCGCTTTACACCAATATGACCTAAACGGCAGTGCCACAAATATGTTGCATTATCATTATCAACTTTGCATCTTTTGGCATAAATATTATGAATATGTGTATCACTACAATCGAGATTCAACAAAAATAGACCACTCTTCAGGGGTGCATGACCATAAAAGATATTACTCATATAAATAGAACAACCATTATTCTCTGATTTAAATGAATAACCGTCTCGCACTAAACAAGATCCAGATATAATGTTCATGCTCAACGATGGCACCAAATAACAATTATTCAGGTCTAAAACTAATCCCGAAGGTAGATGTAGAGCTAGCGTGGCGACGGCGATCACATCGACCTTGGAACCATTCCCGACGCGCATCGTCACCTCGTCCTTAGCCAATCTTCGTTTAATCCGTAGCTCCTATTTCGAGTTACAAATATGAGCAACCGAACCAGTGTCAAATACTCAGGCGCTACTACGAGCATTAGTAAGTTACACATCAATAACAGGTATATCAAATATACCTTTGTTCACTTTGCCATCCTTCTTCTCCGCCAAATACTTGGGGCAATTCCGCTTCCAGTGACCAATCCCTTTGAAGTAGAAGCACTCAGTTTCAGGCTTGGGTCCAGCTTTGGGCTTCTTCCCGGGAGTGGCAACTTGCTTGCCATTCTTTTTGAAGTTCCCTTTATTTCCCTTGCCCTTTTTCTTGAAACTAGTGGTTTTGTTAACCATCAACACTTGATGCTCCTTCTTGACTTCTACCTCCGCAGCCTTAAGCATTGCGAAGAGCTCGGGAATTGTTTTGTTCATCCCTTGCATATTATAGTTCATCACGAAGCCTTTGTAGCTTGCTGGCAGTGATTGAAGAACTCTGTCAATGACACAATCAACTGGAAGATCAACTCCCAGCTGAGTAAAGTGATTATAATACCTAGACATTTTGAGTATGTGTTCACTGACAGAACTGTTCTCCTCCATCTTGCAGCTATAGAACTTGTTAGAGACTTCATATCTCTCAACCCGGGTATTTGCTTGCAATATTAACTTACAAAACGTGATCATCTCATACAACAACGTATATCACATCATGTCTTGACCATATCACATCACAACATGCCCTGCAAAAACAAGTTAGACGTCCTCTACTTTGTTGTTGCAAGTTTTACCTGGCTGCTACAGGCTTCTAGCAAGAACCGTTCTTACCTACGGCAAAAACCACAATGGTGATTCGTCAAGTTTGTTGTTTTAACCTTCTTCAAGGACTGGCCGCAGTCAAATTCGATTCAACTAAAGTAGGAGAAATAGACACCCGCCATCCACCTTTATGCAAAACTAGTTGCATGTCTGTTGGTGGAACCGGTCTCATGTACGTGGACATGTAAGGTTGGTCCGGGCCGCTTCATCCCACAATACCGCCGAATCAAAATAAAATGTTGGTGGTAAGCAGTATGACTATCACCGCCCACAACTCTTTGTGTTCTACTTGTGCAGATCATCTACGCATAAACCTGGCTCATGATGCCACTGTTGGGAATCGTAGCATGGAAAACAAAAAAATTCTATGCACACTCAATGATCTATCCATGGAGATGCATAGCAACGAGGGGGAGAGTGTGTCTACATACCGTCATAGACCGTAAGCGAAAGCGCTTAACAACGCGGTTGATGTAGTCGAACTTCTTCGCGCTCCGACCGATCAAGTACCGAACGTACGGCACCTCCACGTTCTGCACACATTCAGCTCGGTGACGTCCCTCGCCTTCTTGATCCAGCAAGACATCGAGGTAGTAGATGAGTTCTGTCAGCCCGACGGCGTGATGACGGTGATGGTGAAGTGATCTCCGCAGGGCTTCGCCTAAGCACTACGAAAATATGACCGGGGGTGTAAACGGTGGAAGGGGGCGCCGCACACGGCTAAACAATTGTCTTAGGTGTGCTAGGGCGCCCTCCCCCCCCCCCCACATATATATAGGTGGGAGGGGGAGGGGAGAGGCCAGGAGGCACCCCAAGTAGGACCGAATCCTACTTGGGCTCCTCCCTAGCCACGCGCCCCCCTGCCATATATGCCGGAGGGGGAAGGAAAGAGGAGGGGGGAGAGAAGGAAGGGGGAGGCCGAATCCCCCCCTTTCCTTTCCCTTCCCCTCTTTCCTTCTTCTCCTGGTTCGGCCCATATGGGGGCGCACCAGCCCCTTGTGGCTGGTGTGTTTCCCCTCTTGGCCCATAAGGCCCATATCTTTTGCCGGGGGTGCCCGGAACCCCTTCCGGTGACCCGATAAGTACCCAGTACCCCCCGAACACTTTCGGTGTCCGAATACCATCGTCCTATATATCAATCTTTACCTCTCGGCCATTTCGAGACTCCTCGTCATGTCTGCGATCTCATCCGGGACTCCAAACAACATTCGGTCACCAAATCACATAACTCATATAATACTATATCGTCAACGAACGTTAAGCGTGCGGACCCTACGGGTTCGAGAACTATGTAGACATGACCGAGACACCTCTCCGGTCAATAACCAATAGCGGAACCTAGATGCTCATATTGGCTCCTACATATTCTATGAAGATCTTTATCGGTCGAACCGTTATGACAACATACGTAATTCCCTTTGTCCATCGGTATGTTACTTGCCCGAGATTCGATCGTTGGTATCTTCATACCTAGTTCAATCTTGTTACCGGCAAGTCTCTTTACTCGTTCCGTAATACATCACCTCGTGACCAACTCCTTAGTCGTTTGCTTGCAAGCTTATGATGTGTATTACCGAGAGGACCCAGAGATACCTCTCCAAAACTCGCAGTGACAAATCCTAATCTCGATCTATGCCAACTCAACAAACACCTTCGGAGATACCTGTAGAGCATCTTTATAATCACCTAGTTATGTTGTGACGTTTGATAGCACACAAGGCATTCCTCCGGTATCCGGGAGTTGCATAATCTCATAGTCGAAGGAATATGTATTTGACATGAAGAAAGCAATAGCAATAAAACTGAACGATCATTATGCTAAGCTAACGGATGGGTCTTGTCCGTCACATCATTCTCCTAATGATGTGATCCCATTATCAAATGACAACTCATGTCCATGGTTAGGAAACCTTAACCTTCTTTGGTCAACGAGCTAGTCTAGTAGAGGCTTACTAGGGACACGGTATTTGTTTATGTATTCACACATGTATTATGGTTTCCAATCAATACAATTCTAGCATGAATAATAAACCTTTATCTTGAATAAGGAAATATAAAATAACAACTTTATTATTGCCACTAGGGCATATTTCCTTCACGCAGTTCTTCGTCAATGACCTTGAGTGTTTGCCTCGCACCATCTACCACATTGTGCGGCATACTCTGTGGCCAATTAAAGGGCACTCTCCTCATGCCAAGATTGAAGGCACAATGAAGACATTGCTCTTCTACATTCTCCATGGAATCCGCTTCAACACTCATGACCTTTTCATCAGGCAGTTGGCGGCTTCAGGCATTGATCTATTTGGCCACAAATTCTATGCACCATGGATAATACAGCTGATTAAGCTTCGCTCTTCAATCAACTACCAAGCTTCAGCGCGCAATCATGTTGTCTTCTTGCCTTAAGTTGGTATGTCTCATGAAGCCATCTATGCAGAACCTGCCAAGGAACCCATTCGCGAAGACTATGCTGCCTTCCAAAGCTTCTCAGCACCCCTTGAATCCATTCATGTGCCAAATCCCACTACTACTGTTGTTGGTCCCCTTGTCGGTCAGCTCAGGCTGCCACATCGTGCTCCCACTCATGCAACAGCTAGCACAGTACCTCAAAGGCCTCAGAAGTGTGCTCGTGTTCTAAATGATAGAGAACTTCTAGTTTCTCTTCATCAGAAGCAGGATAGGCATCATGACTGGATGAAGCGTCAGATGCAAAGTCTTCTTGCGGATGTCAATCGCATTTGCAACCTCTCCACCAAGAATTCTTTTGTTGCTCATGAAGCCTGTCGGCGTGCCTGGAAGAGCCTCACTCTGCTCTGTTCTGAAGATGAACTCACTGCAGATGGCTTCACTGAAAGATTCAAGTTTGACTCCAGGCCTCCACAATGAGCAAGTTGGCGTCCTACACCGACCATTGAAGATTCTGACTACTCATCTTTGGCTCCAACTATTGTTGCGTGAGTCATTGACGAGGAGGACGATGCCACTTCACCAGCTATGGCTTCACTGCATCAAGATGTTGCATCAGGCCCAACTGCACCACCAAACTTCACCACCGACCCGGCTGCCCCCAACAACTTCACCAACTCCTCGGGGGAACGCTTAGACACTCTATGTCTTCACTCCTTTTTGGTCATTCCTGACAAAAGGGGGAGAAGCATATGGGTTGATCGTCTTCAAGCGGGTCTATATGGGTCGGGTGCTTATTTTTGTTAAGTTTTGAAACTCTCGTTCTTGAACAGTTGGTTTTGAGTTGTAACACTTAAGTCCAGATGGCACGTCTGCTACATTTGCTGCTATTCTTGATTGCGTGGTTAAATTTCTATCTTACACGCATGAAGTCATTCTGTAGACACCCATTTTTCATTGTGCGTGTCATTATCTTCAATACATTTTTGTATGCACGTTGAATTGTCTTCATGAATTGAAGGAGATCTCCATAAAGCAAAACCTGCCATGTGCATTTGCATTCAAAGGCAAACTACTTATATGCACATCTTCAGGGGGAGCCCTTTCAATTTCATGAAGCCAATGACCACGTTCTTTAACTTTCACATATTTATATCCCCGTTGAAAACTTCAACCAGTTTGTCATCAATCACCAAAAAGGGGGAGATTGTAAGTACATCTAGTGCCACCCCTAGTTGGTTTTGGAGTATTGACGACAAACGTGGTTGAGGGACTAATGTGTTTGTGAGATTCACAGGATAACACACGTAGAAGTCCCTCATTGATTCGGTTTACCTACCAGAGATGACCCCTAAAAATGTATGAAGACATTGAAGACAATGGTGGTTCGTGAAGACATTCACGTCGAAGATAATGACGTGTGAAGACATTCACTTGAAGACAATGGAGTGCGAAGACATAGTTTCTTTCGTAGTTTCATTTTCTTCATTCTTGAGTCATAGGAACCACCGAACTGTTAAGTGGGGTCCTAGTGAACAAAGTCAGAAAACTGACGTGATGCTCAACCTAAATCCTATGTCTTCGAGTGAAGACAATGAGAGTAAATCTTATCCAGAGTTGGATGAGTCAGCTTTGCTTGTAGCCCAAGTCAAGCTGCCGCGTGTGTTTGAAATCCGACCGTTCGACACGTGTCGGTCCATTAGTGACCCAGGGTCATTTCGGACATATCAGGTCGGGTTGCCTCCTGGCTATAAATAGCCCACCCCCTACACCATAAATTGGTGGCTGCTCAGAGTTAGTGTATGGTTTTTGTTTTTTGAGAGCAACCCACCTCCAAAGCCTTCGAGAGAGAAACCTTGTGAGGACAAAGCCCAAAACACCCAGAGCCCAAAGAGTGTTTGGCATCACTGAAGTCTTTCTGTCCGCGTGATCTGAAGACTTATTACACTTGAAGACTGTGTATCTTCCAGTTGGTTAGGCGTCGCGTTCTGAGGATCCAAGAGTCATTGTGGATTGCCGGAGAACGAAGTCTGTGAAGGTTTGGAAGTCTACCTTGAAGACTTGCCAGAGTGATTGGTCAAGGACTAAGTGTCCTTAGCTCAAGGGGAATAAGGTGAAGACGCGGTCTTCTGAGTTCAATCTCAGTCTCCCTAACCAGACGTACAGTTGTCACAGCAACTAGAACTGGTCTACCAAATCCTTGTCTTCGTCAAGCTACTGGTTCTATCACTTCACCCTTTACTTTCTATTTAGCTTCATGAAGTCATTGCTCACTTGCCCTGTTTGACCTCACTGTGTGAAGACATTCTCTCTGATTGCATATTTGGCTTCACACTGTCTTCCTATCCCAATCTTGTCTACCTAGCAGCTATTTGTCCTCGTGCTTACCTCGCAATGTTGCTTTGACTATAGCCTGTCTAGTGTAGTTTATCTTTCGCTGCATACTATGTAGGTGTTGTTTGTTTGCTTGTCTTTGAAGAAATTTCATGTCTTGAAGACTTTCATAAAAATCGCCTATTCACCCCCCCCCCCTCTAGTCGATAACTAGCACTTTCAAGACCGACTCCTGCCTGCATCTACTACTATTACTCCACACATCGACCACTATCCAGAATGCATCTAGTGTATTAAGTTGACAAGAATGGAGTAACGCCTTAAGAAAGATGACATGATGTAGAGGGATAGATCCAATCAATATGGTAAAAAACCCATCTTTTTATCCTTAATCGCAAGAGTACAAATACATGCCTCGCTACCCCTACTGTCACTGGGTGAGGACACCGCAAGATTGAACCCATCACAAAGCACCTCTCCCATTGCAAGAAAAACCAATCTAGTTGGCCAAACCAAATCGATAGATCGGAGAGAAATACAAAGCTATCTTAATCATGCATAGAAGAGTTTAGAGAAGACTCAAATAATATTCATAGATAATCTGATCATAAATCCACAATTCATCGGATCTCAACAAACGCACTGCAAAAGAAAATTACATCGAATAGATCTCCAAGAACATCGAGGAGAACATTGTATTGAAGATCAAAGAGAGAGAAGAAGCCATATAGTTACTAGCTATGGACCCGTAGATCTGTGGTAAACTACTCACACATCAACGGAAGGGTATCAAGGTTGGTCTAGAGGCCCTCCATGATCGAATCCCCTCTGGCGGAGTGCCGGAAAAGGCCCCAAGATGGGATCTCACGAGAACAGAAGCTTGCGGCGGCAGAAAAGTATTTTTGGTGTGCCCTCTTGTGTAGGGGGAATATTTGGGTACTTATAGAGCTAGAGTTAGGGTTAGGGGAGTCCCGAGGGGCCCACAAGCCGTGAGGGCGCGCCCCCCTGGGGCGCGGCCAGGAGGCTTGTGGCCTCCTCGTGGCTCCTCTGGCCTCCTCCCGAAGCTTCATGGGTTTCTTCTGGTCCAAAAAAAATCATCGTAAAGTTTTTTTCCGTTTGGACTCGGTTTGGTATTGATTTTCTGGAAAAGTCAAAAACAAGGAAAAACAGCAACTGGCACTGGGCACTAGGCACTAGGTTAATAGGTTAGTCCCGAAAATGATATAAAATAGCATACAAATGCATATAAAACATTCAAGATGGATAATATAATAGCATGGAACAATCAAAAATTATAGATACGTTGGAGACGTATCAAGCATCCCCAAGCTTAATTCCTACTCGTCCTCGAGTAGGTAAATGATAAAAACAAAAATTTTGATGTGGAATGCTACCTAACATATTTATCAATGTATTCTTTCTTATTGTGGCATAAATATTCAGATCCATAAGATTCAAAACAAAAGTTTAATATTGACATAGAAGCAATAATACTTCAAGCATACTAATAAAGCAAACATAACTTTTCAAAATAACATGACTAAAGAAAGTTATCCCTACAAAATCATATAGTCTTGTCATGCTCTATCTTCATCACACGAAGTATAAATCATGTACTACCCCGGTATTAGTCAAGCAATTGTTTCATACTTTTGATGTTCTTAAGCTTTTTCAACTTTCACGCAATACATGAGCGTGAGCCATGGATATAGCACTATAGGTGGAATAGATGATGGTAGTAGACAAAAAGGAGAAAGAAATTCTCACATCAACTAGGCAAATTAATAAGCTATGGAGATGCCCATCAATTGATATCAATGTGAGTGAGTAGGGATTGCCATGCAACGGATGCACTAGAGCTATAAGTGTATGAAAGCTCAAAAAATAAAACTAAGTGGGTGTGCATCCAACTTGCTTGCTCACGAAGACCTAGGGCACTTTGAGGAAGCCCATCATTGGAATATACAAGCCAAGTTCTATAACGAAAAATTCCCACTAGTATATGAAAGTGATAAAATAGGAGACTCTCTATCATGAAGAACATGGTGCTATTTTTTTGAAGCACAAGCGTGGAAAAAGGATAGTAGCATTGTCCCTTCTCTCTTTTTCTCTCATGTTTTTCTCTTTTTTTGGGCTCTTTGGCCTCTTTTTTTATTTTTTTTATTTTGGGCTCTTTGGCCTCTTTTTATTTGTTAAAGTCCGGAGTCTCAGCCCAACTTATGAGGGAATCATAGCCTCCATCATCCTTTCCTCACATGGGACAATGCTCTAATAATGATGATCATCACACTTTTATTTACTTACAACTCAAGAATTACAACTCGATACTAGAACAAAAATATGACTCTATATGAATGCCTCATGCATATGAGAACAATATGACAAAGATGGTGTGTGTCATAATAAATGGAACGGTGGATGTTGCATGGCAATATATCTCGGAATGGCTGTGGAAATGCCACAATAGGTAGGTATGGTGGCTGTTTTGAGGAAGGGTATATGGTGGGTTTAATGCCTTAAGCAAGATGGCATGATGTAGAGGGATAAACTCAAGCAATATGATAAAAACCCCATCTTTTTATCCTTAATGGCAACAATAAAAATACGTGCCTCGCTACCCCTACTGTCACTGGGTGAGGACACCACAAGATTGAACCCATCACAAAGCACCTCTCGCATTGCAAGAAAAACCAATCTAGTTGGCCAAACCAAATCGATAGATCGGAGAGAAATACAAAGCTATCTTAATCATGCATAAAAGAGTTCAGAGAAGACTCAAATAAAATTCATAGATAATCTGATCATAAATCCACAATTCATCGGATCTCAACAAATGCACCGCAAAAGAAGATTACATCGAATAGATCTCCAAGAATATCGAGGAGAACATTGTATTGAAGGTCAAAGAGAGAGAAGAAACCATCTAGCTACTAGCTATGGACCCTTAGGTCCGTGGTAAACAACTCACACATCATCGGAAGGGCAGCAAGGTTGGTGTAGAGGCCCTCCGTGATCGAATCACCCTCCGGCAGACTGCCGAAAAAGGCCCCAAGATGGTATCTCAAAAGAACAGAAGCTTGCGGTGGCGGAAAAGTATTTTTGGTGTGCCCTCTGGTGTAGGGGGAATATTTGGGTATTTATAGAGCTGAAGTTAGGGTTAGGGGAGTCCCAAGGGGACCACAAGCCCTGAGGGCGCCCCCCCTGGGGCATGGCCAGGAGGCTTGTGGCCTCCTCGTGGCTCCTCTAGCCTCCTCCCGAAGCTTCGTGGGTTTCTTCTGGTCCAAGAAAAATCATCGTAAAGTTTTATTCCGTTTGGACTCCGTTTTGTATTGATTTTTTGGAAAAGTCAAAAACAAGGAAAAAACAGCAATTGGCACTGGGCACTAGGTTAATAGGTTAGTCCTATAAATGGTATAAAATAGCATATAAATGCATGTAAAACATTCAAGATGGATAATATAATAGCATGGAACAATAAAAAAATTATAGATTTGTTGGAGATGTATCAATGACATGTTGAGGGCTGAGAAATCAGAGAATCCTATGAGAATAGTCTATTGTTTTGGCATATCTCATGAACATCCAGGCACCTTTATATTATCTTACATCAGGAGTACAAACCCACATCATGAGTATGTTGGGTTATACCCAAAGGGCTTTAGATTCCGGAAGAAAGATTTTGACAGCATTGATCACCTTGTGTCATATTTTCAAAAACATATTGACAAACCAACAACTGATGCTGGCCCTTTAATGAGAAATGTTGCGGCAATGATACCTATGAAAAATAACTTGATAGAACTACTTGTCACTATCTGATGAAAATCTATATAATCAAATATTATATTCATATAAGCACTCACTCTAGCAAGCATTCTAGCAATCAAAATACAATCAATGAATAAAGCAATAAAGAAAGCAATAAGAAAAAGCAAATAGAAAGCATAACAAAACTTCAAGGAAATCCAAATAGAAACTCCTAAGGGAACTGTAGGACTTAACTACAAATAACAAAAATAGTTTTTGTCCTAAATAAAACTTAGCAGCAAAGAAAATTACTAAACTAATAACTTAACAGAAAAGAAAATATAACATTATTAGGTTAACAAAAAGTATTTTATAATATTCTTCAATAGCAAATAGAATCAACTAAAAAACTTTTATAAAACTCTAGTTGTGATCAAAATAATATTAACTTAAAATTTATCCAACTAAAATTTTCATAAAGTATTATTTTGTTAAAAACTTTAATACCAAAAAGAATTAAATCAAAACTAGGCATGTATGCTACTGTTTTTGAATCTGTTTAAAACAAAACTAAAATAATTAAGGCCTAGCTTTAGTCCCGGTTGGTGGCACCAACCGGGACTAAAGGCCTACTGCACATTTTCACACCCGTATTAGTCTCACCTCGCCAAGTGACGAGCTAGTCGACCAGCTTAAATATCTGGGTCGTCCAGAACGGATAAGCTTCTGACATCATTGCATCCTTTGTTAAGGATATGGACTCTTACTATGAATCTCCTATATGATATTCATAGTCAGGGTCTATCTCCTTCACATAGGGAACATTGGTTTCGGCTTTTTTTAATCACTATGTGTCTATGCATCAAAATAAATTTTGCAAACATTAAAATCATCTTAAAACACCTATTTAAAATATCCTCATGTTGACTAACCAAAACAAAATATAATTTGGCAAAAGAATAACAAGAAAACATAAACTAAAATAATTAAAACAAAGGAAAAAGGTATAAAACTAAAAGAGCTAAACATAATCTGTTTTTGATTAAAACACCATTTAAAAGCTTGAAATATCCAGGTTTGTCCCGGTTGGTGGCACAAACCGGGACTAAAGGCCTACCTTTAGTTCAGGTCGGAGCCACCAACAGGGACTAAAGGCCCAACCTTTCGCGCCCTTTTGGCTGCCGAAAATGAGCTTTAGTCCCGGTTGGTGGCTCCGACCGGGACTAAGGGCCTACCTTTAGTCCCGGTCCGAGCGACCAACCGGGTCTAAAGCTCGAGGTATTTAACCGCCCCGGCCTTCTTCCTCACCCAATCTTCTCCTATGGCGACGCCGTAGGCCTAACCCGACGCCGAACCACCACGCCGCCGCCAGGCTGTCGGAGATCGCTCCCCCCTCGCCGACGCTCGTAGCCGCTCGTTGCCGATGGCCGCCGTCGCCGGACCTCCTCGCCCTCCTCCCCAAGCCGCGTCACCGAGCCTTGCCGCCCTCGCTCCCCGGCAACGCTAGCTGTGAGCCGTTGTAGTTCCCCTCATCCTGCTACCCCCCCCCCCCCCCCCCCCCGCAGTCACCGCCGCCCGTGCCGAAGCCGACGCTGTATGCGCTCAGGCCGCTCCAACGCTACCCGCTAGCTGTCTTTTTTTTTCCTTTTTGTTATTTTTTGTCTTGGTCAATTATACCCAGATTCATGGATTTCTAGTGAGCATTATCAATGTTGAAGAAGGAGCGATCTTAATGGACAGAAAAATTATATAAAGTTTGATTAAAAAAATTGCGGGAGAAATTTTGATCAAGTTATCGAAAACAATTTAGATTTTCACAATAAAAAAATATATAAGGTATGAAAACATATTGAATGATGATACGTCTCCGTCGTATCTATAATTTTTGTTTGTTTCATGCCAATATTATACAACTTTCACATGCTTTTGGCAATATTTTATATCATTTTTGGGACTAACATATTGATCCAGTGCCAGTTACGGATCTCCGGGAATTGAAGAAACGGTGAAAGGCCAGAAACATGGGTCGCAAAACAGAAGAGAAACAGAGAGATAGATCCAATCTCGGAGGGGCTCCCACCCCTCCGCCGCCATGGAGTCCATGTATCAAAGGGGAAACCCTTCTCCCATCTAGGGGGGAGGTTAAGGAAGAAGAAGAAGGAGGAGGGCTCTCTCCCCATCTCTCCCGGTGGCGCTAGAACGCCGCTGGGGCAATCATCATGACGGCGATCAACAACTTCGCCGCCGTCATCACCAACTCTCTCCCCCTCTATGCAGTGGTGTAATACGTCTTCTCCCCACTGTAATCTCTACTTAAACATGGTTCTCAACACTATATATTATTTCCCAATGATGTATGGCTATCCTATGATGTTTTAGTAGATCCCTTTTGTCCTATGGGTTGATTGATGATCATGATTGGTTTGAGTTGTATGTTTTATTATTGGTGCTATCCAATGGTGCTCTCCATGTCACGCAAGCATGAGGGATCCCCTCTGTAGGGTGTTGCAATATGTTCATGATTCTCTTATCGTGGGTGGCGTGAGTGACAGAAGCACAGACCCGAGTAAGTGGGTTGTGGCGTACGGGAGTAAAGAGGACTTGATACCTTATAATGCGATGGTTGGGTTTTACCTTAATGATCTTTGGTAGTTGCGGATGCTTGCTAGAGTTCCTATCATAAGTGCATATGATCCAAGTAGAGAAATTATGTTAGCTCATGCCTCTCCCTAATATAAAATTGCAATAACGATTACCGGTCTAGTTATCGATTGCCTAGGGACAAATAACTTTCTTGTGACAAAAAGCTCTCTACTAAAACAACTAACTTTATTATCTTGCAATTTACTCATAGTTTTATTCTCACTAAGTGCATCTAGTTTTATTCTTGCAAACCTATCCCTTTACACCTACAAAGTACTTCTAGTTTCATACTTCTTCTAGGTAAAGCAAACGTAAAGTGTGCGTAGAGTTGTATCGGTGGTCGATAGAACTTGAGGGAATATTTGTTCTACCTTTAGCTCCTCGTTGGGGTCGACACTCTTACTTATCGAGAAAGGCTACAATTGATCCCCTATACTTGTGGGTTATCAAGACCTTTTTCTGGTGCCGTTGCCGGGGAGCAATAGCGTGGGGCGAATATTCTCGTGTGTGCTTGTTTGCTTTATCACTAAGTAGATTTTTATTCTGTTCTAAATTGTTTTCTATCTTTAGTTATGGATATGGAACATGAAATACCAAAAAAATTAGGTGTGCTTGCTACTCATGGAGATGGGGAACCTCCTAAAACCCTCGATGCTCACTATGTGAAAAATATTAAACACTACTTTGATAATCCACAGAAAACCCCATTCAACTTGATAATGGGAGACATGTTAGATCAACGTGAGTACTGTAGGGATTATTGCTTGACTCAAAAAGGGAAACTCTTGTGGGATCAAATTGAAATGTTACATTGATATGCTTGGAATTTATGCTTGAGATATGATTATACGTGTTGCTCTAGGATGAAGGCTCCACACCTTCCCTTTTCATGTAAATTTAATGTTAATGAAACCTTGGCTTCTATGCTAATGGTAGATATGATTACTATGATGTGGAACGAATAGAAGAATTTGTTGCTTTTAAGGGGGCTTATGAAATTGAATCTTTGTTTAAAACTATGAAGATTTTGATTATAATGTTTATAGACCTGAAAATTTTGCTATACTTAAATATTGCTATGACAATTACAAATATAATGCCGATATTGATGATTTTATTGAGAAAGTCTCCGCTGTCCAAGAAGAGACTAATATTTTGTAGGAATCTATGGAAGAAGAAATTGATGACACTGTGAGCTCATTGGATGAAAAAGATGAGGAGGAGAGCAAAGAACAAAAGGAGGAAGAGCGTATTGATCACCCATGCCCACCTTCTAATGGGAGTAACTCTTTATCCCATACATTGTTTAATTTCCCTTCATGCTTACCAAAGGATGAATGCTATGATGATTGCTATGATCCCTTGGATTCATTTGAAATATCCCTTTTTGATGAAATTGATGCTTGCTATGCTTGTGGCCATGATGCCAATATGAATGATGCTTATGGAGATGAACTTGCTATAGTTACTTATGTTAAGAATGAAATTGTTGCTATTGCACCCACACATGATAGTCCTATTATCTTTTTGAATTCTCCCAACTACACTATATCGGAGAAGTAGCTTATTCAGGATTATATTGATGGGTTGCGTTTTACCACTACACATGATGATTTTGATGAATATAATATGCATGTGCTTGTTGCTTCTACTTGCAATTATTATGAGAGAGGAACTACAACTCCACATCTCTATGTTTCCAACACAATAAAATTGCAAGAAACTATTTATGCTATTTATCGGCCTTTACTTTGTGTGCATGAATTGTTCTTTTATGACATGCCAATGCATAGGAAGAGATTTAGACTTCATTGTTACATGATATATGTTGCTTTGTGCTCAATACTAAATTACAAATCATTGTTAATTAAAATTAGCTTTGAGATACCTTGGGATCCTGGTGGATCTATTACTTGAGTACTATATGCCTAGCTTAATGGCTTTAAAGAAAACGCTGCCAGGGAGACAACCCGGAAGTTTTAGAGAGTCAATTTATAATGTTGTGTTCTTTTATAAAGTTTAAAAACAAAAAAAATATAGAGGGGAACCTAAAACTTTTTCAAAAAGAAATGCGAAAGTGAGAAAGACGAACATTGTTAAAGTGGGAGCTAGCCTTGAACTTTGTTCATGCCCATGGAAACTTTGTGAACCTTGATTACAGAAACTTTTCAAAGAAATAATTATACCCTTGTACAAATCCATTGTATTCTAAAATTAATGTGCCAAGATTTGCCTTTAGGATGATTAGATTGCTTGTTTGGTATGTGCAGTGTAAAAACAGAAACTTTTTCTGTAGTGCGTGAATTTACATTTTTTACTGGAACATGCAAAAATTCAAAAATTGTTACACAGTATTTCTATGCAAATTTTTTATTTTTTCCTAATTTTTCAGAATTTTTAGAGTTACATAAGTATGGTCAATGTTCAGATTGCTACAGACTATCCTGTTTTTGACAGATTCTGTTTTTTATGCATTGTTTTGCGTGTTTTGATGGAACTGTGGATTTTATCGTTGGTATAAGACATGTTGAAGTTAGAATACAGTAGGTATAATGCAAAAATAATATACGAATGGGTTTGCAACAATACTTAAAGTAGTGATTTGCTTTATTATACTAACGGATCTCTCGAGGGTTTTGTCAAGTTTTGTGTGATTGAAGTTTTCAAGTTTTGGGTGAGATCACGATGGATGAAGGAATAAGGACTGGCAAGAGCCTAAGCTTGGGGATGCCTGAGGCACCCCAAGGTTATATTCAAGGACTCCCAAGCAACAAGCTTGGGGATGCCCCGGAAGGCATCCCCTCTTTCTTCTAATGACCATCGGTAATTTTACTTGGAGCTATATTTTCATTCGTCACATGACATGCACAAATTCTTGGAGCGTCTTTTGTGTTTATTTTTCCTTTTTATTTTATGCACCATGCTGGTATGAGATAGTGCTTGGTTGATTTATAGAATGCTCCATGCACTTCACTTATATCTTTTGACTATGGCTTTATAGAATGCTTCATGTGCTTCACTTATATATTTTGAAGTTTGGATTGCCTGTTTCTCTACATAGGAAAACCGTCATTTGTAGAATGCTCTTTTCCTTCACTTATATTTGTTAGAGCTTGGGAAAGTCTTTTGCAGAAAGAATTAAAGTCTCAGGCTTCACTTATATCTATTTAGAGAGTTAACAGGAATTGGTCATTCACATGGTTAGTCATAAAATCCTACATAAAACTTGTAGATCACTGAGTAAGATATGTTTGATTCCTTGCAACAGTTTTGCGATATTGTGGTGGTAATATGGGGGCATGCTAGTAAAAGAATTAAAGTTGAGTATTAATAATAGTGTTAAGGTAAGTAAGTCTTTACGCAGGTAAATCCTCACGCATGTAAAGTGGTGGCCGCTGACATTAGCGGTGAGGTCGGAGCATAATTTATCCTTGCTTGAAATCCTTTGTGATGTTTGAATCGGGGGTGCGTGATGGTTAACTCCTACCAACCTCCCCCGTAGGGGCATGCGAGTAGTACTTTGCTTCTAGGGCTAATAAAACTTTCACAATAAGTATATGAGTTCTTTATGATTAATGTTGAGTCCATGGATTATACGCACTCTCACCTTTCCTCCATTGCTAGCCTCTCTAGTACCGCGCAACTTTCGCCGGTGCATAAACCATCCTTATACCTTCCTCAAAACAGCCACCATACCTACCTATCATGGCATTTCCATAGCCATTCCAAGATATATTGCCATGCAACTTCCATCATCATCATATACATGACTTGAGCGTTCATTGTCATATTGCTTTGCATGATCGTAAGATAGCTAGCATGACATTTTCATGGCTTGTTGATAACCCACAAGTATAGGGGATCGCAATAGTTTTCGAGGGTAGAGTATTCAACCCAAATTTATTGATTCGACACAAGGGGAGCCAAAGAATATTCATGAGTATTAGCAGCTGAGTTGTCAATTCAACCACACATGAAAGACTTAATATCTGCAGCAAAGTATTTAGTAGCAAAGTAGTATGGAAGTAACAGTAACGGTGGCAAAAGTAATGGTCGCAGTTTTGTACTGATTGTAACAGTAGCAACAGCAAAGTAACTTAGCAAAGAACAATATGTGAAAAGTTCATAGGCAACGGATCAGTGATGGATAATTATGTCGGATGGCATTCATCATGCAACAGTTATAACCTAGGGTGACACAGAACTAGCTCCAATTCATCAATATAATGTAGGCATGTATTCCGTATATAGTCAAACGTGCTTATGGAAAAGAACGTGCATGACATCTTTTGTCCTACCCTCCCGTGGCAGCGGGGTCCTAATGGCAACTAAGGG
This sequence comes from Thinopyrum elongatum, assembly GCA_011799875.1. Classification (NCBI taxonomy): domain Eukaryota; kingdom Viridiplantae; phylum Streptophyta; class Magnoliopsida; order Poales; family Poaceae; genus Thinopyrum; species Thinopyrum elongatum. Next base: position 100,384,583 of record CM022298.1, read on the forward strand.
ATATTAAGGCCTCCTTTTAATAGAGAACTGGACCAAAGCATTAGCACTTAGTGCATACATGAACTCCTCAAACTACGGTAATCACCGGAAAGAATCCCAATTATTGTCACCTTGGGGTATGCGGATCATAACTCATAATAGGTGTCTACAACTTGCAAGATAGGATCAAGAACACAAATATATTCATGAAAACATAATAGGTTCAGATCTGAAATCATGGCACTCGGGCCCTAGTGAAAAGCATTAAGCATAGCAAAGTCATAGCAACATCAATCTCAGAACATAGTGGATACTAGGGATCAAACCCTAACAAAACTAACTCGATTACAAGATAAATCTCATCCAACCCATCACCGTCCAGCAAGCCTACGATGGAATTACTCACTCCCAGTGGTGAGCATCATGAAATTGGTGATAGAGGAAGGTTGGTGATGATGATGGCGACGAATCCCCCTCTCCGGAGCCCCGAACGCACTCCAGATCAGCCCTCCCGATGAAGAACAGGAGGTGGCGGCGGCTCCGTATCGCAAAACATGATGAATCCCTCTCTCTGATTTTTTTCTCCGCGAATAGGTACTTATAGAGTTGGAATTAGGGTCGAAGGAGCTCTAGGGGGTCCACAAGCCTCCTAGGTGCGCCCCCAGGGCTTGTGACCTCTGGGTGGACCCCCTCTAGTTGATTCTTGTGCCAGTATTTTTTATATATTCCAAAAATATTCTCCGTAAATTTTCAGGTCAATCCGAGAACTTTTATTTCTGCACAAAAATAACACTATGGCAATTCTCCTGAAAACAGCGTCAATCCGGGTTAGTTCCATTCAAATCATGCAAATTAGAGTCCAAAACAAGGGCAAAATAGTTTGGAAAAGTAGATACGATGGAGACGCATCAACTCCCCCAAGCTTAACCCATTGCTTGTCCTCAAGCAATTCAGTTGACAAACTGAAAGTGACAAAGAAAAACTTTTACAAACTCTGTTTGATCTTGTTGTTGCAAATATGTCCAGCCAATATTAAAGTTTTCAGCAAAGATTATGAACTAACCATATTCACAATAACATTTAGGTCTTACATTTACTCATATCAATGGCATAATCAACTAGCGAGCAATAATAATAAATCTTGGATGACAACACTTTTTCAAAACAATCATAATATAATATGACAAAATGGTATCTCGCTAGCCCTTTCTGAGACCGCAAAACATAAATGCAGAGCACCCCTGAAGATCAAGGACTGACTAGAATTATAATTCATGGCAAAAGAGATCCAGTCGCACTCATACTCAATATTAATTAATAACAAAGCATACGAATGACAGTGGTGCTCTCTAACTGGTGCTTTTTATAAGAGGATGATGACTCAGCAATAAAAGTAAATAGATAGGCCCTTCGCAGAGGGAAGCAGGGATTTGCAGAGGTGCCAGAGCTCGAGCTTTTAAAACAGAGATGAATATAATTTTGAGCGGTATGCTTTCATTGTCAACATAACAACCAAGAGATCTCGCTATCTTCCATGCTAGATACATTATAGGCAGTTCCCAAACAGAATGGTTAAGTTTTTACTCTACCTCCACCAACAATCACACTCCACGACTAGCTGAATCCACGGGTACCGTCCATACCAACAATAGTCCTGGGGGAGTTTTGTTTGAAATTTATATTTTGATTTGATTTCGAGCATGGAACTGGGCATCCCGAATACCAACCACTTTCTCGTGAATGACAAGTGAATAAACACTCATCATGAGAATAACCCACCTAGCATGGAAGATACTGACAGCCCCCAGTCACTACATGAGCGATTCGGGCATACAAAAATGATTATTATTTGAAGGTTTAGAGTTTGGCACATGCAAATTTACTTGGAACGGCAGGTAAATACCGCATATAGGTAGGTATGGTGGACTCATATGGAACAACTTTGGGTTTAAGGAAGTGGATGCACAAGCAGTATCCCCGCATAGTACAAGTGAACGCTAGCAAAAGATTGAGGAGCGACCAACTAGAGAGCGACAACGGTCATAAACATGCATTGAGATTAACCAACATTGAGTGCAAGCATGAGTAGGATATAAATCACCATGAACATAAATATCGTGGAGGCTATGTCGTTTTTGTTACAACTACATGCGTGAACATGTGCCAAGTCAAGTCACTTGAATCATTCAAAGGAGGATACCATCCTAACATACTACATCACAACCATTTTAAAAGCATGTTGGCAAGCAAGGTAAATCATTATCAACTCCTAGCTAATTAAGCGTGGCATGAGTAACTATAATCTCTAATTGTCATTGCAAATATGTTTCATTCATAATGGGCTGAACCAAGAACGATGAGCTAATCATATTTACAAAAACAAAATAGGTCGAGTTTGTACCAGCTTTTCTCCATCACAATCATTCCATATTATATCATCCTTATTGCATTTCACTTGCACGACCGAACGGTGTGGATAATAATAAGAGTGCACGTGCATTGGACTAAGCTGGAATCTGCAGACATTTATTCAAAGGAGAAGACAAGGTAATATGGGCTCTCTGTTAGATCAGCAATAATGCATATAAGAGCCACTAAACATTTTCACCGTGGTCTTCTCCTTATGACCCAAAGAAAAAGAAAAGAATCCCAAAGAAACACACTGAAATATTTTTGGAGTTTTTGTTTTTCTGAAGAAAGTAAAACAAGAACGAGAAAAACTATTTACATGGGAAAGCTCCCAACAAGCAAAAGAAGAACGAGAAATCTTTTGGGGTTTTCTTTTAATACTACAACTAAATTAAACTAGAAAGAAAAACTAAAAAGAAGCGAGAACTAATTTTTTTGGATTTTCTCAAAGTTTTTCAAACACACAAGAAGAAAGCGAGAAAAAGGAAATAAACTACTATGGATAATACAATGAAAAAGTATGAACACCGACAACTTGGAATGAGTGTGTGAACATGAATGTAATGTCAGTGAGAAATACGTACTCCCCCAAGCTTAGGCTTTTGGCCTAAGTTGGTCTAGGGCCATGGCTCGAAATAACCCTCTTCTCAATACTCCGGAGGGTCCTGAGGGTTCCACTGGTTGGCGAGCTCCTGTGGCTCCCACTGAAAAACAAGCTCCTGATATGGATCAAGAACTGGTGCTGGCTCAGGTACTGGGGGTTGTGGAAGACCCCAAAATCTGTAGATGTCCTCGGGCATAATAGTGTACCTGCCTGAATGAATATCGAACAAAGAAGAAGCAGGTAGAGTAATGGTCTCACAAGTATCCTGGCTAAATACTAGGTTGTAGAGGAGTCTCTTGTCCTTATCTTTCTTAATAAAATCGTGCGCTACCATACTATTATAGTTCAAATGTTTAGTGGGAAGCAGCATCTCCTCCTCCTCATCATGCCTAATGGGTATCTCAAAATGTTTAGCAAGGCGAGAAGCATAGATACCTCCAAAAATAGCCCCCTTCGAACGGTTCGTGTTCAACCTTCAAGCAACAATAACGCCCAAACTAAAAGTTCTATCAGTATATAAAGCATGGTGCAAAATGGCAAGGTCAGGGGCACTAAGGCCTCCACTCTCCCCACGACCAATCAAACATCTCCCAGAAAATAATGAATAATAGCGTAAAACAGGAAAATGTAAGCTAGCCACTCTCGCTTCCGACACCCCTCTCTCTTCCCCCCACAGTAGTTTCAGCAATAAAGTCCTCCACGTCTCTAGGGCATGGTTCACTGACCCTGCCCTCATAAGGTAATTTGCAAACATCGCAAAAATCATAAAGTGCCATTTGCTTAGGCACGTCATACAAGTGAAATTCTACCATGGGAAGATGCTTCCTAGTATGAAAGTGAAAATTTTGCACGAAGGTATTAGTGAGTAGGAGGGATTGGTCACACTTATCGTGCAGGAAGTCGGTGATGCCCGCATTCTCCGCAAAATAATAGAAATCATCATAAATTCCGGCCGCCCTCAAGAATGCATCACTTGGCCATTCACATGGCCGAACCTCCGCCATACGCGGAAGGTTGTACTTGGGCTTCTTCTCCTCCTCATTTTCATTTTCATTTGAATTCCGGCTTGAAGAACCCCTTAACCATCTCTTCATCATTTCTTTTCTTTCCTCTGAAAATTTGTGAAATTTTTAGTGACTCAAAATAAAAGTGAACAAAGTTCAACAAGATTGATAGCAACTACTCCCACAAGTGCCTAGAGGCTATATCATACAACAAAACTACTTTGGACCATATAAATTTGACATGCAAGCTCAAGAACAAGGTCACCACAGCAACAAGAATTTGCAATATATAAAGCACTAGAACAAAAACTAATTGGACCATTGGAGGAGTCACATACCAAAGAACAATCCCCCAAAACAGTTTTGCGAAGCGAGCTTTGAGCAAGGAGATCAAAAATGGCAGCAAGATGAGGTAGAACACGGGTTTGAGCAATGGTGGGATTTTTTCTGCAGGAAGACAAAGTGGATCTGTGCTGGAATAAGTGAGGGGGACCCACATGGGACCCACAAGCCCTGTAGGCGCGCCCAGGGGGTGGGCACGCTCTGTGGGCTTGTGGCCCACTGATGCTGCCCCCTGGTGTGTTTTCAGTGCCAGAAATTCTTAAATATTCCATAAAAAATCATACTAAATTTTTAGGACATTCGGAGAACTTTTATTTTTGGGACATTTTTTATTGCACGGATAATTAAGAAAATAGACAGATAATAGTATTTTTGCTTTATTTACTCTAAATAACAGAAAGTACAAAGTGGGTACAGAAAGTTGTGTTTACTAAATTCATCCATCTCATGCCCATCAAAAGGAATCCATTAACAAGGTTGATCAAGTCTTATTAACAAACTTCTTCCGAATGACATGAAACCGGAGAACTTTCGTATAGCATAAGGTTACCTCAACGGGGATATGCATGTCCCCAACAATAAGAATATCATATTTCTTTTTGATAGTAGGAATAGGGAATTAAAAACCTCCAATAGCAATAGTTGAAAATTTTCCAATAGAATTGACGCCATTAACTTGAGGTTGTTTCTTCGGAAAGTGTACCGTATGCTCATTACCATTAACATGAAAAGTGACATTACCCTTGTTGCAATCAATGACAGCCCCTGCTGTATTCAAAAAGGGTCTACCAAGGATGATCGACATACTGTCGTCCTCGGGTATATGAAGAATAACAAAGTCTGTTAAAATAGTAACATTTGCAACTATGACAGGCAGATCCTCACAAATACCGATGGGTATAGCAGTTGATTTATCGGCCATTTGCAAAGAGATTTTAGTTGGTGTCAACTTATTCAAATCAAGTCTACGATATAAAGAGAAAGGCATAACACTAACACCGGCTCCCAAATCACATAAAGCAATTTTAACATAGTTTTTTTAATGGAGCATGGTATAGTTGGTATTCCTGGATCTCCTAGTTTCTTCGGTATTCCACCCTTAAAACTGTAATTAGCAAGCATAGTGAAAATTTTAGCTTCCGGTATCTTTCTTTTCTTTGTAACAATATCTTTCATATACTTAGCATAAGGAGACATTTTCAGAATATCAGTCAAACGCATACGCAAAAAGACAGGTCTAAGCATTTCAACAAAGCGCTCAAAATCCTCATCATCCTTTTTCTTGGATGGTTTAGCAGGAAAGGGGATGGGTTTATGAACCCATGGTTCTCTTTCTTTACCATGTTTCCTAACAATGAAGTCTCTCTTATCATATTTTTTATTCTTGGGTTGTGGGTTATCAAGATCAACGGCAGGTTCTATCTCTACATCATTATCATTACTAGGTTGAGCATCAACATGAACATCATCATTAACATTACTACCAGGTTCATGTTCATCACCAGATTGTGTCTCAGCATCAGAAATAGAAATATCATTTGGACTCTCAGGTGTGTCTACAACAGGTTCACTAGAAGCATGCAAAGACCTATCAGTTTTCTTTTTCCTCTTTGAAGGACTAGGTGCATCAGTATTAATTCTCTGAGAATCTTGTTCAATTCTCTTAGGATGGCCCTCAGGATACAAAGGTTCCTGAGTCATTTTACCTCCTCTAGTCATAACTCTAACAACATTATCATTTATCTTACTATTCATCTCATTCAACAAATCATTTTGTGCCTTGAGCACTTGTTCTACTTGAGTTTTTACCATGGAAGCATGTTTACTAATAATTTTGAGATCATTAACAGTCCTACACATGTAGTCACCCAAGCAGTCAAGCATATAAGCATTGCGTTTCAATTGCCTACTAACATATGCATTGAAGTTTTCTTGTTTAACAATAAAGTTATCAAATTCATCCAAGCATTGACTAGTAGACTTATTATAAGGGATATCACCTTCATCAAATCTATAGAGACAATTTACCTTTACTACCTGTGTCGGGTTATCAAGACCATGTATTTCTTCAGTAGGTGGTAAATTCTTAACATATTCAGCTTTAATACCTTTTTCCTTCATAGATTTCTTTGCCTCTTGCATATTTTCAGGGCTGAGAAATAGAATATCTATTTTCTTTGGAGTTGGCTTAGGAGGTGGTTCAGGAAGAGTCCAATCATTATCATTACTCAATATATTATTTAATAATACCTCAGCTTGCTCAATAGTTCGTTCCCTGAAAACACAACTAGCACAACTATCTAGTTGGTCCGTAGAAGCATCGATTAGTCCATTATAAAAGATATCAAGTATTTCATTTTTCTTGAGAGGATGATCCGGTAAAGCATTAAGTAATTGGAGAAGCCTCCCCCAAGCTTGTGGGAGACTCTCTTCTTCAATTTGCACAAAGTTAAATATTTCCTGTAAAGCAGCTTGTTTCTTATGAGCAGGAAAATATTTTTCTGGGAAGTTATAAATCATATCCTGGGGACTACGCACACAACCAGGAGCAAGAGAAATAAACCATATCTTAGCATCACCCTTTAACGAGAAAGGAAACAACTTAAGAATATATTGGTAACGAATTTTTTCCTCGTGAGCAAACAGGGTGGCTATATCATTCAATTTGGTAAGGTGTGCCACAACAGTTTCAGATTCATAACCATGGAAAGGATCAGATTCAACCAAAGTAATTAACTCAGGATTGACAGAGAATTCATAATCCCTATCAGTAACAAAGATAGGAGAAGTAGCAAACTTAGGATCATATTGCATTCTAGCATTCAAAGATTTTTCTTTCCACTTGCATAATAATTTCTTAAGATCATCTCTATCCTTACAAGCAAGAAAGTCCCTAGCTACCTCTCCATCCATAACATAACCCTCACGTATATCAGGCAATTCATATCTAGGAGAGCTAGGTCTAGCAGGTGTCTCAAAGTGTTCAGTTTCAGAAATATCATCAGTTTCAGCATTCTCAATATCTTTAGCTCTAGCAAGTTGTTCATCAACAAATTCACTTAGTGGCACAGTATTATCAAGCAAAGTATCATCATAAGCATCATGCATAGTAGAAGTAGCATCATCAATAACATCCGACATATCAGAATCAATAGCAGGTGTAGGTGTCGCAAGTTTACTCAAAACAGAAGGTGAATCAAGTGCAGAGCTAGATGGTAGTTCCTTACCTCCCCTCGTAGTAGAGGGAAAAATCTTGGTTTTGTTATCTTTCAAATTCCTCATAGTGATTAACAGATATAAATCCTGAGTGACTCAGAGAATAGAGCTATGCTCCCCGGCAACAGCGCCAGAAAAAGGTCTTGATAACCCACAAGTATAGGGGATCGCAACAGTTTTCGAGGGTAGAGTATTCAACCCAAATTTATTGATTCGACACAAGGGGAGCCAAAGAATATTCACGAGTATTAGCAGTTGAGTTGTCAATTCAACCACACCTGAAAGACTTAATATCTGTAGCAAAGTATTTAGTAGCAAAGTACTCCCTCCGTTCCGATTTACTCGTCGTGGTTTTAGTTCAAATTTGAACTAAAACCACGACGAGTAAATCGGAACGGAGGGAGTAGTATGGAAGTAACTGTAATGGTGGAAAAAGTAACGATAGCAGTTTTGTAGTGATTGTAACAGTAGCAACGGCAAAGTAACTTAGCAAAGATCAATATGTGAAAAGTTCATAGGCAGCGGATCAGTGATGGATAATTATGTCGGATGGCATTCATCATGCAACAGTTATAACCTAGGGTGACACAGAACTAGCTCCAATTCATCAATATAATGTAGGCATGTATTCCGTATATAGTCATACGTGCTTATGGAAAAGAACTTGCATGACATCTTTTGTCCTACCCTCCCATGGCAGCGGGGTCCTAATGGAAACTAAGGGATATTAAGGCCTCCTTTTAATAGAGAACCGGACCAAAGCATTAGCACTTAGTGCATACATGAACTCCTCAAACTACGGTAATCACCGGAAAGAATCCCAATTATTGTCACCTTGGGGTATGTGGATCATAACTCATAATAGGTGTCTACAACTTGCAAGATAGGATCAAGAACACAAATATATTCATGAAAACATAATAGGTTCAGATCTGAAATCATGGCACTCGGGCCCTAGTGACAAGCATTAAGCATAGCAAAGTCATAGCAACATCAATCTCAGAACATAGTGGATACTAGGGATCAAACCCTAACAAAACTAACTCGATTACATGATAAATCTCATCCAACCCATCACCGTCCAGCAAGCCTACGATGGAATTACTCACTCCCAGCGGTGAGCATCATGAAATTGGTGATGGAGGAAGGTTGGTGATGATGATGGCAACGAATCCCCCTCTCCGGAGCCCCGAACGGACTCCAGATCAGCCCTCCCGATGAAGAACAGGAGGTGGCGGCAGCTCCGTATCGTAAAACGTGATGAATCCCTCTCTCTGATTTTTTTCTCCGCGAATAGGTACTTATAGAGTTGGAATTAGGGTCGGAGGAGCTCCAGGGGGCCCACAAGCCTCCTAGGCGAGCCCCCAGGGCTTGTGGCCTCTGGGTGGACCCCCTCTGGTTGATTCTTGCGCCAGTATTTTTTATATATTCCAAAAATATTCTCCGTAAATTTTCAGGTCAATCCGAGAACTTTTATTTCTGCACAAAAATAATACCATGGCAATTCTACTGAAAACAGTGTCAGTCTGGGTTAGTTCCATTCAAATCATGCAAATTAGAGTCCAAAACAAGGGCAAAACAGTTTGGAAAAGTAGATACGATGGAGATGTATCACTTGTCCATTTTTTTGATATCTTTGCTATGCTAGATCATTGCACATCATGGTACACTGCCAGAGGCATTCATATAGAGTCATATTTTTGTTTTAGTATTGAGTTGTAATTCTTTAGTTGTAAGTAAATAAAAGTGTGATGATCATCATTATTAGAGCATTGTCCCATGTGAGGAAAGGATGATGGAGACTATGATTCCCTCATTGCGATGAGACTCCGGACTTAAATAAATAAAAAGAGGCCAAAGAGCCCAAAATAAAAAAAGAGCCCAAAAGAAAAAAAAAAGAGAGAAAAAGAGAGAAGGGGCAATGTTACTATCCTTTTACCACACTTGTGCTTCAGAGTAGCACCATGTCTTTCATATAGAGAGCCTCCTATGTTGTCACTTTCATATACTAGTGGGAATTTTTCATTATAGAACTTGGCTTCTATATTCCGATGACAGGCTTCCTCAAATGCCCGAGGTCTTCATGAGCAAGTAAGTTGGATGCACGCCCACTTAGTTTTCAGTTTGAACATTCATACACTTATAGCTCTTAGTGCATCCGTTGCATGGCAATCCCTACTCCTCGCATTGATATCGATTGATGGGCATCTCCATAGCCCGTTGATCCGCCTAGTTGAGGTGAGACTTTCTTCCTTCTCCTATTGATCCCTACCATCGTATTTTATTCCACCCATAGTGCTATATCCATGGCTCATGCTCATGTATTGAGTGAACTTGAAAATGCTGAAGCGCATTAGAAGTACGATCCAATTGCCTGGTTTGACACCAAGGTGCTAATGATTTACACTATTGCCTTGAATCACTCGTGTCTTAATATTCATGCCATGATTAGATTACATGATCAAGATTATGCTAGGTAGCATTCCACATCAAAAACTATCTTTTTATCATTTACCTACTCAAGGACGAGCAGGAATTAAGCTTGGGGATGCTGATACGTCTCCATCGTATCTATAATTTTTGATTGTTTCATGCCAATATTATACAACTTTCACATACTTTTGGCAACATTTTATATCATTTTTGGGGACTAACATATTGATTCAGTGCCCAGTGTCAGTTCCTATTTGTTGCATGTTTTTCATTTCGCAGAATATCCATACCAAACAAAGTCCAAACGCGATAAAAATTTACAGAGGTTTATTTTGGAATATATGTGATTTTTGTGAAGTGGAATCAACGCGAGACAATGCCCGAGGGGCCCACAAGCCCAAGGGGTGCGCTCCCCTACCCAGGGCCCGCCTGGCAGGCTTGTGGTCACCCCGTAGGTCAGTTGGAGGTGTCCTTCGGGCGCAAGGAAGTTTATATCCAGATAAAAATCGTGTTAAAATTTCAGCCCAATCGGACTTACGGATATCCAGGAATTTAAGAAACGGTGAAAGGCCAGAAACAGGGGTCGCGAAACAGAAGAGAAACAGAGAGATAGATCCAATCTCGGAGGAGCTCCCACCCCTCCGCCGCCATGGAGGCCATGGATCAGAGGGGAAACCCTTCTCCCATCTAGGGGGGAGGTCAAGGAAGAAGAAGAAGGAGGGGGGCTCTCTCCCCCTCTCTCCGGTGGCGCTGGAACGCCGCCGAGGAAATCATCGTGATGGCGATCTACACCAACAACTTTGCCGCCGTCATCACCAACTCTCTTCCCCTCTATGCAGTGGTGTAACACTTCTTCTCCCCGCTGTAATCTCTACTTAAACATGGTGCTCAATGCTATATATTATTTCCCAATGATGTATGGCTATCCTATGATGTTTGAGTAGATCCGTTTCGTCCTATTGGTTGATTGATGATCATGATTGGTTTGAGTTGTATGTTTTATTATTCGTGCTGTCCTATGGTGCTCTCCATGTCGCGCAAGAGTGAGGGATCCCCGCTGTAGGGTGTTGCAATATGTTCATGATTCTCTTATCGTGGGTGGCGTGAGTGACAGAAGCACAGACCCGAGTAAGTAGGTTGTGGTGTATGGGAGTAAAGAGGACTTGATACCTTATAATGCTATGGTTGGGTTTTACCTTAATGATCTTTAGTAGTTGCAGATGCTTGCTAGAGTTCCAATCATAAGTGCATATGATCCAAGTAGAGAAAGTATGTTAGCTCATGCCTCTCCCTCATATAAAATTGCAATAATGATTACCGGTCTAGTTATCGATTGCCTAGGGACAAATAACTTTCTTGTGACAAAAAGCTCTCAACTAAACAACTAACTTTATTATCTCGCAATTTACTCGTAGTTTTATTCTCGCTAAGTACATCTAATTTTATTCTTGCAAACCTATCCCTTTACACCTACAAAGTACTTCTAGTTTCATACTTCTTCTAGGTAAAGCAAACGTAAAGTGTGCGTAGAGTTGTATCGATAGTCGATAGAACTTGAGGGAATATTTGTTCTACCTTTAGCTCCTCGTTGGGTTTGACACTCTTACTTATCGAGAAACGCTACAATTGATCCCCTATACTTGTGGGTTATCAAGACCTTTTTCTGGCGCCGTTGCCGGGGAGCAAGAGCGTGGGTTGAATATTCTCGTGTGCGCTTGTTTGCTTTCTCACTAAGTAGATTTTTATTCTGTTCTAGGTTGTTCTCTATCTTTAGTTATGGATATGGAACACGAAATACCAAAAAAATTAGGTGTACTTGCTACTCATGGAGATGGGGAACCTCCTAAAACCCTCGATGCTCGTTATGTGAAAAATATTAAACACTACTTTGATAATCCTGAGAAAAACCCATTCAACTTGATAATGGGAGACATGTTAGATCAACGTGAATACTTTAGGGATTATCGCTTGACTCAAAAAGGGAAACTCTTATGGGATCAAATTGAAATGTTGCATTGGTATGCTTGGAATTTATGCTTGAGATATGATTATACTTGTTTCTCTAGGGTGAAGGCTCCACACCTTCCCTTTTCATGTAAATTTAATGATAATGAAACCTTCGCTTCTTATGCTAATGGTAGATATGATTAGTATGATGTGGAACGAATAGAAGAATTTGTTGCTTTTAAGGGTGCTTATGAAATTGTCTTTGTTTAAAAGTATGAAGATTTTGATGATGCTATTTATAGACATGAAATTATTTCTATACTTAAATATTGCTATGACAATTACAAATATAATGCCGATATTGATGATTTTATTGAGAAAGTCTCTGCTGTCCAAGAAGAGACTAATATTTTGCAGGAATCTATGGAAGAAGAAATTGATGACACTGTGAGCTCAATGGATGAAAAAGAAGAGGAGGAGAGCGAAGAACAAAAGGAGGAAGAGCGGATTGATCACCCGTGCCCACCTTCTAATGAGAGTAACTCTTTATCCCATACATTGTTTAATTTCCCTTCGTGCTTACCGAAGGATGAATGCTATGATGATTGCTATGATCCCTTGGATTCATTTGAAATATCCTTTTTTGATGAAATTGATGCTTGCTATGCTTGTGGCCATGATGCCAATATGAATGATGCTTATGGAGATGAACTTGCTATAGTTCCTTATGTTAAGAATGAAACTGTTGCTATTGCACCCACACATGATAGTCCTATTATCTTTTTGAATTCTCCCAACTACACTATATCAGAGAAGTTTGCGATTATTAAGGATTATATTGATGGGTTGCGTTTTACCACTACACATGATGATTTTGATGAATATAATATGCATGTGCTTGCTGCTTCTACTTGCAATTATTATGAGAGAGGAACTACATCTCCACCTCTCTATGTTTCCAATACAATAAAATTGCAAGAAACTGTTTATGCTATGTATCGGCCTTTACTTTGTGTGCATGAATTGTTCTTTTATGACATGCCGATGCATAGGAAGAGAGTTAGACTTCGTTGCTGCATGATATATGTTGCTTTGTGCTCAATACTAAATTACAAATCATTATTAATTAAAGTTGGCTTTGAAATACCTTGGGATCCTGGTGGATCCATTACTTGCGCACTATATGCCTATCTTAATGGATTTAAAGAAAGAGCTGCCAGGGAGACAACCCGGAAGTTTTAGAGAGTCATTTTATTCTGTTGTGTGCTTTTATAAAGTTTAAAAACAAAAAAATATAGAGGGGAACCTAAAACTTTTTCAAAAAGAAATGCGAAAGTGAGAAAGACGAGCATTGTTAAAGTGGCAGAGACTTAGAACAAGAAGAGATATTGGGGGAAATAATCCGCGACGGGGATGATGATATCACCTCACAGTTTCTGAATGACTCCGGTGGTGAGGGAATGGAGGGAGAAGGTGACGGCTCCAGTGAGGGAATGGAGGGAGAAGATGACGTCTCCGGTGTTGGAGCCTTAACTATTGCAAAGTCCGCGAGGTATATTAATTAAGCCCCTGCTGACTTGATGCATTAATTGATTTGTATATACATATATTAACGCTTCTTTCTTCTTTTAGCCCTCCGGATCGAGCCAACCATATATAAAGAGACGAGGCCCAAAAAAAGGTTGGGCGAGAATGAAAGGTTCAAGATCGAAGAAGTCGCTGCAGATGGCAAACCGATTCGTCCCTCGTGGAACGCAAACCGATTTATAAGTCAGTGCGGAGTTGTTGTTAGGGACAGCATCCCAATCAGCATTCGAGAATGGAATAAGCCAAAGGCGGACGATGGAGTTACTTATGTCGATGATAAATCCAAAGAAAGCTTTGGAATACGGTCATGACAAACTTCACCCTACCACCAGAGGTGGATCCAAATAACAATGTTACAGAGCAAAAAGTCAAGGTGTGGGCTCTTAAGAAGATGGCCCAACAATTCAGCAACTGGAAGAAAAGATTGCACGAAAAGTATGTCCTGAAAGAGAAGACTGCAACATTCACCGGAGCATATGAGAAGATAAAAGATCACTGGCCCGCATTTGTGGAGTACAAGACATCGGCTGAAGGTAAGAAAAGGTCACAGATAAATAAGCAAAATGTTGCAAAGAAGGAGTATCACCATGTTATGGGGTCAGGTGGCTACAAGGCTGCCATGCCTAAGTAGGAGAAAGCTGAGAACAACCTAATTGATAAAGGGATCGATCCAGAGACATTGGACTGGACCGAACGGGCAAAGGCTTGGTTCTACGGGCATTGGGGAGAGTTGAACCCAGAAACAGGGAAGTGTGTTTATATAAAAGATCAACTTGCAACACCCGTCAAAGCCATTCAAGCTGCAATGAAGGACGTGCAGGACAGGAAGTTCCATCCCTACAGAGAGAATGACGAGCTGACACGCGCCCCCGGAAATCCTGAACACAGTGGATGAACACGAGGCACATCAGGCTCCGTTCCGTGGAAGGTTGGGTTTCCCGACTGCAGTGACACTCATAGATGTCGAGGGAGAAAAAAGAAACAGGATGCAGACCGGCTGCAGAAGATAGAAGAAATAGTAGCGTTGCAACAGAAGCAAATAGAGGCACTTACCAGCCAGCGAAACGCACCCTCGGGAATCCCGAACATAGTGGACGAACACGAGGCACATCAGGCTCCGTTCCGTGGAAGGTTGGGTTTCCCGACTGCAGTGACACTTACAGAATCCTAGGGATAAAAAAGAAACAGGATGCAGACCGGCTACAGAAGATAGAAGAAATAGTAGCGTTGCAGCAGAAGCAAATAGAGGCACTTACCAGCCAGCGAGCTACCGGCCCATCTCAGCGGCACAAAGATCCTGCCTTCGATACTGCCGGCCCACCATCTCAGCGGAAAAGCATCGTGACTTCCACGGAGCTCGTTCGGCCCATAGATGATATCACGGCTCCTCGCTACCCCGTGGATGATATCACGCAGAGGGAACATCCTGATCTACATGCGAAATGCATGAACATATCCGTGAAGGTGGCGGTCGGCTTTGCCTTACCTCCTGTACCTGATGGAACTTACCATTGCTCTTCGATTCCAGATGGCTATGCTGTTGTCGGGGTGGATGAAGTTATCAACGAATTTGAGCAGCTGGAGCTTGAGTTCCCTACAGGTAAAGGGGAGACTGAACTGGGATATGCCAGAAGGACTACCATTCTATGGAAAAGGGAGCATATCGTGCTTCCACATTGGACGCCGCGTCAGCAGACTCCGCTGGAGGAGGCCCCTCAATAGACTCCTCACAGTAGCAATCCAGCTGTATCTCCGCTGCCTCAACCATCTCCGTCGTGTCGGCAGACTCCGCCGCCTCAGCTGTCTCTGCCGCCTCAGCAGACTCCGTCGAGGGAGGCCCCTCAGCAGACTCCACCGCGTCAGCAGACTCCGCCTCCTCCGCTACCTCAGCCCCAGCGGAAGAGAAACGCCGCTCCGGCGGCTAGTAATACAACTGCAAAGAAATCCAGAGCAGGTACAATAAGCATCAAGGAGGCTCCTGCCAAGTTACCATACCAACTGAGTGATGAGGAACTCAAGAAGGCCGTGGATGCCGATGTGAAACGACATCTTGCACCGACACGGCCCGAGCGAAAGGAGAAAATAGATCCGAGAAAAGTGAAGCGCTGTCTGGAAAACCTTACGCGACCCCGCCGCCTCCGCTGCGATCTAACTATGACCGCTCTATTATCAAGTCACATAAAGAACAGCAGCGGTCGGGAAGTAGTAGTACTGCAAGGTGAAAAACAATTCCCCAGCTCGAAGAACAGAAAAATCAATCGTGCCCCCCGCTTAAGGTGTCTTCCGATATCGTTTATGATCCGGAGGTAGCGGCCCATGATATTGGTTTCACTCTTGGTGAATACTTAGGCAAGCATGGAGAGTTCCCCATGGCTGATTTAGCCTTTAGATACGAGCACGGGAAGCCTCTCGTAAGACCTGGGGAGCTCCCGCATCTACCAACACAAATGCGAAGATTGCATGAGTGGTACATGAAAAACATAAAATAAATATAAAAACCTTAAATGAAAAAGAATTGAATGGTAAACACAAAAAGAGAAGGGAAACACAAAATGAAACCCCTAAACCCCTCCTTTCGGAAAAAAAAAAAACCTAAACCCCAGCGCTTGGCAGCGCCTGACGCGTGGCTGCTTTTTAGTCCCGGTTGGTGTTAGGTCCTCCTGCCTGAGCGCCCCACAGCAACCAGGTGAAGCCCCTTTAGTCAGGGACGATTTTATCGTCCGGGCACCCTGAGCACCTGCGGGCTCGACGCCGCCGGTTTCCAAAACATCCATGAGCTCCCGAAGCCGTAAGAATCGCAAAAGTTGCTCATATACACTGAAAATTGTTTGATAACTGGGCCAGCGTGGTCATTTTCTTGTCTATTGGGCCTTTCTTAGAACAACCAGGAGGTCATGCACCGTTTGGTAACGTGGGCTACAACCAACTCGAGAAAATTAGAAGACGAATCGATCGATTTGTTGCGTGGTAGCAGAGACGAGGAACTCGGGGAGATGGGAACGGGCGCTCGCGCGGCACGCCCAAACCCTAGCTCGGTACTCCGTTCTCGAAGACGATCTGGCCACTAGTGGAGGGCGGACTGTCGGAGGGCACCGATGAACGGTGAGCGGCAAGAGTGTTGGCGCGCGGCGGGGCCACTACTCCGTCGGGCAAGGCGGGCGAGGGTCACGTATGATTGAAAGTGCAAGCGCCCCGGCGGCGGCTCCTCCTGTGGAA
Source organism: Thinopyrum elongatum (assembly GCA_011799875.1). Lineage (NCBI taxonomy): Eukaryota > Viridiplantae > Streptophyta > Magnoliopsida > Poales > Poaceae > Thinopyrum > Thinopyrum elongatum. Next base: position 100,401,320 of record CM022298.1, read on the forward strand.
ATTTCATTCCGGCTCCGGCGGACCGTGGCTCTTCACTGCCCGCAGTAGCCGTTCCAGCAACAGTGCCAAGTGTTCGACCAACACAAAGCCGCGACCAAGAGGCGGCTAGCACCATACTCTCAGAGGGCTACCGCCGCACACGATAATTAGGTGAGTCATTCTCTGTTATTTAATGAAAAAATATGCAATTTAACGTTGATTGTGTCGATTGAAATTATGTTTGTTGAAATTTCAGAATTGAGCATATTGTCACATACTTCCTCTGTAAGCTAATATAAACTAATATAAGAGCGTTTAAATGCCTTTACGAATCAGGACTATTATTCCGTTTTCTACTAGTGAAGGTACACTTTGGTTACCATCCAAACAGTCCCTAATTCGTGGTGCTATGCTTACTTTAGTCCTTGTCAGAGATAATGTGTGGTGTCGAGTCTGTGTTGGTGAACTATCTGCTTATGTTCTTCTGTCGTCTAGGCGAAGTCATAGCGTTGCCAGGTTTTTGCCCCGCAGCGTTTCGATTGCCGGCATGAGCAGCAGGCTTCCTGGCAAATGGAGTGGAGCTCGATCGGCTAGATCAGCTGGCTGCTCTCGCACATGACGCTCCACGAGTCCAGCGTCGGGTAGCACGGCTGCTGCTGCTGCACCAGCTGCTGTTGGTGCTGGCAATGGAGCGCCTCCGCGTCGACGTCCGACGGCAGCCGCAGCGCGTCCCCGAACGCGCCGTCGAAAGGGGGGCAGTCCAGCAGCATGGCGGCGGATGACGCGTCGAACGAGGACGCGGGCAGGACGCTGCCGTCTGTGGTGGGCTCGGCCTGGACGCCGGTGACGTGCTGCACCATGAGCCGGAAGTTGGCGGCGTCGGTGCTGATGTACGTGGTCGGCGCGCGCTTCGACGGACTCGCCCGACGCTTCCCGGCGCGCCCGGCGCCCGCTGCGTTGGGCCCAAGGCCGACCCGCCTCTTGTTCGCCGCGGCGCCGACGGGAGTGGACGGCGCCGCGTCAGACGCGACAAGCATGGAGTAGCAGGCGAGCGACCCCGTCGGCGGGGAGGCCGTGGACGCGAACCAGCTGCCACCGCCGGGGAAGTCCGCGAGGAGGGACGAGGAGGGCGCCGAGGCGGAGGACGGGGAGGAGACTGCGGGGGAGTAAGCGTACTCGTACTCGTGCTCGGGCATGGACATGGAGGAGAAGTGCAGCGCTTGCGCGATGGCGGCGTCGTTGTAGTAGGCCGCCCCGGGCGAGGAGGCCGAGAGGAACCACGTGGATGGTGGCGGCGCCAGGCACGACACGGCGTCCATACGGCAAGGCGGATGATGACCAGAGAACTGAAGCACGTTAAAAGTTGGAAGGCCGCTAGTGTGAGTGTGCTACAGGAGGAGGATGGTGTGCGTGGGAGCGTCTCTGCGGTTTGGGAAGGGGAGCGAGGCAGGTGTATATAGCCGGAGACGGGTGGGAAAACGCGTGGGCGCATCGGCATCGGCATCGGGCGGGGGAGGGCGCGGTTTGGGCATGTCTCGGGCGAGCTGGAGTCAACCCAACCCCGGTCGTCCACCGCGCGTCGGTGGCACACTGCTCGAGCCGCTCGGGTCGGGGCTGACCATCCATGATCCATGCCCCCCGCGCCGCTTAAAAAGCGCCGCCTAGGGACGAACTGGCGATAAAATCGGCCTGGGACGTTAGGTTTTCCAGCCGCCGCCTCCAGGTCGTCCTCACACACCAATTTTTGAATTAGAAATTCAGCCAAAATTCGGCAAACACGTCAGGTGATTTCATTGATATTTATACAAAAACTTAAAACATCAATTAAAAACTAACTAAAAAAAGACAACTACGCCTAGCACTACTGTGCCGCCGCCGCCCGCCCGCCTTCTACATGCCGAGGAGCCTGTAGAACCGAGTGTAGTCGTCGCCGTCATCGTCACCGCCGTCCTGCTTGCCGCCGCCGCTGTCCCTGCTACATCCCTGACCAACATCGTCGATGAGTGGGGGGTTGGACGGCCCGGGCGCCTGCTCGTCGTCGCTGTCGAGGACGACGACGCCGCCTACCTCGCATCCGTGGTGCCGAACGGCGATCTCCTTGAAGGCGCGGTGCTGGCGCTCCATCTGCTCGCGGACGTAGTCCGCCCTCGCCCATTTGAGGGCGGTCTCGTCGCCGGCGGCCATGTCCGCGTGCTGCTTCTTCAAGGGGAGCAACCCCCAGCTCGGTCTTCGGCCTGATGAGGCGGGAAGAAGAAGGAGAGGGGCGGCCGCCCTCGTTGATGACGAGGGCGCCGCCGCGGCTGCGACGCCCGAGCAGCGTCTCCTGTGGCTCCGGCTTGACGGGGCGCAGCGCCGACGATCCGGAGGACAGGGAGCCAGAGCCCGACGACGAGGAGGTCGCCGTCTCCATTCGCCGCGGCGTCCAAGAGCTGCCGCGACGGCGCGAGAAGGTGGGGGGCACCGGGTACTCCAAGCGCGGCGTGTTGCCGGCCTCGATGTGCTCAAGGACGACTTCGAGGGTGCGGCCGGGGACGCCCCACCATCGGCGTCGTCCCTCGGAGTTGAGCGGGCCACGGGGCTCGACGCCGTTCGTGGAGGCGAGCTAGTCGGCGTGGCGGCGTTCGAAGTACGGCGTCCACAGCGTGTTGCTGTCGGGGGTGCACCTCGGCTCGTTCCGCGCCTGCTCCGACGGCGATGACCGGATGTGTGCTATCTCGCCGCGCCGGGCAGCGCCGGTCGGCGCTGGTGGCACCGGGGCTCCGCCGGCGCTTAGCTTCCACGCGCCCGGCACCCGCATGTCCGGTGGTGCCGGGTAGTCGCCCTCGTAAAGAAGCCGCGCCTCGTCCTCGTGCAGTTGACGGCGGCCGAAGCCGTTGGCCGCCACACCGTCGCCTGGATAACTCTCGGTCATGCTCACCGGCGGGAGGGAAAGGGGGAGGAAAGGCGCGCTCACTCGGTCGAGAGGGGAGGCGTCGGCGGTGAGAGGGGAAGATTTCTGCGGCGATGGAGTGTGTGCTCACCGGCGAGGGAGGGGCGGCTTTTATAGTCGGGCTTGGGCGGTGAGAGGGCGCCGCCGTGCGTACGCGTGGCGGGATCGGGCGGGACGCGCGTCGCCGCGCCTTCACTGCACCGCCCGTGAGGCATCAAAGGAGGCTGACCGGCGCGGCAGCGCGGCAGCCTTCGCATTGATTCCCGCGGGAACCAAGGCGATGAGGACGACGATGCGCCGGGGTCGCTGACTCGACGGTTCCACCGGGGTTTCGCGCCAAAAACGCTTCCCCCGGCGCCCTCGGGCGCCCCCAGCACGTCGGGTTCGGTCTCGGTCCGCCGGCGTCAAATTTGGCCCTAACCGACGAAAACTGTGCTTCTGGGAACACGACTAGATCGTTTTTTTGGCGCCGGCGCTAAAAAGAGTGCCTGTTGGTGGTGCGGCCGGAGATGCTCTGACCACGTCCGTTGCTGCTACTCGTCAGTGATCAGCTCGAGCTGCGGTGCATTGTGAGTGATGGGCTTGATTGTGCGTTGCCATGCCATGCCGCTGCTGCCCACCAACCCGCCTCACCGTCCGTACGGATCAAAGCGACTCCTTGTACGGTACTACGTGCAAACCAGCAGGCAGCGGCCGCTCCTGAGATTCCGACTGGTCTCGCGGTCGGTCGGCGGGCTGCACATGTCGCACCACACAGCTTTTGAAAAGGAAAAGTCGTCCTGCTCGAATGGGAAACCGCTAGCAAGTGCACGGACGCACGAACCAACCGGCGTGAGCGTGATCTTTCTTTTTGTTCGAACGACGTGAACACACCAGCGTGAATAGTGGGAGGCTGTTTGCGGCAGCATCCTGATCCTGCGTCCAATCGGGCAGGCACTCACCACATCTCATTGTTAGAGCATCTCCAGCCGTTCGCCCCCCGGCTAGAAAAAGCGCCGCTTGGGGGCGAACCGGCGATATTTTCGCCGTGGGGGCGATCGGGTCCCCAGCCGCCGCCCCCAAACGCCCAATTTTTAAACATTTTTAAAAAGACATTCGGCCAAAATTCGGTAAACAACGACATAGATTCGGCAAACACGACATAAATTCGGCAAACACGACATAGATTAGGCGTTCCACAGTTTTTTACATATAGAAAACATAAAATCTATAAAAAAAAAGGGCTTGCTGCCGCGCCTACAGGCCGAAGAACTTGCTGAACGCGGCGTAGTCGCCGTCGTCGCCGCCGTCGTCCTCCTCCTTATCCTTCTTCACACGGCCGTCCCTGCTGGACCCCTGCCCGGGGTCGCCCTGGCGGACTGGTAGCGGCGGCGCGTCGTCAGCGCTGTCCTCGAGCACGATGACGCCTCCCTCGTCGCGTCCACGGCGGCGCGCGGCGATCTCCTCCAGGGCGCGACGCTGGCGCTCCATCTCCAGCAGGGCCCAATCTTCGCGCGCCCACTTCATGGCGGCCTCGTCGTCGAGCGCATCACTGTGCTCGCTCTTCACGGCGGCGAGCCCCGGCTCCGTCTTCGGCTTGACAAGGAGGGGAGGAGCCGAGGAGGAGGCACGGCCGCCCTCGTTGATGACGAGGGCGGCGCTGCGGGTGCGCCGGCCGAGCGGCGTTTCCACGGGCTCGGCCTTGACGCTGACGAGCGCCGGCGACCTGGAGGAGTGGGTGGAGGATCGGGAGGAGGAGGAGGAGGACCCGCCCAGCATTCGCCGCGGCAGCCATGGGCCGACACTCCGGCGGGGGGCCGGGGCCGCCGGGTACTGGAGCGGCGGATCGTTGCCGCCCTCGAGGTACTCGAGGACGGCGTGCAGCGTGCAGCCGGGGGCGCCCCACCACAGGCGGCGGCCGTCGCTGTTGTTGCGCCCCCTGACCACCGGCGCATTGTTGATGGAGGCGAGCCGCTCCGCCTGCCGGCGTTCGAAGTACGCCACCCACGCCCCGTGGTTGCCGGCATCGTACTCCGGGAGGGCCCGCTGCTCCTCCGTCAGGGAGGCCCGCACGCGCTCGATCTCGGCGTGGAAGTAGCCAGGGTGTTCGACGTCGGGCAGCGGGGGGTCTGGGACGCCCCCGGCGCTGAGCCTCCAACGCCCCGGCGCGCGCATGTCGGGGGGCGCCGGGTAGTTCGCCTCATGGAGGAGGTGAGCTTCCCACTCGTGGAGAGAGCGGCGGCCGAAGCCGTTGGCCGCCGCCGCGTCGCCGGGGAACCGTTCGCCCATCGGGCTGTGCGTGCACACGGTGGCTAGCCGGGGAGAGAGGGAAAGAGAGGGCATCGGCGGCGACAGAAGGGGGGGCTGCGGGCGGGTGCTTTCACCGGCGAGGGAGGGGGCGGCTTTTATAGTGGCCGGGGGGCGGCAACGTGTGTACGCGTGGCGGGAGGGGGCGCGTCGCCGCCCGCACCGCCCGTGAGGAATCAATGGAAGGCTGACCAGCGGCAGCCTTGGCATTGATTCCCCGCGGGAAACCGAGGCGATGAGGACAACGAGGCGCGTGGGTCGCTGACTCGGCGGGCCCGCCTTTCTTTCGCGCCAAAAACGATTGCCCCGGCGACCTCGGGCTCCCCCCAGCGCGCGCGGGTTCGGCCTGGGTTCGGCGGCGCCAGTTTCGGGCCTAAGCGGCGAAAAATGGGCTCTTGGGGGCGCGACTGGGCCGTTTTTTCGGCGCCGGCGACAAAAAAGGGGCCTGGAGGGGCCTGTTGGGGGCGCGGCTGGAGATGCTCTTACATCTTAGCCTCAAATGAAGCCTTCTTAGGGCATGTGCACTGTGAGCCGTCGGATTGCTTGTCCAAGTGTATCCTGACCGTCAGATCTGCAGATGAAACGATCCGGACCGTTGGATCAAGAGTGATGTGACAACCAATGAATAGTGCTGCTTGTTTCTTACTTCTGGTTTTTTCCTTATCTCACAGACTGGTGGGGCGCACGGTATGTGGTCCGCGGCTTTCAGTGACCACAGAGGTGAGCGTGGCCGGTGTGGGTTGTACTGTGTCCAGGGGGCGTGCCACCGCCTGTAATTTTGGTGCCGCCGAGGGTAGTTCCGGGCTTTCACAATTTGGCCTTACGTGGCTTGTTATGGATGGCTGGTCTGCGCGTAGGGCGAAGAGAATGACGGATTGGGTGAGAACTGAGAACCCTAGCCGTCACGCCCCACCTGCACAAGGGCGCGATGCATCTCGTAGCCGCCGCCATCCTCCGCCTCTTCCCGTCGCCCACCCGCCGCCGTCGCCATCCTCCGCCTCTTCCCGTCGCCCACCCGCCACGCTGTCCTGCTCTTTCTCCTCCTCTGTTCCTCTCTCATAGGCAAGCTCGTCGTCGCCATCGTCGGGAGGAGCACGAGGCGTTGCGCCTCTGGTGCGCAGTGCTCAGCCCCGGTTCGTCATGGAGGCCGCCGGCAAGCAGGCGGCTGCCCTTTGCGCCTTTTCATCATCAGGGAAGAAGCCATCTAGCAGCGCCGTCCTCGAGGTACATCCTGGCGGCTTCGACCCGCGCCTCTCTCCTGCACCTTCCCCGTTCCTCTTCTTGCCGCCGTGTTCTTGATGCTGTTGATCCCAACTTAGGCTGCCGCCACTTGGTGCTCAGTAGGAGAGACACAATCTCCGCCACACTGGAGACGGACTATGTCTTCCATGAAGAAATCCGTCAAAGTGACTGCCAATGATCTATAGATCCATCTCCATCTCTCTCTCTCTCTCTCAATACCGATTTCCTCTTATTTTGCAGATTGGAAGTGGACTGAAAGTCTTGTGAAATGCCAATGCCATTATAACTTGATGCTTGTACCGGCACTTTATTTTTGTTGAAATGTTTTTATGTGATGTTGACTTATTGAGCATAGTACAACTATCTTTGGGCAACTGCTGTCATATAGTTTTAGTTGGAAATTTAACCCTAGAGTCTATTTGGGCATGGTTCAGCATGCAGAATGCAGCTGTTTTGACTTATGGAGTTATATGTCTATTTGATTGGAAGATCTGCACCTAGAATGCAGAATGCCCATATAGGAGGACGTGTTGCTGCTCTTGTCTTGTGGTGTTTGCGTCCGCCGCGTGGCTTGCGGTAGTCAGGCCGATCCTACCAGCGCTTGGAGGTGGATATCCTCGGCCAGAACAAAGCATGGACCTTCATGGACCAGGTATAGCAAATCCTCATCCCTTTCCTTATTTTTCATAGAATAGGATGAACACCCACAGTTCAGTCAATCCTTTGACAATTTCTCCATCCATTTTCTAGCAGGTACATACACCCTCTCTGAATCATATTTATTTAGTTCTTCTTTCTATGCTTAGTGTGACGACCCCGGCTTAATCGTGCACTAATCATACACGCGAATGCACATGATCAAGCCTAAGGACTCACTTGAAGATATCACAACACAACTCTAAAACATAAATGAAGTCATACAAGCTTTATATTACAAGCCAGGGCCTCGAGGGCTCGAATACATAGCTCGATGGCATACAAGCGTCAGCGGAAGCATCAGATATCTGGTTACAGATATAACAGAGTTACAGATAGGCCTTTTAAGAAGGCGGGGTAAAATAAAATACTACGATCGAAAGGCGTAGGCCTCCTGCCTAGGACCCTCCGAACCTACTCCTGGTCGTCGGTCGGCTCCTCGTAGTAGTACTCGCCGGGAGGGTAGTAGTAGTTGTAGCCATCGGCGGGGGCAGCTGGCTCGGGGGCTCCGTCATCTGGTTGCGTCAATTAGATATGGGAAGAAAAAGAAAGCAAAGCAAACGTGAGTACTCATCCGAAGTACTCAGCAAGCAAGGATCTACACTACATATGCAACATTTTCAAAGGAGGGCTGTATATGTGGACTGGGCTGCAGAAATGCCAGAATAGAGGGAAAAGCCTAGTCCTATTGAAGACTAGCATCTTCAAGCATCTGCATCGGTCTTGCAGCATTAGAAGAGTGCAGATTAACATAATTTAAAGTAGTAGTAATGTTATCAACCTCGCCCAGAGATCCTTCCTCGACTCCCTGCGAGAAAGCAATCCCAGAGCCATACTATCCAGTTATCATCTCAAGTCACCAGTTCTAGTTGTACCGATCGGGATACAACTCCGAGTGTCCGTTACCGTAGGACAGGCTATAGATAGATTAGTTCTTCCCTGCAGGGGTGCACCAACTTACCCACCACGCTCGCTTAACTCCGGCCGGACACACTTAACTGGGTCATGCCCGGCCTCGGCCAAACGATACGCCGCAACCCGACCTAGGCACTAAAGAGAGGTCAGCACGCCGGACTAACCTATGCCCTCAGGGGTCTTGGGCCTTCGCCCTGGGAACCCTGCACGTTGCGAGGACGCTCCGGAAGCAGACCTAGCCCCCTTAATACAAGCGCGTGCTTAACCAGTCCAATCCAAAGCGGGCCGCTCCTCGCTGACGTCTATAGAGCTTCGGCTGATGTATATGACGCAGAACGCCCATACTATGCCCACGTGATGGTTAGTGCTATCAGGCCAGAGGCCCCTCGGATCAAATATCCAAACCGTTAGTGTGTTGGAAGTGCGGTAACGAGCAGAGACTCACGAAAGATGTGACCCCGTCGCCTCGTCTCGAGGACTTGCGGCAAGGCCTAAGAATGTCCGGCCACGCCTCGTGTTCAGCTCTCGGGCACCATCCAGGTCCACCCGACTCCACATCACTCTCATCATAATCTCGTGCGGGTACCCCTCAGGGCCGACCCGTCCTTATCCAGTTTATTCAGTATCAACAGTAATGTTAAGGCATCCGTGTGGCCACCACATCAAGAAGGAACCCGAGGCATCACCCTCGTTGGATTCCTACCTGATGTAAACATCAAGGTGAACTAAAGATGCATCACCCTCAAGGTCCACGCTTGAGGTGTTGCACGACAATGTCGTTATCGGGGGTGGTGTAGGAGGAATCACCCTCGCTGACCACGACCGATTAACTAACCTACAAGGTTATCATCAGAAGGGCTGACGAGGTATCACCCTCGGCACTCGATAGTAACCCAGAAGTGTCGAGAAACTAAGGGGAAGTGATGTGCAGTGCTGGGTCCTGGTCTTCGATCCCGTTGATCGGGTCTTCTGATAATCCAGCGGGGAAGTCGGGATAAAGTGGGGTCTCTGCTGGGTCTCTACCCAACCTATACTAAACAGTTTAGGATAAGCAGGTAGGTAACAATAGCAGGTTACAATAAACAGGCTATGCAGCAGAAATAGGATAACAGCAACAGTAGTAACTTCTAATGCAAGCATAAGAGAGAAGTGAGTGGGCGATATCGGAATGCTCAAAAGGGGGTGCTTGCCTGGAAGCTCTGCGGCAAGGGTCTGATCGTCAGGGGCGTAGTCGACCTCCAGAGCTGCGTCGGTCTCGGGAGCTACATCGACGTCGGGGTCTAACGAGAGAGAGGAGGGGGAGGAAACAAATAAATACACAGCAATATTGCAACACAGAGCATGCCATGCCTAGGATGCAGTGTAGGGTTGCCTAAAGTATGTCTAAGTCATTTTAGTTATTTTAGAATTTAAGTTGGATTTATTATCCGGTGTATATGCACTATTCATCTACCAGAAATGGACGGAAAGTTATGGGTTCTCCTACGTAGGGGGTTCCGACATCGAAACAGACAACACAATTAGATTCGTCTCGTCGTTCTGATCAACTTTCATGTATTAAGTTTTTCGATCTGAGCTACAGTTTATTTATTATGAATTTTCTGAAGTTAATAGTATTTTCTGGATTTATTTATTTAACAGAAAAGGGAATTATGACATCAGCATGATGCAATGCTGACATCAGCAGTCAACTGGTCGGCTGACCAGGTCAAACCTGACCTGTGGGTCCAGTGGGACCCACATGTCAGCCTCTATTATCAGTAACAGTGGATTAAATTAACTAACAGGGTTAATTAGGGGTGTGGGCCCCATATGTCAGTGGGTGGACAGGTTAATTAACCAATTTTATTTATAAAAACATGTAATTAGCCTAATTAACAGAGGAGGCCCACATGTCATTCGCAGAGTGTGAATAGTAATTGGCGTGGACTCGGTCAACCTGGTCAACCACGCGGCGGGGCCCTCTCGTCAGCGACCCTGGGCGGGCCCCAGGCCACGCCAGGTCAGCACGGCGCCGGAGTTGCGCCGGCGACCTCTACCGTGGCAGATCTTCGCCGGAGTCGATCGGATATCGGCCACAGGGGGCCAAAACGCGTGCGGGTGGGTTCTTTCGAGCGGCCACACCGAACCGCATCGAACGGTGGGGGTGGTTGGTCCCGGGGAGGCCGGAATCGCTGTCGGCGACGAGGTCAGCGGCGGAGCCTTTCAGGTGGCGATGGAAACGGTGATGCCGTGCGTTACGGCTAGAGTGAGAGGTGCAGGAGTGATCTACGGGAGTAGGCGAACTTGTTGGACAACACCACGCGGCCGTGGGGTCACCGGAACAATGCCGGCGACGAGCTCGTGCAGCGGCGAGCTCGGGCGCGATGGAAACGACGGCTACGTTTGCGGAAACGGCGGGAAGACGGAAGGGGAAGAGGCGAGGCTCACCGTGTAGGCTCAAGGAGGCCCGGCGAGTGGTTTAGTAGCTGCAGACGGCTGGAGCTCACCGGAGTTGCGTCGGCGATGCAGAGGAAGGGGGAAGCTCAATGCGGTCGGGGTAGGGCTCCCCGAGCTCGATGTGGTGGCGCAGGAGACGTGGACGAACCCGGCGGAGCCGCCTGACACGCCGGAGCGGAACGAGGACGTCGGTCGCCGCGGCGGTGACAAACTGCGGCGATGCTTGCGCTCGGTCAATCACGAGCAGAGAGAGAGAGGGTGCACGAGCGTGGGAGGAGAGGGGAGAGTGAGGCGAGTGGAGGAGAGAGGCCAGGGGAGATGGACGGAGGGGGGTCCTTATCCTTCCCCGCGTCGGCGGCGTCGGTGGCCGTCGCCGTGTCGCCGTTCGACCGGCGCGCGCGCGCGCAGCCACGGCGGTGGTGACACGACGAAGGAGAGAGAGGGAGATGGGCCAGGTGGGTCGGAATCGGGGCACTGTGCACTTAGGCCCAGTGCATAGTGCCTCTTTTCTTTTTATTTCTCTGTTTTCTTTTATTCTTTTCTGTTACATTTTATTTTTAAGTCCATTTGACTTTTGTAAAATATGTGACTTGCCAAATCAATTACTAGGCAATGGCTGGCATTGCCACTAAAAGTTTTGGTCATTTTTGGAATTCATTTGGAATTTACAAAAATGAATATGGCATTTAAAATGCTCCTTTTGGCACTTTTTTAAATGCTAATGCCATTTTGAATTGATGATGATGTTGTGTTCCTTAACATCTAATGGTTTTGGATTATTTGCTATAAGGTGAACATTTTTCCCACAAGTTTTGAGCAACTTCATATTTCACTTTGAATTTGAGTTGATTTTCAGAATAGAATTTGAATTGTTTTGATTAACCACTATGACTAGGCACTGCAAATGAAGATGACTTGGCATACTTAGTAGAGTGTCACAGTGCTTATTACATGGGGGTGTTACACTTAGGTCTTATGTTTATGAAGTGGCTGGATGTGTGCTTTTGGCAAAATGAAGGAGCTCGCTGAGCCTACTATTAAAGAAGCATTTGGAAGATCTGTCCAGCAAGTAGCATCCCGCATTATTGTTAGTCATACTTCCTTTCCCCTGGACATACTGGAAATAAGTAAGTTTTTAGTAATTTGATATTGGTAATGTGCAAAGCTAAAGATTTTATGGCTATTTCAATTTATTAAAATGTTCAATCGAGAAATAGGTTTCTATCTTATATCTTAATGCTTATATAGCAATAGTAACACATTATTTCTCATTTAGTTTTGCACTGTTTTCTTCAGGATATCCCTTTTGCAGCAGAAACCTCTATAGAGCACTCTAATGTGGCTTACATTGTCACTGCTCCTCTTGGATTGCATGAGCTTATGGTGGTATGTGCTCATTAATTCCCCTATAGTTCTACCATACTAGACAATGTGCATTCAGTACACATTATGGTCGTTGTCGATAAAGAGGTAACTAGCTTTGTATAGTGAAGTTCGGCTAAATATGTTCACTTGGTCCATTAGTTGGTTCCTTGGTCCTCCTGACCACCACCTAATAGTTCTTTGTTAATTTTTATTGTCGTTCAGCTTTGGATGCTCCATTTCTCAAGTGGGAGTAGTGTTACTTCCAAGAAGTAGGTCTCTATGCTTAATGCATGTACCTGGATTCTTTTTTATAATGCCAGTAATGTTTATGCAGTTCTAATGTTACACGGGGTCAAATAATGGGGAGTAATTCATTTTTTGTATGTGTGGACTCATATTGTACCTAATCTGGAAAAAGTTAGATGACAGGATTGCAAAGAGGTGTTGGCTTGAGATCGACCACATCTGTTGTATCTACCCGGAGGCCGGCTCTCTCTCAGTTCACTCAAGAGCACCTTTGTTCCGCTGTAGCTCACAACGAAAGAGGCCAAAGCCACGACACCAGTGCGTCTGCTTCCTGTTAGAAGGTAATTCGAGTCAGTGGATGTTATATATGCCCACTCTACCATTTTGTTTATCAAACATGTAGATTTAAACCATTGGTTTCATATGTCCTTTATTCTTATTACTTTTAGTATCCAAATGATATAGGAGATTCTGTTGGTGCTCTATTGACACGATTGGATTATATATATTTTTTCTACTTCATAATATTGCTGACAAAATCTTGATCTGGTTTCAGTGCAGAGCAAGTTGCATGCTGTATGAACTAAGGAAAAATTTATGTTGTTTCCTTGGATATTGCAGGAACGGGTGAGAACTACGGGAAATAACGTTGCTGTTCTATTCTGCCGCCGGCGTGTGTCCTCTCCGTCAGCTCCCTCTTGCCGCCCCTGGCACTCCTTCTCTGGCACCAGGAGGGAAGTTGTTGCCACGCAAAATTGTCACGCGACACTATGATAACTGTCGTACTTTCGTGACGACGAACGATTGCTTTTCGAGCAAAGCAACAAAGATCCCCTCGCTTTCGTAGAGGAGGGAAGTTGTTGCAGAAGTAGCAGCACTGAAAGTTCCTAAATTCACTCGGTCAAGCGAGTGAATGAGTCCACAACAACACAAAAGAACAAAGGAAAGAAACTCTTACATTGAAGCCACAGGCACCACCACCTTGATCCTGGGCAGAGCCTTCCGGGGTTTCGGTGGAACAACTTTGGCCTGCTTCGTGGCCTTCTCCGATGGCTCTGGAGTTGAAGTCCGAGAACGCTTCGGAATTTTTGCACTCAGCGGGACTGCTTTGCCATGTCCTCCCACAGGGTCCTGCAACTGCTTGGAACGCTGTTCAGAGCGGGGCGGCGAGTCGACTTCCTCGCTGCTGCCAGAATCGTCACTGTCATCTTCACTGTTGTCTGCATACTCATAATCAGCACTCTCTCTGTCACTCTCTACTCCTTCTTGGAGTTGCTCCCCGTTCGGCATCGAGTACATCCTGGTGAAAACCTACAAGACACAGGTTACAAGTATCAGTCGGGTTTCAAGACAGTTACATATCAAAGAAGTCATAAACACTCGACTGAAAATGCCTGACCTCTCCGGGTGCGTTCTGGGCGTCGAATGGCAAAATCCTCCTGGACCCCCGGGGGTTGTCCTTGTTGCCAGTAATGCTCCGGAGCCACTGGGCCACCGTCTCATCGTCAACCTCCTCTGGGTGGGCTCGAGCAGTGTATACTGGACCCGAGTACATCCACATAGGATGGCCACGGGCTTGCAAGGGCTGGATCCATCATCTGAGGAATACCTCCAAGAGATCCATACCCGTCACTCCGCCTTGAACCAAGGTGACGATCGCGTCGACTAACATGGATACCTCACCCTTCTCAGCCGCGGTTACTTTTAGTGAAGAAGGCTGTCAAAGTCTATCTAGAGTGAAAGGAGGGAGGCCAGTCGACTGACCAGGAGTCGGGACATCTTTGCAGTAAAACCAAGTCGACTGCCATCCTCTCACTGACTCGGGAAAAGTCATGGGCGGAAAAGTGCTCCTACCTCTCATTTGGACCCCTAACCCCCCACACATCTGGATCACGTGTGTCTTTTTGTCGTCTGGATTGGTTTTCTTTACCGATTGAGAGTGGCAGGTGAAAACGTGTTTGAACAGACCCCAATGCGGCTGACACCCAAGGAAGTTCTCGCACATGGAAACAAATGCAGCAAGGTACGAGATTGTGTTGGGAGGAAACTGATGGATCTGAGCACCGAAAAAGTTCAAAAAACCTCGAAAGAACGGATGCGGGGGCAGGGAGAAACCTCGCTCGACGTGGGTGGTGAGGAGGACGCGCTCATCATCGCGCGGTCGGGGCTCAGATTCCCCCTCCGACAGCCTCCAGGACCCATGAGCAATCAAGCCGTCGTGGGCGAGATTCTCCAAGTCTTCCTTCACAACGGTCGAGCAGATCCAGTCCCCCTTGTTCCAACCAGGCGGCAGACCGGACCACGACGATGACCCCCGAGCCGTCTTCTTGCCCTTCGTCGTCGCCTTCTTCGCGCGCTCCAGAGCCGCGGTCTTCTCCTTCACCATGGCGGCGGAGCTTGAGGGGAACAGGAAGTGGGGAGGCGGAGAAGTGGAGAGGAGGGGAACGAATGGAATGCACAGTGCTTCGCATCGGCCTCGGCGCTTTTTATGGGCCCGCTTCCGAGTGGCTGACCAGTGGGCCTGAGCGATCCTATCACATCCCGTAACAGGCGCTGGCTCGATACGTGGCGAAAAAGGCGGTGCGAAGATCGAGGAGCCCCTATCTACTCGTTCCATTTATTGCGCCACGCCCCGTCCCGCGCGCTTCCCCAAAATTTTGAATCCCGTGAGATCCGGAGACTGCAGAGCAGTCAATCGCCTCAAAGATATCACATTCCAATTCACTCAAAGATTTACAGCATAATTCACTCGGCAATCTCAGAGGCCAGAATCGATCGAGGCGACTGATGCAGGGTTAAAGTGCCCGAGAACTTTCAAGACCTCGATGAAATGCCTTCGAAGCATTGAATCGAGTCAGAACCAACTTCAACCCTTCCTCACTCAGACCTCAATCCATTCGGGGGCTAATGACGATGACATGTACCTAGGGTAGGGTCATAGACCTGATCTGGGTACCCTACCCAAGGACGCTGCCCTAGAGTGAAAGGCATACGAAGTTCTACAGAAGATACCGACTGAAATCACCCTGAAGTGTAATCCACTCGACGAAAGATTCCACTCGGATATCCCAATTCCACTCGACTTGATAATTACACTCGACCATACAAAGAACCACTCAGAGTGCAGAAGGCCTACAGTCACCCCAGGATGGCAACGGTCAGGCATTCACTCCGTAGTCATAAAGATCATTAATAGCAGGCGTTACCAGTAACGCCCCTGTCTTAATTCGCATTAAACCCTGTGTAACCGAGGGCTGGAGGGGCCTGGCGCACTCTATATAAGCCACCCCCCTCCTCTGGCACAAGGGTTCGCATCCCCTGTAACTTTCACACATAATCCAGTCGACAAGCCTTTGAGGCACCGAGACGTAGGGTTGTTACCTCCTCCGAGAGGGGCCTGAACTCGTAAACTGGTGTGCACAACCTCGCCGTAGCTAGGGCCTTGCCTCCTCCTACGTACCCTATACTATTATTGTCAGACTCATACCCACGACACTTCCTCAACGACATGGGCGACAACCTCAACCCCAATGGTGCTGCTGCTCCGGTTGCACCGTATGTGATTCTGTCTTTCCTGTTCGAGATCGTGGTAAAATTCATGTTTCTAGTCTATGCCCTAGATTCGATCTATTCATCTACTATGCTAGTTCACATGATTAGTTTAATCTCTGTTTTCGTTGTCATGATTTATTTACTTTTTACTCGGATTAAACCTCGTAGTAATTTGCTCATATACTCAACAATCCAAAAACCTGATTATAGGCAATTTACTCCAAGTGGTTTTGTTGCGCATCTGAAGCTGCCTACCTTCAAGGGCGTGCAATATAAGAGGTGGCGCACGAGAGCAGTTTACTGGTTTCAGACCATGTACTGCTATGACACCACCCAGGGCAATCCTGAGGGCAATCTTGAACCTGCACAGCAGGAAGCTTTTGAGAAGATTGATACCCTCTTTAAAGGCGCCCTTCTGAGTGTTTTGGACGATTCCATTGTGGATTCGTATATGTCGTTTGACAATGGCAAGGACATGTGGGCTGCGCTCGAGGCCAAGTTTGGGGCCTCGGACGCTGGCAGCGAGTTGTACGTCATGGAGCAATTCTATGACTACAAGATGACTGATGAGCGCTCTGTTATACAACAGGCTCATGAGATACAGTCGCTCGCAAAAGAACTTGAGTACTTCAAGTGTGTGTTGCCAGACAAATTTGTTGCCGGAGGCATCATTGCCAAGCTTCCACCTTCGCGGAACAATTTTGCTACTTTCCTGAAACACAAGAGACAGGAGTTTTCCGTTTCGGATCTCATTAGTACTCCTGATGTTGAAGAGAAGGCGAGAGCAAAGGACACACGTGCTCGAGTTACTGAGGGAGCTTCTAGTGCCCACATGGTACAGAAGAAGAACTTCCAGCCCAACAAGTTCAAAAACAACAAGAACAAAACTTAGGGCAAAGGCAAGTTTGATGCAAAGAACAAGCCGTCACATCCTACCAACTTCAAGAAGAATTCTCATAAAAAGGGGAAGGGACTTTGCCATGTCTGCGGTGATCCTAATCACTGGGCTCCGAAGTGTCCTAACCGCTTTGAGGAGAGTGAACATGAGAAGAGCGGTAAGTCCGCTAATGTTGTCATCGGTGATACTGATATGAAGGAATCTGGGTACGGTATTCTTCCTACCATCCTTTCAGTATTTCAATCTCCTGATTGGTTAATTGATACCGGTGCCAATGTACATGTTTGTGCTGACGCCTCCATGTTTTCTTCTTACCAGGTCACTGGGACTTCTCCCGTGCTGATGGGTAACTGGTCACATGCCACTGTTCGAGGTGTCGGTACGGTCGATCTGAAGTTTACTTCGGGGAAGATCGTGCGTCTGAAGAATGTTCATCATGTGCCGTCCGTCAATAAGAATCTCGTCAGCGGATCCCGTTTATGTCGAGATGGTTTTAAGTTGGTTTTTGAGTCCAATAAAGTTGTAATTTCTAAGTGTGGACAATTTGTTGGAAAAGGCTATGAGTGCGGAGGCTTGTTCCGACTGTCTTTGTCAGATATTTGCACCAAAGTTATTAATAATGTTTGCCACGATAATGAATCTAATATTTGGCATTCACGACTTTTTCATATTAACTTTGGTTGCATGACGCGGCTAGCCGATATAAGTTTAATTCCGAAATTCACTACTGTCAAGGGCTCCAAGTGCCAAGTGTGTGTGCAAGCTAAGCAACCTCGCAAGTCCCATAAGACTGCAGAGGCAAGAGACTTGGCGCCACTAGAGCTTATACATTCTGATCTTTGTGAGATGAATGGCGTGTTGACAAAAGGTGGAAAGAAATACTTCATGACGTTGATTGATGACTCCACTAGATTTTGTTATGTGTATCTTCTGAAATCAAAAGATGAGGCTTTAAATTTCTTCAAAAACTATAAAGCTGAAGCAGAGAACCAACTTGACCGGAAAATTAAATGGCTAAGGTCTGATCGTGGTGGAGAGTATTTTTCTAATGAATTTGATTTGTTTTGTGCGGAACATGGTATAATCCATGAGAGGACGCCTCCCTACTCACCTCAGTCAAATGGGGTGGCCGAAAGAAAGAACCGAACTCTAACTGATATGGTTGACACCATGTTAGACACATCGGGTCTCTCCAAGGCATGGTGAGGGGAGGCGCTAATGACTGCATGTCATGTCCTAAAACGAGTTCCCACAAAGCATAAGACCATGACTCCATTTGAGGAATGGGAAAGGAAAAGGTTGAAACTCTCTTACCTACGTACTTGGGGTTGTTTGGCGAAAGTCAATATACCAATTCCCAAGAAGCGCAAGCTTGGACCAAAAACCGTGGATTGTGTTCTTCTGGGCTATGTTTTTCATAGCATTGGCTATAGATTTTTGATAATAAAATCTGAGGTATCCGACATGCATGTTGGTACAATTATGGAGTCGAATGATGCAACTTTCTTTGAGGACATATTTCCTATGAAGGATATGTCAAGTTCATCAAATCAGGAGATACCTACTCCATCTAGTGAGGAATTCACTGTAATTCCTGAACCCACCATTGCGATGGAACACGTTGAGAATCCTGTTGAGGGTGACAATGAAACTCCTATAAGGAGTAAGAGACAGAGGACTACAAAGTCCTTTGGTGATGATTTCATTGTGTACCTCGTGGATGACACACCCAGGACTATTTCAGAAGCCTATGCATCTCCTGATGCTGACTACTGGAAGGAAGCTATTCGTAGCGAGATGGATTCCATCTTAGCTAACGGAACCTGGGAGATCACTGACCGTCCTTATGGGTGCAAACCTGTAGGATGTAAGTGGGTGTTCAAGAAGAAGCTTAGACCTGATGGTACGATTGAAAAGTACAAGGCACGGCTTGTGGCTAAGGGTTATACCCAGAAAGAAGGTGAAGACTTCTTTGATACTTACTCACCCGTGGCTAGACTGACCACTATTCGGGTGCTACTATCACTGGCTGCCTCACATGGTCTTCTCGTTCATCAAATGGACGTTAAGACGGCTTTCCTCAATGGAGAGTTAAAGGAGGAAATTTACATGGATCAGCCAGATGGTTTTGTAGTACCTGGTCAGCAAGGAAAGGTGTGCAAGTTATTAAAGTCTTTATATGGCCTTAAACAAGCTCCTAAGGAGTGGCATGAGAAGTTTGAAAGAACATTAACTGCTGCCGGCTTTGTAGTAAACGATGGTGACAAGTGTGTGTAATATCGCCATGGTGGGGGCGAAGGAGTCATTCTTTGTCTGTATGTCGATGACATACTGATCTTTGGAACCAAACTTGATTTAATCAAGGAGGTTAAGGATTTCTTATCTCGCTGCTTTGAGATGAAGGATCTAGGAGTAGCTGATGTTATCTTAAACATCAAGCTGTTCAGAGATGAGAATGGTGGGATTACACTGCTTCAGTCTCACTATGTGGAAAAGGTCTTGAGTCATTTTGGGTATAGCGACTGCCAGCCTTCTCCAACTCCATATGATGCTAGTGTGTTGCTTCGAAAGAATCGACGGACTGCTAGAGATCAACTGAGGTATCCTCAGATTATTGGCTCGCTTATGTATTTGGCGAGTGCCACGAGGCCTGACATCTCTTTTACTGTGAGCAAGCTGAGTCGGTTTGTGTCAAAACCGGGAGATGATAATTGGCATGCGCTTGAGAGAGTTATGCGTTACTTGAAAGGCACTGCGAGCTATGGGATTCACTACACCGGGTATCCAAGGGTACTGGAGGGCTATAGTGACTCAAATTGGATATCTGATGCTGATGAGATTAAGGCCACAAGTGGTTATGTTTTTACACTTGGTGGTGGCGTTGTTTCCTGGAAGTCTTGCAAGCAGACCATCTTAACGAGGTCAACTATGGAAGCAGAACTCACAACATTAGACACTGCCACTGTTGAAGCAGAGTGGCTTCGTGAGCTCTTGATGGACTTACGTATGGTCGAAAAACCAATACCCCCTATCCTGATGAACTGTGATAATCAAACTGTGATCGTCAAGATAAACAGTTCTAAGGATAATATGAAGTCCTCAAGGCATGTGAAGAGGAGACTAAAATTTGTCAGAAAATTGAGGAACTCCGGAGTTATTACGTTGGATTATATCCAAACGTCGAAAAACTTGGCAGATCCCTTCACAAAGGGTTTATCACGTAATGTGATAGATAATGCATCGATGGAGATGGGTTTGAGACCCACCGCATGAGTTGTCCATAGTGGTAACCCACTCTATGTGATCGGAGATCCCGTGAAGTAGAAGTGGGAGACAAGCTGTTGGTCAGCTGGGAGGAGAGTATCCCTATTTTAATTATCCCACTCCGTGAAGATGCAATACTCTCCTGATCTGCATGGCAGGTTGATAGTTATCTTAATGTGTTCCAAGTGGCTTATTTGAGTAAGCAGAGATGTTGTCCTGCAGAGCATCTCCCGAGGAACACACCTATATGAATTTGACTGTTAACGTCGCAGTCTGTGAGAATTGGGTGTTCTCTAATAAATTCATGAAAGGCCCTGGAGTATGACGTATACGCTCCACCCGCGGGGAAGCCTTGCGGCAGCCCAGTATCGGTCAAGAATTTGTGTGAAACTAGTCTCGCAGAAAACTTGTAGTTCAAGGCATAGTCCACTATTCAAGTTGTGATCTAGTCTAGCATAAACCTCTAAGTGGAAGTTCAACTTTACAGTCTCCACTAAGCACCGGTATATAAACAATGTTTTGGAACTAAATGATGAGATGTGCCAATGAGACTTTGTGGGGGATTGTTGGAATTTGCTAGTGGGCCTTTGGCCCAAAGCCCAACTAAAATTCTGAAATTCTCTTGGCCCATTCATGCACACATGTGAGTGGTGTGAGTGAGACTAAAGTTTAGTCCCACCCCGGAAGTTGAGAGAGACTTGCACCTCTTTATAATGTGAGCTCTTCTACTACTTGTATGAGCATGAGAAGAGGAGACCTACACGCGCGCTCCTCCTCCTCGCCATGCCACGCCTCGTCACGACGCGCTGCGGGTTGCGGGAATGAGCCGAGCCGAGGACAGAGCTATGCACGTTGTCTATATTTTTGCTGCTCGGGAAAAATTAATGAGTCATTAATTAATAATTAACGGACGCGTTAATTACTGAACCGTTTCCGATTCTTTTGGATCGCGACTCGGACGTGGGGTTTACTCCCATGACCTACCCGGCCCGCTTTATATAGTCAGGCAGACGTCTACCCTAGCCGCCGCCGCATCGTATGGTTTCGCACCATCGTTCCAGATCATTGCGCCGCCACGCAAGTCTTCTCCATCCCTCCTTTTGGCGTGCACCGCGAGAAGGGACAGCAGGCCTCCGGAACCCCGCCTCTCGTGATCCTGTACGGGAGAGGGGCGATCAGTTTTTTGGGGAGCGCACTCACGCGACTGCTGGCAGCGAGGACTTCGCCAACGACGACTTCTTTCCCGACCTCGGCAACCTCTTCCTCAACGACATGGGCGACAACCTCAACCCCAACGGTGCTGCTGCTCCGGTTGCACCGTATGTGATTCTGTCTTTCCTATTCGAGATCGTGGTAGAATTCATGTTTCTAGTCTGTGCCCTAGATTCGATCTATTCTTCTACTATGCTAGTTCACATGATTAGTTTAATCTCTGTTTTCATCGTCATGATTTATTTACTGTTTACTCGGATTAAATCTCGTAGTAATTTGCTCATATAATCAACATAACTCAGGTATGCATCCACACGACACTACAGTTTCACACTCAAGCAAGGCAAACGATGAGAAGAAAAGAGCTAAAACAACTATATAATCGGTCACAAAAGATGACCCGATTACTCTTGATGCCTTGATGTCGATCCCTAAGTTTTTTTCTGTCTTGTTCTCCAGGCGTTGAAGCCATCGATATAGTTTTCATTGATCCTTTATCATCAGGGGCCATTGTTCTAGGACGATGACGAAGAATTCATCGGCCATACATGCTACTAAGGACGATAGCAAAATACCGGCCATGTTTCATCCACCCACAAGGATATGTATAACTGAAATTAATTATAGAGAGTAATATAACTGCAAGAATCAAAATCATCTCTAGCTCCTAAATATTTCGGCTATTGAAATTAAAAACAACATGTGTTGCAATTAATCAATATGCTATGCATAATAACTTGGTAACAACCTTCCATTATATAAAGACCCATGTGACATCCAATGATGACAACTGAAACAGGAGGAGTAACCAAACATACCTAAGAATGAATTCCATGACACTGGGAATAGTGCCATAAGTAAAGAACATGGTTGATGCCATGACCAGTAATTTTGATGATTGGGAAAAAACCTTTGCCTTGGTAATTGTCTCCTAGCTCCTTTCTTTCCTTTCACCTCTGGCGCATCCTTCACTTGAGCACCATAGTTGTCTTGAGTTTTAACACTTCCTTTGGGAACCCATGTCATGTTTTTCTCTTTTAGCTCCTGTTCACTAAGTCTTTGTAGCTTCTTTTTTTTTGCCAATTAGATAAACCGACTGGGCACCTCGGTTGTTGTTCAGATTTGGACAGTGGAAAATCTTCCTTGATTTTGGACACTTCCAACTCCCTTTGTTCAGATTTGGCACCTAGAGTATCAATATATGATCTTTTTATCTCTTTGTAACACATATCTGATTTTTTCAACATCTTAACCGGCTTCTCATCACTTGAGTTCAGATCTGGACTTTTATCTTTACGACCATCCTTTTTCACACGATAAACTTGATTCGGCACTTTTCTCTTCTCTTGAGCTCCGAACCAATTCTTTTTATTAAAACGGTCTTTCATGTATGCTCGTCTAGTCAATGTTGGCCTCGTTGGAGCTGCACATTCTAAGTGACGTGGTCTAAAATATGATGGAGGATGTGCCCTTGGACCATACCAACCCCACGATGAATAAGGATGCACACTAGCAGGAGTTGATCCATATGGCATTGTCATTGGCAGACAAAAAGGAAGATATGATGTTGTTGTATGAAACTCCTCCCCTTGCCAGTTCTAATCTTTAGACTTTCCTTTGTTTCTTGGGTGTTTGACATTATGTGGCTGATTAACACACTTGGCTTCATTCTATGTTTGATATTTAGCCAGAAGTTCTTTGAAAGTGAGCTTTGGTTTTTTACCTTTGTGCTTATCACGACCTTTGCCTCTGTTAGTTATGCTAGCTTCTGAATTTGAGGATCCCAATGCTTCTGTCTAGACATTGACGTCAAACCGGGTGCTCTGGTTTTTATGACTCAGACGGTCCTGTTTTGTCTGGATGTTCTGATTCGAAACCGAAAGTCCTGAGATGGACCGATCTGAACTAAACCGGTCATGAATAGGATGTGGGATCACTTGTTGCCCCCCAGTGCATGATGTCTCTGCTACAATTTTGATGGAGTCATCTCCTTTAAGAGTATCATCATGTGCCTCGTGAGTAATATATCCATCTGCATTTGAGGGCTTTGAATGTCCTATTTTAGTAATCACCTTTTGATCTATCGATAAATCGGTTGGTGGTTGCCGACTTAATAACCCTTTGCCATCAAGACCAATTGGGGTCAACTGGTCATCTTGTTGTCTTTTAGCAAACCTCAATCGTCCTTTGTCGACGGGCGATTGTATTAATTGACGAAATATATTGCAATTACTAGTGGTGGGATCAAATAAATAATGCCACTTGCAACATGTATGCGCTTCAAAATTCTCAAGTGATGACATGCCATGGCAATAAAATAATCTAATAAAGATACCAAGTATTTTACCAGACATAGTCAAATAAAAAGTGTATTTCATTCTCTCTAGCAGATTCTTTTCTGGAGACAACTTTAAAACAAATGATTCAGATTCTTCATCTATCCCTTCGACTATGCATTTTCTTGTGTTCCTTTGGCTTATTTTTTTTCATTATTGCTCATTATATTAACATTGGCCTTTGCAATGTTTCCCAACTTCAGTTTTGAGTTTCTAAATCCAGAATGACCACAAGCAATCCATGTAGATAGCAATTTTAGCAATAATGATGGAGAAAGTTTAAATGGAAAAATATTATTATTATCGGCCTTTCTAATTCTCACAACACATTGGCCGATATGTCCTGAAATTATACTTTTGTCAACAAGTAAATTAGCTTTCTCAATCGGTCTCTTAGAGTTCTTCATGATAATATCACTAATAGATGTATGCATTGAAAATAGACAACCACATTGGGAATTACGCAAAATACTTGTAAATTGTACCTTCTCGAAGATGTTGGGAAGGCGGGGAACCTTGAATTGAATGATGTCTTGCTTCACTTGGCAACAGCTTGAAGTAGCACGTTCTTCAGAAACTAGATGTTCTAGTTTGCTGAAACCGAATGATCTAGTTTTTCCATCAGTGGCAGAAAGCATCGAACTCTGATCCTGCAACGCCTTCCCCTTTCCTTTGGGGTTCTGATCTTCATCATCTAGATGTTCCTTACTAGCCGAACCTCGTTCAACTATAGATTGTGGCTTATCAATAACACGATATTCACTAGGTAAATACACAACCCCTTTAGCTCCTGAAAAATCAAGTATGGCTATTTTCTTTCTCTTGACATGCTTTTTTACTGCTAGGTCTGTCTCTTGTGATGGAATGTATTTGGAACAAGTAACATTTTGTTCGGCTTTATCAATAGCCGAACCATTATTCATATCTGAATCAATTTTCTCATGATTGCCAATCATATTAACTGGCAATGGTTCCTGCTTCTTCCTAAAGCGGTAACAAAATTGATGCTCTAGCTGGGACCATGCATGAACATAATTGGGAGGTAGCGATGAATACCACAATAAAGCAGCTCCAGTTAATGATAAATCGAATAAACGTACTTTGAAAGCCTCTACGGAACTAGCTTCTCCCAATTGTGCCAAATACCGAGTAACATGCTCCCATGGGGTCTCACTATTCTCCCCACTAAATTTAACAAAGTATGGAAGGCTAAAAGGATATGGAGCCAAATCAAAGTGTACAGGATATGGCCTTTGATATTTATGAGCCTTACACTTAAATTCTATTCCATAGGATTCACTCATTTTTCTAGGTAAATCCCCTTGAATTGTAGCCACATATTTTTTCACAGGAAGATTATTTGTTTGTGTTGTGGCTTGAGCATGGTCATTCTCTGAAACACTGGATGCTCCGATTTCTAAAACCAGATATTCTAGTTTTATGATTGCTGCCCTCTTTTGTGTGTGTGGAGGTAGCACGCCCACTGAATTCTCATTAATTCGGCTACAGTTAAAAGTAACGTATAGAGCCGAATCATGATAATTAGGATTTATATATGATGTTGAATTTGTAGGTACGACCTCCACTCTAGTGGCATGAGGTGCAACATATGGTAACTGAGAATAATTGGCTGGATAATTAATATTAGCATGATCAATTATCTCATTCATCGGCATGTTTTGTGGTGGAACCATATATTGCGAATTTCCTGCCGATGAATAAAAAAATGTAACACCGTGTTGCATATTACAAAAATTGCTAGCATGTGATGTTTCATAATAATTGGCTGAACTCACCATGTTAGTTCGGCCTTGATAATCGTTCATCGGCATATGAACTTGTTCTGCCGCTGATGCATGGGAATACACAGGTGCATGTTGTATGTTGCTAGTGGCATTAAAATTCAAAGTATTATTTGTCGGCCTTGGTATATAATATTCTGATTCATAATTCGCATATCCAAAACCATCATCTGAACTGACCGATGTAATACGCACACTATCACTAGTCCTAGCAACATCAACATAAGAATTCATGGCACTTGCAAAATAATCATGGGAAACATGTGATTCATTTGCAAGTTGTACCTTGGGTGTGGTGTAGTAATATTGTGGTGCAGCACCCTGGTAGCCCTCCATGTTCAATGATCGATGTCGAGCCTCCTGATTGCTTCAGATAACAAAACAACGACGTGTAGCAAGCAATACGCTGGTGACTAACAGTAGATGCAATCGGCCGGCTGGCCTGATGCAACTATGATGGCAACAACACAGTAACAGATCAAACTGGAATTGGTTAGGGTAGAAATATTCGGATGTATAGCCAGAGCAATCGTCTCCAGCGAAGTCGCCAATTATGTTGCCACGCAAAATTGTCACGCGACACCACGATAACTGTCGTACTTTCGTGACGACGAACGATTGCTTTTCGAGCAAAGCAACAAAGATCCCCTCGCTTTCGTAGAGGAGGAACGGCCGTTTTTCAACGCAAAACGGCAAAGATGAACCAAACCCTAGGGCTGCTAGGGCTCAGCAGGAAAAGAAAGATAGATAAAACATACGTGAAAAAAATAGTGTGTATTGATTGAATAGATCGATTGGTTCCCCTTCCAATCGGCCATGACCTTATATTTATAAGGTACGCAGGACTTTGCGTACAGGCACAAGACTACAAGCTTAAACCGAATGGACTTGACCACCGTAATTCGGTTATCATATAGAATACTCCCTCCGTTTCAAAATAAGTGACTCAACTTTATACTAACTTTGTATTAAAGCTAGTATAAAGTTGAGTCATTTATTTTAAGACGGAGAGAGTATTTTGTCTATTAAAGGTACATGCTAATCTGCAATACTTACAAGGTAAGCAATAAAATATTCCGGCCATACCGCTAATCATATCAGGTAAT
The DNA here is from genome assembly GCA_011799875.1 of Thinopyrum elongatum. Classification (NCBI taxonomy): domain Eukaryota; kingdom Viridiplantae; phylum Streptophyta; class Magnoliopsida; order Poales; family Poaceae; genus Thinopyrum; species Thinopyrum elongatum. The sequence continues at coordinate 100,427,587 of CM022298.1, forward strand.
GATATCCTTATGCAAATTGTCTTGTTCAACAACGCCATCCTTCATCTCTCTCAATGCTTGGCTTGGGAAATAACTTGCCGCACTTGACCTGACGCTGCCACACCTGCACTCGCCTCCAGCCAAACCTGCATTTTGAGCTATACTCCAAATCCATGGATATATCGGCCAATCAGCTTAACCATGAACGACTAAATTAATTTGACTGGCCATGCAAGCTCTCTAGCCAAATTACATCATCAACAGAAAGCAACATGCTGCTCACGCCGCTACTACTGCGTCGGGTTCACCGGGAGAAGGTCCCGTCGAGCTTGCTGTGTTGCCATCATCCCGAGGAGTGGAAGCTCTACCATCATTATCACGAAGGAAAGAGATACATTAGTTTAGTGCTCTACCATCATACAAAAGCAAACAATCATGTGGATTTTGGAAGTTCTCGATGTGCTGGATCTCAACGGTACCTTCTCGATCTCAGGCTTCTCAATCTGTAGTATTTTAGTCCTGTAGGTACTTCTTTTTTTATTATTCTGACTGTGATCTTGAATAGAAATCTATGCCGACTCAAGCCTGTAGATCTATTTTTTGGCTTATTCTGACCATAGACGCTGGGATGTGCTTGAATATGTAGTGTTTTCAGCCTATAGGTTTGTTTCTTTCAGTTTATCCTGGTTGTAAGCCTGAACCAGAATAACTGAAGTTCGTATTTACGTGTGAAAACAAACTAAATAAGAGAAGCATTTGTTATGTTTGAAGCAACATTATACTATAGACGCTGCGGTGGTTTTTGTACTTTCATTTCTGGGTGTTCTGTTCTGGAGTTTGGAGACTCCTTTTTATATTTCTGGATGCCTTTTGAGGTTTCAAAAAATGTTGCTTCTCGGTTGTTTTGTTTGCAGGTTTGTTCGATTGCACCTAGCTCCAAACATCATTTTATTATTTTTTAACTCCTGTAATTTCACATGATGTTAGAGTTCATTTTTTATCTGAATGCTTCAATGTAGCTCATTTCAGGTGAGAGTAATATGTACCTTTTGTGATTTGTTCAGTTGGTCCTTTTAGCCTCTCTATGATTTTGTATTGATAGTTCGGGTTTGGTGTACAAATATGTTCCAGTAATGCCATTATTTTGTATTAAATCCAGAGAATGCCCAAGAAGAGCATGTGAGGGGCCAGCTGAACCAAGGAGTTGATATGATCCTATGGTATTGTTGTTCAGTGTCTCGCAAGCCTGATTACTCAATCTATCAGCCTACACCGACACCTGCGCCTCCTACTACTACTGCAGCGTCGAGGATCTTCCTGGCCGTGCCATCGGAGAAAGAAGTGGATCATCAAGCAAGGCCTTCACATTTTCATTGTGCCTCTCCTCTTTGTCACCTCCATCTCGGGCCGCAACTTTTTACTGGTCTGCATGTGAGAATTACAATGAAGGGAGATTTATGGCATATGATTTTTTAATGGTTCCGTCCGTATACCGCTTTCACAATTTCAGTTGATTAGCTTTTAAGATTATGATGGTTTCTACCTTCTTTTATACATTAATCTGTGTGTGCTATTTGAAGATTCATCTGGATAGAGACTAGATATTTTATTAGGTGTTGGTACTAATAAACATGATTATGGTTTGTTAGGTAAATCAGTAGTGGAAATTTTAGCATGCAGTCAGTCTAGATGCCAGACGTGGTTATGTTCTGCTCTTTCTCATTAACAAGAAATTATATATGATGTTGTTCTAGTTTCTATCTCCTTTCATTTGTATAATTGTATAGCCCATGCTTTAATTTCTTTATTTTTTTTCCTTCCATTTGTAGTGGTGTAAGCTATGGCTTTGAGGACGCCCTGAGATGGCATGTGTCGCTGAGGAGGCGAGCTACCAGTGTGAGTTTCAAGAAGAGATGACAACATGAGTTTGGTTGGTAAGTTCGCAAGCAAAAAAATGTGGGTTGCAGTGTTTGCGCCTCTGAATTTTCTCATTATTATGCCCAGAAAGGCATGTTAGTATAAGAGCATATAAGAAAACCTTAAAATGTTTGGAATTTTACAGAGCGAGACAAATAAATTTACTAATCCAGTATCAAACCTGAGATTTACAAGTTGCAACATTGATGTTGTTAGCGGGACTAAATTATAGTTCAAGATCAAGTCGTAGGTTTTCTTACCGATTATATTATTTCCTTTGAAATAGTTCTCCCCTCTAATAGTTGACACAACTTGTATGCCTTACTGACACTTACCATTTATTCACTTAATCTCATGCTACATCCCTATTATTAGTTTACAGGATGTACCAAGAACCAAAGATCAAGGGTTGTTGTGATCCAAGGCTCAACATAGAGGGATTCCAATTCAGTGACATTGTTATCCATCAACCACATCATTTAAGTGACGCTTGCGAAAAAGATTTTGGCCGTAGGAATAATCACTTCAAATTGGTATATCAAAAGGATGCAAAATAATTTACATGTCTTCGCATCTTCTATTGCGTTAGTAATTTTCATTGACCTGTGTTGCACTGTTGATTTTAATCAAAGTATAATTATATTATTGCTTCATGGTGTTTTTCATCAAGATTTTTGGTATATGCTCATCTTGTGCAATTTAATTTTTAGCTAATTACCTAATTGTGTCTTCTTCGGTGTTGTCCAGTGAAGGGCGAGCTTCTAATGATCCTCTTGCTAGGAGGAAATTAAACTCACAAATATAATCATACTATTATGCAAATACTTCATGTGATTTCATTGGCTAGATAGTGCAGTTGCGAGAGATTCATGTATCATGGCACGTAAGGAATCGGGCAACAAGACGACGCAACGAAGCTATCAAGTATTAGGCTTTAGCATAACTACTTAGGTTCTTTATCTCGCGCCTCTTATGTGGCTCCCTTTGTGCCTATATAATGACTCAACTATTGTATTTACTTTTGTGATGATCCATCGTTTTGGCTTACTTTTGGAAGAAAAATGCTCCCTTGCTTTTGGTATATATGGTTGCCTTGACTTTGGCATTGCTTGGATGAAATGCTCTGTAAATTTGCTGCATTGGACTGTTCCGTTTTCGGCAATCACATTAATTTTCTTTTGCAACAATAAGTACTTTGTTTGCATGCTTGAACAATAAGTATTCATTGTTGCTGCTGGGTGCGGCAAGCCGCACTTTCTACCTATTAGAAGGAAAGGGAAGCAGGTTCACCCGTCCATTTCATCGACACACACGTCCCCGGTTTAATCGCGGCAATGGCGTGGGCTCGCTGTCGCTCTCGCCGGGATCTCACTGCTAGCCGCTAGCTAGACACTGAACTTGAAATGCTGCTTGCTTTGCTCACTCGCTGATGGTACGAGCAGGACACGCCAAGCACTGAAGCCAACATCAACTGATTACAGATAGATTAGTTATTATTAGTAGTAGTATTAGCGTTGGCTGCTGTCGTCAGTGCAGTCTGATTATTAGCAGTCTAGTTTACTCGGAGGAAGATCTAGAATCGATCGCCGGGTGCCTACCTTTTGTACTAGGCCCGGATTTGCGATTTCTCTCCTCTGTTTTATTATTCCCCTTCTCCGGTGGAGATTCTGCTTGGATCGCAAGTGATCCTCCCTTCACCGCGAGGGAATGGAATTACGAATATCTTTTCATCGCTGATGACTGACCGAAAATGACGGACCGGCGCACCATCTTAATTAGTGCTCGCGCGATCGATCTCCTCAAGATTTATTCATTGTTTTTGTGCAGACAACAGACGGACACACTTTCTTACCGTCGCCTTCCGGGGTAAACAAAATGTTCTCGCTGTCACGGATCGTAGGCGACAATTACTTGATGTCGTGTTCCCTCCTCGACGACGACGATCGACGTACCCGTCCGCTGACCCCGAGCACGGGTCCAAATGCGTGTTCCAAACACGACCAACCGCGCAACCGCGCTGGGGCAGGCAGATCTTCAACGCCGCTGGCTCCGGTGGCCACCGCTGCGGTGGACCAATGGATCCAAAGCACCGGCGGCACAGCGCCAGCTTCTGAAAACGTCACACAGACAACACTGCACCACGGGGAAGCACACAGAGACAGCGAGCACGTGGTGATCCATAGTATTATACTCGTCCCACCAGATCGATCGCTGCGCGAAAGCTGAGCAAGGTTGACGGGTTCGGCCAGTTTGTCAGCGCTGAAAAATACGCCATGGAAACCGCTCGCAAGCTGACTGGCTGTACTGTACCGATCGACATAAACTAGGTGCAGTGGCAGCGATCGAGACGACGACATGCACATATGATATGATATACTACTACTATCGTACCGCATGGGTTTTAGTTTAAGTGCCCAGGCGAGACGACATCCCATTCCCATCCCATGAGGCATGCATTCCCTCGTAATCGAGTGCCCCCCCAAAGACTTCCCGTGTCACCCCGATGACGATGGGGCCCAGCCGGCACTCGATTGCCTCCACTAAACACACGGTAATAATAATCTATTCTATTGCTGATGGACTGTGCATGGATCATGGATGGATAGGTAGATCTTGACCTGTTCTTTGAAAAGCGCTTGAAAGTTTATGCCGCCTGTTCAAATGATCTTCTTCTTTTAGGGGAAATGATCTTTATAACCCAGTCAAGCATCATCCAGGACGCAGTCTGCATAATAAAGCTGTTTGATCGTGTACCGATCACGCTCACTCTTCATACAGGAAAAAGGTAGTATTATGATAATGGGCATAATAACAATTTTGTTTCTGACGTCTTGGCAACATCTAGCTGAAAATGTACCTCCGTGTTTAGGTCAATCTTTCCAGTCCTGCTGACCACGCAGCCGCAAGAGATATACAGTACTATACATACAAGAAGCTACGCAGGTGGCAATAGCTGGAAAATGAACCGATTTATGATGGCATCATGATCTCACCTTGCGGTAAGCTTCGACGCCAGATCGATCCCGCTTATATATAGTAGAAAAATCTAAAGCTCTTCATGTGATACTACGCCGTTTGACTTAATTATACCACCTGCTCCGGCCTCATCCACTAGCATATCATCGGTCGTGGGCTACCATGAATAGATATACCAACTGGTCTAGCCATGGTCCAAGGACAACGACGCAGTTGAGCTGAGATTAGCTAAGCGGCATTATTAGTGGAACATAAACTAAGCAGTTGGTTCTTATCGCATGACGGACGGATTCCTTGAGGGAATAGTAGTACTGGCACTGGCAGTAATAAATCATCTGACCGTGCTCTTGGACCATCTCCTTGTTGCTTAATTCCCTTTGACATGCATCACGGGGAACAACATCCCCCATCGATCCAATTAATCCTACCCACCCTAGGTTGTTGATTGTTTTTTGAGGTAGCTACCAGCGGTAATCCTCCCCTAGATTGATAGGTCATTGCTAGGTCGCTGGGCCTGGGTAGGGGTATGCCCCGGAGCTTTGTTCACTGCATGCCACTGGCTGCATCTCACCGTCTAATTAAGCTATCGTTCAAATCTCAAACCTCCTTCTGTCTTGTGCACGCACCGTGATGCAAAGCGCACCTGCTCATCGCCTGATCTGTTCTTCTTCCCAGATGCTTGGACATGGTGAGAAACGGAAGGAGCATGTGCACCGCCGTGGCGGCATCATTGCGAGCGCGATGCAAAACAGCGGCATGTTGCAGTGGGCTTTTGACTTGGGCCGTGGGGCTGAGCTACCGTTTGTCCTTTCTCATGGATGCCTCCTATCCTACAGAGTGAATCGAGTTATTTACCCAAAACAATCACAGTTGGGGCTAGGGTAACAACTTGATACCACATTTGTGCCAGGACACAAAAAACCATCAACAATGCGCTTAACCTGTAACACGGAGCACTGATGCTCGAATTTGGTCGCGAAAACAGCGGATCTGACCGGTTTGGCCCACCTGTCGGGCCCATGTGGCATGCCTACATGTACAAATTGCTGAGGTGGACAAGGGTCCCATCTGTCAATGACTAGAGTGGTTATTTATTTCTCTTTTTTTCTTTTTTACTTCTACCTCCATCTTCACGGGCATTTAAACAAGCAGGTTCTGGGCATTGCCCATCTCGCCATTGTGGTTGCCGCAGGATAAGAGCAGGTCACGCGAGCTCAGCCAGGCCGCCGCCTGCGGACAGGACGCCGTCGAGGACGCCAGACATTGAATCACGGAGCCTCCCTTGCCTCCATCACGCATGCAGCAAGGGCGGCGCACAGCCCAGCCATGGCGCGGGGCGAGCATCCTAGCCATGTCGCTTGGCCTGGAGCGCGGCGAATCACCGCCCTCCGGTAGCGCGCCAACGACCGTTGGACCCGGAGTGGCGCTCGGCCTCAAGACGCCTCCCAGCACGCGCGGTCGCGCCTTTGACGCTGACGCCCGTGAAGACCTTGGCGCGGTGGCGCGGCCATGGACGGCTAGCCCCAGGGCGCGGTGGTGCCCGATTCACCACCTTGTTGGCTGTCCTGCGGACCCGTTCCCGAGCAGCCGGCCGCCGCTTCGTTCTTCCTCAGCTCCGCCGTTCACGTACAACTGCCAGGTGCGGCGCAAGAAGGACGGCCACGATGTCCATGGCGGAGCGCGCGCTGGCGGCGAGGCGCAGGGAGGCCGTGCATGACGGCTGGCCACGCTGTGGCACGCTGGAACTGCTGCGCATGGCGGTGCGTAGGGAGCCCCTGGCCGTGGAGGGCATGTCCGGCCACCCGACGAACCATCCTCGCCGGCAGCCTGACTACCGGCGAGCCGCTGGCTTCGCGTCCGCGGGGCCTTCCTGGTCACCGCACTCTGCCCCGTGCTCCGGCCGCGTCAAGCTCATCGCCATGCCTGCAAGAAAGAGCTACCCGACAGCCACCCAGAAGCTGTTTGAAGAAATGCCCCATAGAAATAGAGATAGAGATGTGAAGAAGATGACTGTTTACTCATTGACAGGTGGGCCCCGCATCTTATTTGCCACATCAATCGGTCAAACTGTTTGGTCTTCGCCACGTCAGCCCGACAGATTGGGCCTACCTGTCGAGTTCGCTGTTTTCTCAAGCAAACTCGGTGATTAGTGCTCCGCGTTACTGGTTAGGCACAAAGTTAGTGGTTTTTCGTGCCCTGACACAAATGTGGTACCAAGTTGTTACCTTAGCCTCAACTGTGGTGGTTTTGGGTAAATAGCTCTCAGGAATCTGCTGCTAGCTGGGCATGCTTGTTGGTTTCCCGGAGGTCAGATGCGTGCATTTGATTCCTCCCGTTTTACCGATAGAATAGTCGCAGGCGGAGCTAAGGACCAAACTGTAGTCTGTATTTTTTTTTCAAAACGGAAGCAAAAGTTTTAACTCACCAATTAATTAAGAAAAAGAGAATTGCTTAGTTAATTAATGAAAAACCGGGCGAAACCAACAAGCTGTAGTCTGTAGTGGCAGCGAGGCTCGCTTGAATGCTAGACTGACTGCTTGCTGCTCAATTTCATGCGTATACGCTGTTTGTTAGCCTGTCAACCGTGTCAACTGTCAACGGGTTGAACCTTTCAGCGTGCCTGCCCCATCTGACGGATACGGCACTGTATGCCACGCCATCTCCAACAAGATAAGATCGCACTGCACAGCATTTGTGCCGACTTGGACTTTCTATTCTGGCAGGCAAACATAACAACACCCATTGCATATTTACAGGATCACATCACGCGCATTGCATGCTTAAATCCACATCGCCATTTCAAACCATGCTGCGCGCGCCTTCCAACCCTGCTGTCTCCGTTCGGCAGAAATGCCATTTCACAGATGTTGGTGAGCACTAGCAAGGTCACATTTTACAGATTTTGTTCACAACGAGCAAGGTTCAGATTTTACGTGATGGGGAACCACGTCGATGGTGGCGGCGCCAGGCACGACATGGCGTCCATACGAGCAAGGCTGGTGGTGATTAGAGAACTGAAGCACGTTAAAAGTTGGAAGGCCGGCGTGCAGCGCAGGTGCAGCCAGTGTGAGTGTAGTACAGGAGGAGGCAAAATTTAGTGTTTTGACCATTTTTGCTAACAAATTCAGGATCTGACCCCTGTTTGAAAATATTTCGGGATCTGACCCTTTTGCCTACCGCCAGGGGTGTTGGCGGTAGGTTTGCACGTCCTGCCGCCATTAGCTCTGGCGGTAGGCCCTTTGACGGCGACTGACGGCCGTCGGCGCGTGCTGACGTGGAAAAGGGCGGCGGTAGGGTACTCAAGCCTACCGCCAACTCCTCTGGCGGTAGGGTCCTGGGTGGTGGATAAGGTTGGGAGGGGCTGGTTTGTGGGCCCCACCACCACTCTTCTTCCCCACTCACCTTCTTCCCCGTGCTCAGCCCCTCTCCCCCCTCTCTCCCCCTCACAAACCCCCCCTAGATCCCCTCCATTTGCTTGAGATTTCACCGGTGGATCCGGAGCATTTTCATCACCCAAGGTACCTCCCCCATTTCCCCTCCTTTTGATTGGTTGAGATCTTTGTTTTGTGTTGATTTGGTCAATTTATTGCAAACCCTAGGTGTTGATCTTGTTGTGTGCATTTATGACACATTTATGATGCATTTATGATGCATTTGTGATGCATTTATGGCTAGGGTTATGGTTATGTTAGGGGTTAGTGTTAGGGTTAGGGTTAGGGTTATAGTGGTTATGTTGGGGGTTAGGGTTATAGTGGTTATGTTGGGGGTTATGGTTAGGGTTAATGGTTAGGTTAACTTGACTATGAATAGTAGTTATTTGTCCAATTTGTGCAAAATATAGTTTATTTGTCCGTTTGAGTTGGTTGGATGACATATATGGATTGATTATATTGTTTCCAATTTCTTAGATGCATAAGCTCGTAAATGTTCATTATTTAGACAAGACGACATTTATGCTTGCAAATGACGATGAAGGGGAAGAGGCTATGGTTTTTGACACAAGTTCAAGCTTTGATGATCTTGTAGTTAAAGTGAGAAGCGTCTTACATTGGAATGACCCAAATGCCGAGGTTAAGCTTATTGGGAGGTATGACGTTGGATTGGGAGTAAAGTCCTGATTAAAGAGTATGCCCATCACCTCCCAATTGCATTGGAATGTGTACAAGGACAAAGTAGACGCATCACAAGACAAGTCTCTTGAGATCTTTGCCACAAAGGTTGATCCTCCTCCTCCCTTGCAAATTGATCTCAACCGCAATGCATCCTCCCCAATACATGATGATAGTGCCGAGGTGTATGTCCCCAATTGTTCTAGCCAACCACCAAGTAGCCAACCCAATGAAGATCATATCAATGCTAGCGCCATAGTACTCCGAGTTGATGCTATTCCTCTTGTTCAAGAAGATGCTAGTGGTCATGTTGATGATGATGCTATTGTTGCTCAAGAGGATGCTTACGCGGAGAATGAAGAGATCCATTACAATCCAATTGGTAACTTGGATGTCATTGTGCGGCAACAAGACATGGACCGTACCCTCCCTTATAACCGTATGTGTGGGTATAACTCGGATGACGAGGGCCCGGAGGAAGAATTGGATGAGGATGGGTTGACTGCGCAAGAAAATGAAATCTACAAGAAGGTGACCTGCAAGGAGAGAGGGCCGCCGTTGTTTAGGGATGTGAGTCTTGCGAACAATGCCGTTGTTGACGGTGGGCTGAGATTCGGGTTGTCTGAGCCAACACCGTGCCCCAAATTCAGTGATCCTCGGCCAGAAAATGAGGATGAGAATGCTCATTTGAAGAAAGGCATCAAGTTTGGTTCTTTGGTAGAGTTCAAGTTATGGTTGTGTGACTATGCCATTAGGAACCATAGGCCGTTTGTTGTTGATCATTCAAATCAAAAAGTTCGGTACACAGTCAAATGTGACCAAGAAGGTTGCAAATGGATGGTCCGCGGTAGAAAAATCAAAGAAACCGGGCAATGGGTGTTGCAGAGTCATGTTGGCACTCACACGTGCGTACCCCCGGACAAGGCCGACCGAAGCAAAGGACACCGTCAACTCACGTCTGAGTATCTAGGATACAAATTGTTGAATCAAATAGCACATGATCCAACCGTGAAGGTCAAGTTTCTCATGACTTCGATTGAGGAACTATTCGGATACCCGGTCAAGTATGGGAAGGCATGGATGGCGAAGGCAAACGCTATTAGGATGTTGCATGGTGATTATGAGGCCGCATATAACATTCTGCCCAAGATGTTGGCAGCCATTGCTCATCGAAACCCGGGAATGCGCCATCGGGTGGAGTCAATTGACGGAGTGTTTCGTCGTGCCTTCTGGAGCTTTGGACAATGCATTGAGGCATTCACGTATTGTCGCCCGGTCTTGTCTATAGATGGTACATTCTTGACCGGCAAATACAAGGGCACATTGATGGTGGCGATGGCCCACTCTTCAAATGATAACGTGTTGCCGGTGGCATTTGCCTTAGTGCCTTCGGAGCACGATGATAATTGGGAGTGCTTCATGGGGCATGTGAGAACCAAGGTTATAGGCAAGCGAGAGGTATGCATTATATCGGATCGCCATCATGGGATTCTCAAAGCAATAGACGTTGATATTCCCGGTCTTCCAAAGCTTCAACACCGTTGGTGCATGAGACACTTTGTTGCAAACTTTTACCGGGCATGCAAGAGCAAGGAGTTTTGCAAAGATCTTACCCTTGTTTGCGTTGCATTCAACACCGACACATTCAAAAGCCGATATGATAAACTCCTCAAAGCTTTGGAGAAGAACAAAGGGGGGAAAGAATTCTTGCTTAGGCACGAGCCGGATAAAGAAAAGTGGTCACGCGCTTACGATGAAGGGGGTATGCGATATGGGGACATGACAAGCAACATGGTGGAATGCTTCAACAATGTGTTGAAGGGTGTCCGTTCCTTGCCGATGACTGCAATACTCAAGTACACTTTCATCAAGCTCAACGAGTACTTCCTAAAGCATTCTGAAAGCACGGCCAAGTGGATTGGCGAAAAGATGGACTATCCATTCAAGGTTCAGGATTGGTTGTTGCATCAAGCGCGCAAGTCTTCCAAACAACAAGTGATCAAATATAATGAAAAAGAAATTATCTATCAAATCGATGAGCCGGGTGGGACAACAAGGGACGGTAGGTCTTATGGTGGAGTTGCTTACGAGGTGCACCTCAAAAACCGTTGGTGCCAGTGTGAGAGGCCACACAAGTATCATTGGTGAAAGTGCATCGAGCCCCTAAGTGTGGGTTTGGTAATTGAATGACAATCTCCATGGACTAATGTTTTCAGTGAGATATATTTGAAGGGTTGTCCATAGATGGTGCCACAAGGATATTGGACTAAATCAAGGATGAAGTCCATATATATGAAGATAGTGTCTCAAGGATATTGGATGGAATCAAGGATGAAGTCCATATAGATGAAGTTATATGTGCTCTAAGCTTTGGTATTAAATGACAATTCCTATGGAGCATCAAGTGCATTGGATCTTATATGAAGATATGTTCCATAGTGATGCTTGAAGTTATTTGGGTTGTTATGTGAAGATTGCCATCAAAGCATCCAAAGAAGTCCTCATGGTATCCCTCTCTGGATACCCCTTGCACACGGGCTTGTACCGTGTGCACGGGGTCGAGTGTCAACTCTCTGGATACCCCATGCTCACGGGGCCTAGGTGTTGGCTCTCGAGATCCCATATCCAGTGAGGTTTCAGTTCTTTGGAGGATCTCAAAGATTGACATATTTGGGCTTCTGAGGATCAAGGCTTGAGAGAATAATCAAAGAGAAGAATTTGAGTTATGGTTTCAAGACAAGATCATGGTGAGCTCATGTGTTGGGTTTCGGTTGATCAAGTCTTGAAGCAAGCAACTAGAGTGAAGAATTCATGGTGCCTCTCAAGAGCTTGTGATGGAGTTCTTAGAAGGGCAAGTGGTGACCAAGATGATATTCATAGTGGAACTTGATATGGTCATGAAAGAGTCTTTGGTGATATAGTCTTGAAGCAATGAAGGGAAATGAAGAGTTCATTGTGGCTTTCAAGAAACCAAGATGGAGCTTGAAGTAAAGATGTTGGTTGACCAAGATGAAGCTCAAAGATTATATCTAAGTGGTCAACCCACAAAGCACAAACATTGTACCACATGAGATCAAGTGATTTAGTGGTATGGTAAGTAACTGTGAATTGTGCTTTGTTACCTAACCCATGCTATGTGTTTGTTATGTCTATGTGGGTTAGGTGTTTCTCATGGGCTTGCAACAAAAGGAAAGATTTCAAGTAGCCTATGTGTGGATGACATCAAGAGGTGATGGTCATCGGGTTAGAGGAGTCCAAGTGCAAGATGAGAAGCCGGAGGTTATATACTTTGAAGCTTGCGGTCCACATCATGATAATACACATGTGAAGGTGGTCTTAAGTTAAGGCTTCCCTCATTACAATATGAGGAAGCAATTCGAGTATCTTCACCAAGTGGTTGTGGACAAGAAAGGGATTCCAACTTGAGCCAAGCATTAAAGTCATCATCAAGCTCAAGTTGAATATGCAAGCCAAATGTATAACTTAGCTAGGTTTTCCTAGTTTTGCCGGTCTCATAGTGCTTGGTGGGAGACCGGATTATAGGTTCGATAGCCGTACTATCAAGGGGGACTCTCGGGCAAGTAGCTTGATCGCATCGCATGTAGAGAGCTCAAACCTTTGCATTACTTGCATCATTCTTTCTTGTTGATCTTGGGTGGTTCTCTATGTGAGGACCTTGGGCTTTTCCATAGCTTCAAAATGAGCCCAAGATCATCGAATTCGGAGTCCGTATGCCAAAGTTATCATCGTTTGAGTGGGCTGCTACTGGCTGTCCTGGGTACCCCGTGGAAACGGACTTGTACCGTGCACATGGGACCCCGTGTGCACGGGGTCTAACCCCCCGTGTGCACGGGGTGCCCAGGAAATGCCCGTTGAACCCCAACGGCTAGTTTCTGTGTTTGGCTATTTAAGGGCTGCGTCCCCCCTCCGGTTTGGGGGCTGTTGACACACCTTCTAAACACCATTTTGAGCCTCTCTTCACCTCTCCCAAACCCCTATCTCCCCTCTATGTGAAGGGGGATTTGTGGATGGATTTGTGAGCCATTTGTTGATCCTATCCATTGCATCCCCTCTCTTCAATCTCCTACTTTCTTGAGTTGCATCTTGTGAGATTGAGAGAGTGGGTTGAGCATTTATTGCTTAACCTTGCATTGCATTTGTTGCATTGGTTTGAGCTCCCCGCATCGATTAGTTCGAGTGAGAGCTTGTGAGTTTATTACTCTTGGAGGCTTCCGCCTCCTAGACGGTTTGGTGACATATTGTGAAGATTGTGAAGTGGCCTAGGTGGTCAAGGTTCCCCCGGAAGCTTCCTCTTGTGGTGTGCTCCGGGGAAGGGTGTTGAAGTGGCCTAAGTGGTCAAGGTTCCTCCGGAAGCTTCCTTGCTTGTGGTGTGCTCCGGAGAAGTTTGTAAAGGTGTGGTGGTCGCCTTCAAGATCAACCCCGAGTGAATCGAGGCTCATCCGTTGGGGGTGACTCGAAAGGGAGAATACGGTGAGCCACTTGGTGGCGCCCTGAAGCTTTGGCTTCGGCACCGCTCTAACGGAGATTAGCACTCTCACGAGTGTGAACTTCGGGATAAATCCGCGTCTCCGACTCACTTGTGGTTATCTCATACCCTCACCCTTTACTTACCGCAATTCATACTTGCTCATATTGATATATCTTGTGCTAGTTGAATTGCTTAGTTGTTCCTTCATTTCCATATCTTGTGATATAGTTTGTGCTTGCTAGTTTCCTTAAGTGCCTATCTTGTTTAGCATAGATTGTTGGTGCACTTAGTTGAGCCTAGCATATTTAGGTTTTGTGCTTGAAAGGTATCCGTTTAGTTTAATTCCGCATTAGGATAAAGCCAAATCCGTAACAGTTTTAAAACGCCTATTCACCCCCCCCCCCCTCTAGTCGTCATCTAGATCCTTTCAATTGGTATCAGAGCTTTGGTCTCTCCTTGCTAGGCTTCACCGCCTAGAGAGTAAAGATGTCGACTAGTGGTTTAGTGCATGATGACACTTTTTGTTTTAGTGGCACAAACTATCACTTGTGGAAAATTCGCATGCTTTGTCATTTCCGGGCCATGGGTCCAAATTTTGTGCGAATTGTTCTTGTAGGGGCTCCTCCGTGGAAGGATGAACTTTTTCCCACTATTGAAGAAAATGATAATATGCTTTGTGGGTATGGTGCTAAGAATGTCTTAATCCGATCTATATCCCTCGAAGTGTTTGAGTCAATCATGACTTGTGTGTCGGCTCATGAGATGTGGACCAAACTTGGAGTAATATATGGTGGGTCCAATCTTGATGAGGTTCATCATCTTACGGAGGAGTCAATTGAGGAGTTCTCCACATCTTCATATCATGAAGAACTCCATATTGCTTCTTCCTCCGTGTGCTTGGACATTTCAAATACTTCCACCTCACCATCATATGACATGTCCCAAGGTAATAACATGGTGAGTGGAAATATCATTTGTGATGATGATGTTGTGCTCAACATTGATGATCTTTCATGCATAAATGCTAATGTTGTAGCTTCTTTGGACTTGAACACATCTAGCAAAAATGACATACATTCTTGTGTTAATAGTCCATGCATATCATATAGAGATTCCTTGAATACTTCATGTGATCATATGCTTGATACTCCTTGTTTCCATGATATATATGCTTCTATTTCCTCTAGTTGTTGTTTGACTAACAATGTAGAGGAAATAAGGAAAAATAGTGCACACATCATTAATGAAGAAATTGCTAGAAGAGCAAAGAAGGACATCACCACATTGGAGAGGAAATGCTATGAGTGTCAAGAGGATGGACATGGATATCCTACTCTTGATGATGAAGAATCTCCCTCTCCAAAAGAATCATCATCAACCTCCGATGTTCACATGTGCCTCATGGCAAGAGGTATTACCGAGGTATCATCTACTCTTTGTAGTGATAATGATGAGTGTGATGATGAAACTAATATTGATATGAGTCAAGAAATTTATGAAATTGGTAAAGCTCTTCATGGGGTTAATAAGAACACTTATGTGATGTTTAAAGATCTTATTGCCCATTTTGGGAAGTGTAATGATTTACTTCATGAAGAGCAAGAACTTAATGAAAAACTTGACTATAACCTTCTTGATGCTCTAGAAACTCTTAGAGACTTAGGATCTTCTAAAGAAGAGATTGAAGTTGCTCATGATCAACTTAGAGAGGATTTTGAGCACCTTGACCTTGGCTACAAGAATGTCAAAGGCGAGCTCACCAAACTCTCTAAGTCTTATGAGGAACTTCAAGCTACTCATGTGAAGTCTCTAGTTTCTTCTAGCTCCTCTCATATTGTTAATAATGCTTGTGCTACTAACTCTACTTCTTGTGAAGCATCTATCTTGAAGGAGAATGTTGAGCTAAGGGCTCAACTTGGTTTGTTAACTAGCAATTATGGGGAATTAGAAGAAAGTCATGAAAAGCTCTCGGGCTCTCATGATGATCTTCTTATCTTCCATGAAAGGCTAAAGTTAGCTCATGAGGCTATTGTGACTAAGGTAACATCTTGTGAGCCTCATGTGGACATTAGCACTATTTCTACTCAAAATGCTTTATTGACATGTGCTAGTCCTAGTGATTCATCTAGACATATTATTGCCAATTCTTGTAATGAACTGCTCTCCTTGCGTTGTTGCTCTAACCATGAAGCTTCTACTTCCTCTAGTACTTTTGTTGATACTAACCTTGTAGAGGAAAACAAAGAGCTCAAGGCCCAAGTCACTAATTTGAAGAAAGACTTGGAAATGTGTCATGAAGGAAATTCCACTCTCAACACTATCTTGAGTGTTCAAAAATCCCCTCATGACAAGGGTGGACTTGGTTTCATCTCCAACAACAAGAAGTCCAAGAAAAAGAAGAAGGGACAAGACCAAGTCAAGAATGAGGCCAACATTACATGCTTCAAGTGCAAGAATGTTGGACACCATGTGAGATCTTGTCCATTGAAGAAGAAGGCTTCAAATGTGAAGCAACAAGGGAAGCGGCCTCAAGTTCAATCTCAAGGTCAACCTCAAGTTCCATCTCAAGGTCAACCTCAAGCTGAAGAAAGGCCACTATCAATAATGAACCAAGGAAATGCTCCCCAAGTTGAGAAAGTAAATAAGAAGAGAAGGGGGAGCACATGTTGCTATATTTGTCGTGAGAAGGGACACATATCTTCATCTTGTCCCAATGGTAACATCCCTAAGCCTCCTCTAGTCAATGATCATTATTCACTTAGGAAGGATGTTGTTGGCAATTTGTTTGCCAAGTTTGTTGGCGCCCAAAGTGGGTTGGAAATGGAAAAGGACATTTGGGTTGCCAAGCCTATTGTGACTAACTTCTTAGGACCCAACTTGGTTGGGGACCATCAAGCTCAACCTTGATCAATGGGTGTGTGGAGGACATTGGAGATTTGGCTAGTTCATGAAGAAAAGAATATTCATCATTTATTTGTTCGAGCCAAGTCATGTGGATTATCTTCATATTATCTATCCAATGTTCCTCCTTGCGGTAACTTGTATTTTTATTGCTTACATTGAAAGTTACTCGCCCCTTGCATGCTTAGGTTTTGTATCTAGCATGTGCATTTATTTGTTGTGCTTCCTAGTATGCTTGATTTGTGTTATCTAGCATGTGTAGGTTGCATTGCACATCATATAGTGGTGTTTGTAGTCTTGAGCCTTTATTGTATCTTGTTTGGCTCTTGCGAGATATTAGTGGATCATCACATTATGGGGGAGTGTTATGTTTTGTGCACATCACAAACCCAAAATGTGAATATGAGAAATGCCACATAGTATTGATATTCAATATTATCTAGTCACTATGTGGTATGTCAAGCTCATTTGAAATTCAATTTCTCAAAGTATCCACTAATTATCTCTTGTTGGTTGATTATTTGCCTTTGTTGCGTGCTTCGTCGCGGTGTCCTGTGAGGTTCTTCAGTAAGTTTCTGGACACCCCGTGTACATGGGGTCTCTGACCTCCGTGCGCACGGGGTACCACGAAACTTACTGGACACCCCGTGCGCACGGGGTCCTGGACCCCCGTGCGCACGGGGTGGTGGTTTCTCCTCTGGACACACCGCGCGCACGGGGCTGACCTAGCCCGTGCGCACGGGGTCCAATGGGCAGAAATGCCCACCCGGCCAAGTACGCTATAAAGCTCTCTTATGCTTTGGATTGATTTTGATCTTGTGCTTCTTCGGAATCTACCACCAAGTGTTAATTCCAAATACCATTTGTATTCTCTTACAATTGGTATTTCTTCATGTGGTAGAACTTTGTGATCATCTTCTTCTCGGCTTGTGCTTCAACTTGCCGTATCTCACTGCTCATACTTTCTATTATCTACTTGAGTGAGATAAGCCTTTGAGCATGTGTGTAATGTATATCCTATATGCTCATTGGTTTTCGCTTAGTTCATATGTTGTACTTTGTGTGCGGTCCTGTGTGGATTCGTCACTTGATATAATTTGGACAACTTGAATGCTTTATGTTATTATTGGAGTATTCTTCGTCTTTGTGTTCTTTCGACCAAATTGTATCTCTTTGGATATTGGTAGGCATGTGCATGCATATTTATTTATATTCTTCTCCATGCCTTGCTTGCTCTACTTGATCCTCTCTATAGGGTAAACTCCATAATATCCTTAATGGTTAAAGATGTGCATGAATTTCGAGTTCATATACATTTGCACATATTTATTGTGGAGTTTGCCCTATGTATTGTGGTTGTGCTAACTACTTCGGACCCAATATGTTTGGGGACCAAATTGTACCTTAATGTGCTTTAGGTACTTTGGATAAGCATTGGATGCTTGGCTTATTCACGAGGAAGATGGAGACACCGTGGGAAATTATTAGAGCCAAGCTTGATTGATTCTTCGATTTGAGGGAGAAGATAAATGAAAACCCGGTTCTGTTGTAAGTGTTTCATTCTCATCATGAAAACCCGGTTAACTATATTTGGGTCTTTTTATTGGATATGCATCAAGCTCCCACACTTACTTATTCTCAATAAATCCACTGGATGTATTGAGGAAATGGCGAATGAGGAGTTTGATGAGGATAACGGCTTCCTTGTAGAGCAAATTGTTTCAAGTGTTGTAGGTGATGAGGCTCCTTCCCAAGCTACAAGTACAACGGGGATTGGTCATATTATTCCACAAGAAACACCCCATGTCCATGTAGAAGAAGAAGGAGTAAGAGCCCCTCTTGTGGATCCACCACAAGGGAAGTCATCACCCCCAACACAAGAGCAAGATGCTATGGGAGATCATGTACCTATCCAAGAACAAGATCAAGTCCCTCATGTTCACGTGCTAGATCAAGGGCCCCTTGAACCAATGCTCTCTCGGTAACAAGTTCTTACTTCATGCATTTATTTAAATTAGAGTCAACATTATGTATGTTGCATCATGGCATGATTAGTACTTGTTGAGTTTGTGTTTATTGCAAAAGCTTAAACCTCCTTATTGCATCTATGAGACTTTTGAGAAGAAGCATATCATGGGGATCTATAAGACCATGCTCATGGTTCACTTATCCCAAATATGCCAATTAAGCAACTTATTGCATACCAATTCCTCAAAGTGCTCTTATGTGCAATATTGATATAATTGCAAGAAACAGACTTTTTGGTTGTGGAATTTGCTCTCATGCTGAGTAATTCATTTTTATGCAAATGAGATCAATTTGCGCCATGTGCCTTGTGTCATGTGCCATGTGATAAAGCTCTTATGCTAAGATCAAGTTTGTATAATAATGGATTCATTCTTGGATATCATGTTCTTATCTTTTGTATCTTTTTGTGTGTGCAAGTTTCTCTGTGGATGCTCATCTCGATGATTATTGGCCACGTAAGAAACTTATACACATGAGAAAGTGCATATCCCTCTTTGATATCCTTTATTCCTTGCCAGTCACTTGGATTGTCTCTTTTTATTCTCTGGTGAATCTGGTAAGAGGTTGAGTAGTGAGTGCTTGTATGTATTGCATATATCTTTGCACCCATGAGTTGTTGGATATATTTTGGACCCATGCTTAGTCAAGTGATGATCCTATTTTGTGCACGTTGTATCCAAATACAAAACTAAATAATGCACAAATCATGGGGAGCTTCTCTATATTCTTTAGAACACTCCGATGATCATATCATAATATCTTTTTGGTGCATTCTATGGATCCTCAATATAGTGTGAATTTCTTCGTTTGTTCGTAACTGGATATGTGCATTTGATTCCACTCACAATATGAGAAATGCACAAACTAAGGATGAACTCATACTATATTGGTCTTCTAGATTTTTCCTCCATTTTGGCACTTGTTGCCAATGGGGGAGAAGTTTAGAGGGTTTAGGAAAAGTGGGTTGGTTCTTGTCATTCATGCATATCTACCATTTGTTGTGTTTGCTTGTTGCATGGATGTGTATATAGAGAAAACTCCACCAAGTTATTTCCCGTGCATATATTGTGGGGGAGTTTTCTCTATATAGTGTGGTTCTACTAGCATCAAATTCTTGTGTAGTATTTCGATGCTAGTACAACCGGTTTTGATAACATCAACTATCTTTGGGATATTTGAGGCTATCAAAACCACCTCAAGTATTCAATTTATTCTCGGATAGATTGCATACTTGTTTTAAATTCATTATATAAACCCTCTTGTTGAGATTGTCATCAATTACCAAAATGGGGGAGATTGAAAGTGCATCGAGCCCCTAAGTGTGGTTTTGGTAATTGAATGACAATCTCCATGGACTAATGTTTTTAGTGAGATATATTTGAAGGGTTGTCCATAGATGGTGCCACAAGGATATTGGACTAAATCAAGGCTGAAGTCCATATATATGAAGATAGTGTCTCAAGGATATTGGATGGAATCAAGGATGAAGTCCATATAGATGAAGTTATATGTGCTCTAAGCTTTGGTATTAAATGACAATTCCTATGGAGCATCAAGTGCATTGGATCTTATATGAAGATATGTTCCATAGTGATGCTTGAAGTTATTTGGGTTGTTATGTGAAGATTGCCATCAAAGCATCCGAAGAAGTCCTCATGGTATCCCTCTCTGGATACCCCTTGCACACGGGCTTGTACCGTGTGCACGGGGTCGAGTGTCAACTCTCTGGATACCCCGTGCTCACGGGGCCTAGGTGTTGGCTCTCGAGATCCCATATCCAGTGAGGTTTCAGTTCTTTGGAGGATCTCAAAGATTGACATATTTGGGCTTCTGAGGATCAAGGCTTGAGAGAATAATCAAAGAGAAGAATTTGAGTTATGGTTTCAAGACAAGATCATGGTGAGCTCATGTGTTGGGTTTCGGTTGATCAAGTCTTGAAGCAAGCAACTAGAGTGAAGAATTCATGGTGCCTCTCAAGAGCTTGTGATGGAGTTCTTAGAAGGGCAAGTGGTGACCAAGATGATATTCATAGTGGAACTTGATATGGTCATGAAAGAGTCTTTGGTGATATAGTCTTGAAGCAATGAAGGTAAATGAAGAGTTCATTGTGGCTTTCAAGAAACCAAGATGGAGCTTGAAGTAAAGATGTTGGTTGACCAAGATGAAGCTCAAAGATTATATCTAAGTGGTCAACCCACAAAGCACAAACATTGTACCACATGAGATCAAGTGATCTAGTGGTATGGTAAGTAACTGTGAATTGTGCTTTGTTACCTAACCCATGCTATGTGTTTGTTATGTCTATGTGGGTTAGGTGTTTCTCATGGGCTTGCAACAAAAGGAAAGATTTCAAGTAGCCTATGTGTGGATGACATCAAGAGGTGATGGTCATCGGGTTAGAGGAGTCCAAGTGCAAGATGAGAAGCCGGAGGTTATATACTTTGAAGCTTGCGGTCCACATCATGATAATACACATGTGAAGGTGGGCTTAAGTTAAGGCTTCCCTCATTACAATATGAGGAAGCAATTCGAGTATCTTCACCAAGTGGTTATGGACAAGAAAGGGATTCCAACTTGAGGCAAGCATTAAAGTCATCATCAAGCTCAAGTTGAATATGCAAGGCAAAGGTATAACTTAGCTAGGTTTTTCTAGTTTTGTCGGTCTCATAGTGCTTGGTGGGAGACCGGATTATAGGTTCGATAGCCGTACTATCAAGGGGGACTCTCGGGCAAGTAGCTTGATCGCATCGCATGTAGAGAGCTCAAACCTTTGCATTACTTGCATCATTATTTCTTGTTGATCTTGGGTGGTTCTCTATGTGAGGACCTTGGGCTTTTCCATAGCTTCAAAACGAGCCCAAGATCATCGAATTCGGAGTCCGTATGCCAAAGTTATCATCGTTTGAGTGGGCTGCTACTGGCTGTCCTGGGTACCCCGTGGACACGGACTTGTACCGTGCACATGGGACCCCGTGTGCACGGGGTCTAACCCCCCGTGTGCATGGGGTGCCCAGGAAATGCCCGTTGAACCCCAACGGCTAGTTTCTGTGTTTGGCTATTTAAGGGCTGCATCCCCCCTCCGGTTTGGGGGCTGTTGACACACCTTCTAAACACCATTTTGAGCCTCTCTCCACCTCTCCCAAACCCCTATCTCCCCTCTATGTGAAGGGGGATTTGTGGATGGATTTGTGAGCCATTTGTTGATCCTATCCATTGCATCCCCTCTCTTCAATCTCCTACTTTCTTGAGTTGCATCTTGTGAGATTGAGAGAGTGGGTTGAGCATTTGTTGCTTAACCTTGCATTGCATTTGTTGCATTGGTTTGAGCTCCCCGCATCGATTAGTTCGAGTGAGAGCTTGTGAGTTTATTACTCTTGGAGGCTTCCGCCTCCTAGACGGTTTGGTGACATATTGTGAAGATTGTGAAGTGGCCTAGGTGGTCAAGGTTCCCCCGGAAGCTTCCTCTTGTGGTGTGCTCCGGGGAAGGGTGTTGAAGTGGCCTAAGTGGTCAAGGTTCCTCCGGAAGCTTCCTTGCTTGTGGTGTGCTCCGGAGAAGTTTGTAAAGGTGTGGTGGTCGCCTTCAAGACCAACCCCGAGTAAATCGAGGCTCATCCGTTGGGGGTGACTCGAAAGGGAGAATACGGTGAGCCACTTGGTGGCGCCCTGAAGCTTTGGCTTCGGCACCGCTCTAACGGAGATTAGCACTCTCACGAGTGTGAACTTCGGGATAAATCCGCGTCTCCGACTCACTTGTGGTTATCTCATACCCTCACCCTTTACTTACCGCAATTCATACTTACTCATATTGATACATCTTGTGCTAGTTGAATTGCTTAGTTGTTCCTTCATTTCCATATCTTGTGATATAGTTTGTGCTTGCTAGTTTCCTTAAGTGCCTATCTTGTTTAGCATAGATTGTTGGTGCACTTAGTTGAGCCTAGCATATTTAGGTTTTGTGCTTGAAAGGTATCCGTTTAGTTTAATTCCGCATTAGGATAAAGCCAAATCCGTAACAGTTTTAAAACGCCTATTCACCCTCCCCCCTCTAGTCGTCATCTAGATCCTTTCAATTGGCCTTGCTCGCATTTGATGACCGCAACACGGGCGAGAAACTTGCCCGTATCCGATGGCACAACGGTGCGGTTGCACGAGTTCACATTGGAACGAACAAGGTTGACGTGGGCGCCTCAGTTTAATCCTTTCCTTGATGCCTCACAGTGGCCTGAGTATGTTGGGCTAGACATTGTGCGAGATCCCGCACTCATGGTGCCTATGAGGGAAAGAAGAAGAAAGAAGAGATTCCGGAGTGACATGGATGATCTAGCTGGATACACTGGAATGAAGCAATTTGGTAGTGGTCATTTCATGGAGGCACCGGAGAACAACAATTGTGGAGAATGCAACGACACAGGACACAACGTTAGGACATGCAAGAAACCTAGAACCAACACGGGCACTAGTCAAACACGTGGACGGAAGACTAGCCTTGGAGGGGGCCGTGGCCGTGGAGGAAGGTCTAGCCTTGGAGGAGGCCGTGGCCGTGGATCCGGTGGTTCTAGGACACGTCGGGTTGATAGGGGAAGGCCTATCAATGTGTTGCTCAATCCGGATGGTTGAAATAATGTGAATGGTACTACTTTTAATATGTTCATGTGTTGATATATTTGCCTCTTTACATGTCAATGTGTTCATATTTTGACTTAACATCTTTAATTGTTGTAGGCATGGCTTCATCCGGTTCCATGACGAGGCCACCGTGTGCTAACCAAGAAGACATGCCGCACAAGTGGAAGGACGCATCTTTGGACAAGGTGAAGGAGAAAGATGTGAAGATTCCGCCATGTTGGTGTGGAGATGTTTGCAAGGTGAAGGAGTCCACCGACCGAAAGAAGTCATGGACGGAAGGAAGAAGATGTTTTGTTTGCCCCAACTATGCTTATGATCGTGCGCTTCCAACTAATGCCTATGACCTTCCACCGGTATGCTAGAGAAGTAACATGTTACTCCAAAAATGTGTGTCAACACTAACATCCATTTTATATGCAGTCACCGCCTCCTCTATGCAAGTACTTCACCTGGATAGATCATGAAGTGCCAAAAGATGTCCAAAAGGACCAATATGAAGATTGTCTTAGGCGCCAGCGGCTGTTCGAAGAAAGGCTTCAAAGAGGCTTGGAGGAAGAGCGTCGTCAGAAAGAGAGGATGGAGCGAAAGCAACGCGAGGAGGAGAGGGCACGCCAAGCGAAGCTTGCTCGTGAGGAGGAGAGGGCAAGAAAGCTTGCAAAAGCTCGCAAGGCACAAGAGGAGGATGAGGCACGTGACAAGAAGGGGAAATGGCCCCGTATGACTCAGTAAAGCCTTCGCTTCGGTGGACTCGTCATGTAACCGGATGAAGCCATGCCAAATTTATCATGAACTATGTAGTACTAAGGGAAGAAGCCATGTGTCGTGAACTTGTCATGAATGAATTTGCCATTTGTATTGAATTTGGTGTGGATATGTTTGCACGGTGTCGTGAGAACTTTAGTTTGTCAGCATACTGTGTAATTTGTCATGGATAGAAAAACTGTTGTGCTGAGAAGATGGATAGAACAGAGGATTCCTCTGTTTTTAATCCTACCGCCACAGCCCCTGGCGGTAGGTTGCTGGACCCTACCACCAGAGCCCGTGGCGGTAGGGGGGCAAACTTGCTGTGACGAAGAAAATGAACCCCCTGATGGTAGGATCAAACCCTACCGCCACAGGTCCTGGCGGTAGGGTGCTACCCCTTCTGTCGAATGTTAGAATGATATACCCACTTCTATCCACTTCTATCAAATATTAGAATGATCATCTCGCAAGCACATACATAACTCAACTCAACATAGTTCATTACATCCACGAGTAACACATGTTCAAACTAATTAAAACATGACCCGGTTCGGATGACATCGGTTGAAACTAATAGCTCAACTCAACGACACATTTTCTAAACAGGTAACATATTTCTCATACTTATCAGACATTCAATTTGTTCGTCACGCGCTTGATTACGCTTCAGTTGAAAGTCGGTGGATCCTGCCCAATGACCCAACACACCATTCGTTTCATGGAACCAGGCCCATGCAGCACGGCGGGCCGGATTCTCTGACATGCCTTGTTTGATTGCCCATCCTATGACCTGGCCGGGTTTCCTCAAGTCCATCTCACGGAATTCTTCTTTGCTTGCAGTGAACGCAATCTCAATTGCCAAAGCATGTCTGCAAGCATATTCCCGGTCCTGCAGCTCATCAAGCATCCTCTCTTTCTCGTTCACAAGCTTTCGGAAAGCTTTTTTCTCCTTAGCATCAGAAGGTTCCTCGATAACGTGATACTTGCTGAAATCCTTCATGGCCGCATTTGCCTCATCACAACTTTTCAACCATGCTTCACATTCCCTCTTCAAGCAACGGTGTCGCTCCGACATGACCTTCTCACACGCTATGTTCATAGTCATGGATCGAATGTCCATCCTACATGAATATACGGGTTTAAGATGACATAGACCAAAACATAAAATAAATTCAGTAGAGTACAACACTCGGTTACTTGATATGACATACAACACCAAGTTCTTAATGAGTTCAAATGTTAAGGGTACAAGTCATAGTAGTTCAAATGACGACCAAGCAAAGGGTACATGTCATTATAGTCCAAATGACAAAGATTACATAGCCTCATGCAATTCTATGTGGCGTACGGTCCCGGGTTGCAACAAATGACATCATTTCTTTCTTTGACCCATGCCCAACGAGAAGCCCGCTTCTCGTCCGACGAGAATGGTTGGCGAACTAACCAATCAATGACCTGGCCATGATTTCCCATGTCTATCTCAGCATATTCTCCCCTTGTCGCACACAATGCAATTTGCATTGCAAGATCACGCCTACAATTTTGTTCCGCCGTCTTGAGCTTGTTCATCTGCCTCTGCTTTTTTTTTTTGATAAAATTTTCGGAACGGTCATTATTGAAATAATAATGTGAAAAGGCCCTACACTCTGCATTCAATGCATCAATGGCTTCCATCCACAAGTTCATCTTTTCCTCAATCAATTCGCGTTCACGGTTCGCCGCCGCCTCAGCAGAAGCTTCAAAGAAAACGAACGGTGCCATCCTACATTTCGAGAAGTTGCTATTAAAGTAACTTAGGTTTAATTGCTTTCTTAAGCCTAACCCAACCCCAATTATGTACACTAAGACTAGCACTAGATCTAGGTACACAAACTATTCTACGAGCAATTCTAAGCACATCATACATAAGGAAATCACAAACATAAACCTAAATGGATCATATGAATTGATTTGACCACATGAGCTAGGGTTTGCAACCAAATGAGCAAATGCAAACTAAACAAAGATATCAACCAATCAAAATGAGGGGAAATGAGAGAGCTACCTTGGGTAATGAAAATGGTAAGAATCCACCAGAGAAATCTCAAACAAATCAGAGAGATTTGGGAGGCTCTTGTGCTTTAAAGAGAGAGGGGGGAGACTTGAGCTCGGTGGATAGGTGAGTAGTGTGTGGCCTGAATGAGTGGTTGAGGAGAGGGGGAGGAAATATCCAGCCCCTCCCCACCTTATCCACCACCAAGGACCCTACCGCCAGAGGAGCTGGCGGTAGGCTTGAGTACCCTACCGCCAGAGCCCATGGCGGTAGACCCTTTTCCACGTCAGCACGCGCCGACGGCCGTCAGTCGCCGTCAAAGGGCCTACCGCCAGAGCTAATGGCGGTAGGACGTGCAAACCTACCGCCAACACCCCTGGCGGTAGGCAAAAGGGTCAGATCCCGAAATATTTTCAAATGGGGGTCAGATCCTGAATTTGTTAGCAAAAAGGGTCAAAACACGAAATTTTGCCACAGGAGGAGGATGAGGATGGTGTGCGTGCGTGCGTCTCTGCGGTTTGGGAAGGAAGGGTGATGTTGGGGGAGTGGGAATGGAGGAGCGAGGTAGGTGTATATAGTTGGAGACGGGGTCGGTGGGCATAGGGGTCCCGCGGGAAAACGCGTGGCCGCATCGGCATCGGCATCGGCATCTGGAGGTGTCGGCGTGTGCGGGCGATGGCGCGGTCTCGGCATGTCCCGGTGTCGGACTCCACCGCTGCCGAGCTGGAGTCAACCCAACCCCGGTCGTCCACAGCGCGCGCGCGCCTATCTGTCACGGCCGCATGCGCCCAGCGTCGCCAGACGGTGGCACGCCTGCGCGCACTGCTCGAGCAGCTCGCACGCGCGGCGCACGTTCCAGCGAGGAGGTCAGGCCAGCATATCAACGGCCGCAAAGCAGCTTTTCGCTAAGAGCAACTATGACGAGCTGACCTATTTCGTCCGCCCGCGATTCATTTGGGTCGGCACGGACAGAAAAGTCGGCCCAACGCGCCGACCCAAACGGACGCGAGAGTGCTTTTCATCTGCCTGCCGACCCATTCTCGACCCAATTTTAAGCCTGATTTGCGTTGGCGCGGACACGAAGCGAACGCGCGCGACGCGCGCCTACTCCTCCCCCGCCCAGCTAGTCGGTGGCACATTGGCCATCCTCTTCCACCCATATCGACAGTACGCCCGCCCCGTCGCCGCCGCCCCGCCCATTTTCCGGTGCCTCTACCGGTAGCCCGTGCCGACACACCTCCCCCAACGCCGCCACCTCCCATGTTGCCGGCACCACCGGCTCACAGCCGGGGCACCGAAAGCTTCCTACCCCACACTCCGACATCGCCGTGAGCAGGAATCCGCCTCCCCCGTCCCGACCAGCTCCTTCGTCCGACACTGCCCGCTGTCCTGACGCCGCCACGCTCGTCGGACGCCGCCAGGCCAGCTAACTCGTCCAGGGGAGGCGCACGTCTCTTCGTCGGCCAGCTCTTTCGTCAACGCCCGCAAACTGGTCGACAGTTTACCTCAAGGTACAAATGGACTCCGCCGACAAGTTCTTTTTCCATAATTTTCTGTGCGACTCCAAAGATTCCTCATCTGATGATGAGGAGATGCCGGTTGTCGGTGTCAAAACTGGCAGAACTCGGGGTAGGGGGTCCCGAGCTGTGGATTTTCGGATCAATGGTTACAGGAACAAAGTAGACAATGTGTTACCCAGGTTCGGGCCCTCTTGATGGAGGTAAAACCCTACGTCCTACTCTTGTTTATATTGATGATGGGGTATCGAGTACAGAGTTGATCTACCTTGAGATCATGAGTTGTGGTCTAAACCCTAATGATATGATGGATGTCATAATGATCTTGCATAGCCTGGCCTCGGCTTATATAATGTACCGGAGACCTAGGATAACAAGAGTCCTAGTCGGCTACGTTGGTGGAGAGGAGTCCTTGTCTTGATCATCAAGTCTTGCGGAATCTTCCTTATATGCGGCATGGGCTACCCGAAGTGGCCCATATGAGAGAACCGCCATGGGGGTCATCGGCCCGATCCAGATGGTCGGGAGACGACGTGGTGAGTACCCCCTAGTCCAGGACACCGTCAGTAGCCCCCTGAACCGGTCTTCAAGTTAGGGACGCTCCTCGGTTCTTCCAAACTTTTTTTCATCTTCGGTCGTCGGTCTTGAAAACTGGTTCAACAAATCTTCCCATCTTCGATCTTGAGGATCGCCAGGTGAATCCGAAGAGTTTACACGTCGGGTATCCGAGGAGCCCCTCTACGTTATCGGCCTTTACCAATGCCTTGTTATTTTTACGCCACACCTCGGGTTCGAGGTTTTCCCCGTGCGGCGGTGTCCTCTTGTGTCCGAGATCCAACGCCAAACTGCATCCAAGCTCCAATGCCAGACTGCATTCAAGGTGTCTTTTTGCAGCTGTGACGCCCCCGGCTCAATCGTGCACTAATCATACACGTAAATGCACACGATCAAGCCTAAGGACTCACGGGAAGATATCACAACACAACTCTAAAACATAAATAAAGTCATACAAGCTTTATATTACAAGCCAGGGGCCTCGAGGGCTCGAATACATAAGCTCGCATACAAGCGTCAGCAGAAGCATCAGATATCTGAGTACAGATATAAAAGAAAACATAGAAAGGCCCGTAAGAGGCGGGACAAAAGAAAACACTACGATCGAAAGGCGCAGGCCTCCTGCCTGGGACCCTCCGAACCTACTCCTGGTCGTCGGCCAGCTCGTAGAAGTAACCACCCTCGGGGTAGTAGTAGCGATCATCGATGGGGGTAGCTGTCTCAGAGGCTCCATCATCTGGTTGCATCAAAAGGGTATGGGGGAAAAAGAAAGCAAAGCAACCGTGAGTACTCATCCGAAGTACTCAGCAAGCAAGGATCTACACTACATATGCAATCATTTTCAAAGGAAGGCTGTATATGTGGACTGGGCTGCAGAAATGCCAGAATTGAGAGAAGGCCTAGTCCTATCGAAGACTAGCATCTTCAGAGGTCTTGCAGCATTAGAAGAGTGTAGATTAGTACCGTATAAAGTAGTAGTATCATTTAGTCTCAACCTCACCCAGAGATCCTTTCTCGACTCCCTGCGAGAAAGCAATCCCAGAGCCATACAGTCATCAACCTCATCCTGAGATCCCTTCTCGACTCCCTGCGAGAAGCAATCCCAGAGCCATAGTATCCAATTCTAGTTGTATCGACCGGGATACAACTCCGAGTGTCCGTTACCGAGGATCCGGCTATGCATAGATTAGTTCTTCCCTGCAGGGGTGCACCAACTTACCCACCACGCTCGCTTAACTCTGGCCGGACACACTTTTCCGGGTCATGTTAGACCTCGGCCAAACGACACACTGCAGCCCTACCTAAAGCTCAGCAGAGAGGTCCCCGCCGGTCTACATCCTAAGCACTCAGGGGTCTTGGGCCATCGCCCTGTGCACTCCGGGTCGTTGCGAGCAGGGTGGATAACAGCGCTAACGGCACGATCCGACCCGGCCGCAATACTGAACTGGACATTTGACAGAGCTTTCGGCTGATGCATACGATGCAGAGTACCCATATTTATTCCCGCGTGATGGTTAGTGCTATCGGGCCAGAGGCCCACTCATATCACATATCCAAACCGTTAGTACCTTGGGGTGCGGTAACGAGCAGAGACTCACGATCGATGTGACCCCGTCGCCCCGTCTCGAGGACTTGCGGCAAGGGCCAAGAATGCCTGGCCACGCCTCGTATTCATCACTCGGGCACCATACAGGCAACCCGTCTTCACATCACACGTGGGTACCCCTCAGGGTCGACCCGCCTTTCCAAGTAACAATAGTACAGTCCAAGTATCCGTGTGTCCATCACATCAAGGGAATCCGAGGTATCACCCTCGTTGGATTCCTACACGATGTATCCGTCGAGGTGAACTCGAAGGAATCACCCTCGCTGGGTTCACACTTGAGGTGTTTGTACGACGGCGTCGTTATCAGAAGTGGTGAAGGAGGAATCACCCTCGATGACCACGACCGATTAGCTACTCTACAGAGTTAACATCAGAAGTGCTACACGAGGTATCACCCTCGGCACTTGATAGTAACGCTGCAGTGTCATTACAACTAAGGGGGGTGATGTGCGGTGCCGGGGCCTGGTCTTCGATCCCGTTGATCGGGTCTTCTGATAATCCAGTGGGGCAGTCGGGATAAGTGGGGTCACTGATAGGTCTCTACCCAGCCTATACTAGACAGTTTAGGATAAGCAGATAAGGTTTCAACAGCAGGTTACAATAAATAGGCTATGCATCAGAGTAGGTAAAGCAGTAGCAGCAGCAATTCTAATGCAAGCATGAGAGAGAGAGAATAGGCAATATCGGTATGCTCAAGGGGGGGTGCTTGCCTGGTTGCTCGGCGGCAAGGGCAAGGTCGTCAACGGTGGCGTCGGGCTCCGGAGCTGCGTCGGTACCGGGAACTGCGTCGGGGTCTAACGAGAGAGAATAGAGGGAGGAAACAATAAATACAAGCAAACAGATGCAACACGATGTATGACATGGCAACACGCAGTGCTAGGGGTAGTCTAACGCAGTACTACACGTATCAGATGGAGCGGGAGAATATCTGACGATATTTCCCGGGTCTTTGGATTTATCGGACAGGCGATCCGGAGAGGGAAGTTCCATGTTCAGCTTGCTAGGAGCATGTGACAGATGAAAGGAGGGCATATTCGGATTCGTGGGATTTTTCTGATCAACTTTCATATATAAATTATTTTCATGGGAGTTACGGATTAAAAGATATGATTTTCTAAAGTTTTTATTAATTTCCTGGAATTTACTGGAATTAATTTAAATTCGAAATTAAATTGGAAAATGCTACGGGTACCCAGCTCTGTGTACACAGAGTGCACACAGTGGCTGACCAGTGGGCCTATTGACTGGGTCAAAGGTCCAGTCAACGGCCAGCCCACAGAGGCTGACATGTGGGGCCAGAGTCAAAGTCAACAGCCCAGTCAGCTGCTGACTGGGCTGACTGCTACAGTGGCAAACAGTGTAGGTGGGGCCTACCTGTCATAGACACAAGTACTAAATGGGTTGATTAATTTAGTTTAGTTAGTGGGTGGGGGCCACTGTCAGTGGGGTTAGTGGGTAGTCAAATTAGCCTAACCAATTCATTAGCGGTTAATTAAGCCAGCGGGACCCACCAGTCAGTGGGTCAATCCCACTGGTTTTAGAACGCGCGCGCGTGCACAGTGTGTACGCCGACGGCGAGCTACAGGAACGGCGGCGATAGCCGGAAACGGCGCTCCGGCAGCCAAATGGAGCGGCGCGAGTTCCTATCGAACCAGCGCGATGCGCTGCATCGAACCATGCCACGGGCGTGAGCTGAGGCGGACAAAAACGACGGCTACGACGAGCTCCCGCGGTGGCGACGGCTCGGCCTCGACGGAGTCGAGCCAACGGGGCTCGGGGAAGAAAGGGGAGAGGTTAGGGAGGACCGGGAGCTCACAGCGAGCTCGATGACGTGCTCGGGGAGGCTAGGGGGTGGCGGAGCTGGCGGATTGACGGCGATGGCAGTGGCGGCTGACGGTGAGGGAGACGACGCGGGCGGCTGCGGTGATGCATCCCCGCCCCGATCCAGCCGTGCAGGAGACGTAGAGGTCCGCGACGGAGCCGTTGGACGTGCTCCCAGGGCACGGGGTGGCCGGTGGGCACGTTAACGGCAAGCGGCGGCGACGAGCTCGTTCGGACGAGCTCAACAGAGAGAGAGGAGATGAACGAGGAGGGGAGTTGGGGGTGCTAGGGTTCGGGTGAGAGGGAGAGAGCGCTCTTATCTCCTCCCAGGCGAGCCCTGGGCCTCGGTGTCGATCGTAGAAGAGGGGGGGGGCAGTGCGGGCGCGCGTGTGCGGGCGACAGCACGCGAGGGGGGAGCAGTAGGTAGGGGATGACCGCGGTGGGCTGGGCCTGGCTGTTTGACTAGAGCCCAGCCACAGCGGGCTTTTTTTTCCTTTTCTTTCTTTTCTCTTTTCCTTTTCTGTTTTTATTCTTTTCTGCTTTCTGTTTTGCAAAATGTGTGGCACCCAAATGAATTTTGTAAAATATATCACCTGGTCCATAAATCACAGTGCAACATACCCTATCACCAAAAATTAGTTTGGGGTATTTATCATTTCATATTTATTTTATATTTATTAATAGGTTATTAAATATTGTTTTCAGCCACTGTTTGAGGATGTTTAAGTCACTTATCCAATTTCAATAAGGTTGGTTACAATTTTATCATTGCCTCCAAATTATTTGCTATTTAATAAACATTTTAGTTTCTGGATTTGAACAACTTTTATTTGCACTTTCATTTTGAATTTCCATTTGAATTTGAATTTGAAAAGGGATATGATCCAAACGATGTTTAGGCACTGTTGATCATGATGACATGGCATTATCAAAAGGGGATTACTGTGGCTAACCACTGGGGGTGTTACAGCAGCCGAGCTCCAACGCCGGACTGCATCCAAGCTCCAATCCCGGACTGTATCCGAGCTCCAACGCCGGACTGTATCCGAGCTCCAATGCCGGACTGTATCCGAGGTGTCATAGATCACCTTGGCTCGAAATAAATTGAAGGAGTTCAGCCGAGCTTAATGCCGAAAATGCCCTCTATGGAGCCAGCCACTTGTATCCGAGCTTTAAGCCGGATTGCATCCGAGGTGGTGCACTACCTCGGGTATGGGCTGATTTTTTGTGAATATATTTTTCTTGATTGGTGCAATTTATTCTGTGCCGAGATATATAACCAGTAGCCCTCAAGGTGTGTGTCGGTCTAAAACCCGAGATGCACTAGAAGGAAAACATGAAACCGCTGATCCCAGTAGCCCCTGAGACTCAGATTGATTCACGAAATCGGCCTGAGGATCAACTCCTAGCTCGGCAGCATACGTAGGAATAGAAACGCGGTGTAATATATTAGGGAAGATAGTGATCGGCAGACGGGCCCTTGAGAGAGGGTCTCGAGAAGTCACCGTAATATATTAGCTTGATACCGGATAAGTTCCAGATGGCACCTATTGTTGCCCGAAGACGCGTTTTTCCATAGCTCGGTCAAGCCGAACACTGGGTACTTTGAATTTTCTGCATTGAATTGGCAATGCAGTAGCCCCCGAGCCACTGGTCGGGTGGCAACACCAGATCAGGGGATCGATGTACCCCGTTAATGGCTTTTAAGTGAGAAGCGCGAAGCCCAGTAGCCCCCGAGCCTTAATGTGGGCACGGGTGGCCGAATTAAGGATCAATATCCGGAGTAAATTGACTTTAATCACAATTTATGTGTAATGATTCTATGTATCCAAGTGCTCTACATCATTAATGCTCGGATCCGCATTGTACAGAACTTTGTTGACCGGCCATCGGCTCCAACCTCCTCGGCCAGTAGCCGGGGAGTGTTTGTCCTACTTTATAAAGCCTTTATAAGGGCAAAGATTTATGGAAACAAGGCAATCCATCCATACAGTTTTATAAACAAAGGTACACGGAGAGGTATGTTATATTACTATTTAACGTAAGAAACATCTTCCAAAGAAAATAGTCCCGCTATTGGTTCATTTCTTTGGGTTGTCATGCTGACCATGATCACCAAACCTCACCTCCGATCAATGTGGGAGAAAAATATTGAGGATTTAGTTTGGGAAAAGTTCCCGAACTCTATGGTCTTAATGAACCGAAATTTTCACTTCCGTCGTTGCCGACCAATTATATCCTTTAAGATGGCTAGCTTTCGGCTTCACCCAGTCTGAGGTACTAACTCGGATGACCCGGTAGTAACAATCACAGAGGTACTCCCTTTACCGCCTAGCTGAACGATCGGGAACGTAGGGGTAAGCACAGGAGCCAGGCAACCCAGCTTGGCGAAAATCTTAAGTCAAATTTTATGCATATTTATGGCTTTATAACGATGATTACGGAAGGCAGCGCTTGTATATTGAATACAAACGCTGATGATATATGTTTATTTTGACTCCTGTTGCGACCGTTTATCATTTGAAAGTGGCCCATCATCGGCTTCTCCCCCTTTGTAGATGCTACGCAGGGTGTTTCCGTACTAACAAGACAACCCTTAGCCGACGTCTCGGTGCCCGGAGGCGGTTGTGTTAGCAAAAATAAGGCAATCAGATATGCAGGCTTTATAACTTTCACTTAGTCATAGGAGTTTAAAGTTGGGAGGCCAGTTACTAGCCCCCGATTAGTGTTCGGCGTCAGCCGAGGTCAAGCCATTAACACTTCGGCCAATGTTATGAAAGGCCCGTCGTTTAACACGGGGTGACCTCTATCGATCTATAGTTTGACACAGTCATCGGATCGCTGACCAGTTTACGCTCATTGTGACAGTCGGTTTTCGGCTTTCTCCACTGAGGCGCTTAACCATTCGAGCTGGAAGCACAATCGCAGTGGTTCTCCCTTTGCACACCTAGCCGAATAAAGCGGAACGTAGGAGGCAAGCACGGGAGCCCGGCAACCCAACTATTGACCGAAGACACAATTCGAAACTGATGCATATAATGCAATATCCGAGAATGTTTTGCCGAGGAGTCCATGGAGTACCTTGGCTTTTGGTGGGTTCGGCTCTAGTTGCAGCCCCGCGTTGATATTGCCGAAGCTTTAAAGATGTTCGGCGTTGTACTGCGAGACTTATGCTGGAGACACATAAATAGGTTAAAAGTGTCATAAGCTTGGAAAACAAAAAAAAATCAGTAAAAACTTTACGTCCGAACTAAATCAAGTTTTTTGTGCCAATCCGAAATCGGTCTTAAAAAAATTTGTGCTTCTGTCGTGTTTTAACATGACACATCCGATCTCTACTTCAAGTAGGCCAGCCTTTGGCTTCAACCTCCTTATCCCGAAGGCGGAGTGCTTCTTCGAGGTTAGTTTAGCGAACTAAACTCGAGCGGCTTGAGAGAGAAACTAGGATATCCAGCTACTGACCATACACTCGAGTCGAAAAAAGAGTGGTAGAAAAAGACATTGCAATGACTTAGAAGAAAACACTTATTATAAAACGGCTCATATAAATTTTAAGAGCCCCCAGTTAACCTAGGACAAGAAGTGTTTTTAATAAACAATGCTTTTAACAAATAAATTTTAACATAAATATAATGCTTGGTCTAACCGAAAAAATTAAGAATTGAGGAAATTTGAGCATGAAAGCGACTTAGCTAGTTAGTGTTTTCGGTGTTGCTGACGAGTCCGGGCTTGTGGCGGGACGAAGACGTAGTCCTCGGCCTGGTCGAGATCCCAGCCCCCAAGCCCGAGGTGAACGAGCGAAGAGCTCGGCTTGACGAAGTGGCGATGCAGCAATGGTCGATGCGGTGAAGCGAAGCCCCCGGTCCAGCTAACATGACGAAGTTGGTCGGCTAGTGACGCCGAAGTCCCCGGAGTAGGTTGATGACGAAGCCCCCGGTCTAGCCTAGGTGACGGAGCATGTCGGTAAGGTGACGTTGCAGTCCCCATACCCGCCGAGTTGTCGAAGCAGGTCGGCGTGATGGACATAGGCTTGAAGAAGCAATAGCGCGGCGATGCCGACGCAGGTCGAATCTTGTGACACGGTTGACGCCGGCCTGATGAAGTGACCATGCGGCGATGCCGGTGTGCCTGCTCCGTGTAATACATATGGCGATGATGTTGGTGATGATTTAGCCTTCACGATGCCGAACTCTTGTTTGGCTTGCCGAGATGATGTTCTGATAAGGTTGGGCTCGGCTCGATGAAGCGACGACCAGTCTGGCGCAGGTCGGCAGCCGTGCAGCAACGTTGTTGGGCTGGTTTGACACCGGCGCGGCGGTGACGATTATATTGAAAAAGGCTTTAAAATTAGTGGGATGTATTTGAGAATAAAACACAATACCCCATACAAAACTTCCTTCAAAAAGGATGCCCGAAATCCCGTTCATAAAAAAGATGAACTCGGGTCATATTCGTTCTCGCGCAGAAAATAGATCTGAAAATCGATGCGCTCATCGGAGGTTTCCCGGAGTTTGAACGGTCGGATCGAGCTGTAATTTTGAGGGGTGGTAGATATAGGAATTCCGCAGCCGATTAACGGTTTGGATCTTCCAAAGGAAGTCTGAGCTAGATGCTGGACACCACGCTCCAAACTCGTCCGGATTCCCGTCCAGATTCGACAGGGCTCCGGTATGTCAGAGATCGGCGGAGATTGCTCCATCGGAACGCGACGAAATTTTACAGGGTTGTTGTAGACTCAATTCCGCACAATTCCACCGAAGGAATCGTCAAAGCGATGCTCGAGGAGGCGGTGGCAGCGGATACAAGTTCGCTGTCTGGAAAAATAGCACGGTCGCCCGACGGCAATGTTGACGTTGAGCACCCGAGCTCCATGGATGATTCCTCCATGATCATGATAGAGATCGGAGTTGATGTTGATGAAGGCCCTCGTCCGAACATGATGATCGGAGGCAGGGCACGGTCCTCGGTCGAGCCAAGGTGACCAGTCGAGCCGGCGACGAAGATGCCGACGTCGTAGTTGATTTGCAGGCGAGCCATTGATCCTTTGCCGATCACACAGCGGAACTCACAATGAAAGCACCATTGTCGGTGTCAAAACCGGCAGACCTCGGGGTAGGGGGTCCCGAGCTGTGGATTCTCGGATCAATGGTAACAGGAACGAATGAGACAATGTTTTACCCAGGTTCGGGCCCTCTTGATGGAGGTAAAACCCTACGTCCTGCTCTTGTTTATATTGATGATGGGGTATCGAGTACAGAGTTGATCTACCTCGAGATCATGAGTTGTGGTCTAAACCCTAATGATATGATGGATGTCATAATGATCTTGCATATCCCTATCGACTAGCCTCGCCTCGGCTTATATAATGTACCGGAGACCTAGGATAACAAGAGTCCTAGTCGGCTACGTTGGTGGAGAGGAGTTCTTGTCTTGATCACCAAGTCTTGCGAAATCTTCCTTGTATGTGGCATGGGCTACCCGAAGTGGCCCATGAGAGAACCACCATGGGGGTTCTCGGCCCGATCCAGCTGGTCGGGAGACGACGTGGTGAGTACCCCCTAGTCCAGGACACCGTCACCGGTTGCTGTGTTGGTCCATGACCACCTTAATAGGCAGCTGCCGTTATTCCAGGGCTCGATCCCAGGGCACATTCTGGCGTTGAATCGCAACCGTGAGAGCGGTCATTTGCTTCGATGGAAGGACTACTTTGACACAATCAACCCGTTGTTCAAACATCAGAAATTCCGGCGGCGTTTCCGTATGGCTAAGCATGTTTTCAACCATATTAGAGAGGGTGTGGTCGAATACAATGATTATTTCGAGTGCAAAGAGGAGGATGCCTTTCAAAAGATTGGCTTCTCATCTTATCAGAAATGCACCGTAGGCCATCCGGGTGCTTGCATATGGAGTGCCCGGTGATCTCATTGATGAGTATGTCCGTATGAGCGAGTCTACGTGCCTCCATGTACAGGTTCTGCAGGGCTGTGATTGATGTGTTTGGCCCTGAGTACTTGAGAGAGCCGACTACTCAAGATAGAGCCTGCTTGTTGGCGATGAATGCCAGCAGGAGCTTCCCAGGGATGCTTGGCAGCATAGACTGCATATGCACTGGGAGTGGAAGAACTGACCTTCTGCCTGGCAAGGGCGGTATAAGGGCCATGTCAGCTTGCACTGTCATACTTGAGGCCGTGGCCTCACAAGATCTCTGGATCTGGCATTCTTTCTTCGGCACGGCCGGATCATACAATGATATCAACGTGCTTCAACGCTCGCCGGTGTTTGCAAGGCTTGCCGAAGGCAACAGCCCGCCGGTGAATGTTACCATCAACCGCCACAACTACGACAAAAGATATTACCTAGGTGACGCTATCTATCCTCAGTGGACCACTATCATGAAGACAATCCACAACCCTGCCGGGGAGAAAATAAAAAGATTTGCCCAAGAGCAAGAGAGTGCTAGGAAGAATGTCGAGCGTGCCTTTGATGTTCTGCAATCTCGATGGGGTATCGTTCGGTATCCTGCTAGAACTTGGAGCACCAAGAAGTTGTGGGAGATAATGACTGATTGTGTGATCATGCACAATAAGATCGTAGAGGATGGGCGTCCGAAACATATCTACAATCAAGGGTTTCAGTTTCAGGGTGAGAATGTTGTGCCTGAGCATGGAGGAGTAGCGGCAACGTTTGCACAGTTCACCCAATTTCATCATGAGATGCGTGATTGGAAAACTCACATGCAGCTGCAAAATGATTTGATTGAACATATGTGGGATCATGTTGGCAACCAGTAGATGTATCTTTTTTCCAAATGTATTTGAGATAATTTAATTTTTATCCGGCTTGTAAACTATGCTAAATTTATTATGCTATTTTTGTTTGCTTGTGAAACTATGCAAAATGTCTGTATATTTGCTAAAAACGGCGGCCAGCCGGCCACGCCGGTAAATATGAGTCGGCGCGTTGAACGCACTGCCGACCCAAATCATAAACAAGACGGATACTGAGTAGACAGCCGAGGCAAATAAACAAAAAGCATACAAAATCACCGTCCCGATTGGGCATGCTCTAACCACGTCGGACCGTTGCTGCTACTCCAACCCGTCATCAGCTGGAGCTGCGGTGCAGAGTGAGTGTCTGGGCTTGATTGTGCGTTGCCATGTCATGCCACATGCTGCTGCCCACCAGCCCCGTCTCCACCGTCCGTACGGATCAAAGCGACGAGCGGGGTCCGACCGTCTCGCTCCCTGTACGGCACTACGTGCAAACCAGGAGCGGCCACTCCTGAGATTCCCACTGGTGCTCGCTGACTCGCGGCGTGCTGCACAGGTCGCACCACACAGCTTTTGAAAAGGAAAAGTCGTACTGCTCCAATGGGAAATCTCTAGTAAGTGCACGGACGCACGAACGAACCAACCGGCGCGATCTTTCTTTTTGTTCGAAGAACGTGAACAGGGCAGCGTGATTAGTGGGAGGCTGTTTGCTGCTCCATCCTGATCCTGCGTCCAATCCGGCAGGCATTCGCCACCATTAAAGGAAAGGTAAGCATGTTTACCCGTCCATTTCATCCACCCGTCCCCGGTTTAATCGCGGGAATGGCGTGGGCTCGCTGTCGCTCTCGCCGGGATCTCACTGCTTGCCGCTAGCTAGACACTGAACTTGAAATGCTGCTCCCTTTACTCACTGACTGTGACTGATGCTACGAGCAGGACACGCCAGGCACTGAAGCCAACATGACTTATTAAAGATAGATTAGTAATTATTATTATTAGTATGAGTATTAGCGTTGGCTGCCGTCGTCAGTGCAGTCTGATTAGCAGTTTAGTTTACTCGGAGGAAGATCTAGAAGAGATCGCCGTGCCGTCGGCTAGTCGATCGCCGGGTGCGCGAGCTGCCGCCAGCCTTTTAGGCCCGGATTTGTGATTTATCTCCTCTGTTTTATTCCTCCGCTCGGGTGGAGATTCTGCTTCGATTGCAAGTGATCCTTCCTCTTTTCCTTCACCGCGAGGGAATGGAATTACGAATCTCTTTTCATCGCTGATGACTGACCGAAAATGACGGACCGGCGGACGATCTTTAATTAGTGCTCGCGCGATCGATCCCCTCAAGATTTATTCCTTGTTTTTGTGCAGACAACAGGCGACACACTTTCTTACCGTCGCCTTCCGGGGTCTTTTGGCCGACGAGGTACTGTTATTATTTACTGATTTGTACATGATCGTAGATTCGTAGTAGCATGTTCTCGCTGTCACGGAGGCAGGCAAGGGGGGCAGCACGGATCGTAGGCGACAATTACTTGATGTCGTGATCCCTCCTCGACGACGACGATCGACGTACCCGTCCGCTGACCCCGAGCACGGGTCCAAATGCGTGTTCCAAACACGACCAACCGCGCTGGGCAGGCAGATCTTCCACGCCGCCGGCTCCGGTGTCCACCGCTGCGGTGGACCAATCGATTCAAAGACGCTCATCGCTCATCGAGCTTTTTCCCTGCAAATCATCTTGCAGATTTTCCAGTAGCACCAGGTCTCTGTAAATCAGTGGATTCTGAATACGGCACACGGCACTGCACACGGGGAAGCACACAGAGACAGAGAGCACGTAGTGATCCATACTATTATACTCGTCCCACCAGAACCAGATCGATCGCCACGCGAAAGCTGAGCAATGTTGACGGGTTCGGCCAGTTTGTCAGCGCTGAAAAATACGCCATGGAAACCGCTCGCCAGCTGACTGACTGTACTGTACCGATCGACTAAACTACGTGCAGTGGCAGTGGCAGCGATCGAGACGACGACATGCACATATGATATGATATACTACTACGATCGTACCGCATGGACGACAGCTCACTGCTTTTTCTCTCGACCCTTCCCCTCTCTTCTCGGCTACAGTAGAAGAGGGCGACTGCGAGGCGACTTCGAGGTTCCGCAGGCGAGACCGGTGGTCCTCTCCGGTTCCGGTGGCTGTGTAGGCTTCCGGAAGGGGGGAGGACCCTGGTGCTCTGCGCGGTGGTGTATATAGGCCTAGGGTTAGGAGGGTGTGTCTCCAGCGCCGTCACCGGAGCGGAGGAGGTGATGGTGAGAGGAGTAGAGGTCGGCCCGGCTTTTCCCCGCCCGTTTGGCGTCGTTGGTGGCGCCGGCGAAGAGCCAGGGGTCTTTTGGAGTGCGGATCCGGTTGTGCGGAGTTCGCAGTGGTGGATCTCGTCGGCGGGAGCTGCGCTGGCTTCGGTGGTGGCGACCGACGCGGCGACGGATGTTTTGGGGTTCGATTTTGTGGCTTGCAGGTACGACGCTTGGTTTGCTCTCTTCTCCGTCCGCGATGGTGGTTTGTATGGCGTCGGCCTGTGGCTCGGATCGGTGAATCTGGTTGCCCGGAGGCTGGTTTTTGGACCTGTTTCGTCTGCGTCGTCTTCGGCGGTAGGCGGCGGATCTGGAGCCAGTGCTCTCCGGGGTTCTGGGTTCGGGTTGCTGTAGACAACCGGCGGCTGCGGAGCCAGGAGGGCGAGGTGGTCGGAGCTGCTGCTCTGCTCTGGCGACGGCTGGAGCTGGTGGCTGCTTCGTGGACTTGGATTGACCCCGGCCGATGCACCGGAACCCGCCCCTGGTTCCCGCCTGTTGCGGGACCTTTATGCGGCTCACAAAGCCCTTCGATAGCGATGGTGCTCCTGATGCCCTTGGTTGCATGGCCGGCGACTCTTCCTGGCGATGGCGTCGACAGAGTTTGTGCAGGCGTACTTGTGGTAGGAGATGAACAGAGACCCAGAGACCTGTTTGCAAGTTCTGATTTCTTCGGGGTGCTTTGTCAGAGATTGGGGGGGCAGCTGTTCTGGTTGTTTCAGTGCAGTGGCGGATCTAGGATTACACTGAGGGGGGTGCCACTAAAAAAAAAAAAATTTGCTGCGCAAAGCTCACAATTTAAGTGTAATGCAAACATCGCAAATTCACATATGGTAACAACTATGAAAATGTCGAAAACATACATGGTAATTACCTTGTTTGACTACACCAGACTTGCACACGCTTTTTGTTCTGGAGCAGTCCCCTGTTCTTGAGTGTGCCCTTCAGTAGCCTCTTCTACTAGAGCATTAAGAGCAGTAGCCACCGGTCCTATTTTTTGCACATTTGCTTCATGCTTCCGAAATAGGGACATTATGGCATTATCTTTCTTCATGTTTCAATAAATCTACATAACAAATGATGAATAATTAGACAATAGCTTGCTGCTAGGTAAAGCAAATAACTAGTATCATCATTAGTCAGTACAGAGCACCACTTCAAAGGAAATTAAAAAGGAAGATAAGAACTACTCATACTATATGCCAAGCAACATCCATCCAGTTCAGAAGAAAGCATAGCTAATATCAAAAGTTCAGAACCATATGACTGAAACTCGGGATTACAGGAGAATTGCTTTCACCTGACAGCGCAACAAGAGCAACCAGTAATATACATACGCATTAACACTAGAGCTAGCTCAATTTACACTAGGACTACTCCGGTTATCAACATAAAGAGGCGAGAGGCCGAGAGGCTCAGACCTCGAGTCAGAGGCGAGAGCTCCAAGCCTCCAACAGGAAGTGAGGATGACCGCCGACCGCCCGACCGGCCACCCGCCAGCGGCGCAGCCGCAGCGCCGGTCGACACGCGCCCACGGCCCCACGCCGGTCGCCGTCCCCGCCGCCGCGAATCGGCGAAGCTAGGTTTCGGTCTATGCCTCACTGTGGTGAATCGATTCGTCCAGCTCGCTCTGTTGTGACCGTGGCGTTGTAGTGTCCAGCAGTTCCCAAAAGGCCAAAACGTGAACATGGGCCGCTAGTGAGCTTTAGGAATGGATGGGCTGCTCACAGATTCGTAGTTTATACCTCAAACAAATACCAATTTAGCATTTTTACACCTCTAATACATATAAAACTAGAGTAATTATTACTAGGTAAAAAAAAATCTGTATTTTTGCAGGGGGTGCCATGGCACCCACGGCATCCCCACTGGATCCGCCACTGTTTCAGTGCTGCAGTTATGTATCTGTGCTCGTATTTGTACTGGCTACGTTTGTGTATGAATGAATACGAGTGGTTTTCTAAAAAAAAAAACGATCGTACCGCATGGGTTTTAGTTTAAGTGCCCAGGCGAGACGACATCCGATCCCATCCCATGAGGCATGCATTCCCTCGTAATCGAGTGCCCCCCAAAGACTTCCCGTGTCACCCCGATGACGATGGGGCCCAGCCGGCACTCGATTGCCTCCACTAAACACTCAGTAATAACCTAATCTATTGGTCATGGACTATGTATGGATGGATCATGGATAGGTAGATCTTGACCTGTTCTTGCCTAGCTAGGTCAGGGTCCACTGGAAAGTTGAAAAGGGCTTGAAAGTAGTGTATATGCCTGTTGAAATGATCTTTATCTAATCCAGTCATGCATCCAGGACGCAGTCCGCATAATAAAGCAGTTTGATCGTGTACCGATCACGTAAACAGTCAGCAAGCACTTTCCGTACAGGGAAAGGTAGTAAATTCAGTTAGTATTATGCTAATGGACATAATAACATCTTTGTTTCTGACGACGTTTGAACCGCCTTGGCATGGCAGCATCTAGCTGAAAACGTACGTCCGTGTTCAGGTCAATCTTTCCAGTCCTGCTGACCACGCAGCCGCAAGAGATATAGACACTACGTACGTACTACTACTCTAGTGGGTGGGCAATTTGTTTGGTATGAGCTGGAAAATCAACCGATTTATGATGGCATCATGATCTCACCTTTCCGTAAGCACCCACCGTACAATTGTTTAACACTTCCACGCCAGATCGATCCCGCTTATTATAGTAGAAAAATCTAAAGCTCTTCATGTGACACTACACCGTTTGACTTGTGCCACCTGCTCCTCATCCACTAGCATCGGTCATACGCGACCCAGAATAGATGTACTACGAACTGGGAACTGGTCTAGCTAAGGTCCAAGGACAAGGACACAGTTGAGTTGAGATTAGCTAGGCGAGCATTATTAATTAGTGAAACATATACTAAACAGTTGGTTCCTATCACATGCCAATGCCATGCCACCATGCACGACGGACGGATTCCTTCAGGTAAGGTAACATTAGTATGATAGTACTCCCTCCGTCCCAAAATAAGTGACTCAACTTTGTACTAACTTTAGTATAAAGTTAATATAAACTTAAGTCACTTATTTTGTGACGGAGGAGTAATATATAATATATCATCTGACGATGCTCTTGGAGTATCTCCCTGTCGCTTACAGTAATTCCCTTTGACATCACGTGGAACAACAACATCCCCATCGATCCTACCCCGGCCTAGCTAGCTAGGTCAATGCTCGCTCGTTGGGCCTGGGTAGGGTATGCCCCAGAGCTTTGTTCTCTGCGTGCCACTGACTGATTGAATCTCACTATCCAAAGCTAGCTCGTGTTCAAATTTCAAACCCCCTTCTGTCTTGTGCACGCACCGTGACACAAAGTGCACACAGCAGTTAAACTATGCATGTTCGTCCAGCTGCTCATCGCCTGATCTGTTCTTCTTTTTCAGATGCATGGACATGGTGAGAAACGGAAGGAGCGTGCACCGCCGTGGAGGCATCATTGCGAGCGCGATGCAAAATAGTGGCATGTTGCGATGGCCTTTTGACTTCGGCCGTAGGGCTGAGCTACCGTTTGTCCTATCCCATGGATGCCTCCTAGTCCTATCCCACACAGTCAGGAATCTGGCAGTAGTATTTCTCAAAAAAAAAAAAAGGAATCTGGCAGTAGTAGCTGGACGTGCTTGTTGGTTTCCGGGAGGTCAGATGCGTGCCTTTGATTCCTCCCGTTTTACCAATAGAATAGTCGCAGGCATAGCTAAGGACCAAACTGTTTGTGGTGGCAGCGAGGCTCGCTTGAATGCTAGGCTGACTGGTTGCTGCTCAATTTCATGCATACGCATGCGTATGCGTACGCGTACGTGCCGTTTGTTAGCCTGTCAGCCGTGTCAAATGTCAACGGGTTGAACCTTTCAGCGTGCCTGCCCCGTCTGACGGATACGGCACTGTATGCCACGCCATCTGCAACGAGATAAGATCGCACTGCACTGCACACCATCTGTGCCGAGTTTCTATTCTGGTAGATTATCAGTCTTGCTAAGTCTCAGTCGACTGAGACGATTCTACATTG
This sequence comes from Thinopyrum elongatum, assembly GCA_011799875.1. NCBI lineage: Eukaryota > Viridiplantae > Streptophyta > Magnoliopsida > Poales > Poaceae > Thinopyrum > Thinopyrum elongatum. The sequence continues at coordinate 100,472,053 of CM022298.1, forward strand.
AGTTTCGTGCAATTTTTTCTTTCAGTTTTTTCTTTTTCTATCTTGCATGTTATGTCATTTGATTAAGACTTAGTTAAATCTCAGTCGACTAAGACCTAGCCACACCCAACTCGTATAACAACGCCCGATTCATATTTACAGGATCACACACACCCATTGCATATTTACATCCACATCGCCATTTCAAACCAATGCTGCCTTCCAACTCTGCTTTCACCGTTCGACAGATATGCCATTTTACAGCTTTCACAGATTTTGTTCACAACGAGCAAGGTTCAGATTTTACACGATGGGAGACCATTTATTTACTTTTATATACTTGGAAACTTGACAAGGATGAAGTCGCAGTGTTTCACCCGGCCCAGATACTATACACCTGCAGTCACTGCTTCAAGCCTCTTCCAGAAGCCTGTCTTTAGCCGCACAGACGCCTCTCTGCAGATCGAGGTATTTCTGCACTGAAATTTCCGAAAAAGCCTCAAGCTTCTCCATGAATGTCACGAGGCCCGACCGTAAATCGGCACCGGCATCATCTCTGGGAGGGGCATCTACTCCCTCCGTCTCCCCATTTAACGTCCCATCCAGGTGTTTATCCGAATGGCGTGGCAGATGGCGGCTTATACCCGCGACGAGGCCCTCGATGGCCTCTTCCAGGTCCCCGGTTGGCAGATCGTCCAGCAGCTTCATCCAGGTCTCGCACGCGGCGAACATGGGCGCGACGGCGCACTCCGTCAGCGAGACGTCGACGGCTGCGGCGTTCTGCTTCCTGGAGCTCTTCCTCTTCCTCAGAGGTTTCATACACTTGTGCAGCCACTGGTTGAGGCTGTGCAGGTAGGCCTTGTGGGACGCGACCCAGTTTCGGAGGTTTGAGCGCAGTTTGCCGAGCTCGACTGTGAGGAGAAGGGCAGCTTGGCGTTGAGGCTCGGAGTTCAGTGGCATTTCTAGTTTGCAGCTGCTGGACAGTGACTTGATGATCGCGTGTTGGCGCCGATGGCACTGGAGCATGGTTGCCCACATCATGGTGAAACTGCGGGAAAAGCACATACTTCATCAGATAGTGCACATCCAGGTCCAAATTATGATGGACTGCATACTGATCTGCCATGGTCTCGCAGTGCAAATTTTCCTATGAAAAATTGAAATGGACGAAACATACCTCTCGATTAGCTCATCCAGCTGTGGTTGAAGCTCTTTATCCCTTAGATCTTCTATGTTCTTCGAAATGAAGTCTATTTTCTGAATAGCCACTAGGATTCTGGAGTGCAAGTCTTTTACTGCAGCACGGGTAAAATCGGTGATGATTTGTTTTTTCCCTCGCGACTCCTGGTCTCTCAGTTGTTTACATTTCTCATCATACTTCCTGCAGATGGAGCTGCTGGCCTGAAAGCAGAATCACACTTAGGGTTACCAAATGGCAACGGGCCGCATAACTGCAAGTCATATATGGAAGCTTTAGTAGTTTCGACCTTTTACGTTTCAGGACACTAGTAAATTTTGGCTGCATGCAATTGTCTCTTCCACTATCTAAAAAGAATTAAGTGACATCTGAAAAAACGATACAATTACAAAAAAAAATTTGACAATGGAGTGCTATTCTCCATAAACAAGTACAGTATTTTGTACACGAAATGCAGTAGAGAGTTCCAGTGAAAGCAGTCACAACTCACAATAGTTAGTCTTAAGAATCAAGATATATTTCATTATGCTCAAAAGGAAGGGGAAAAGGGACTGCTGCAGGCAAACAGAAATGGGGAACATGCACCAATATTGAAAGCGTGCACATTGAGTGGCAAGCTATTACCTTAACTTCATCATAAAGCTTTGTTTCCCATGCATACAATCTATCTAGCGTTGATGTATGGATGTCAAGAATAGTCCCAGGAGGATTCGTGGATGGCGACAGTTGTGAAGACACTGATCTATGCCAGGTAAGGTACTTTATCTCAGCTTGAGGAGGAGCTGCATTAAACCATCCTGCAGTAAATTATTTGTCACCATAAGAAAAGAGCGCGTCTGCTGTTTTACAACAGAAAAATAAAAAATGCTGAACAGAAAATAACAGCAAGGTCAATTGTCTGGGGAGTGTCTAGCATATGAAACTGATCTCAGTTTTTTTTTCTGAAAAAAGGAAGGGCCTCCCCTTCCGATTTCCATTAAGAGAAGCCACACGGTTCAGAGCCTAAATACAAACTACCACTACTGAAAACGAAAAGAAGACAAAAAATGATCTCAGCACAATAGTAAGGAAAATCCAATAACCACCATAACAAAAATGCACAAACTAGACGAAGTTCAAAATTATAGATATGGTAATAACTTAAATAGCAGCATTAATCAGTTACTCACAGAAATCAGTTACTCACAAAAAAATCAGTTACTCACCCGCAAAAAAAAAAAATCAGTTACTCACAGAAATGCTGCTGAATATATTTGTAACACATGAACATGACATTACTGTACACTTGAGTAAAAAGAAATTAAACTAATAGTGACAAAAGAGATAGCTTACGTTCAGGAACAGAAACTTCCTCCCTGCAGCAAACAAGGAATGTCGCAAGAAACTTTGATGCCTTTGATCCATGTGCTGCATCAATTTGTTTTTTAATAAATGATAAGAGAGGCTGGAAAATGGATCACACAACACAAATGTACGTTACTTGACATATCTAACCTATTTCTTCAGGTAGTAGAGGGCGGAACTGGATTTTATCTTCTTCCAGAATCAATGGAACTTGTTTTCCAGAATCACATGCCCTAAAGAATAATACCTCAATCTGTTTCATGCATGAAGATAAGTCCTTCACCACATTCCTTACACCAGGAAGATGTTCCTTGGAGTCCATAGGGTGAGCAGCCGCAGATGATGGCACCGCATTAACTGGGGGGATGGCAGGCATTTCATCATTTTCATTCGTGATAGCATCTATTATTCTCCTCTTGCCTTTGAGTCTGTTTGCTGAAGCAAAGTTTTCTGAAGAGGCATGATGTGCGGTAGACTGTTCTATTATAGTATTGTCACCAGACACGGCATTGGGTTTCTTGTACACCTGTGCCGAAGTTTCAGTGGACGGATTGCCAAAACCATCTTCTGACTCCGCAACATGACCCTCCTCATTTGCATTTGCAGGAGACTTCTCTCCTTCAAAACACTTCGTCAGAAGAGACCCCGTGTCTCTAAGTGATACAATATAATCACGGTGAGCACATGCAAGCGCACATCTTCCATCAAGTGCCTCTCTAACAAAACGCTTCCTCTCCTGGCATAACACAAGGACCTTGTCGTCTTCAATCATAGAAGACGCCACACCCATGTTCAAGTGCAAGAGCAGGAAGAGCCAACCGAGCACAAAGTTTCACAGAGGTTACCAGGGCATGCAAATTGAAGGATATCCACCGAGGTTAACTGTAGGATCGCTGGCTGTCGTTGGCAACGGCAAGTAGTGGTGTTTGGATGATGCAGTCCGCGCTTCGATGCTGCAACAGTTAAAAAATCCTACTATTAACAAATTTAACAAGAGTGGTATATTCAGTAAGTGACAAGACACCCCTAAAAAAGTTTAGTGCAATACATTCAATGATCTTTATCCTGAAACCAAAATTTCATCATGTGAAACATATCGCCTATGTCTGTTCCCTCTGTAAAAGCGGATTGACCACTGTCACATGTTTGGCTGAAAATGAATCAAATTGAAGGCATCCTAACTGAAATGCTAGAATTGAAAGCAAAAGACAGAGTATTCTCTACCTTGTACTCCCTCCGTCCCGACTTGCTTATCTAGTAGATACATCCGTATCTAGAAAAATCTAGGACAAGTAATTTGGGACTGACGTAATACTATTTGTTAGAATTGAACTGATTATCATGGAACAGTACCAGATGGTAGCGTTCAACGGGCGAAAGCAGAACTATAGCACTGTAGTTTGCATCAAGACCCAACATTCATCACTGAAAATCCACACAACTATGCAGTGCTAAGCTAGACAGCAGATGCGTAATATTTAGCTCAGTAGCATCTCACGAAGCCAACTGACACTAGTGTTTACTGTTTACTGAGTTGCTCTGCACTCCACCCAGCGCACCCGCAAATCCAACCATTCCAACCGAGAGAGAACTTCAGAGAGAAAGTAAAATCACCTCGGCCAATCGGACCACGGCCGGCAGGATTCGGTGCGCGCCGCGCGGTCTTTCCCGGGACTTCCGCGACTCCGCCCCGCGAGCGCGGCGCGGCGCGAGCGATGGAGGAGAGGAGGCGGGACGGGGAAGAGGGCGAGCTGGCCGAGGAGGGGGAGCATAGACAGGCACAGCAGGGCGCCATTGGCTATAGGCATCGCCGGAGGAGAGGAGAGCGCCGTGTGTCGCCGTTATTTCGCGGAGGAGTAACTGCGGCGACGCGAACGTGTGTGGCGCAAGGCGACGGGGCGGGCCTTCTCGCGGTGGGCCCCAGCACAGGAGTCACCCTCGGCCCTCGGTCCTAATCCAGCTCGCATTTATGGCACATCCAGCCCATCTGTAGGCGCACTCCAGCCCGCGATACCGCAGGCCCATAAGCCCAACCTACCGAGAGAACAAATCTTGATCTATGTCTAGATCGCATAATCAACTCAAAAAAAAAAATGTCTAGATCGCATAAGGCTCCGGCCAGACAAACCCTCTGCTCCCATTTATGGCACATCCAGCTCAAAAAAAAAAAATCTCCTTCAACTCTTTCCCACGAGACCTCCTATTGGACGCTCATGTGCGTCCAGTAGACATGCTTTTCGCTGAAGGGTGCGATAATAGGCCGACCCATTCGCGGGGCGTCGGCCAAATGAAAAAATTTGACGAAAATTAATACCGCATGTGGGGAGTCGAACTCCCGGCATTGTCGTCGCCTATAGGTATCGCCAGAGGCGAGGAGAGCACCATGTGTCGCCATTATTTCGCAGAGGAGTAACTGTGGCGACGCAGACATGTGTGATGCAAAGGCGACATGGAGGGCCCCGACACAGGAGTCACCCTCGGTCCTCGGTCCTAATCCAATTCATGTTTATGGCGCATGCAGCCCATCTATAGGCGAACTCCAGCCCGCCAAACCGCAGGCCCATAAGCCCAGCCTACCGAGAAAACAAATCTTGATCTCGGTCTCGATCGCATAAGGCTCCGACCCAGAAAAAGCCTTGCTCCCATCTCCTCCCACGTTTTCCCACGAGACCTTCTATTGGACGTCTGTGTGCGTCCAGTAGACATGCTTTCACTGAAGGGGCACGACAATAGGTCGGCCCATTCGCGGGCGTCAACAAAATAAAAAATGTGACGAAAAACATTAGCGTAGGCGGGGAGTTAAATTCCCGACCTCGAGTTGGTGAGCAGTGCCGTTAGCTGGCCAAGCTGGTGACTGCGGTTTGCTAATAGCGAGCACGAAGTTTAGAGTACTAAGTTGAGTGGCTGGTGCGCTTTTTTTTCTTCAAGATTTACAACATTTCATTGGAAAATGTGAACATTTTTTATTAAAAATACAAACATTTTTTGTAAATTATGAACAAATTTTGAATATTCTAGCAACCTCTTAAAACAATTTTTTTAAAACATGAACTGACTTTTGAAATTCTGAACATTTATTGAAATTTAATATACAATGAATTTTTTTAAATATATATTGAACAATTTTTTAATATATGCTGAACGATTTTTAAAATAAAGGCTGAACATTTTTGTGATATAGGCTGAATAATATTTAAATACATGTTAATTTTTTTTAATATATGTTGAAGAAATATTTAAATACACATTGGAATTTTTTGTGATATGAGCTGAACAATTTTCAAATACACAATGAACATTTTCGTAATATAGGGTGAACGTTTCCCTAAATATACAATGAACATTTTTGTATATTGACACGCAATGAACTTTGTATAATGCATGAAAAAAGAAATAAAAAATAAAAAGAAGAAATAGAAATAGAAAAAAGAAAAAAAGAAACAGAAAAGAGATGAAACAACCTCGCGACCGTGGCCCGGCGCAAATTGAGGCGTCTGGAGCTCGAGCTTCAGCGAAGCCGCGTCGTTTTGACGCGAATAGGGATTGCCCTTTCCCAGATAGATTCAAAACCCTCACTTCTAGGATTCGCCTTCCCTTTGTCGTAATCATGCTCTCCCTTTTCGCTCCATAATCCCTCTACAAATCCGCTGCAAAATCACAGTAATTAGTGACAGCGATCAATTAGCGCACCGACCGAGATTTCCTCAACCATTGCTAGTGCCGCAGGCAGATCGTCCTCCTCCAGTTTGTGGCCCCCCACACCAAAGGACGCGAATGGCAATGGGACACAAGTGACTATGGTAAGAGCAAGAATAGAAGTAACAAGGCACTGGAGGAAGGCGAGGGTAGTTGCAATTCTAGCTCTAGGTCCCATGACCACGACGTAAGGATGTCTAGATCAAGAAACCGTCGTGGAAGACTGAACAATGATGATCCATCTAATCCGAAGAAGCTCAGGAGGTGCATGTCGTTCTCTTCTGCTACCGCCAACAATAGCTTGGAGGAAGGGAGCTTTAGTTTCTCTCGTGATGTTCCTTGCTCTTTCTATGACAATCCATCTAATCCAAAATCCGATGCTTATTTTCCTTCACCATGGGCGTGGCATTTTTCAGGGGCTTGAACACGTTAATCCTAATGCTCACCCTATAGAAGTTTCCTTCGAAGCCATGCAATTTAGTTTCCATGAAGGCCACCTCTCCAACTTTTCCAGCCAAGGCCTTCAACATTGGAGTATACCCATCGGGCAAGTCATGGATTTGCACCCATAGTTCCGAGTGTCTAACATGATCTGTGACGGTTTGGTGTAGCCATCATATGGCGCAATGATCACCGCATACCCTTGATAACTCCACGGCCTTTCCTCCATGACTCTTTCCCAGTTGCCCAAACATGAAAAAACATGAAAATGGCAAGATTATCTTCCAAGGGCCTGATCTTCCCTTCTTGTGCAAGATCCCATGCAGCCCTTATAGTCTTGTAGAACCAGAACTGACTACAAGTTTTGTCTATATGAGCCCTACACAGAGGCATCCAACGAATCGACTCGCGTGCTGGCGGCTCCTTTTACTCAAAGATCACATCACCAAGATCATCATCTTTCAGCCCTAGCTCCCCCATCATCTTTGTCACCTCTCTAGAGCTCGCCGACACCTTGGATCGTGAAGCTGTGTCCGACATGCTTGACGAAACAAGCCCGAAGAAGACCAACGAGCTTTGACGAAACCATGGGTCCCGGACCGGGCAGCGCTACAGGAGCGCCCCTAGAGGCCACTCTCTCATTTTTATTTTTATTTATTTTGAGAATAGGAGTCACTCTCTCATGGACCGAATCCTCCAGCGCGCGCATTTAAGCACACGCAGCCCCTGAGACTGCAGATCGAGAAGCCCAGCCCACCGAGAGAGCCACGGCCCAGGTAAACCCGCTCCCACACTCGTCTCCTCCCACTCTTTCCCAGTTCGATTTTCAAAACCCTCGCCTCCGCTTTGCCGTCCGCAAAATCATTCTCTCCCCCCTTTCCGCTGTTCCCTCTGCAAATCCGCTGCGGAATCGCAGCAATTAGCGAGCGCGATCAATCAGCGCGCCCCACCCAGATTTCTCGACCGTTGCCGGCGCCGCAGGCAGGCAGAGCGCCCTCCTCCCTCCTCCGCAGGTGCGCGTCCTGCTCCGCTCTCGCCCCCCTCCTCCTCTCGCCGCCTGCTCCGTTTCTCGCCGGTCAGTCTCCTTCTTGTCTGGTTCGTGTATTACGGGTGGGTTTGGATTTGGTGCCTCGCTGCTCGGAGGCCCTGAATTCCGGGTTCTTGGTTCGGTTCTTGCTTTGTCTGGTCCTGTGTGTATGCAACCTGTTCGACCAATTTCCTGGCCCAGCCTCGGTAGATGCGGCACGCTGGTTAGGTTTCTTGCAAAGGGTATGCGTAGTTCCTGGAACTCTGTTGCGGCTAGAGATCTCCCGCAGATTATCCTCCCGTGCCTGGTTCCGAACTCCCCTGTTGATTTGTTCCTGTCCACTTCCCGAGGAAAAGAAATGACTCATTGCAGCATCTGCCTTCTCTAGAATCTATTTGCGGATCAACTAGTGTTTTTATTTCAGCAGGTCAACTTGCTGTCAGATTTATTTTCATGTCTGCTTCTTTACTGAACAAGATCCGATCCATGCAGGGACTCATTGGTGGGACACTGGATTTTCAAATCACAGCAGTTCCGTTAAACGATGAAAAGATTCTTTTTCTTCGGGGCCCCCACACCACCGAAGGACGCGAACGGCGATGGGATGCCAGGCGACGATGGCAAGAGCAAGAACAGGAGTAAGAAGGCATTGGAGGAAGGCGAGGGTAGTTGCAACTCTAGCTCCAGGTCCCATGACCACGGCGCAAGGATGCCTAGGTCGAGAAGCCGCCGTGGAAGACTGAACAACGTGGATCCAGCCAATCTGAAGCAGCTCAGGAGGTGCATGTCGTTCTCATCCGCCGCCGCCAGCAATGGCCTGAAGGAACGGAGCTTTAGCTTCTCGGGTGATGTCCCCGGTTCTTTCTATGACGAATCTGATGTGCCTCATCATGCCGAAGATGTCAAGTAAGTTGTTCTGATTACATACTTTTTTTGAGGAATGTTATGAATTTGATTACACAATACACCCATATATATAGGCTGTTTTTACCGTGGTCAAACCAGCATTTGTTATTGACACCCCATGGTCTTGTTGATTCATGCTAGTAAAGCGAAGAAACGGAAAATAAAAAACTCCTCAGCATATGTTCGATTGTTTGGCAGAGGCCCTTCTTGCAAAATGTTCAGTTTCAGTGCACATGCAGCTTTCTTTTAGGCATTGTTCACCACTCCATTGCTTGTACTAGATATAATCTCATGCCCCCTTTTTTTCAATCTTTATTACTTCATAGTTAAGGAATTGTCTTGTGTTTGAGCTCCATTTTATCGACAACAGTTCTACTGTATCAGTTGTCTGATAAAATGTTCATCCTAACTCATTCTTATTATTTACTTGCAGTCACTATGCCTGGTCACCAGAAAGGCATCCAGTCTTAAGAGAATCCTCAATAAAGGTTCCAAAACCATGTTCAGTCCTGGAAACTGATTCTCCTCGTTCAAGATGCTATTCATGCTCAACGGGGCACTCTCCTCCTACCTCTCCTGTTGCCCTACGATGCAGGTCTACGAGGCTAGGCAGTTTATTGAACAAGAATGAAGTGCTAGACCGATACATTGATGGAGAGCAGGAAGCTGCCATCCAAAATGAGAAGCTGAGGCAGAACTCTCCCACTAGATCTGTGGTTTCGAATTCAAGACGCCCGCCTCGACCCCATTATACAATGCCATCTTTGCAAAAATCAATGAAAGAGAACGTTGAGACCTACCCAAATGTGGATGCGAAGGATGCTTATGGAAGTAAAAACCATGCAAGTGTTCTGGATGATTTTGGGAGGTTTCCACATTTAGAAGATTACAGATCAGAAAGTATTCCATCTGTTGAAGATATCTATGAGGATTTCCAAGATATGCAACCTTCAAAAGTTATTCATGATGCTCCCCAATATTTTCATGATCATGACTTGGATTTCGCCCCAGAAGGGCAAGAAACTGATGATAAGTTGCTTCAAAGGGCAAAAGAAGTTGAAGAGAGGTTTATAACTCCTTCTGGAGACAATCATCAGCTTAACATGTCCAGATATAAGCGATTAAGCTCAAATGAAATGTTCCAGTTGATTCAGTGTTTGACTGAAGACAGGAAACAGCTAGCAGATGAATTGTCTTCACAGATTAAGGCACGCCTTGCAGAAAGGTTTAATGCCAAAGAGAAGTACAAACAATCAGTGAAAGAACTTGAGATCAGAACTCGAAGGATGGAGAAGGAGAAGACTGAAGTACAGAGTACTTTGGAGAGAGAGATTGACAGAAGGTCAAACGATTGGTCAGCCAGGCTGTTGAGATTTCAATCTGAAGAAGAGAGACTGCGTGAACGGGTGAGAGAACTTGCTGAGAAAAATGTCTCATTTCAGAGAGAACTCACTTCTCTTGAAGCATACAAAGTTGATGCATCTGATAAGGTTGCAAGTTTGGAAATGCAAAACATAAAACTAACTGATGAGCTAGAGAAAGTAAAAAATGAGCACAACAATCTCCACAATTCTTCAATAGAGTTGCATGCTCAATTTTCTAAGGCTGCAGAGGAGAAGGAACATATCAGGGGATTCTTGAAAGATAAGGAGGGTGATAACAAGGCATTGCACCAAGTGGTTGCAAGGCTACAGACAATATGCAATGAACAAGAAAAAACAATTGCTGGCTTGAGACAGGGATTCAGTGCTGAATTGGATAAGGAATCTGTTCGGTCCAGCAGCGAGAGAAAGAATAGGATGCAGATGGAACTTATCAGATTGTCAGGAGTGGAGCAGAAGTTGAGAGGTGAAGTTCAATCTTGTCGTCTTGAAGTAGAATCTCTTAGGCAAGAGAACATTGCACTCTTAAATCGTCTACAAACCACTGAAAATGGATCAAGCTTTTCCTCAATTCGTCTTGGCCAGGAGCTTCAGGCCAAAGTGGACAACTTGCAGACACAAGGCTTGTCGTTGCTTGATAAGAGTAGCCAACTTTGCACCAAATTGTTGGACCTAGCGAAATGCAGGAGGCATGAAAGTGAACATGACAGAGATATTGATGCATTAGATTACACACTGGAGTTCCAGAGCATCAAAGGAGGAATCGAGAATCTGAAACGAAGCTTGTGGGCAACCAGTGCTGTGCTCGTTGAAAAGCAGAATTTGAAAGAAAAATCTGGAGAGGCTGCGGTTGGAGGTAGTCCTCTCATGGAAAAGGCGGATGAGGTACGGAAGCACATATCCAATGAGAACTTATTTTTCATTATATGCTGCCGTGTTTCTTTCTCTGTTGGGATTAGAACCATGGATTGATTTCGAGGGTCACATGTCATTGTAATGTTTTTCTCTGAGCAAGTATTAAGATTGTTTTTGTAAGGAAACTGCGGCATGTGACTTTTCATATGATATCTCTAGTGCGATGAGCCAAATAAGTAGCTGCTTAAACTTTTATGAAAACTTGAAATATTATGATATCTGGTATGAAAGCACACATTCCATGAGAACTTAGTTTTCATTATGCTGCTATATTTCTTTCTGTGTCTGGATAAAACAAGAACCATGGATTGATTTCGACTTTCGAGAGTCACATGTCTTTATAATGTTTTTGTCGAGCAACTTTTAAGAATAAACGGAAACCATGACTTCAGTTTTTTATATGATATCTCCAATGAGATGAGCCAAATCAGAAGCTGCTTAAACTTTTATGAGAACTCAAAATGTTTCAGTATCATCGATCCAATATTCCTTTTTTTTGTTCTTAATGTAGGTTAATTTTGAATTCAAGCTGAAAGAAGAGGCTCTTCTGAATAGAGTACTAAAGGAGGCACTTTTGTCAAAGGAACTTGACATTGAACAGTTGCGGTCAGATGTGGCATCTTTGCTTCGTATCCAAGATGTCATGAGGAATGAGGTCCAGAGAGTCCAAGATGAACTATCCTGCATCACCCACAAGGCTAAACATTTGGAGCTTCAGGTAACATCCTATCCCTATATATATTCCCTAACAAGCCAGTACTTCACTTTTTGCCTGGTAGAAGGTTGATTTGGAAAAATATCTTATGTATTAGTGATGTATGTTGAATACCTTGAGCATCTGGAGCCTGTATATTTTTCGTTTACATATTCTTGTGCACCTAACAGGGTTCAAAGAAAGACGAGTCCATCGACCAAATCCAGCAGGATTTCCAAGAATCTGCCAAGGAGCTAAGCGCGCTCAGAGGACAGCTGAAAATCGTGACCGACGAAAGGGACCTCTCGTGGCAGGACGCGAAGCAGCTCCGCAAAGCCACCAGCATGATGCAGAACGAGGTCGCGTCGCTAAAGAAGAGGATCGAATCCCTCGAAGAAGACATCCTTGTCAAGGAGGGGCAGATCTCGATCCTACAGGACAACGTCTACAAGCCGCCGCTCGACTTCATCTGCAGCCCCAGAACGATGAAGCAGTTCGGCATGGAGTGAAACTTTGCACAAAGAAAAGCTCTTGGGACATATATAGCTTTTATTATACCGTTAGTATGGACAGATATAGATGGCCTGCGCCGCATAGGCCGTGTTCATATGCTTTTATCGCAGTATCTTTTCTTCGAACCCGTGCAGGAGCCCTGCATGGTTCGAAAAAAAGATAATGTGATTTGTTTTGCAACCGAAGTTTACTGTATCTTTTGTAAAGCGATGCGTGCATCACAACCTGTGATGGCCTTGCCGCGCCTACTCAAGTTTTCTGTACCATGAATCTGTGATGTGGCGATGACACTGTGAATGGATCGTCCCTTTCTTTGGTTCCCGATTTCGTCTTGTTCACTTGTCACTGTGTCTATCTACATGGCCAAGTGAGAGTTACATTACACCTTTTGGTGAAGCAGTGCGTGCATCTGTCGCCGACTGTATGAAAACATCGATAACCGTTTTACTTTCCCCACTGTAGATGACAATGTGTGCGTCTATCGTCCCTTAATCTCGGTCAGTTTCATCTTGTCCACTTGTAACTGCGCTCATGGTTTTGCCGCGTTGTGAGCTTTGATAGCTGCTTGTAGGTTCTTCTGGACTGTAATCTGGTGTCTGTCGTCTGTTTTCTTGTCAATTTCTCCTTGCTCACTTGTCGCTGTGTATACACGGACTTGGCGTGCCGTAAACTTCCCATTTGTCACGATTTATTGCCCAGTGGAGATTGATGCCTCGCTGACTGAAAGTTACACGCATGGACTGCATTTACATTCTTGCATTTGAGAGGTACCACACGCAACTTGAATCCGACCTGCGTGATCTGTGATTGTGAGCAACTTCACTGTTGTGGATAATACGATCTGTGTATCAATCCATCACCACAAGGAAAATATCTTTTAAAAATCTAGTATCAGTTTCAAAAGGAAAAATGGTTTTGTGAACAGGTGGGGGCCTGGACACTTGCATAGTAGCAGTTGCATTGAAACACAAGATCGATCACGCGAGCTCTGACCGATACGTAGAGTATTATTTCTCTCTCTCTCTCTCTCTTTGGGTTGCCGTCGTTGTCCATGAGAGGTGCCCGGAGTGAATGCCGGCGTCGTGTCACCCCGATCGACCCGAAGTCGAATCGACGCTCCATGTCTCCGTGCTGCACGCGCGCGCGGCCTCGGCCTAGGTACTTACCCGACCTCCATATATCGCGAGCCTAGCTACTTCTCGTCATTGCCGCACGCACGCGCAGAGCGACGAGGTGACACGTACGGTGCGTGAACAGCCGAGAAGGGAAGAGAAGATCGACGAGATCGACGGGACCATGGCGAGCGTGTGCGCGCTGCTGATGGCCGCCGTGTTGCCTCCCGTGGCCGCGCTGCTGATCGCGGTGGCTGGCCGGGCGGCGGCGCGCGGGGTGGGCGCGCTCGCGCGCGCGCACTACGCGTGGCCGGCGGCGTCGCCGTCCGTGCACGCGCGGAAGTGCGGCAGGAGGGCCGCGCCGGAGCAGCCGGACCACGAGCTGCGCGTGTCGCGGCACCGCGGCGGCGCGGCGGTGGAGTGCGCGGTCTGCCTGAGCGGCGTGGGGGAGGGCGACGAGGTGCGGGAGCTGCGGTGCCGGCACGTGTTCCACCGCGCCTGCCTCGACCGGTGGCTCGCGACGCCGCCGGCCACGTGCCCGCTCTGCCGCTCCCGCCTGCTGACGGCGCCGCCGGTAGAGGAGGAGGAGGAGCTGGACCTGGACTCGGACCTGCTGCTGCTCATGGCGTACGTGCACGGCGGCGGCGGCAGATGGTTCTGGTCGCCGTGATCTCCACCCACCCACGTTCCGCACGCACGGACGCGCGTCGTACACCGGCACGCACGCACGTACGGTGGCCTGGGCGCACGTTCCCGGCGGTTTTGTATATTGTTTTCTCTGAGCTAGATGGCCCGTCCATTTCTCCTTTCTTTCTTTCTTTTCTAGTTGTGGTTCGTGTACGCACGAGAGCGGTGGGTGGTATGGAGCTTAGCTGGTTTTCTCGCAGTTTGTTAATGGCGCGTGCGCGCACGCATGCATGGCAGGTTGGCAGGGCGTGGCGCCTGGTGATCGCCACGTACGTCCGCGAATGAGCACGTTGTTCCCGCTTGCCTCGACGTGTGTCTGGGCGACGTCGCCGCTCGCTCACGAGATCTCTCTGTCTCCTGCGCGCGCAGGTCGCATCTCATCCTCTGGGTCTGGGGCTTTATTTTCCTGTGCTGACAGTGCCCTGCCTTAACTGACTTCACGGATCGATCACCGTATCATGGTCATGTAGATGGCAACACCGTGGAAATACAGGATCTATCTATAAATGCTTCGTCCACGACGTGGATGGAAAGCCAGGGGTGGGTGGGATATATTGCACCGGAAGTCAAAAGCCTCCGAAGGAACCACGGTTGCTGCCATGCAAGGAGCAAGAGATCCCAAGATCCTGCCATGTCTAGCTAGCTCGACAGAGCGCCTGCCTTGCCTCTGTGTGCATGACATGTGGGCCCAACGGATGGCTGGCCCACATGTCAGAGACCCAAAGGCACGTATCTTTTGCATCCGCCCGCACAACGAGCGTGCATGGTTTGTCCCCGAAAATTCGCAGGGACACACATCTGTGAAAACGCCTGCACCCATTAATGTTTTCGCTTATATTGAATGAAAAAGAGTTGAAAACTAGTTATACTGTAAATACGACGCAATATATTTGTACTACTAATACTTCATATAATCAATCTTATACGTCCCTTTTCTGTACGTTCTGTCCATCTTTCCCCTGTATTCTCAGCCGGTGCTTCTACTCGTTTGGATTCTTATCCATTGTTCCTGTTTATCTTGTTCTTCCTTGGTCGATATGGTGCACTGTCACGATGTAATACTCTTGTGTTTGCTGTCATATGCTTTCTTCCTTCCTCTCCTTTTGCCTCCTATCTCAACTCTTATTTACATTCGTCCAACTATTATCTTCTTCCTGTTCTATCTGTCTTCCTTTTGTGCTCTTATCCATTGTTCCTGTTTATCTTGTTCTTCCTTGGTCGATATGGTGCACTGTCACGATGTAATACTCTTGTGTTTGCTGTCATATGCTTTCTTCCTTCCTCTCCTTTCGCCTCCTGTCTCAACTCTTTTTTACATTCGTCCAACTATTATCTTCTTCCTGTTCTATCTGTCTTCTTCCGTTCGAGTATTTATCAATTGTTCATGTTCACCTTCTTCTTCCTTGGTCGACATGGCGAACTATTATCCTCTTCTTGTTGTCGGATTGCCATGATAACTGCAAATTCACCGGCTCTTTATTCCATGTCCTTATTGTCGTACAACATATTATGCCATCTGACATGTAATCCTCGTTCTATTATGACTTGATTAGATACATATAGTATAGCACTGCAATTACATTATTCCACCGTGCACTTGTTCTTCTTTCCATTTGATATTTTCTTAGTGGTAACCTATTAGATCTTACGCGGTATGGAACTTGCCTTTTCTCTCTTTCCTATCATATTTTCCTTTAGCTCCAAGTTTTCTGCCCCTAAACTTCCGAAAAAGAAAGAATCATGCCAAGTTTCCGTACAAGAAGGGCATTAGTTTTCATAACGATATAAGATTACAACAATATTATTAAGAGTATTCGATCGCAAGAAATCCATAGAACACGATGAGGGTAGTGGCGGCAGCAATGATCGGTAGAAGTGAGCACAGAGTAGATCTATATAATCCAAGTAGGGATGAGGGGAAAAGAGCTGGGAGGAAAATGTATTGTATCTCTCGAGTAATGATAGAGAAAGGACCCAAACACCCATGAAATTCATGGGGTTTAATTAGCCCTAAGTGGTCCGTAAATCGTCCATTGCAATCCGTAAGTCTAGAATTATCAGTCTCTCTGTACCAAGTGGACTTGCCACAACAGAAACAAATGTGTCCGTAACTCGGAGGAACAGCCTCCATAATGCGGGCAGAAACAAAGGAAATTAAAAGTTTAAGTAACAGAGAACAAAAGTTATGTCAGTATCATCATCTTCTTGTTATGGCGGTTCCCAAATCCATCTGATGGTTCTTCGCATTGCAAATTCAGTGACTCTTTATTCCATAATATCATTATTGTGGTAGGACAGATTATGTGATGGCCTTCTTGGAACCGCAAGGATAATTCTTATATTTCACTTATTCTTACTAGTAGCCTATTAGCTCTTGTTTCCTCAATTTAGGTTATAGCAAACTTAAAACGTAACTTGCCTTTCGTTTCTTTTCTACCTGATTCGGACTTAAATTCTAAGTTCTGTCATCCGAAACTTGCTGGGTGGAAATAAACAAGGCGAGTTATGAGGCATTTATTTCTGGGATCCTTTGCGCCACCAGCCGGTATCCCGTCGGTCCGTTGCCACTCGCTGGCCCCTGCCATGGGAGAGGAGAACCTGGGGGTGCACGGTGCAGCAGCAAGGGCAATGCAAAGACACAAACAATGTACGATTGATGATGATTTACATTATATATTCCCTGAGGGGATGCATCCATCGGATGTGTCGTTTGGAAAAGAGGGGAGAGAGACGCGTCGGTTAGCCATATGCTAATGGCCTCCTAATTACTACAACGTGGAGATCATCCACAGGATTAATTACAAATAATTAATTCCTAACACATATTACCGAGCATCTATTCCAAGTCCATAGTATCCCCTTCATCACCCATGGTAGGCAGATGGGTGCTGGCATTGGTCGCAGGCAGCTTCTTCCCAAAGGATCCCTGCAGGCCCTGGCCGCTTTGCGTTGCCCTTTGAATCTGCACAAACCAAAGCCCGGCGCCATGTATTAGTTTGGAAAAGACAAGTCTAAAAATCAAACAATCAACACTCAGCCTGCTGGTGCGACGTAGACTTATAAACATAAACAATCAATACTCAGCCTGCTAGTGCGACATAGTTGAAAAATGTGCATCCTATCAGAGAGTGGTGAAAAGGTAGAGTTACCTCGAGCGAGAAAGTTAGAGATGGTAGTGCGGGTGTACGCGAAGTCCATGCAAGCTTCTCTCTGTGTGGTGTATTTTGCGGCTAAAACAGCTTCTTGTTCTTCATGTTAACAGCAATCACCTGTGACACACCGTCGTCCATGCTGGTCTTGGTCATCAGGTAGAGAACATCATCATCATGGGAGCTGAGCGTGGGGTGAGCAACAAACAGGGACGGCTCCAAGGGGGTGACCATATCACCGGACTTCAGTTCTGTTTCCAAGTTGAAACCCGAATCACCAGGCGCCATTCTCCATGTGACGGCCGTCCAACCATTCGGGGTGCGCGAGCCCGGGCTGGCATGGAGCTGAAGGTCGACGAACTTGTGGAAGGTCCAGTTGTGTATGAACCTGGACCTAGAAATAGCCCAGATTTAGGTAGTCGAATTCGAGAAAATCCCCAGTTAGGCCAGTTTCGGGGCAAGCTGACTTCATCCTTGGGGTGTTTTTCTCCTGGGCTGGAGCTCGGCGTCGGGGGTGGGGGCGGCGTCGGCCTGGAGGTCCTGCAGGTGGTGCTGGAGCTGCAGGAGGCGGTCGCGCTGCGCCCGCACCGTCTTGGCGGCCAGCATGGTCTGCATGAGGACGGATTCGATGTCCTTCTTGCTCTCCTTCCCTGCCATGGCCGCTCTCTCTCTCTCTCTCTCTCAGTTCTTGGGAAGGAAGGAAGGACCGAAGGAGACAAGAGAAAGGTTGGAGCTTTAGACCGGGGCTCATCCATCCCTCTAGACGAGGAGGAGCAGATGGATGAAGCTAGC
The DNA here is from genome assembly GCA_011799875.1 of Thinopyrum elongatum. Lineage (NCBI taxonomy): Eukaryota > Viridiplantae > Streptophyta > Magnoliopsida > Poales > Poaceae > Thinopyrum > Thinopyrum elongatum. Next base: position 100,489,888 of record CM022298.1, read on the forward strand.
GCTGGCAAGCACACTGTGCCTGACCGATTTACAAACTGGGGATGCAAAAATGGCATCACACAACATGATTATTAAAACACATAGACATAGTAGTAGCACGTCCAAACTACTCCCTCCGCAAACTAATATAAGAGCATTTAGATCACTACTATAGTGATCTAAACACTCTTATATTTCTTTACAGAGGGAGTACCAATTTTGTCATGTGATTTGATTCAATCGTCCCATAGATAAGAACAAGATCGATGTGGTTCAACATTGATTACCCCTAATTGATGAAGCTACGATCAGATAAACTCGGCATAATCGTCCCATGCATGGATTTGCCACCGGCCGCGAGGAATGAATTAAACACAAGTACAGAGTAGCATAGCACCAAACTGAACTGAAACCATAAGTCTGCATAATAGATAAACTAAGCGACTAGAAGGAGGAGCAATTCAGAGGGATCCCATCCGCCCCCTTCCGATCTCCTCAATCGATCAGGTCAAGTGCTGCAATGAGTTGACGGATCAGGCCAAGTAGCGGGCTGGCTAGTCTGCAGTGCAGCGAGATGAACAAGATATATAATCGGACAGTCAGAGGTAGGCCTAATCTGTTGATGGATATGGCCCGTCCTGCAACAAGATGAATTGTACAGTCAGATCGATGGATGAATTGGACACTCAGATTCATGGAAGGAAGGACACAACAGGACAGACCTCGGAGATGTAGGCGACCTTGTCGGTGAACTCGGCGAGGCTGGCGAGCTCCTTGCGGTCGAGGAAGCGGGAGAGCACGGCGACGGCGAGCCTCAGGATGGTGCACCCGCGGTCAAGGAAGTCGAGCGCCTTGTCCAGGTCGATGGGTGTCTTGGGCTTGCCGTCCGGCGAGGAGGTGTCGTGCTTGCCGCCGGGGTGCGGGGGGCGGGAGCCGACGAGGTGCTCGATGCAGCGCGGGATGTGGTACTCCTCGGGCAGCTTGACGGCGAAGAGGGCGGCCTCGACACGGGCCGGGAGGCGCTGCGCGAGCAGCGCGTCATGGAGCTGCTCGTCGGGCATGACGGCGAAGGAGGGGTTCATGGCGAAGCGGCCGCCGTTCTGGACTGGATGGCTAGCTCGAGGCAGGTGCCGAGCATGCGCGCGCCGGCCTCCATGCCGATGTAGTAGACCTTGAAGAGGTCCGTGGCGAGGACCCGGAGCTTGGCGTCGTCGGCGGGGGCTGGGGTGTGGCGGCCTGGAGGAGGCGCTGCAGGCGGCGGTGGAGGTGCAGGAGGCGGTCGCGCTGCGGGTGCCAAGTCCTTGCTCACCTCTCCCGCCATCCTCCTGAATCCTGATCTCTCTCTCTCGGGTCGGAGTTGTGGGAGGGGAGAAAAGTTTTGAACAAGGCGGAGGGAATCGGGATGGGTGGGGTCACGCACGCGAATCCTTCTGGCTTTGCAGGCGACGAGACTCTGCCAGGTGGGCCTCAAGGACCCTTTGACTTTTTTTTGGGGCGTGCTACCTCCGCTACCACTACAAGACAATTACCAACACCGTAGGTGATGTTTGAAATTTCAAAACCCTGGTAGATGAATAGCATTTGAGAAGAAAAAAATGTGCTTGCCGGCAACATGGTGCAATTTTTTTTTTTTGTAAATTTGGATCATAGAAACACGGGGTTTGCATCTAGTGAAGGCCATCGAGTTGGGAAGCACGTCGAGAATCGAGCGAGCACGGCGAACATTTCCATCCGAGATGTCTGAGTAGCAGGCGGCTCGTTGGCGCTGCAGGAGGAGGTTGGAGCTTCGAAGAAAGGTGAGCTGGGAGTGAAGGGCATTTCCAAACCGAAAGTGCTGTTTTGATGAGCTCGCGTGAATAGTAACAAAAATGAAAAAAATTTTGATTTTTTTTGTACCGAACATTGACAAATGTTTTCATAGCTTGCAAAGTTTCATCATGAAATGACATTCGTGCAACACGTGACAAAAAAACAGATCTGTGACACACACAAAAAAGCATAGTGACTAGCTACTTTCTAGCACAGTTTTTTTTATCTTGTACGAGGAAATTTGTTGCATGTAAAAGACATGGGCATGTTTGACGTAAACAATTCAGTTTTATTTCAAAGTTTTAACTACTCCCTCCGTTCCAAAAAAATTATCATGGTTTTAGTTTCAAATTTGAACTAAAACCACGACAATAATTTTTGGAAAGGAGAGAGTATTTTTAAAATTGTATTATTTTTAAAACTGTGACTGATACACCCTCCCAAACAACCTCACCGACACATGTAGGATGCAGTTCATCATGAGTTTCTCGGTGACTATGGGTCGATCATTACAATTCACAGGCATACCAGATAACCGTCAACGCAATGCAGAACAAGATTACTATCCTATGATCGAAGCAAATCCCACCCAGAAAACAATTGAACACATTGTATATATAGTAGGATGCCCAAATTCCCAATTTTACCACACTACACTACATCACCCCCTAAGTGATCGATGAGCTAACTAAGATTGCCACGGTTCTCCGGAACAGCAGAATAATCTGACCAAACTGAATTGATACCAAACATATGATGGATGGATCATCAAACACACAGTTACGCCATGATGAACTGGAATACATTTACACCATGCCGAACAAGACATGATAGACAAACTGGGGATGCAAGCCAGGATCCATGATTATAGCACATGGTGGTTACATAGATTGCCTCTAATTGATGAAGCTTATGTGTGGAGTACATAGTGAAGGCTTCCATTTGGAGCATTTGATTGTATTGCACCAGATTTGTTTTCTGTATTGTGTTAGATGACCTAACTAGACACTTAATATTTCATTTGCCTTTTATCTGCCCTTGGATGAACCAACGGCACATAAGTGTCTTCTATATGTGTGCAGATTTTCATGGGAGGAATACAAGTTTTGTTACCTTGATAAAAAACAGATCTGTGGCAAAAATGTATATATTGTAATGCTACTTTTTAGCGTAATTTTCCCCTTTTTATTCAAAAATTTGTTGCATGTAAAAGACATGGGCATGTTTGCTGTAAACAATTTAATTTTATTTCAAAATTTTAACTATTTTTATTTTATTATTCTTATGGAAATGAATATCTCATGGCCGCCCAGGTATCCCCCCTCTCCTTGTTCCCCTCCCTCTCTGGTGCTGCCCTCATTGATGTCATCCAGATTCGATTTGATTTTCCTCTGAAATAATCAGGGCATTTATAGGTTCAGTTCCCATTGTTGTTTATGTTTTTTTAGTCTTGAGGAACAACTAGTTTAGTTATAGCTGTTTATGTTGATGTCACTTTTCCCCTTGTTGTTCTACCTTTGGACATAAGGACTGGGTGAGGATGAAGTAGCACCACGCAAGGGGTAGCAAGACTTAGGGATAAAGTGTGGCAAAAAGAAAAGCCTATGATATTGAATCAGCAATTCACGTCTGAAGTGAGTTTCTCACAGAAGTACAAACTACAAACGATAACGTAAGTGTATTTAAATCTGATGATCTGAATCACCCTCATTTTTCAAACTACAAACTAACTGAAGTGTGGCACATGTAGGAAGCATACTGGTACTGAATCAGCATCCTCCCAAACAACCTGACCAGCACATGTAGCCTGTAGGATGCAGTTCATCATGGGTTTCTCGGTGAGACGGTGACTATGGGTTGACCATTACAATTCACAGCCATACCAGATAACTGGTAACGCAATGCAGAACAAGATTACTATCCTATGGTCGAAGCAAATTCCATCCTAGAAACCAATTGAACACATTGTATATATAGTAGCATGCCCAAATTCCCAATTTTACCACACTACACAACATCACCCCCTAAGTGATCGATGAGCTAACTAAGATTGCCACGGTTCTCCGGAACAGCAGAATAATCTGACCGAACTGAATTGATACCAAACATATGATGGATGGATCATCAAACACACAGTTACGCCATGATGAACTGGAATACATTTACGCCATGCCGAACAAGACATGATAGACCAACTGGGGATGCAAGCCAGAATCCATGATTATAACACATGGTGGTTACATTGATTACCTCTAATTGATGAAGCTTATGTGTGGAGTACATAGTGAAGGCTTCCATTTGGAGCATTTGATTGTATTGCACCAAATTTGTTTTCTGTATTGTGTTGGATGACCTAACTAGACACTTAATATTTCATTTGCCTTTTATCGGCCCTTGGATGAACCAATGGCACATAAGTGTCTTCTATATGTGTGCAGATTTTCATGGGAGGAAGACAAGTTTTGTTACCTTGATAAAAAACAGATCTGTGGCAAAAATATATATACTGTAATGCTACTTTTTAGCGCAGTTTTTCCCTTTTTACACGAAAATTTGTTGCATGTAAAAGACATGGGCATGTTTGTTGTAAACAATTTAATTTTATTTCAAATTTTTAACTATTTTTATTTTATTATTCTTACGGAAATGAATATCTCATGGCCGCCCAGGTATCCCCCCTCTCCTTGTTCCCTTCCCTCTTTGGCGCTGCCCTCATTGATGTCATCCAGATTCGATTTGATTTTCCTCTAAAATAATCAGGGCATTTATAGGTTCAATTCCCATTGTTGTTTATGTTTTTTTAGTCTTGAGGAACAACTAGTTTAGTTATAGCTGTTTATGTTGATGTCACTTTCCCCCTTGTTGTTCTATCTTTGAACATAAGGACTGGGTGAGGATGAAGCATCACGACGCAAGGGGTAGCAAGACTTAGGGCTAAAGTGTGGCAAAAAGAAAAGCCTATGATATTGAATTAGCAATTCACGTCTGAAGTGAGTTTCTCACAGAAGTACAAACTACAAACGATAACGTAAGTGTATTTAAATCTGATGATCTGAATCACCCTCATTTTTCAAACTACAAACTAACTGAAGTGTGGCACATGTAGGAAGCATACTGTTACTGAATCAGCATCCTCCCAAACAACCTGACCAGCACATGTAGCCTGTAGGATGCAGTTCATCATGGGTTTCTCGGTGAGACGGTGACTATGGGTTGACCATTACAATTCACAGCCATACCAGATAACTGGTAACGCAATGCAGAACAAGATTACTATCCTATGGTCGAAGCAAATTCCATCCTAGAAACCAATTGAACACATTGTATATATAGTAGCATGCCCAAATTCCCAATTTTACCACACTGCACAACATCACCCCCTAAGTGATCGATGAGCTAACTAAGATTGCCACGGTTCTCCGGAACAGCAGAATAATCTGACCGAACTGAATTGATACCAAACATATGATGGATGGATCATCAAACACACAGTTACGCCATGATGAACTGGAATACATTTACGCCATGCCGAACAAGACATGATAGACCAACTGGGGATGCAAGCCAGAATCCATGATTATAACACATGGTGGTTACATTGATTACCTCTAATTGATGAAGCTTATGTGTGGAGTACATAGTGAAGGCTTCCATTTGGAGCATTTGATTGTATTGCACCAGATTTGTTTTCTGTATTGTGTTGGATGACCTAACTAGACACTTAATATTTCATTTGCCTTTTATCTGCCCTTGGATGAACCAACGGCACATAAGTGTCTTCTATATGTGTGCAGATTTTCATGGGAGGAAGACAAGTTTTGTTACCTTGATAAAAAACAGATCTGTGGCAAAAATATATATACTGTAATGCTACTTTTTAGCGCAGTTTTTCCCTTTTTACACGAAAATTTGTTGCATGTAAAAGACATGGGCATGTTTGTTGTAAACAATTTAATTTTATTTCAAAATTTTAACTATTTTTATTTTATTATTCTTACGGAAATGAATATCTCATGGCCGCCCAGGTATCCCCCCTCTCCTTGTTCCCTTCCCTCTTTGGCGCTGCCCTCATTGATTTCATCCAGATTCGATTTGATTTTCCTCTGAAATAATCAGGGCATTTATAGGTTCAATTCCCATTGTTGTTTATGTTTTTTTAGTCTTGAGGAACAACTAGTTTAGTTATAGCTGTTTATGTTGATGTCACTTTCCCCCTTGTTGTTCTATCTTTGAACATAAGGACTGGGTGAGGATGAAGCAGCACGACGCAAGGGGTAGCAAGACTTAGGGCTAAAGTGTGGCAAAAAGAAAAGCCTATGATATTGAATCAGCAATTCACGAGTACGAAGACTGAAGTGAGTTTCTCACAGAAGTACAAACTACAAACGATAACGTAAGTGTATTTAACTCAGATGATCTGAATCACCCTCATTTTTTAAACTACAAACTGACTGAAGTGTGGCACATGTAGGAATCATATTGTTACTGAATCAGCATCCTCCCAAACAACCTAACCAGCACATGTAGCATGTAGGATGCAGTTCATCATGGGTTTCTCGGTGAGATGTTGACTATGTGTCGACCATTACAATTCACAGCCATACCAGATAACCGGTAACGCAATGCAGAACAAGATTACTATCCTATGGTCGAAGCAAATTCCATCCCAGAAAACAATTGAACACATTGTATATATAGTCGCATGCCCAAATTCCCAATTTTACCACATTACACTACATCACCCCCTAAGTGATCGATGAAGCTAACTAAGATAGCTACGGTTCTCCGGAACACAGATAGTAGCAGCAGAATAATCTGACCGAACTGAATTGATACCAAACATATGAATACAGTTATGCCATGCCGAACAAGATACGATAGGCAAACTGGGGATGCAAGCTAGGATCTATGGTTATAACACATAGTGGTGACATTGATCACTTCTAATTGATGAAGCTAATATATAGATTGCCACCGGCCGTCCAGGAATTAATTAGAGCAGATAAATCTGACCAAACTAAAACCACAAGTCTGCATTTTGTGATAAATTAAAAGACTGATAAGGAGAGCATGCATGGATGGATTCGATGAGCAATGCAAAGGACCAGCCTTGATCGATCGATCAATGAGGTGAAGTAGTCGATGGATAGGGTCCCTCCTACAGTCAACAGAACAAATTGGATTCAACAGTCAGATCAGATCCATTGCATGGATATAAATCATCATTTTCATTTTCATTTCCACGGCGAGGAAGAAGAAATCGAAGAGGAAGGTTTGGAGTTTGGACAGACCTCGGAGATGTAGGCGTACTTATCGCTGGACTCGGCAAGGCGGGTGGCGTCCTTGGGGTCGAGGAAGCGGGAGAGGACGGCGACGACGACGTCGATGTGCTTCACGGCGAGGCTCGTCATCCTGCACGCGCGGTATAGGTAATCAAGCGCCTTGTGCACCTCGCCGCCACCGCCGCTGGCTGCGTGACGGGGCTTGCCCTTGCCGTACTTGGCGCGGACGGTGGCGGTGGCGTCCGGGTCGTCGGAGAGGTCGACCTTGGCGAGGCACTCTGTGACGGCGGCGACCAGGTCATCCTGCCTGTCAGGGCTGCCATCAATGGAGGAGTTGGGGGTGTCGCCGGGGATGGGGGCCCGGCCGCCGACGAGGCACTCGACGCAGCGCAGGATGAGGTACTCCTCATTGAGCTTGACGACCAAGGAGGTGGCCATGACGCGGGCGAAGGCCTGGACCTGGGTGGTGGGGCGAGCGAGGAACTGCTGCGCGAGCAGCTCGTCGTGGAGCTGCTCCTCGTCAGTGATGGCTAGGAAATCCATGTTGGAGGCGAAGTGGGTGATACGTCCATTTTGCATCATGTTTTCTCACTGTTATTTATATTGTTTTTATGCATAATAATGCTTTATGGAGTAATTCTAATGCCTTTTCTCTCATAATATGCAAGGTTTGCACAAAGAGGGAGAATGCCGGCAGCTGGAATTCTGGACCGGAAAAAGCTACGTCAGGGATACCTATTCTACACATCTCCAAATGAGCTGAAAATTTATGGAGAATTGTTTTGGAATATATAAAAAATACTGGAGAAAATAACTACCGGAGGGGGCCACCATGTAACCACAAGACACTAGGGCGCGCCAGGCCCCCAGGCGCGCCCTGGTGGGTTGTGGCCAGCCCGGCCCACCTCCAGTGCCCATCTTCTGGTACTTAAGGTCTTTTGACCTAGAAAAATCAAGAGAAGAGTTTCGGGATGGAACACCGCCGTCTCGAGTTGGAACTTGGGCAGGAGCACTTTTGCCCTCCGGCGGAGCGATTCCGTTGGGGGAACTTCCCTCCCGGAGGGGGAAATCGAAGCCATCGTCATCACCAACAACCCTCTCATCTTTGGGAGGCCAATATCCATCAACATCTTCAACAACACCATCTCATCTCAAACCCTAGTTCATCTCTTGTGTTCAATCTTTGTACCGGAACCTCAGATTGGTACCTGTGGGTGACTAGTAGTGTTGATTACATCTTGTAGTTGATTATTATATGGTTTATTTGGTGGAAGATTATATGTTCAGATCCATTATGCTATTTAATACCACTCTGATCTTGAGCATGATTATCATTTGTGAGTAGTTACTTTTGTTCTTGAGGTCACGGGAGAAATCTTGTTGCAGGTAATCATGTGAATTTGATATGTGTTCGAAATTTTGATGATATGTATGTTGTGATTCCCTTAGTGGTGTCATGTGAACGTCGACTACATGGCACTTCATCATCTTTGGGCCTATGGGAATGCATTGTGGAGTAGTTATTAGATGATGGGTTGCTAGAGTGACAAAAGCTTAAACCCTAGTTTATGTGCTACTTCGTAAGGGACTGACTTGGATCCATATGTTTAATGCTATGGTTAGATTTATGTCTTAATACTTTTCTCGTAGTTGCGGACGCTTGCGAGGGGGTTAATCCTAAGTGGGAGGTTTGTTCAAGTAAGAACAGTACCCAAGCACTGGTCCACCCACATATCAAATTATCAAAGTAGCGAACACGAATCAAACCAACATGATGAAAGGGACTAGATGAAATTCTCGTGTACCCTCAAGAACGCTTTGCTTATTATAAGAAACCGTTTTGGCCTGTCCTTTTCCACAAAAGGATTGGGCTACCTTGCTGCACTTTATTTACCGTTACCGTTACTTGCTCGTTACAAATTATCTTGCTATCAAACTACTTGTTACCGACAATTTCAGTGCTTGCAGACATTACCTTGCTGAAAACCACTTGTCATTTCCTTCTGCTCCTCGCTGGGTTCGACACTCTTACTTATCAGAAGGACTACGATTGATCCCCTATACTTGTGGGTCATCAAGACTCTTTTCTGACGCCATTGCCGGGGAGTGAAGCGCTCTTGGTAAGTGGAAATCGGTAAGGAAAAAATTATACTACATGCTGAAATTTATTGTCACTTGTTACTATGGAGAACAATCCTTTGAGGGGTCATTTCGGGGTATCTTCACCTTGACCGGAAGCACAATTAGTTGCCCCTCAACCTACTGAACCTACTGAAAATATTGGTTATGAAATTCCTTCGGGTATGATAGAACAATTGCTAGCTAATCCTTATGCAGGAGATGGAACTGAACATCCTGATACGCAGTTGATATATGTGGATGAAATTTGTGGATTATTTAAGATTGCAGGTTTACCCGGAGATGAAGCTAAGAAGAAGGTTTTCCCTTTATCTTTGAAGGGAAAAGCATTGACATGGTATAGGCTATGCGATGATATTGGATCTTGGAACTGGAATCGATTGAAATTGGAATTTCACCAAAATATTATCCTATGCATTGAGTTCACCGTGATCGGAATTACATATATAATTTTTGGCCTCGTGAAGGAGAAAGTATCGCTCTAGCTTGGGGTAGGCTTAAGTCAATGTTATATTCATGCCCTAATCATGAGCTCTCAAGAGAAATTATTATTCAGAATTTTTATGCTCGGCTTTCTCCTGATGATCGACCCATGCTCGATACTTCTTGTACTGGTTCTTTTATGAAGAAAACTATTGAATTCAGGTGGGATCTTTTAGAAATAATTAAACACAACTTTGAAGATTGGGAACTCGATGAAGGCAAAGAGTCAAGTATTAAGCTTGAGTTTGATCGTGTTAAATCTTTTATCAATACTGATGCTTTTCAAAAGTTTAGCACTAAATATGGACTTGACTCTGAGGTAGTAGCCTCTTTTTGTGAATCATTTGCTACTCATGTTGATCTCCCTAAGTAGAAGTGGTTTAAATATCATCCCCCTATTAAAGAAGAAATCAAAGAACCGGTAATAGCTAAAGATGAAACTATCATTTACAATGTTGATCCAGTTGTTAGGGAACGTAGTAGTAAATCAAAAAATTTCCTACGTATCACCAAGATCAATCTAGGAGATGCTAGCAACAAGAGAGAGGGAGTGCATATTCATACCCTTGAAGATCGCTAAGCGGAAGCGTTACAAGAACGCGGTTGATGGAGTCGTACTCGCAGCGATTCAAATCGCAGAAGATCCGATCTAGCGCCGAACGGACGGCGCCTCCGCGTTCAACACACGTACAGCCCGGGGACGTCTCCACCTTCTTGATCCAGCAAGAGGAGAGGAGAAGTTGAGGGAGGGCTCCGGCAGCACGACGGCGTGGTGGTGGAGTTTGTGGTTCTCCGACAGGGCTTCGCCAAGCACTACGGAGGAGGAGGAGGTGTTGGAGAGGGGGAGGGCTGCGCTAGGGAAGGGGTGTTGCTGCCCTCCACCCCCCCTCTATTTATAGGGAGAAGGGGAGAGGGGGCCGGCCCCCTTAGATCCCATCTAAGGGGAGGGGCGGCGGCCAGGGGGGGGGGGAACTTGCCCCCCAAGCAAGGTGGGAGGCGCCCCCACCCCCTAGGGTTTCTAACCCTAGGCACCTTGGGCCCCTTGGGGGGGGGGGGGGGCGCACCAGCCACAATGGACTGGTCCCTCCCTTGCTCAGCCCACTTGGCCCACCGGGGCAGGTGGCCCCACCCGATGGACCCCCGGACACCTTCCGGTGGTCCCGGTACAATACCGATAACCCCCGAAACCATTCCGGTGACTGAAACTGGACTTCCCATATATAATTCTTCACCTCCGGACCATTCTGTAACTCCTCGTGACGTCCGGGATCTCATCCGGGACTCCGAACAACCTTCGGTAACCACATACAATTTCCCATAACAACTCTAGCGTCACCGAACCTTAAGTGTGTAGACCCTACGGGTTCGGGAACCATGCAGACATGACCGAGACATCTCTCCGGCCAATAACCAATAGCGGGATCTGGATACCCATGTTGGCTCCCACATGTTCCACGATGATCTCATCGGATGAACCACGATGTCGAGGATTCAATCAATCCCGTACGAAATTCCCTTTGTCCATCGGTATGTTACTTGCCCGAGATTCGATCGTCGGTATCCTTATACCTTGTTCAATCTCGTTACCAGCAAGTCTCTTTACTCGTTCCGTAACGCATGATCCCGTGGCTAACTCCTTAGTCACATTGAGCTCATTACGATGATGCATTACCGAGTGGGCCCAGAGATACCTCTCCATCATACGGAGTGACAAATCCCAGTCTCGATTCGTGCCAACCCAACAGACACTTTCGGAGATACCTGTAGTGCACCTTTATAGTCACCCAGTTACGTTGTGACGTTTGATACACCCAAAGCATTCCTACGGTATCCGGGAGTTGCACAATCTCATGGTCTAAGGAAGTGATACTTGACATTAGAAAGCTCTAGCGAACGAACTATATGATCTTGTGCTATGCTTAGGATTGGGTCTTGTCCATCACATCATTCTCCTAATGATGTGATCCCGTTATCAACGACATCTAATGTCCATGATCAGGAAACCATAACCATCTATTGATCAACGAGCTAGTCAACTAGAGGCTTACTAGGGACATGCTGTGATCTAAGTATTCACACATGTATTACGGTTTCCGGTTAATACAATTATAGCATGAACAATAGACAATTATCATGAACAAGGAAATATAATAATAACCATTTTATTATTGCCTCTAGGGCATATTTCCAACAGTCTCCCACTTGCACTAGAGTCAATAATCTAGTTACATTGTGATGAATCGAACACCCATAGAGTTCTGGTGCTGATCATGTTTTGCTCGTGGAAGAGGTTTAGTCAACGGATCTGCGACATTTAGATCCGTATGTACTTTACAAATATCTATATCTCCATCTTGAATATATTCACAAATGGAGTTGAAGCGGTGCTTGATGTGCTTGGTCTTCTTGTGAAACCTGGGCTCCTTGGCAATGGCAATAGCTCCAGTGTTGTCACAGAAGAGAGTCATCGGGCCCGACGCATTGGGAACCACTCCTAGGTCGGTGATGAACTCCTTCATCCAGACTCCTTCCTGCGCCGCTTCCGAAGCAGCTATGTACTCCGGTTCACATGTAGATCCCGCCACAACGCTTTGCTTGCAACTGCATCAGCTGATTGCCCCACCATTCAAAATATACACGTATCCGGTTTGTGACTTGGAGTCATCCAGATCTGTGTCAAAGCTAGCGTCGACGTAACCCTTTACGACGAGCTCTTCGGCACCTCCATAAACGAGAAACATATCCTTAGTCCTTTTCAGGTACTTCAGGATATTCTTGACCGCTGTCCAGTGTTCCATACCGGGATCACTTTGGTACCTCCCTACCAAACTTATGGCAAGGTTCACATCAGGTCTGGTACACAGCATGGCATACATAATAGAGCCTATGGCCGAGGCATAGGGGATGAGACTCATCTTTTCTCTTTCTGCTGCCGAGGTCGGGCGTTGAGCTGTGCTCAATCTCACACCTTGCAATACAGGCAAGAACCCCTTCTTAGACTAATCCATATTGAACTTCTTCAATATCTTGTCAAGGTATGTGCTTTGTGAAAGACCAATGAGGCGTCTCGATCTATCTCTATAGATCTTGATGCCTAATATGTAAGCAGCTTCTCCAAGGTCCTTCATTGAAAAACACTTATTCAAGTAGGCCTTTATGCTTTCCAAAAGTTCTATATCATTTCACATCAACAATATGTCGTCCACATATAATATGAGAAATGCTACAGAGCTCCCACTCACTTTCTTGTAAATACAGGCTTCTCCATAAGTCTGTATAAACCCAAACACTTTGATCATTTCATCAAAGCGAATGTTCCAACTCCGAGATGACTGCACCAGCCCATAGATGGAGCGCTAGAGCTTGCATACCTTGTCAGCATTCTTAGGATCGACAAAACCTTCCGGCTGCATCATATACAATTCTTCCTTAAGGAAACCATTAAGGAATGCCGTTTTGACGTCCATTTGCCAGATTTCATAATCATAGAATGCGGCAATTGCTAACATGATTTGGACGGACTTCAGCTTTGCTACGGGTGAGAAGGTCTCATCGTAGTCAACCCCTTGAACTTGTCGATAACCCTTAGCGACAAGCCGAGCCTTATAGACGGTCACATTACCATCCGCGTCAGTCTTCTTCTTAAAGATCCATTTATTTTCTATGGCTCGCCGATCATCGGGCAAGTCCACCAAAGTCCATACTTTGTTCTCATACATGGATCCTATCTCGGATTTCATGGCTTCAAGCCATTTGTTGGAATCCGGGCCCGCCATCGCTTCTTCATAGTTCGAAGGTTCACCGTTGTCTAACAACATGATTTCCAGGACAGGGTTGCCGTACCACTCTGGTGCGGAACGTGTCCTTGTGGACCTACGAAGTTCAGTAGCAACTTGATCCGAAGTTTCATGATCATCATCATTAACTTCCTCTCTAGTCGGTGCAGGCACCACAGAAACATCTTCCTGAGCTGCGCTACTCTCCGGTTCAAGAGGGGGTACCTCATCAAGTTCTACTTTCCTCCCACTTACTTCTTTCGAGAGAAACTCTTTCTCCAGAAAGGATCCATTCTTGGCAACAAAGATCTTGCCTTCGGATCTAAGGTAGAAGGTATACCCAATAGTTTCCTTAGGGTATCCTATGAAGACGCATTTTTCTGATTTGGGTTCGAGCTTTTCAGGTTGAAGTTTCTTGACATAAGCATCGCATCCCCAAACTTTCAGAAACGACAGCTTAGGTTTCTTCCCAAACCATAATTCATACGGTGTCGTCTCAACGGATTTAGACGGTGCCCTATTTAAAGTGAATGCGGCAGTCTCTAAAGCGTAACCCCAAAATGATAGAGGTAGATCGGTAAGAGACATCATAGATCGCACCATATCCAATAGAGTGCGATTACGACGTTCGGACACACCATTTCGCTGAGGTGTTCCAGGAGGCGTGAGCTGTGAAACAATTCCACATTTCCTTAAGTGCGTGCCAAACTCGTGACTCAAATATTCTCCTCCACGATCTGATCGTAAGAACTTTATTTTCCTGTCACGTTGATTCTCTACCTCACTCTGAAATTCCTTGAACTTTTCAAAGGTCTCAGACTTGTGTTTCATTAAGTAGACATACCCATATCTACTTAAGTCATCAGTGAGGGTGAGAACATAACGATAGCCACCGCGAGCCTCAACACTCATTGGACCGCATACATCAGTATGTATTATTTCCAACAAGTTGGTTGCTCGCTCCATTGTTCCGGAGAATGGAGTCTTGGTCATTTTGCCCATAAGGCATGGTTCGCACGTGTCAAATGATTCATAATCAAGAGACTCCAAAAGTCCATCTACATGGAGTTTCTTCATGCGTTTGACACCAATGTGACCAAGGCGGCAGTGCCACAAGTATGTGGGACTATCATTATCAACCTTACATTTCTTGGCATTCACACTATGAATATGTGTGACATCAAGTTCGAGATTCAATAAAAATAAACCATTGACCAGCGGGGCATGACCATAAAACATATCTCTCATATAAATAGAACAACCATTATTCTCGGATTTAAATGAGTAGCCATCTCGCATCAAACGAGATCCTGATACAATGTTCATGCTCAAAGCTGGTACTAAATAACAATTATTGAGGTTTAAAACTAATCCCGAAGGTAGATGTAGAGGTAGCGTGCCGACGGTGATCACATCGACCTTGGAACCATTCCCGACGCGCATCGTCACCTCGTCCTTCGCCAGTCTCCGCTTATTCCGCAGCTCCTGTTTTGAGTTACAAATGTGAGCAACCGCACCGGTATCAAATACCCAGGAGCTACTACGAGCGCTAGTAAGGTACACATCAATAACATGTATATCATATATACCTTTGGTCTTGCCGGCCTTCTTATCTGCTAAATACTTGGGGCAGTTCCGCTTCCAGTGACCATTTCCCTTGCAATAAAAGCACTCAGTCTCAGGCTTGGGTCCATTCTTTGGCTTCTTCCCGGCAACTGGCTTGCCGGGGGCGGCAACTCCCTTGCCGTCCTTCTTGAAGTTCTTCTTACCCTTGCCTTTCTTGAAACTAGTGGTCTTATTCACCATCAACACTTGATGTTCCTTCTTGATTTCCACCTCTGCTGATTTCAGCATTAAATATAACTCGGGAATGGACTTCTCCATCCCTTGCATATTGTAGTTCATCAGAAAGCTCTTGTAGCTAGGTGGAAGCGACTGGAGGATCTTGTCAATGACCGAATCATCTGGAAGATTAACTCCCAGCTGAGACAAGCGGTTGTGCAACCCAGACATTTTGAGTATATGCTCGCTGACAGAACTGTTTTCCTCCATCTTACAACTATAGAACTTGTCAGAGACTTCATATCTCTCGACTCGGGCATGAGCTTGGAAAACCATTTTCAGCTCTTGGAACATCTCATATGCTCCGTGCTGCTCAAAACGCTTTTGGAGCCCCGATTCTAAGCTGTAAAGCATGCCGCACTAAACCAGGGAGTAATCATCACTACGCGACTGCCAGGCGTTCATAACGTCTTGAGTTGCTGGGAAAATGGGTGCATCACCTAGCGGTGCTTCAAGGACATACACTTTCTTGGCTGCTATGAGGATGATCCTCAAGTTACGGACCCAGTCCGTATAGTTGCTACCATCGTCTTTCAGCTTGGTTTTCTCTAGGAACGCGTTGAAGTTGAGGGCAACATTAGCGTAGGCCATTTGATCTACAGGATAGATTGTAAAGACAATTTTTTTAGACTAAGTTCATGATAATCAAGTTCATCTAATCAAATTATTTAATGAACTCCCACTCAGATAGACATCCCTCTAGTCATCCAAGTGATACATGATCCGAATCGACTAGGCCGTGTCCGATCATCACGTGAGACGGACTAGTCATCAACGGTGAACATCTCCAGGTTGATCGCATCTACTATACGACTCATGTTCGACCTTTCGGTCTCTCGTGTTCCGAGGCCATGTCTGTACATGCTAGGCTCATCAAGTCAACCTAAGTGTTTCGCATGTGTAAATCTGGCTTACACCCGTTGTATGCGAACATTAGAATCTATCACACCCGATCATCACATGGTGCTTCGAAACAACGGACCTTCGCAACGGTGCACAGTTAGGGGGAACACATTTCTTAAAATTTTAGTGAGGGATCATCTTATTTATGCTACCATCGTTCTAAGCAAATAAGATGTAAACATGACAAACATCACATGCAAATCATAAAGTGACATGATATGGCCAATATCATCTTGCGCTTTTGATCTCCATCTTCGAGGCACGACATGATCACCATCGTCACCGGCATGACACCATGATCTCCATCATTGTGTCTTCATGAAGTTGTCTTGCCAACTATTACTTATACTACTATGGCTACCGGTTAGCAATAAAGTAAAGTAATTACATGGCGTTTTCATTGACACGCAGGTCATAGAATAAATTAAGACAACTCCTATGGCTCCTGCCGGTTGTCATACTCATCGACATGCAAGTCGTGATTCCTATTACAAGAACATGATCAATCTCATACATCACATATATAATTCATCACATCCTTTTTGGCCATATCACATCACATAGCATACCCTGCAAAAACAAGTTAGACGTCCTCTAATTGTTGTTGCATGTTTTACGTGGCTGCTATGGGTTTCTAGCAAGAACGTTTCTTACCTACGCAAAAGCCACAACGGTGATATGCCAATTGCTATTTACCCTTCATAAGGACCCTCTTCATCGAATCCGATCCGACTAAAGTGGGAGAGACAGACACCCGCTAGCCACCTTATGCATCAAGTGCATGTCAGTCGGTGGAACCTGTCTCACGTAAGCGTATCAAGATAGGACTAGTAACGGTAAGCAAATTGAACAAATCATCGCCCACAACTACTTGTGTTCTACTCGTGCAAAGAATCTACGCATAGACCTAGCTCATGATGCCACTATTGGGGAACGTAGTAGTAAATCAAAAATTTTCCTACGTATCACCAAGATCAATCTAGGAGATGCTAGCAACGAGAGAGAGGGAGTGCATCTTCATACCCTTGAAGATCGCTAAGCGGAAGCGTTACAAGAACGCGGTTGATGGAGTCGTACTCGCAGCGATTCAAATCGCAGAAGATCCGATCTAGCGCCGAACGGACGGCGCCTCTGCGTTCAACACACGTACAGCCTGGGGACGTCTCCTCCTTCTTGATCCAGCAAGAGGAGAGGAGAAGTTGAGGGAGGGCTCCGGCAGCACGACGGCGTGGTGGTGGAGCTTGTGGTTCTCCGACAGGGCTTCGCCAAGCACTACGGAGGAGGAGGAGGTGTTGGAGAGGGGGAGGGCTGCGCCAGGGAAGGGGTGCTGCTGCCCTCCCACCCCCCCTCTATTTATAGGGAGAAGGGGAGAGGGGGCCGGCCCCCTTAGATCCCATCTAAGGGGAGGGGCGGCGGCCAGGGGGGGAAACTTGCCCCCAAGCAAGGTGGGAGGCGCCCCCACCCCCTAGGGTTTCTAACCCTAGGCGCCTTGGGCCCCTTGGGGGGCGGGGGGCGCACCAGCCCACCAGGGGCTGGTTCCCTCCCTTGCTCAGCCCACTTGGCCCACCGGGGCAGGTGGCCCCACCCGGTGGACCCCCGGACACCTTCCGGTGGTCCCGGTACAATACCCATAACCCCCGAAACCATTCCGGTGACTGAAACTGGACTTCCCATATATAATTCTTCACCTCCGGACCATTCTGGAACTCCTCGTGACGTCCGAGATCTCATCCGGGACTCCGAACAACCTTCGGTAACCACATACAATTTCCCATAACAACTCTAGCGTAACCGAACCTTAAGTGTGTAGACCCTACGGGTTCGGGAACCATGCAGACATGACCGAGACATCTCTCCGGCCAATAACCAACAGCGGGATCTGGATACCCATGTTGGCTCCCACATGTTCCACGATGATCTTATCGGATGAACCACGATGTCAAGGATTCAATCAATCCCGTACGCAATTCCCTTTGTCCATCGGTATGTTACTTGCCCGAGATTCGATCGTCGGTATCCTTATACCTTGTTCAATCTTGTTACCGGCAAGTTTATTTACTCGTTCCGTAACGCATGATCCCGTGGCTAACTCCTTAGTCACATTGAGCTCATTACGATGATGCATTACCGAGTGGGCCCAGAGATACCTCTCCGTCATACGGAGTGACAAATCCCAGTCTCGATTCGTGCCAACCCAACAGACACTTTCGGAGATACCTGTAGTGCACCTTTATAGTCACCCAGTTACGTTGTGACGTTTGATACACCCAAAGCATTCCTACGGTATCCGGGAGTTGCACAATCTCATGGTCTAAGGAAGTGATACTTGACAGTAGAAAGCTCTAGCGAACGAACTATACGATCTTGTGCTATGCTTAGGATTGGGTCTTGTCCATCACATCATTCTCCTAATGATGTGATCCCGTTATCAACGACATCTAATGTCCATGGTCAGGAAACCATAACCATCTATTGATCAACGAGCTAGTCAACTAGAGGCTTACTAGGGACATGCTGTGATCTATGTATTCACACATGTATTACGGTTTCCGGTTAATACAATTATAGCATGAACAATAGACAATTATCATAAACAAGGAAATATAATAATAACCATTTTATTATTGCCTCTAGGGCATATTTCCAACACCAGTTGTGCCTACTGCTTATATTGAAAAACCACCTTTCCCTGTTAGGATAAAGGAACATGCTAAGGTTTCAAATGTGGTTCGCAAAAGCAATATTAAAGCACCTAAACCCTCTGAACAAATCAAAGTAGAACCTAGTGTTGCTATGGTTAAAGATCTCTTGGTCAATAGTATTGATGGGCATATTATTTATTTCGTTGGTGAAGCTGCTAGAATTGCCAAACCCGATGAAAAAGATAAACATAGACCTATAGTTCGCATGCCTGTTGTCTCAGTTAAAATTGGAGATCATTGCTATCATGTCTTATATGATTTAGGTGCTAGTGTGAGTGCTATCCCTTTTAGTTTATACCAAGAAATTATGAATGATATAGCACCTGCTGAAATAGAAGACATTGATGTTACTATTAAACTTGCAAACCGAGACACCATCACACCACTTGGGATAGTTAGAGATATTGAAGTCTTGTGTGGGAAAACAAAATACCCTACTGATTTTCTAGTTCTTGGTTCCCCACAAGATGACTTGAGTCCCATTATCTTTGGTAGACCTTTCTTGAACACCGTCAATGCTAAGATAGATTGTGAAAAACAAACTGTCGGTGTTAGTTTTGGTGATGTGTCTCATGAGTTTAATTTCTACAAGTTTAGTAGACAACCACGTAATGAAGAATTGCATAGTAAAGTTGAAATAATTGGTCTTGCTTCTATTACGGTACCTCCCACTGATCCACTAGAACAATATTTGCTAGACCATGAAAACGATATGCACTTGCGTGAAAGAAATGAAATAGATAAAATATTCTTCGAACAACAACCTCTCCTAAAACACAATTTGCCTATTGAAACTCTAGGAGGTCCTCCTCCACCTAAAGGTGATCCTATGTTTGAATTAAAGCAATTGCCTGACACTTTGAAATATGCTTATCTTGATGAGAAAAAGATATACCCTGTTATTATTGGTGCTAACCTTTCAGAACGTGAAGAAGAAAGATTATTAAAAATTCTGAGGAAGCACCGAGCTGCTATTGGATATACTCTTGATGATCTTAAGGGCATTAGTCCCACTCTATGTTAGCACAAGATCAATATGGAACCTAATGCTAAACCCGTTGTTGATCACCAATGACGATTGAATCCTAAGATGAAAGAAATGGTAAGAACTAAAATATTAAAACTTCTGGAAGCAGGTATAATCTATCTCATAGCTGATAGTAGATGGGTAAGCCCTGTTCATTGTGTCCCTAAGAAGGGAGGTATTACTGTTGTTCCTAATGATAAAAATGAACTTATCCCACAAAGAACTATTACTGGCTATAGAATGGTAATTGATTTTAGAAAATTAAACAAAGCTACTAGAAAAGATCATTACCCTCTGCCTTTTATTGATCAAATGCAAGAACGATTATCCAAGCACACACTTTTGTTTTTTTTGATGGATATTCTGGTTTCTCTCAAATACCTGTATCTCAACCTGATCAAGAGAAAACCACCTTTACTTGCCCTTTTAGAACCTATGCTTATAGACGTATGCCTTTTGGTTTATGCAATGCACCTACTACCTTTCAAAGATGTATGACTGCTATATTCTTTGATTTTTGTGAAAATATTATTTAGGTTTTCATGGATGATTTTTCCATTTACGGAACTTCTTTTGATGATTGCTTAAGCAATCTTGATCAAGTTTTGCAGAGATGTGAACAAACTAATCTCGTCTTGAATTGGGAGAAGTGCCACTTTATGGTTAATGAAGGTATTGTCTTGGGGCATAAATTTTTTGAATGAGGTATTAAAGTGGATAAAGCTAAAGTTTATGCAATTGAGAAAATGCCATGTCCTAAAGATATTAAAGGTATTCATAGTTTCCTTGGTCATGCTGGTTTCTATAGGAGGTTTATTAAAGACTTCTCTAAAATTTCTAGGCCTCTTACTGATCTTTTACAAAAGGATATTCCTTTTGTTTTTTATGATGATTGCATGGAAGCCTTTGAAACACTTAAGAAAGCCTTAACCACTGCACCTATTGTTCAGCCACCTGATTGGAACTTGCCTTTTGAAATTATGTGTGATGATAGTGATTATGTTGTTGGTGTTGTTCTAGGACAAAGAGTTGATAAGAAATTAAATGTTCTCCATTATGCTAGCAAAACTCTAGACAATGCTCGAAGAAATTATGCTACTAATGAAAAAGAATTTTTTGCAGTTGTGTTTGATTGTGACAAATTCAGATCTTACATTGTTGATCCCAAAGTAATTGTTCACACTGATCATGCTGCTATAAAATATCTTGTGTAAAAGAAAGATGCTAAACCTAGACTCATTAGGTGGGTTCTCTTGCTACAAGAATTTGATTTACATATCACTAATAGGAAAGGAGCTGAGAACCCGGTAGCTGATAACTTGTCTAGGTTAGAAAATATTCTTGATGACCCACTACCTATTGATGATAGTTTTCCTGATGAACAACTAGCTGCAATAAATGTTTCTCATAACACCCCTTGGTATGCTGACTATGTTAATTACATTGTTGCTAAATACATACCACCTAGTTTCACATACCAACAAAAGAAAACAATTCTTCTATGATTTAAGACACTACTTTTGGGATGACCCACATCTTTATAAAGGAGTAGATGGTATTATTAGACGTTGTGTACCTGAGCATGAACAGGAACAAATCCTACGGAAATGTCACTCCGAAGCTTATGGAGGACATCATGCGGGAGATAGGACTGCTCACAAGGTATTGCAATCTGGTTTTTATTGGCCTACTCTCTTCAAGGATGCCCGTAAGTTTGTCTTCTCATGTGATGAATGTCAAAGAATTGGTAATATAGGTAAGCGTCAGGAAATGCCTATGAATTATTCACTTGTTGTTGAACCATTTGATGTTTGGGGTTTTGATTATATGGGACCTTTTCCTTCCTCTAATGGGTATACTCATATTTTGGTTGCTGTTGATTACGTTACTAAGTGGGTAGAAGCTATTCCAACTAGTAGTGCTGATCACAACACTTCCATTAAAATGCTTAAAGAAGTTATTTTCCCAAGGTTTGGAGTCCCTAGATATTTAATGACTGATGGTCACACTTTATTCACGGTGCTTTCTGAAAAATGCTTGCTAAATATGATGTTAACCATAGAATTGCATCACCCTATCATCCTCAATCTAGTGGTCAAGTTGAACTTAGTAATAGAGAAATAAAATTAATATTACAAAAAACTGTCAATAGGTCCCGAAAGAATTGATCTAAGAAACTAGATGATGCACTTTGGGCCTATAGAAGAGCTTATAAAAATCTTATGTGTATGGTCTCCATATAAAATGGTTTATGGAAAAGCTTGTCATTTACCTCTTGAGTTAGAACATAAAGCATTTTGGGCAATTAAAGAACTCAACTATGATTTCAAACTTGCCGGTGAAAAGAGGTTATTTGATATCAGCTCACTAGATGAGTGGAGAACCCAAGCTTATGAAAATGCCAAATTATTCAAAGAAAAAGTTAAAAGATGGCATGACAAAAGAATCCAAAAGCGGGAGTTCAGAGTTGGGGAATATGTTCTTTTGTACAACTCTCGTTTTAGATTTTTTGCAGGCAAAATTCTTTCCAAATGGGAAGGACTATATATTATCGAAGAAGCTTATCGCTCCGGTGCTATCAAGATTAATAATGCCGGAGGTACTAACCCGAAAGTGGTCAATGGACAAAGAATTAAACATTATATCTTAGGTACGCCTATTAATGTTGAAAGCAATATTATCCAAACAATGACACCGGAGGAACACATAAAAGAAACCTTCCAGAACACTCCAGAACCCTGAAAAAGTGGAGGTACATGATACGGTAAGTAAACGGACTCCGAAAAATCCGCAAAAATATTTTCTATCAGTTTTGGAATATTACAGAAATTAGGAAAATAAGAAATAACCAAGAAAGAAACCGAGGTGAGCACGATACACCAGGGCGTGCCCTGGTGGGTTGTGCCCTCCTCAGGAACCTTCCCGACTCCGTTTTCCTTCCATATTCTTGTTTCCCAAGATAAAAAATATTTATATATATACCCCCGATCGATTTGACCACCGCAGAAAATCCCCTGTTCTTGTTTCGTGTTGTTTTCCTGTCAGATCTGAAAGTATGTCGTCTCAAGATTCGGAGGAAGAGAGCTATGTTGCCGACTATATTGCAAACCCTAAGGTCTATGGAGAGGTGGATCATTATGGTTGGATCACGGATGAGGAGGAAGACGCCAACATGAAGGAAACCAAGGATGATAGCTCTGAGGAAGAGGAAGACCCAGTCCCTCAACATGGAGACATGCATGTGGAATTCAAGAAGTCAAGCCTCCCTAAAGGATACAAACCTGATGTTTAATTTATCCCTTCTCGTTTGTTGCAGGAGATCAAGGCAGCATTATACAAGAAGATATTAAAGCTTGAGTTAGAGAACGATGACTTGAGGGTGGATAATTTTATCCTCCGACGCAAGCTGGAGAAGAAGGCTACTCCATCACCACCACCTTCATCATCCTCCCCAGCAAAGGAGACTTGAATACACAGGTATGGGCACTCCCCTTGGCTTTTGCCAAGCTTGGGGGAGATGCCCCGGTATCGTATCACCATCACTTTCATTACCTTTACCAATTTTAGTTCTATCCTTAGTTATTTCGTGATTTAGTTGAATAAAAGTTTAGTATGATCTATTTTCGAGTGTTAGTTTCGTGATCTAGTTGAATAAAAGTTTAGCCAAAATTCCGCACTAAGTAGAGATACTACTTGTGCATCCAAAAACCCTAAACCCAAACTCATGTTTTGAGAGTCCACCATACCTACCTATGGATTGAGTAAGGTCCTTCAAGTAAGTTGTCATCGGTGCAATAAGGCAATACAAATTTCATCTAAATGTGTTTGATCATTTAGTGTAAGAAAAAATTGAGCGTTGTACGAACTTGTGATGGCAAAGTAATAAAAGCGACGGACTGCATAATAAAGGTTGCTATCATAAGGGGCAATATAACATAATGTTCTTTTGCATTAAGGGATTGAGCACAATCAAAAAAGCGCATGACAACCTCTGCTTCCCTCTGCGAAGGGCCTATCTTTCACTTTCATGTATTTACTTTTATGCAAGAGTCAAAGTATTCTTCCCTATTCCTTTTTTATTTTCTCTTTTTGCAAGCATCATGTGGTGAGGAAAGATCTAGGCACATATATCCAGTTGGATGTGGGTGAGCAAGAGTTATTATTGTTGACATCACCCTTGAGGTGAATACGTTGGGAGGAAAAACTATAAGCCCCTATCTTTCTATGTGTCTGGTTGAAACTTTTTGCTCATGGGTATGCTTTGAGTGTTAGCAATCATATAAGATTAAAAGATGGTTGAGTATGTGGACTTTCCAAAAGGCTCCGATACGAGACCCTTCCTGAAAATATGATGAATTGTAGTTGCAAAGTTGACTGAGAACATAGTTTGTTGGTTTTCAATAGAGTTTATGTCTTTTTACTTCGATGTTGTGATGAATTGTTACTTGATCATGAGAAGTTATATGATAAAGTTTTATAATAAAGTTTGTTGTTGTTATGATAATAAGCATGATGCTACTATGTCCGTATTTTGTTTTTATCGACACCTCTCTCTCAAAGCATGTGGACATGATTTTCGATTTCAGCTTTCGCTTGAGGACAAGAGAGGTCTAAGCTTGGGGGAGTTGATACGTCCATTTTGCATCATGTTTTCCTACTGTTATTTATATTGTTTTTATGCATAATAATGCTTTATGGAGCAATTCCAATGTCTTTTCTCTCATACTATGCAAGGTTTGCACAAAGAGGGAGAATGCCGGCAGCTGGAATTCTGGACCGGAAAAAGCTACGTCACAGATACCTATTCTGCACATCTCCAAATGAGCTGAAAATTTATGGAGAATTATTTTGGAATATATAAAAGATACTGGAACAAATAACTACCGAAGGGGGGCCACCTGGTGACCACAAGACACCAGGGCGCGCCAGGCCCCCCAGGCGCGCCCTGGTGGGTTGTGGCCAGCCCGGCCCACCTCCGGTGCCCATCTTCTGGTACTTAAGGTCTTTTGACCTAGAAAAAATCAGGAGAAGACTTTCAGGAAGGAATGCCACCGTCTCAAGGCAGAACTTGGGCAGGAGCACTTTTGCCCTCCGGCGGAGTGATTCCGCCGGGGGAACTTCCCTCCCGGAGGGGGAAATCAAATCCATCGCCATCACCAACAACCCTCTCATCTTTCGGAGGCCAATCTCCATCAACATCTTCAACAACACCATCTCATCTCAAACCCTAGTTCATCTCTTGTGTTCAATCTTTGTACCGGAACCTCAGATTAGTACTTGTGGGTGACTAGTAGTGTTGATTACATCTTGTAGTTGATTACTATATGGTTTATTTGGTGGAAGATTATATGTTCAGATCCATTATGCTATTTAATATCCCTCTTATCTTGAGCATGATTATCATTTGTGAGTAGTTACTTTTGTTCTTGAGGTCACGGGAGAAATCTTGTTGCAAGTAATCATGTGAATTTGATATGTGTTCGATATTTTGATGATATGTATGTTGTGATTCCCTTAGTGGTGTCACGTGAACGTCGACTACATGGCACTTCATCATCTTTGGGCCTAAGGGAATGCATTGTGGAGTAGTTATTAGATGATGGGTTGCTAGAGTGACATAAGCTTAAACCCTAGTATATGCGCTACTTCGTAAGGGACTGATTTGGATCCATATGTTTAATGCTATGGTTAGATTTATGTCTTAATACTTTTCTCGTAGTTGCGGACGCTTGCGAGGGGGTTAATCATAAGTGGGAGGTTTGTTCAAGTAAGAACAGCACCCAAGCACCGGTCCACCCACATATCAAATTATCAAAGTAGCGAACACGAACCAAACCAACATGATGAAAGTGACTAGATGAAATTCCCGTGTACCCTCAAGAACGCTTTGCTTATTATAAGAAACCGTTTTGGCCTATCCTTTGCCACCAAAGGATTGGGCTACCTTGCTGCACTTTATTTACCGTTACCGTTTGTCAGGACCCCGATCCTAAGCCACACCGATCTAGCATGTAACACATCATATCACTTTGCGGCCTCACGCACGGTAACCCACGGGTGCCACCTTACCTGGCCCGAGACTGTTTGCGCCTTTTGGCTCACGTATATGATAGTGTCGCTAGCATCCATATGACAGAGAACCCGGGTCGACATGACTAGTCGTAAACGCAAGGTGGCACTAACTTACAGGGACAGGCATACATGACCCAACAATGCACGTGTCGGTCAGCAGCGAGTGAATCTGGGCTGTAGCAAGCTATCATGACTCCGGTAGGCATCGCGTGACATTTCCCCGAAGGGACAGACACAGGAGCAAAGGAGGACACATGCCGATCATCCCAGGTGCTCCGGAGCAGTAGCAAGCTACCATGGCTCAGTGGAAGCACTAGGAGACATTTCCCCATAAGAGAGGCTACCAAGAATAAACAACTAGGTGTCGGATCCCACACATAGCAATACACGTTACACGTACGCATAACATGCAAGTATGTGTTGTACAACATGGCATCACAACATAACTCAACAACTCATATAGATAAAGGCCCAGAAGAGCCATCATAGCATTTATTACAAGCAGCGGGTCTCATGATCCTTCACACAAAGTCATACAAGCCAAGCGGAAGCATAAACATGTCTGAGTACAGACATCTGAAAAGAGAGTAGGCTAGAAGGCCTATCCATCTACAAGACCCTCCATAGGAACCAGACCTCTGTCTGGGATTTCCAAGCTAATCGTCAAAGCCAACGCGAAACTACTAGTGAGAAAGAAGTCTCTCTGCAAAAATATAAATTAAGCAAACATGAGTACAAATGTACCCAGCAAGAGTTACATCAGAACTAGCTACATATGCATCAGTATCAACAAAGGGGTGGTGGAGTTTAACTGCAGCAAGCCAGCTTTGACTCGGTGGCTATCCTGAACTATGATTGCCAGTAACTTCTTTGAGGTGGCGCACACGAGTCCACATATTCACCGTATCAATACACCACTATGGATCCGCTCACGTCTCCCTACGAGAAGGCCATCCATAGCACTCACGCTTATCTTGCGCACTTTAGAGTATCCACTTTCACTTGTCTATGAACAATGTAAGCATTCCAAGTAGTCCGTATCCGCGGACACGGCTATTCGAATAGATCATATATAACCCTGCAGGGGTGTACTTCTTCACACACTCTCTCACCACTTATCGCCATTTACACGACATGTACTCGGCAAGCTTCAAGCGGAAGCCCAGCGAGGGTGTCGGCCACGACCTGACTAACCACACGAGACTCTAGTCCAGGTTTATCGCCTATTTGAGTTCCATCCACAAGGAAGTCCGGTCGAGGTTTCCACTACGGCCCCAAACGATGTGTGCAGGGTTCCCGAGCCCACCAAATGGGTGCCCCGGTACACCGTGCCATGTGCCTACCACATCACAGCCCACCCCTAGGGTCAGCGCTGCGCATGGTCTCCAGCATACTACAAACACCAGAAACTACTTGCAACTCCTGGACAGAGATCAAGGCGATTAATAAGTTGAGAGGGTCCATGGGTTTCGGGCCCAATGCATGGTAGTAGCTATCTTGGATCACAAACACGGAAATCAGTTCCTGAGGACGGTTTCAATGAGACAACCCACCATGTACTCCTACATGGCCTCTCATCGCTACCTTTACCAAATCGTGTTCACACACTTAGCTCTCAACAGTAGGACATGTTCATCACCATTCCAATCCATCCCAGATGAATCAGACCTGACACAACTCTAAGCATAGTAGGCATAACAAGCAAAACATGAATGAGTAGGCACATCATGGCTCAAACAACACCTACTCATGCTAGTGGCTTTCAACTATTTACTGTGGCAAAGACATGTCATGCAGAGGAAAGGGGTTCAACTACCGCAGCATGTAACAGTTGAATCGTTGTTGTCCTAATGCAGTAAAAGAGAGCAGGAGTGAGAGAGTGAGATTGTATCGGAGTGATCAAGGGGGTTTTGCTTGCCTGGCACTTCTGAAGATAGTATTGTGTCTTCATCGGTGTCAATGATCACAACGTCGGAACAATATCCACTGAGAGGGGACAAACATCGGCAAACAAGAGGGAACACAATCAATGCAATGCAACAATATGATGCATGATAATGGCATGGAAAAATGCTATTGGTTGAGCTAATGCAACTAGCAACAAAGTTAAATGAAGTTGGTTTGAACCCAACGTTCAAAATCAAACTCCATATGTGACATTTCAAATGCCATTTATTCAAATTGTCATATACAGTGGCTGTAAGTTGTTCAAACATGCATGGAAATTCCATAAACAGATTCTTTGGATTTTTCTGATAATTTTTCATATATAAATCATTTCATTTGGAGTTAGGGTTGATTTTCTATGAATTTTAGAAGTTTAGGCAAATTTCTGAAAATAAATAAATCATTTAAGACTTATTTAAAATCCAGAAATATTTACGACGTCACCAAGTCAACAGAGGTCAGCCGGGTCAAACCTGACCAGTGGGACCCACTGGTCAGTGACAGGGTGGTTGACCCGGTTTAATTCGGCGCTGACCAGGCTTTGACCCATCGTGGGACCCACTGTCAGTGTCTGTGGGGGTTTAATTAGTGGGTGATTAGCCCCTAATGACGGATCCACGTCATCATCGCTGGACTCTGGCCGGCGGCGACCATTCCGCACGGTGGAGCCTCAGCTGGGCAGCGCTAGGGGCTGCGGTTAGGTGCGCTGAGACTACCAGGAGGGAGCCCATGCTTGTCCGCATCCAACGGAGCAAGGAGCAGTGGATGGGATGCGTTGTACTCGCCGGAGACGAGCTCGCGGCGGCGGCCGGGGTTCAGGCATGACCAAAATGACGCTACAGGCCACTACGAGGTGAGCTAGGGGGTGCGTTGGGCTCCTGGTGAGCTTCTGAGCGCGGTGATGTGCTTGGGTGCAAGCTCTAGTGGCTGTAGCCACGGCGACGTCATGGCCGGTGGCGAGGGGTTCTCGGGCTCGGTGGTGGGGCTAGTTAGAGCTTGAAATCAATGCGAGGAGGAGCAGCAAATGACGGTGGAGCTCACAGTGAGGTCGACGGGCGCGAGAGCGAGGTCGGGGATGCACTGACGACGACGAATCGGTCAACGGCGATCGACAGGTCCAAGGTAGGAGATGAGCTCGAGGAGGTCGATTCCAGGTGTCCGGGGACATGTGTTGCGGCGTGGAGCTTCATAGCATCGAGGCGGAGCAAGGGAACATTGTCACAACCAGGCTCCGGCGGAGTCTCGCGGACGACGAGCTACAGCAAGGAATTCGAATTGGAGAGGAAGAGGGGTCGGGGTAGGAGACAGAAAGCGAGAAGGGGATAAGCTAGATAGAATGAGAGGTCAAGTTTGATTACAATTTTCTCGATAATGTTCTCTCCCTTGCTCCCCTGCTTATAACACGCAGGTTACATGGGTCACCCCACCCCGGCCCATCGGCCCACTACTCTACCCTTGCGGCCGTCTTGGCCCGAGCATCATTTGAATCTTCCCGCTGCCTCTTTACGCCTTCGCCCCGCCTTCTTTATGCTTCCCTTGCCACGAACGCGCCTTTGTCATCACCAGTGCACTGACAATACCTCCCCCTAAAGAACTAGCATGTCCCCATGCTGGTGCATCTGGATAATGATCCTTAAGCACCTGGTAATCTTCCCAAGTCGCTGAAGAAGCAGGAATCGACGTCCACTTGACCAATATCTGGAGATGAGAGGCATTTCCCTTCTTAACTAGCCGGCGATTCAGAATCTCTTCAGGCTGTACACCCGACACTGACAGATCAAGAGGAACAGGCAGCGTAGTAAACACCGGAGTATGATCCGGAACGTGAGCCTTGAGTTGAGAGACATGGAACACTGGGTGAACCATACTGCCGCGCGGCAACTCCAGTCTGTAGGCTGCATTGCCTATCTTATCCAACACCTTGAATGGTCCAAAATATTTGAGAGCTAATTTTGGACAAGGGCGATTGACCACTGAGGACTGAGCATAAGGTTGTAAGCGCAGATAAACCATCTCCCCTACAGCAAACTGGCGATCAGATCTTTTTCTATCAGCAAAATGCTTGTACTTGCACTGAGCTCTGGCCAAATGATCTTTTAGCAAGGCTGTATGCTCAGACTGAGAGGACAACCAAGTCTGCACATCAGGGTTCATGGAAGTAGACTGGCCTGCTAACTGCCCCACATTTGGGTCCTGCCCATATAACGCTTTGTAAGGAGTACAGCCCAGCGAAGAGTGATATGTGGAATTATACCAGAATTCTGCCTGAGGAAGCCAGGCTGCCCACTTAGCTGGAGAGGCATGAACTGCACAGCGCAAATACATCTCAAGGCACTGATTCACTAGCTCCGTTTGGCCATCAGTTTGAGGGTGATACGCTGTACTCATCTGAAGTTCAGTGCCCCACACACGAAACAGCTCTTTCCAGAATGCACTTGTAAAGATTTTATCCCTGTCTGAAACAATGGACAAGGGCAGTCCATGTAGCTTCACAATGTTATTGAAACACTTTAGCCACTGATGTTGCTGTAAACGGATGCTTTAATAGTAGAAAATGACTGACTTTAGTGAAGCGATCCACAACCACAAGAATAGCATTAAAACCTTCTGATTTGGGCAATCCTTCAATAAAGTCCATGCTAATAGCCTGCCAAGGGAGATCTGGCAAAGGAAGAGGTTGCAATAGTCTAGGTGTTTTGCACAGTTCATGTTTAGCTTGCTGACATGTATTGCACTACTTCACAAAGTTCTCCACATCTGATTTCATTCCAGTTCAACTAAATAGTTGCTTAACTCGGTGATAAGTAGGAAGTATACCAGAGTGGCCCCCCACTGGGGTGGAGTGAAAAGCCTGAATGAGCTTGGTTTGCAGACCTGCATTAGTTCCAATCCAAATCTTGTCTTCATGCTTGACCAGGCCATCTTGCAACTCAAATCTAGGACAAGCTTTGTTATCAATTGCCAGTTTCTGTAACATTACTTGTGCAGCAGGATCTACTGTATATGAGTTCAAAACTTCCTGTATCCAGATGGGTTTGCTGGAAGATATTGCCTGTACAGGAAACAAGTGAGCCACTTTAGAAAGTGCATCTGCTGCAGTATTTTCTACTCCTTTCTTATACTGGATGGAGAACTGCAATCCTACAAGTTTTGTCATAGCCTTTCTCTGCAAATCTGAAGTTAGAAGCTGATCTCCTAAGTGACATAAGCTTTGATGATCTGTTTTAATCACAAAAGGTGCTCTGGCCAGGTAAGATCTCCATCTCTCAATGGCCATCATTATTGCTAGAAACTCCTTCTCATAAATACACAGTTTCTGACTGGCTACTCCAAGGGCCTTGCTATAGTAAGCAAAGGGATGCCCCTCTTGAGATATAACAGCTCCCACCCCTGTGTTACATGCATCTGTTTCCACAGTGAAAGTTTTTTCAAAATTTGGTAAAGCTAATATAGGAGTGGTAGCCATAGCCTGTTTCAGTTGTTGAAAAGCTGCCTGAGCTATTTCAGACCATTGAAAGGCTTGTTTCTTCAGTAAGACAGTCAGAGGTCTAGCCAACAGTCCATAGTTCCTTACAAATTTCCTGTAGTAACCTGTTAACCCTAGGAACCCTCTCAATTCAGTAACATTAGTAGGTACAGGCCAGTTAACCATAGCTTCTGTTTTTGCAGGATCAGTAGCCACTCCTTTATCAGAAATAATGTGGCCCAAGTATTCCATGGACTGTTGAGCAAACACACACTTGCTCTGTTTCACATATAACTGATTTTCTGTCAGTATCTTAAACACAGACCTCAAATGCTAAATATGATCCTCCAGAGACATGCTAAACACTAATATATCATCCATGAACACCAGCACATACTTTCTGTTAGGCCCTGCCATAAACACATTCATATTGCACTGAAATGTACCTGGAGCAGTAGCTAGCCCAAAAGGTACCACCCTGAATTGGAACTGGCCATGGTGTGTTTTAAATGCTGTTTTGTATTCATCTTCTTCCTTCATTCTGATTTGATGATACCCAACTTTTAAATCCAGCTTGGAAAACCACTTAGCACCTCCTAGTTCATCCAGCAACTCATCAATTACTGGTAGTGGAAATTTGCTTTTAATGGTGATAGCATTCAATCTCCTGTAATCCACACAAAACCTCCAGGTGCCATCTTTTTTCTTTACCAAGAGGACAGGAGAAGCAAAAGGACTAATGCTAGGTGTAATAAGACCAGCTTTCAGCATCTCAGGTACTTGTCTTTCAATTTCATCCTTCTGTAGTGGAGAGTACCTGTAAGGCCTGCAATTAACTGGAACAACCCCAGGGATCAAGTGGATAGCATGATCCAATGGTCTGTGAGGAGGTAAGGTTTGGGGGTCTTTGAACACAGTGGTATGTTGATCTAGCAACTCTTGCACAGCAGGAGGAACTGGAGTTTCAGGTGCCCTGACAATACGATTAAGTACAGCAGTAGCCCAGACCTCATTGCCTTTTTCCCATTTCAACAGTTGTTCAGCTGTCACTTCTTGAATAACTGCTGGTGTTACAGGCAGCACACCCTGTAGCTTCACTTCTTGCCCTGAATATTTGAACTGAATCCACTTTTCTGCCCAATGACACTGCATAACTCCCCATTGTTCCAGCCAGTCCATGCCAAGAATAATGTCATGCCCTCCCAGAGGAAGCACATGCATAGCATTGGTAAAATTGTGTCCCCGAATCCACCAAGTTAACTAAGAAACTATTTCAGTGCATTGAACCAATTCCCCATTTGCAACTCTTACTTTCATAGGTTGAGACAACTTGTCAGCAGTAACAGAGATCCTGCTCAACAGTGCCTGGTCCACAAAGGTGTGGGTGCTCCCTGAATCCACTAAAATGAGCACCACTTGGTTCCCCACTAAAGCCCTCAGTTGTATGGTCTTGGGATGAGCAGCTCCTGACAGTGCAGTAACTGAAATAGTAGCGCAGTCTACTGTAGACTGTTCTACTAGAGCATCCAACAGAGCATCAGATATTATCTCATTCTGCACCACAGCTTCAGCTACCTTTAACTGAGCTCCAGCAGCAGGCAATTGACTACAAACATGTCCAGGAGCAAACTTCTCCCCACACTTGTAACACAGACTATTTGCACGCTGGTACTCTTTCAGTTGTTTTGCTTTCCATAAATCACCAGTGGCCAACGCTGGGCGAGTTTCAGACTTTTTAAAAGCAGTTTTCTGATAGTTTGCTTTGACTGTTTTCTGCTGCAACAACAGTCCTTCTTGTACCGAGGCATACATCGCTGCAGATTGAACACAGGTTGGTATCTGTAACTCCACAGCAGCCCGTAGTTCTGCCTTGAGACCCATAATGAAACGAGTGACTAAGAAAGTGTCATTGATTGATGGTTCATATAGCCTGACAGTATATACCAGCTGCAGAAACTGCTGCTTGTACTCCTCCACTAATTCTATCTGCTTCAATGACATCAGGTCTTTCATCTTCTGCCTATATACATTGACGTCGAACTCTTGCAATATCGCTGCACAAAACTGTGGCCAAGTGTGATATGCACTGGATTGTTTGAATGCTTGATACCAATGAGCCGCATTATCTGACAGGTACAGAGAAGCTGAGGTGACCTTGAAACTATCAGGTATATTATACAATCTAAAGAACGCCTCACACTTATCCAACCAGATCCTGACATCATTTCCATCAAATTGAGGGAAATCCATTTTTGGCATCCACTGGCGCTTGCCTGAACTATCATCCTGAACTGGTTGCCCAACCTGTTACAGAACAGGGATATTGGGCGGTACCTGTACTGGGCGCGGCAACACAGGAGCAGTGAACGTCGGCCCTGCTCCAAGTATGCCGTTCGACACCTCCGACGCGGTTGGTGATGAGACCTCAGGCCCCTCAGGTGGCTTCCCTTTCTGCGCCGCATGGAACTGGCTCTGTTGGACTTGACCCAACGTGTCACAGGACAGATCAACCTTCACCTGTGTAACACCCCTGTGTAATAAGCACTGTGACATAATGATAATCATGCCAAGTCATACCCATTTGCAATGCTAGATCACAGTGGTTAAACACTTCATTTCAAATTCCTCTCTGAAATAAATTCAAATTCAAAGTGAAAATAAAAGTTGTTCCAAAGTGGAAACTAAAATGTTCATAATGTTGCAAATAATCCCAAGGCAATTATAAAATAGAAACCAATATTTTTGGAACTCACAAAAATGCCCCTGTACTTTAAACAGTAGTCCAGCAGCATTAATCCGTCCCTTTTCAATTTCTAAAAATATCTAACCTATTCATTTGGCCTCCAAACTTTTGCTGGCAGAGCCAAATATTACCAAGAAATATTGGGGCTTAGTCCCACTTCTTTCTAAAATATTTGGTGGCCCACAGAAATCATTTTCTACCTCTGTTAAATAAGTAAAAGAAAAACAGAAACATAAATAAAGAAAAAGGCCAGAGGCCACTTACCTGGCAGGCCCAGCAGTGCATAGCACCTGGAGGCCCAGCCCATCAACCGAGTCGCCTCCCTCCTCCGTCGCCGTGTCGCCACCGCACGCGCCCGAGCCGGCGATCCACCACGCGCCGGCCATCCGTGCCTCCCCGACGAGGTTAAGGGCTGCCCCGAGCCTCTCCTCTCCCCCTGGAATCCTAGATTCCCCTCCATTTCCCCCCTGCCCCGTCTCTCTCGATCTGGACTAGAGCCGAGCGCCACCGTTGCCGTGACCTCAACGTAGGCGAGGCCACCGAGCTCCCCCTGCCCTCTTGTCGAGTCCCTCCGCTCCGCCGTTGTCTTCCGCATCGCCTGCTACCGTTGGGTCAAGCTGGGAGCTGCGGTGGCGAGCGTCTCGAGCTCGTCTTCTTCCTCAGCTCCGGCGAGTTCTTCCGACAAATTCGCCGCCTCTGCTGCTCCTAACCTGTCGCCGGGCCATCTTGCGCCTGCTCGGTGAGCTTCTCCCCCTCTTCCCTCTTTCCTCGGCCCTTTTCCCTGCTCGTAGCTGTCATTTTTGCCAAGGTCGAACTCACTGCCGTAGCTGTGCCCGCCGTCGTAGCCATTGCTGCCGTAGCTCGTGTCCGAGCTTCCTACCGAGCTCCTGGAGCTCCAAGAAGCCCAGCGAGCCCCCCGCGCGCGTTTCCTCGTTCCCCCTAGTGCCGATCCTGAGCGCGGCCGAACTCCGGCATCCGCCACGGTGGTCGCCGTCGACGTTATAGCCCTCCCCGTGGCAAACCGAGGCCACCGGCGTGCGCGGGATCGAGTGGCCGTTCCAGAGCACTTAACCGCGCCCAAAATGACGCACCACAGACAAAACCCGGGCTCGCCGGAGTTGTCACCGTCGTTTCGGCTCGCCGGAGAGCTCCGGTGGCCGGCGTCCGACATGGACGGCCGGGCCCCACCTTTGAGCCACTGACTGCGGGCCCCCGCGGGCCCCTTTGACCTGTTGACCGGGTCAACGTTAGATTACTATTCACCCATAGACGCTGACATGTGGGCCCGTGCGACTAATTAACTATTTTGACTAACTAATTAACCCAGTCAGATTAGCTGAGGCACTGACAGTAAGGCCCCACCTACTAATTAACCCTGTTAGTTTGTTTTAATCCTCTGTTAAACCCAGAGAGGCTGACAGGTGGGCCCCACCTGTCAGTTTGACCCAGTCAGCAGCCCAGCCGACGGCTGATGCATCGCTGATGTCATGCTGATGCAGTAATCCTTTCTCTGTTATTTAAATAATTTCAGAAAACAGTTTAAAACTCTGAAGAATTCGTAACTTTCAAACCGTAGCTCGGATCGAAAAACTTTCTACATGAAAGTTGCTCAGAACGACGAGACGAATCCGAATACGCAGTCCGTTCGTCTGCCACACGTCCCTAACTATCCGAACATGGAACCGTCCCCCTCTGATCATCTGTCTGACAAATGTACGGAACCGGGAAAACACTCCCGGATGGTTTCCCCCTTCCTCGGTGACGTGCAACCATACGTTAGGACACATCCAGCACTGCACATTGTCATGTCATGCTCTTGTTTGATTTATATTTACTGTTTCCTCCCCCTCTTCTCTCTCGATAGAGCCCCGGAGGCCGACGCAGCTCCGAAGATCGACGACCCCTGACGACCTTGCATTTGCCGCAGAGCAACCAGGCAAGCCCCCCCCCTTTGATCATCCCGATATCGCCCATTCTATTATCTCATGCTTGCATTAGAATTTGCTACTATTACTGTTATCCTATATCTGCTGCATAGCCTGTTTATTGTAACCTGCTGTTGATACCTTACTGTTATCCTAAACTGTTTAGAATAGACTGGGTAGAGACCCATCAGAGACCCCCACTTGTCCTGACTGCCCTGCTGGATTCTCAGAAGACCCGATCAACTGGATCGAAGACCAGACCCCGGCACCGCACCTCACTTTCCCCTTAGTTGCTCGACACTACTGGGTTACCATCGAGTGCCGAGGGTGGTACCTCGTTAGCACTTCTGATGATAACCTTGTAGGTTAGTTAACTGGTCGTGGTAAGCGAGGGTGATTCCTCCTACACCACCCCCGATAACGACGAAGTCGTGCAACACCCCACGTGTGGACCTCGAGGGTGATGCCTCCTACGTCCATCTTGATGTTATATCAGGTGGGAGTCCAACGAGGGTGATGCCTCGGATTCCCCTTGATACGGTGACCACACGGATGCCTTGCATTACTATTGATACTAATACTTGAAAAGGCGGGTCAACCCTGAGGGGTACCCGCGAATGATGGATAGTTACCCGTGAGTTATTCTACGAGGCACGGCCGGGCATTCTTAGCCCTTGCAGCAAGTCCTCGAGACGGGGCGACGGGGTCACATCGATCGTGAGTCTCTGCTTGTTACCGCAAGCCCCTAGACCTCTAACGATTTGGATATTTGATCTGAGCCGGCCTATGGTCGGATAGCACTAACCATCACGTGGGAAGAGTTATGGGCACTCTGCATCATAGCATCAGCCGAAAGCTCTGTCAGACGTCCAGTTCAGCATCGCGGCACGGTTGGGCCGGCGCCATCCTGAGGGGTGGTACCTGGATCCGCATGTGCGCAACGACCCGGAGGGCGAGGGGCGATGGCCCAAGACCCCCTTGCGCTTAGGAGGTAGACCGGCGGGGACCTCTCTGCTGAGCTATAGGTAGGGTTGCGGTGTGTCATTTGGCCGAGGCTGGGCATGACCCAGGAAAGTGTGTCCGGCCGGAGTTAAGCGAGCGTGGTGGGTAAGTTGGTGCACCCCTGCAGGGAAGAACACATCTATCGATAGCTGGTCCTATGGTAAAGGACACTCGGAGTTGTATCCCGATCAATACAACTAGAACTTGAGATGGTACCTGGATATGTGGCTCCGGGATCGCTTTCTCGCTGGGAGTCAAGAAAGGATCTCTGGGCGAGACTGTTACTTAATACTACTACTACTTTACATTATGCTATACTGTACTCTTCTAATGCTGCAAGATCGTTGAAGATGCTGGAAGATGCTAGTCTTCGATAGGACTAGGCCTTCCTCTCTATTCTGGCATTTCTGCAGCCCAGTCCACATATACAGCCTTCCTTTGAAAATGTTGCATATGTAGTGTAGATCCTTGCTTGCTAAGTACTTCCGAGTACTCATGGTTGCTTTGCTTTCTTTTTCTCCCCATACCAGTTTGTCGTGACCAGATGACGGAGCCCCTGAGAACGCTGCCCCGCCGATGACTACTTCTACCACCCCGAGGATGGCTACTACTTCGAGATGGCTGACGACCAGGAGTAGGTTCGGAGGGTCCTAGGCATGAGGCCTACGCCTTTCGATCGTAGTTTTTATTTTGCCCCGCCTTTCTAAAGGCCTTTCTGTTTCTCTTTTAGATCTGTACTCAGATATCTGATGCTTCCGCTGACGCTTGTATGCCATCGAGCTATGTATTCGAGCCCTCGAGGCCCTGGCTTGTAATATAAAGCTTGTATGACTTTATTTAAGTTTTAGAGTTGTGTTGTGATATCTTCAAGTGAGTCCTTAGGCTTGATCATGTGCATTTGCGTGTATGATTAGTGCACGATTAAGTCGGGGGCGTCACAACCTACACTTGGTCAATGCGCGCTGACTGCTCCGTCAGCTTGGCATCGAGTGCCTCCAGCTGCGCGCAGATCCCGTCGACCACCTCCAGCTTGCGCTGCGCCGCTCGTATCTCGGCGAACTCCTTCAGCATCCTCTCCTGGAACGCCTCCATCTCGTCCGCGAGGAAGCGAGTCTGCTGAGTGGGCTTGAATGTTGTCGTTGTTGCTGGTTTTCCCCAAATCAACCCACCTCAGGTCAGGATTTACACAGATCAAGCCCTCGGGCGATCCGTGACCTTCGCCTCGGATTTGCCGGGTGTGATTCGGAAAAAAAAAATTGCGGGCACACGGCGGAGCGAGAGAGAGGGCTCTGATACCAGATTGTCACGACCAGGCTCCGGCGGAGTCTTGCCGACGATGAGCTGCAGCAAGGAATTCGAATTGGAGAGGAAGAGGGGTCGGGCTAGGAGATAGAAAGCGAGAAGGGGATAAGCTAGATAGAATGAGAGGTCAAGTTTGATTACAATTTTCTCGATAACGTTCTCTCCCTCGCTCCCCCGCTTATAACACGCAGGTTACATGGGTCACCCCACCCCGGCCCATCGGCCCACTACTCTACCCTTGCGGCCGTCTTGGCCCGAGCATCATTTGAATCTTCCAGCTGCCTCTTTACGCCTTCGCCCCGCCTTCTTTACGCTTCCCTTGCCGCGAACGCACCTTTGTCATCACCAGCGCACTGACAAACATGGCCACGGGGCAAGGGGATGGCGGTGGGCGCGGTGCTTTGTGGCGGCGCGCTCCGGCTTGTTCGGGCGCCCATGGGAGAAAGAGCAGAGGGGAGGGTAGAGGTTGCGGGTGAGAGAGAGAGGTCAGGGGGTCTCTGGGCGTCTCCAGGCATGAGGGAGAGGCAGGAGGTGGCAAGCAGGAGGTGGCAAGGGCGAGCGCGCGCGCGACAGCGAGTTGCTCCTACTGGCAGGAGGAAGACGACGGGGGAAGGAGCTGGGCTGGGCTGCAGCTGGGCCGGCACAGTGTTGGGCTTTCAGGTACGTTTCTCTCTCTTTCTTTGTTTCCATTTTATTGTAACACCTCGTTACGCCTTGCGGGATCAAGCCATTGCCTCACAGACCAACGCTAGTCTTTTTTGTGCACTTTGTCCTCACTCGTGCGCACCCGGGACCAACTTCCCGATCGGTCACCCATCCTAGAATTACCCCAAGCCAAGCACGCTTAACTTTGGAGTTCTTTTCAAATGGGCTCCCGGAAAAGAAGGAATTCCTTGTTGATATGAGTAGTCTATCATTCCTATTAAGCCAGGCTCTCACATACACGCCCACTCAAAGGAACCGACATCCTCGTTGGCCCATCAGGAACGTTCCCTCTTAGCACACGTATGCACATCCAGTCCAGCACATGTGCCATGCCGTGTGCCACAACGGGCCACATGCACCATGCGCCACATGCCTGCGCACCTGACCCATGCATGTCCGCATAACCGTGAGGATCAGCTCTGATACCAATTGTAACACCCCGTTACGCCTGGTGGGATCAAGACTAGCCCCACAGACCAACGCTAGTCTTTTCTGTGCACTTTGTCCTCACTCGTGCGCACCCGGGACCAACTTCCCGGTCAGTCACCCATCCTAGAATTACCCCAAGCCAAGCACACTTAACTTTGGAGTACTTTTCGAATGGGCTCCCGGAAAAGAAGGAATTCCTTATTGATATGAGTAGTCTATCATTCCTATTAAGCCAGGCTCTCACACCGTTACTTGCTCGTTACAAATTATCTTGCTATCAAACTACTTGTTGCTGACAATTTTAGTGCTTGCAGACATTACCTTGCTGAAAACCACTTGTCATTTCCTTCTGCTCCTCGTTGGGTTCGACACTCTTACTTATCGAAAGGACTACGATTGATCCCCTATACTTGTGGGTCATCAGCGGGCACCCTTTTCGGCGGTGAGGCGGAGGCTGATCGTGAGCATGCGGGCGCCGGCCTCCAGCCACAAGTAGTAGACCTTGAAGAGGTCCGCCGCGAGCTCCCCGAGCTTGGCGTTCCGATCTTGGGCGGCGGGGCCAGCCTGCAGGCGCTGCAGGAGGCGGTCGTGCTGCGCCCGGATGTTCTTGGCGGCCATCATGAACTGCATGAGGACGGAGTCCATGTACTTCTTGCTCACCTCTCCCGCCATGGCCGCTCTCTCGCTCTGTGGTCTGACATGAGAGTCTTGGGAAGGAGAGGAGTGAAAGGTTGGAGTTTTGGAGGAGGTGGAGGGATGGCCGGAGGTCAGAAGAGGACGAAGGAGAGTAGAGGAGTGAAAAAGATTGAGGTTTTGGAGGAGACGGGGCGATGGGCAGGTGAAACGAAGATGGAGGTGGACACGTGTCGAGCGGCCATTACCTACTGGCTGGCTGGCTGTGCAGGATGGGCCCACCCGACCTATGGACTCCTTTTGACCGGCGGGGGTGGTGATGCTCATCCATCCACAAGGACAAAGGGGTCACATGCTCCCTTTGCTCACACTCTTTACAATTTTTGAAATTTGAACATGCTAGTCCCTTCATAGAATGAACATTTGAAAAGGTGGAATGCTTTCAAACAAGCCCGATTTCTCTGGCGTCCAGGCAAGAAAGTCTTCACCAAGACGGAGAGATGGCCGGATTTTCAAGATTTCACATATGTTCACCGGAAGAAAAAATTGTTGAAGTTTAGTGAGGTCCTATGACCCACTTGAGCCTGCAGCTCCTCTTTGGCGAAATTAAGCCACCCGTGGGTCCACGCATCACCCATCTGTCCCTCCATATTCTGACATTCTAGTCATTTGTGATCCTCCGAACTAGCCCTTTTTCATAAGGTCCAACCCGTAGCTAAGGGCATGAGCAATGGAGGCATCACCTTGATGCTGCTCCATGCCTTTGTTTAGACATAAAGTATTAAAACTATCATTGACACTTTTCTTCACCCAATGGAGGCATGCATAGGTAGATGTCATCCTAGTGGACTCATCTCAATTCTTTTCTCCCCATCTATCTCTTCTTCCTTCGTTCCCCACCTTCCCTCTTCCCATTTTCCTACCTTTCTCTTTCTTGTTTGGCATGCTCCCTCCATCCATCATGGGGCCTCCACCTTTCAAGATCAATGCCGACACCCACGCCCCTGAGGCGAAGCTCTTCATCCCTACGCTGCCGCCCGCCGAGGTGGCGTGCCGCTCCAACTCTAGGGTGGCCAAGGTGGGCTTACCCAAGGGCATGACTCAACAAGAGAAGGCACAAGCTAGGCTGGCATAGCAGCTAGAGTTCATTGAAAAACCTTCGTAGTTCACACCGAGAGTCAGGGAACGCTACATTGACAGGTTCAAGTCACCACTCAGACGGCTCACGACCAAGCTCGCCAAGGCAGCAGGAGTGCTCACTCCCGCCCGCATCAACCTGCCTGACGAGGATCTCCGTGCTGCTGTTGGCGAAGGCTGCCGCGTCATCTGAGTGCCACCACTAGCTAGTGTTGTTGGGACCATGTTGTCTTCATGTTAGCTAGGCCTTCTGCCTGTGTGTATGCCGTGCGGAGTAGTGGCTGCACCGCTAGCGATATGTTCTGTTGTGTTTCTTTGGCGACCTCGTCGGGCGCCCGTGTTTGTCACCGGCCGTACCATTTCAAATTCCAAGCGCATGCCGCTCCCTGTTCGAGCTGGCCTGCTTTCCGTGTCCATGCCCTGTGTCCTGATGAGTAGCTTCACCATTTTCAACTGGAACATGCGTGGCCTCAATGACCGCGCTAGGAGATCCAACGTTCGCATTCTTGTCGACCAGGCTAGGTACTCTTTGGTATGTCTGCAAGAGACCAAGAGAGAGGTTTTTCCCACCCCTGAGATATCTGAAACTGTTGGACCGAGGCTCGCTAGACACGCCGTCCTCCCAGCATCTGGGACTCGCGGAGGGGTATTTTTGGCTTGGGACCCTGGTTTGTTTCAGGTAACAAGCACCGATATCTCCCCTTCGCCATTACCGTGTCTCTGAGCCCTCGCATGGGGGAAGCGCCATGGTCGCTCACCACTGTGTACGGGCCGTGCGATGACGATGCCAGGCTGCTGTTTCTGGTAGACCACGCACACATTCGTGCCGCCACACCTGGGACGTGGGTGATAATTGGTGATTTCAACTTTATTTATGAGGCACGTGACAAGAACAACTCCAACCTCAATCTCCGGATGAAGAGACATTTTTGCGACACATGTCGTGGTCGGTGCACGGCAGATGCCAAAGGATGGCTAAAGAGAGGGACATGCTCAAGGGCACCGGTGGGCTCCAGAGGCGAGGTCGGTATGAGCGAGCGAGGGACGCAAGACATACCCAGGTTCGGGGCTCTCCGGAGAGATAACACCCCTAGTCTTGCCGAGTGTGGTTTGTATGTGGAGTATGTAGCAGTACAGAGTTGCTCCTGGAGCTGTATCCAGAGGAGGAAGAAGGAGGCTGGGAGCGCTCCTCTTCTCTGCCTCATGTGTGTGTGTGTGAACGAGAGAGTGAGAGGGATGGCTGTATGAGCCTGAGAGTATGAGCGTACGGGAAAATGGGCTCCCTGGGTCACCTTATAAAGGGGTGCCCAGGGGACAAGAGGTGGCCCACATGGCCCAACTACACTGTTGGAGTGGACAAATGACCAACTATGCACTGTTGAGGTGTCACATGATGTAGGAACAGTGCCAGTTGCTCATCTACAGTGCTCCACTGTAGAGTATGGCCGTCACGCCTGCGCAGGTCCGACGGGACGTCTTAGTTGACTTGGCCAGATTCCAGCCAGACGGGCTCAACCCAGATGGGCTCAACCCGGATGGCTCAACCCGAACAGGCTGAACCCGGCCAGGGAGAACCCCGCTAGGAAGAACCCGGCCAGGGAGAACCCGGCCTGGGAGAACACACCCAGGGAGAACCCGGCCAGGGAGAACCCAGCCCGGGAGAACCCAGCCAGGGAGAACCCGGCCAGGTTCTAGCCAGCCAGTGGGCACTCCCCTGGCAATGTTTTGAAGCGTCATTTGTCGCCTTGGGCCTACCTGGGGGTCATCCCCCCGACAGTAGCCTCCGAGCTTCCGGGCAACTTGGAAAAGTTGGGCGGAGGGTTTTAGCGGGCGTTGATGAAGCAGAAGATGTCGATGACAGCCGGCTGCGGACCGCAACCAGCATGGCTTGCTTCTAGTGGGGGCGCAGGAGCGCACCCACTGGGTGTAGCCTCCGAGCCTCCGGGCAACTTGGAAAAGTTGGGCGGAGGGTTTTCGCTGTTGTTGATGCAGACGATGGCGTCGAGGATGCCGGTTGCCGCCGGTGGCGTGCGCGCAATAGGCGTGGCGTGTTCCGAGTGGGGCACACAAGCGCACCCACTGGGTGTAGCCTCTGAGCCTCCGGGCAACTTGGAAAAGTTGGGCGGAGGGTCTTGCTGTTGATGATGACGCCGACGGCGACGTCGAGGGTGCCGGGCGCAGACACGGAGTCTGTCAGCTGGTGGGCGCAGGGCCCTGCCGGGCGCGGACGCGGAGTCCGCCGGCTGATGGGCATAGGGCCCTACAGGGCGCGGACGCGGAGTCAGCCGGCTGAGTGGGGGCGCGCGAGCGCACCCACGGGGTGTAGCCTCCGAGCCTCCGGGCAACTTGGAAAAGTTGCGCGAAGGGTCTTGCTGTTGATGATGAAGCCGATGGTGACGTAGAGGTTGCCGGGCGTGGACATGGAGTCCGCCGGCTGGTGGGCGCGAGGCCCTGCCGGGCACGGACACGGAGTCCGCCGATTGATGGGCTCAGGGCCCTGCAAGGCGCGGACGCGGAGTCCGCCAGCTGATGGGCGCGGGGCCCTGCTGGGCGCGGATGCGGAGTCTGCCGACTGAGTGGGAGCACACGAGCGCACCCACTTGGTGTAGCCTCCGAGCCTCCGGGCAACTTGGAAAAGTTGGGCGGAGGGTCTTCCTGTTGATGAAGCA
This sequence comes from Thinopyrum elongatum, assembly GCA_011799875.1. Lineage (NCBI taxonomy): Eukaryota > Viridiplantae > Streptophyta > Magnoliopsida > Poales > Poaceae > Thinopyrum > Thinopyrum elongatum. The sequence goes on from CM022298.1 coordinate 100,533,860, forward strand.
GATGGTGGCGTCGAGGATGCCGGTTGCAGCAGGCGGTGGGCCTGCAACCGGCGTGGCACTTTCCCAGCGGGGCGCGCCGGCGTACCCACTGGGTGTAGCCTCCGGGCGAGGAGGGGGGTTCCCCCCGGAAATGATCATGCAAAAGACAAGGTTAGTCTGCGCAGATATATCAAATGTTTGCTTTTAGAAGTGCAAGTTTTATGCAGAGGGTGCCGACTCGGTTTCGTCCGAGCCCCCTTTAGTCTTTTTCATGTCCCCTCCGCTCTTTGGCTTTGCCTCTTGCTAGCTAGACAGCCAGGAGCCGGTCTGTAGCTGTTGCGAAGAGTGGCCGCGGAGTGAAGCGTACAGTACTCGGAGTATAGGAGCAGATTCGATCGAGTAGATACTCATAAAGGAAACGACCGGGTTGCCCAAGCTGTCTTCTCCCGGACGTTTTTCGCGTGGGGTGACCTCCAGCTTTTGCTCTTGCTTGCCGGACAGCCGCGTGGCGGTCTATGGCTGAGAGTGGGCCTTTGGTACCGTATGCGCTACTAAGCCGTCTGCGGGAATGAACGTATCGGGCCGAGCAGCCTGCCTCCGGGCCGAGACTAGCTGGCGCCAGGGCAAACAGTAACGCGACTGTAAAGAAGCGGAGGTGGTCCCCGACTGTTGCTCAGGGTTATCCGGTTTTGTGTGCACGGTGCAAAAATATGCGGATGGGGAGCTCACATTGCTTTGGCGCTGACGAGGTGGAGGTGACCTCTGGCAGACGGCCTCCGAGTGGGCGAAAGGCACCCCGGCAGCTGGCTGGGCAGCGGAGCAGGAGGCGACCGAGCGCGTGGTCTTCTTCTCCCACTTCAAGCGTGGGTTCGGCCTCCACTCAAGCGACTTCTTCCGCTCATTCTTGGACTTCTTCGGGCTCTAGCCGCATCACTTGGGGGCGAACGCGGTGCTGCAGCTCTCCGGGTTCGTCACTTTGTGCGACGGCTACCTGGGCGTCGAGCCCAGCATCGACCTTTGGGTCCACTTCTTCTTCTTGAAATAGCAGGGGCCGACGGCTGGCATGATGTCCGCTTGCGGGGCCGCCGTTGTCTCGACTCGACCGCACGGGGCGTGACCCAAAATGCCATTGGAGGATTCTGCCAAGAAGTGGCAGAATTCTTTCTTCTACGTCCGCAACCTTGGCGCGGACCACATCAACCTGCCGACCTTTGCCGACGTGACGCCGCACGCCAAGACCAACTGGACCTACTACCCCAAGAACCCGGCGCATGGAGTGCTGAACCTGAGCAACCGGGTGGTGGAGATGACGACGCGCGACGGGCTCACCGGGATGGACCTTATCGCCATCATCGCGCGCCGGGTGCTGCCGCTGCAGCGCCGGACGCACATCATTGGCCAGATGACTGGCCTCCAGGATCCCAACCGGATATCATCCCGGCGGCTGACACATGAGCAGGTCGCAGGCCGGGTCAACGACATTTCAAAGGCCGGGGTGCCGGAGGAGTGGCACCTCGGGAAGGCGCCTACAGCCAGGGGAACCCGGCGTCGGCGTCGAGTCCTTGGTCTCCGTATTTTGCTATGTGCCATCTCTTTCTTCGTCTCGATGTGACAAAGAAGGCGCGCCCTGGTGGGTTGTGCCCTCCTCGGCCCACCTCCGGTGCCCCTCTTCTGGTATATAAGTCATTTTGACCTAGAAAAAATAGGAGAGGACTTTTGGGACGAAGCACCACTGTCTCGAGGCAGAACTTGGGCAGGATCACTTTTGCCCTCCGGTGGAGCGATTCCGCCGGGGGAACTTCCCTCCCGGAGGGGGAAATCATCGTCATCATCATCACCAACAACTCTCCCATCTTGGGGAGGGCAATCTCCATCAACATCTTCAACAGCACCATCTCCTCTCAAACCCTAGTTCATCTCTTATGTTCAATCTTTGTACCAGAACTATAGATTGGTACTTGTGGGTGACTAGTAGTGTTGATTACATCTTGTAGTTGATTACTATATGGTTTATTTGGTGGAAGATTATATGTTCAGATCCATTGTGCTATTTAATACCCCTCTTATCTTGAGCATGATTATCATTAGTGAGTAGTTACTTTTGTTCTTGAGGTCACGGGAGAAATCTTGTTGCAAGTAATCATGTGAACTTGATATGTGTTCGATATTTTGATGATATGTATGTTGTGATTCCCTTAGTGGTGTCATGTGAACGTCGACTACATGAAACTTCACCATATTTGGGCCTAAGGGAATTCATTGTGGAGTAGTTATTAGATGATGGGTTGCGAGAGTGACAGAAGCTTAAACCCTAGTTTATGAGCTATTCCATAAGGGACTGATTTGGATCCAAAAGTTTAATGCTATGGTTAGATTTATTCTTAATACTTTTCTCATAGTTGCGGATGCTTGCGAGGGGGTTAATCATAAATAGGAGGTTTGTTCAAGTCAGAACAGCACCTAAGCACCGGTCCACCCACATATCAAATTATCAAAGTAGCGAACACAAATCAAACCAACATGATGAAAGTGACTAGATGAAATTCCCGTGTACCCTCAAGAACGCTTTGCTTATCATAAGAGATCGTTTTGGCCTGTCCTTTGCCTCAAAAGGATTGGGCTACCTTGCTGCACTTTTATTAGCATTACCGTTACTTGCTCGTTACAAATTATCTTACTACCAAACTACTCATTACTTATAATTTCAGTGGTTCCAGACATTATCTTGCTGAAAACCGCTTGTCATTTCCTTCTGCTCCTCGTTGGGTTCGACACTCTTACTTATCGAAAGGACTATGATTGATCCCCTATACTTGTGGGTCATCAAGGCTCTTTTCTGGCGCCATTACCGGGGAGTGAAGTGCTCTTGGTAAGTGGAAATTGGTAAGGAAAAATTATTACTACTTGCTGAAATTTTTTGTGACTTGTTACTATGGAGAACAATCCTTTGAGGGGTTTGTTCGGGGTATCTTCACCTTGACCGAAACCACAATTAGTTACCCCTCAACCTAATGCACCTACTGAAAATATTGGTTATGAAATTCCTTCGGGTATGATAGAACAACTGCTAGCTAATCCTTATGCAGGAGATGGAACCGAACATCCTGATATGCACTTGATATATGTGGATGAAATTTGTGGATTATTTAAGCTTGCAGGTTTACCTGGAGATGAAGCTAAGAAGAAGGTTTTCCCTTTATCTTTGAAGGGAAAAGCATTGGCATGGTATAGGCTATGCGATGATATTGGATCTTGGAATTGGAATCGATTGAAATTGGAATTTCACCAAAAAAATTATCCTATGCATCTAGTTCATCGTGATCGGAATTATATATATAATTATTGGCCTCGTGAAGGAGAAAGTATCGCTCTAGCTTGGGGGAGGCTTAAGTCAATGTTATATTCATGCCCCAATCATGAGCTCTCAAGAGAAATTATTATTCAGAATTTTTATGCTCGGCTTTCTCATGATGATCGATCCATGCTTGATACTTCTTGTATTGGTTCCTTTATGAAGAAGACTATTGACTTCCGGTGGGATCTTTTAGAAAGAATTAAATGCAACTCTAAAGATTGGGAACTCGACGAAGGTAAAGAGTCAGGTATTAAGCTCAAGTATGATTGTGTTAAATCTTTTATGAATACCGATGCTTTTCAAAAGTTTAGCACTAAATATGGACTTGACTCTGAGATAGTAGCCTCCTTTTGTGAATCATTTGCTACTCATGTTGACCTCCCTAAGGAGAAGTAGTTTAAATATCACCCACCTATCAAAGAAGAAATTAAAGAACCAGTAATAGCTAAAGATGAAACTATTATTTACAATGTTGATCCAGTTGTGCCTATTGCTTATATTGAAAAACCACCTTTCCCTGTTAGGATAAAGGAACATGCTAAAGTCTCAACTGTGGTCAACAAAAGTTATATTAGAACTTCCAAACCTGCTGAACAAATCAAAGTAGAACCTAGTGTTGCTATGGTTAAAGATCTCTTGGTTGAAAATATAGATGGGCATGTTATTTACTTCTGTGATGAAGCTGCTAGAATTGCCAAACCCGATGAAAAAGATAAACATAGAACGGTTGTTGGCATGCCTGTTGTCTCAGTGAAAATAGGAGATCACTATTATCATGGTTTATGCAACATAGGTGCTAGCATGAGTGACATTCCTTTTACCTTATATCAAGAAATTATGAATGATATAGCACCCGCTGAAATAGAAGACATAGATGTTACTATTAAACTTGCTAATAGGGACACCATCACACCACTTGGGATTGTTAGAGATGTTGAGGTCTTGTGTGGGAAAATAAAATACCCTACTGATTTTCTTGTTCTTGGTTCCCCACAAGATGACTTTTGTCCCATTATCTTTGGTAGACCTTTCTTGAACACCGTTAATGCTAAAATAGATGGCGAGAAGCAAACTGTCGGTGTTAGTTTTGGTGATGAGTCTCATGAGTTTAATTTTTCCATGTTCAGTAGAAAACATCATAATAAAGAGTTGTCTAGTAAGGATGAAATAATTGGTCTTGCTTCTATTGCTGTGCCTCCTACCGATCCACTAGAACAATATTTGCTAGACCACGAAAATGATATGCATCTGCATGAAGGAAATGAAATAGATAAGATTTTCTTTGAACAACGTCCTCTGCTTAAACACAATTTGCCTATTGAAACTCTAGGAGGTCCTCCTCCACCTAAAGGTGATCCTGTGTTTGAATTAAAACAATTGCCAGACACTTTGAAATATGCTTATCTTGATGAGAAAAAGATTTATCCTGTTATTATTAGTGCTAACCTTTCAGAACATGAAGAAGAAAGATTATTGAAGGTTCTGAAGAAGCACCGAGCTGCCATTGGATATACTCTTGATGATTTAAAGGGCAATAGTCCCACTCTCTGTCAGCATAAAATTATTATGGAGCTTGATGCTAAACCCGTTGTTGATCACCAACGACGTTTAAATCCTAAAATGAAAGAAGTGGTAAGAACAGAAATACTGAAGCTTCTGGAAGCAGGTATAATCTATCCCATAGCTGATAGTAGATGGGTAAGTCCCATTCATTGCGTCCCTAAAAAGGAGGTATTACCGTTGTTCCTAATGATAAGAATGAACTTATTCCACAAAGAATTGTCACTGGCTACAGAATGGTAATTGATTTTAGAAAACTAAATAAAGCTACTAGAAAAGATCATTACCCTCTGCCTTTTATTGATCAAATGTTAGAAAGACTATCAAAGCACACACATTTTTGCTTTCTTGATGGATATTCTGGTTTTTCTCAAATACCTGTCTCACAACCTGATCAAGAGAAAACCACCTTTACTTGCCCTTTTGGAACGTATGCTTATAGACGTATGCCTTTTGGTTTATGCAATGCACCTGCTACCTTTCAAAGATGTATGACTGCTATATTCTCTGACTTTTGTGAAAAGATTGTTGTGGTTTTCATGGATGATTTTTCCGTTTACGGAACTTCTTTTGATGATTGCTTGAGCAATCTTGATTGAGTTTTGCAGAGATGTGAGCAAACTAATCTTGTCTTGAATTGGGAGAAGTGCCACTTTATGGTTAATGAAGGTATTATCTTGGGACATAGAATTTCTGAATGAGGTATTGAGGTGGATAAAGCTAAAGTTGATGCAATTGAGAAAATGCCATGCCCTTAAGATATCAAAGGTATTCGTAGTTTCCTCGGTCATGCTGGTTTCTATAGGAGGTTTATTAAAGACTTCTCTAAAATTTCTAGGCCTCTTACAAATCTTTTACTAAAGGATGTTCCATTTCTTTTTGATGATGATTGTGTAGAAGCCTTTGAAACACTTAAGAAAGCCTTGATTTCTGCACCTATTGTTCAACCACCTGATTGGAACTTGCCTTTTGAAATTATGTGTGGTGCTAGTGATTATGCTGTTGGTGCTGTTCTAGGACAAAGAGTCGATAAGAAATGAAATGTTATTCATTATGCTAGTAAACCTCTCGACAGTGCTCAACGAAATTATCCTACTACTGAAAAAGAAATTTTAGCAGTTGTATTTGCTTGTGATAAATTTAGATCTTACATTGTTGATTCTAAAGTGACCGTTCACACCGATCATGCTGCTATAAAATATCTTATGGAAAAGAAGGATGCTAAACCTAGACTCATTAGGTGGGTTCTTTTGCTACAAGAATTTGATTTACATATCACTGATAGAAAGGGAGCTGAGAACCCCGTGGCTGATAACTTGTCTAGGTTAGAAAATATTCCTGATGACCCACCACCTATTAATGATAGTTTTCCTGATGAACAATTAGCTGCAATAAATGTTTCTCATAACACTCCTTGGTATGCTGACTATGCCAATTATATTGTTGCTAAATATATACCACCTAGCTTCACATACCAACAAAAGAAAAAAAAATTCTTCTATGATTTAAGACATTACTTTTGGGATGACCCACATCTTTATAAAGAAGGAGTAGATGGTATTATTAGACGTTGTGTACCTGAGCATGAACAGGGAGAAATCCTATGAAAATGTTACTCCGAAGCTTATGGAGGACATCATGCGGGAGTTAGAACTGCTCACAAGGTATTGCAATCTGGTTTTTATTGGCCTACTCTCTTCAAGGATGCCCGTAAGTTTGTTTTATCTTGTGATGAATGTCAAAGAATTGGTAATATTGGTAAGCGTCAGGAAATGCCTATGATTATTCTCTTGCTATTGAACCATTTGATGTTTGGGGATTTGATTACATGGGACCTTTTCCTTCCTCTAGTGGGTATACACATATTTTGGTTGCTGTTGATTATGTTACTAAGTGGGTAGAAGCTATTCCAACTAGTAGCGCTGATCACAACACCTCTATTAAAATGCTTAAGGAAGTCATTTTCCCAAGGTTTGGAGTCCCTAGATATTTAATGACTGATGGTGGTTCACATTTTATTCATGGTGCTTTTCGTAAAATGCTTGCTAAATATGATGTTAACCATAGAATTGCATCACCTTATCATCCTCAGTCTAGTGGTCAAGTTGAACTTAGCAATAGAGAAATAAAATTAATATTACAAAAAACTGTCAATAGGTCCTGAAAGAATTGGTCTAAGAAGTTAGATGATGCACTTTGGGCTTATAGAACAACATATAAAAATCCTATGGGTATGTCTCCGTATAAAATGGTTTATGGAAAAGCTTGTCATTTGCCTCTTGAGTTAGAAAATAAAGCATATTGGGCAATTAAAGAATTCAACTATGATTTCAAACTTGCCGGTGAAAAGAGGTTATTTGATATTTGCTCACTAGATGAATGGAGAACCCAAGCCTATGAAAATGCCAAGTTATTTAAAGAATAAGTTAAAAGATGGCATGACAAAAGAATCCAAAAGCGTGAGCAAAGTTGGAGAATAGGTTCTTTTGTACAACTCTCGTTTCAGATTCTTTGCAGGAAAACTCCTCTCCAAATGGGAAGGACCTTATGTTATCGAGGAGGTTTATCGATCCGGAGCCATCAAGATAAATAATGCCGAAGGTACTAACCCGAAGGTTGTTAATGGGTAACGAATAAAATATTATATCTCAGGTACGCCCATTAATGTTGAAAGCAATATTATCCAAACTATGACACCGAAAGAACACATAATGGAAACCTTCCGGAACACTCCAGAATAACTGAAAAAGAGGAGGTACGTGATACGGTAAGTAAACGGACTCCGAAAAATCCGCAAAAATATTTTTTGTTAGTTTTGGAATATAACAAAAATTGGGAAAATAAGAAACAACCAGAAAGGCACCCCTGGTGGGCACAAGACACCAGGGCGCGCCTGGCTTGCCAGGCTGGCCCAGGTGGGTTGTGCCCACCTCGGGTACCTTTCGGGCTCCGTTTTTCTTCAGCTTGCTTGTTTCCCAAGATAAAAAACCTTTATATACCCCCCGAACCTATTGACCACCGTATCACGGAGAAATCTTCTGTTTTCTTTTCTTGCTATTTTCGGTCAGATCTGTTAAGCCAGGCATCATGTCTTCTTCCTCCTCCAACAACGTGGAAGAGGATGCTTGGTTGATGAAGATCGAGTTGAAGAGAGAAGAGCCTGAAGAAGTCATCAAAGGGGACAAGAGCAAGGAGGCCACCAGAGATCAAGCGCCGATGGTCGAGCAAGCTTTGCCTGCCGAGGAGGAAGAAGAAGATATCCTTAAACCTTACTATGATAATCTTACCCCCACTGAGATTGAAGCCTTTCGGATCATCGAAACGGTTCGCATGCAAAATAAATATCTCACCCGTGAAAATATTCTATTACAAGAGCACATCATTGCCCTCCGGAGCATCATCCGTAGATTGGAGAAGCTATTGGAGTGGGCCACTACTTCATCACCACCACCTCCTTCTTCATCAACAAAGGAAAATTGAGTAATCGGGTATGGGAGTGAGATACTACTTGTGCATCCAAAAACCTTTAAACCCAAATCTTATTTTGAGAGTCCACCATACCTACCTATGGATTGAGTAAGATCCTTCAAGTAAGTCGTCATCGGTGCAAATAGGGCAATAAAAATTGCTTCTAAAAGTGTTGTATCATTTAGTGTAAGAGAAAATTGAGCGTTGTATGAACTTGTGATGGCAAAGAATAAAAGAAACATACTGCATAATAAAGGTTGCTATCACAAGGGGCAATATAACGTGACGTTCTTTTGCACTAAGAGATTGAGCATACAAATAAATAAGCGCATGGCAACCTTTGCTTCCCTCTGCGAAGGGCCTATCTTTTACTTTTGTGTATTTACTTTTATGCAAGAGTCAAAATTCTTCTCTCTATTCCTTTTTATTTTCTCTTTTGGCAAGCATCATGTGGTGAGGAAAGATCTAGGCACATATATCTAGTTGGATATGAGTAGCATGAGTTATTATTGTTGAAATCACCCTCGAGGTGAGTATGTTGGGAGGCGAATCTATAAGCCCCTCCTTTCTATGTGTCCGGTTGAAACGTTTTGCTCATGTGTATGCGGTGAGTGTTAGCAATCATAGAAGACTATATGATGGTTGAGTATGTGGACTTGCCAAAAAGGCTCCGATACGTGACCCTTCCTGAAAAGATGATGAATTGTAGTTGCAAAGTTGACTGAGAACATAGTTTGTTGGTTTTCAATAGAGTTTATGCTTTATACTTCGATGTTGTGATGAATTGTTACTTATTCATGAGAAGTTTATGATAAAAGTTATGTGATAAAGTTCTATGTTAAAGTTTGTTGCTGTTATAATAATATACATGATGCTTCTATGTCCGTATTTTGTTTTTATCGACACCTCTCTCTCTAAGCATGTTGACATGTTTTTCGATTTCGGTTTTTGCTTGAGGACAAGCGAGGTCTAAGCTTGGGGGGGTTGATATATCCATTTTGCATCATGTTTTCCTACTGTTATTTATGATGTTTTAATGCATAATAATGCTTTTTTGAGTAATTCTAATGCCTTTTCTCTCATAATATGCAAGGTTCACACAAAGAGGGAGAATTCCGGCAGCTGGAAATCTGGACCTGAAAAAGCTACGTCAGGCTACCTATTCTGCACAACTCCAAATGAGCTAAAATTTCACGAGGAATTTTTATGGAATAAATAAGAATTATTGGAGCAAATAACTAACAGAGGGGCCCACCAGGTGGGCACAACCCACCTGGGCGCGACAGGGAGCCCAGGCGCGCCCTGGTGGGTTGTGCCCTCCTCGGCCCACCTCCGGTGCCCCTCTTCTTGTATATAAGTCATTTTGACCTAGAAAAAATAGGAGAGGACTTTCGGGACGAAGCGCCGCCGTCTTGAGGCGGAACTTGGGCAGGAGCACTTTTGCCCTCCGGCGGAGTGATTCCGCCGGGGGAACTTCCCTCCCGGAGGGGGAAATCATCGTCATCATCATCACCAACAACTCTACCATCTTGGGGAGGGAAATCTCCATCAACATCTTCAACAGCACCATCTCCTCTCAAACCCTAGTTCATCTCTTATGTTCAATCTTTGTACCAGAACTATAGATTGGTACTTGTGGGTGACTAGTAGTGTTGATTACATCTTGTAGTTGATTACTATATGGTTTATTTGGTGGAAGATTATATGTTCAGATCCATTGTGCTATTTAATACCCCTCTTATCTTGAGCATGATTATCATTAGTGAGTAGTTACTTTTGTTCTTGAGGTCACGGGAGAAATCTTGTTGCAAGTAATCATGTGAACTTGATATGTGTTCGATATTTTGATGATATGTATGTTGTGATTCCCTTAGTGGTGTCATGTGAACGTCGGCTACATGCCACTTCACCATATTTGGGCCTAAGGGAATGCATTGTGGAGTAGTTATTAGATGATGGGTTGCGAGAGTGACAGAAGCTTAAACCCTAGTTTTTGCGCTATTCTGTAAGGGACTGATTTGGATCCAAAAGTTTAATGCTATGGTTAGATTTATTCTTAATACTTTTCTCGTAGTTGTGGATGCTGGCGAGGGGGTTAATCATAAGTAGGAGGTTTGTTCAAGTAAGAACAGCACCTAAGCACCGGTCCACCCACATATCAAATTATCAAAGTAGCGAACACAAATCAAACCAACATGATGAAAGTGACTAGATGAAATTCCCGTGTACCCTCAAGAATGCTTTGCTTATCATAAGAGATCGTTTTGGCTTGTCCTTTGCCTCAAAAGGATTGGGCTACCTTGCTGCACTTTTATTACCATTACCGTTACTTGCTTGTTACAAATTATCTTGCTACCAAACTACTCATTACTTATAATTTCAGTGCTTGCAGACATTACCTTGCTGAAAACCGCTTGTCATTTCCTTCTGCTCCTCGTTGGGTTTGACACTCTTAGTTATCAAAAGGACTACGATTGATCCCCTATACTTGTGGGTCATAAAACGCCATCCGACATCCATATGACGGAACGACGAGGGAGGTAATGGCCGCCCCGCGAGCCGGCTCAGAGGAGTTGGAGATCCTCGCCGAGAACCCGGAGACGGCTGATGCCGAAGCCGGTGAGGCGCGCCACACGGGTAAGTTTCTGCGTCCTGATCCCGCGCGAGATTGGTCGACAGACGTCGTGGAGGCCTTGACGCACGCTGATGGTGCAGCGCCGCCGAGGGGAGGAGACGGCGGTGTCGCCCCCCCAGACGGCCAACAGGGACGACCAACGCTGGGTCGTCCCAGGCACCGGCTGCGGTGAGTCAGCCGCACGGAAAGGACCCGGTGCTGTCGAAGCCGGCCGCGAAGCGTCCGGCGGACCCGGCCTTGGGCGGCAAGCCGGCCGCCAAGAGGACACGCTGCATCATCCCGGCGGAGCCGATGAGACAGGCCATCCCGACGGCGATCGGGTATGTTTTCTTGCTGCCTCCGGCATGTTGCCGAGTCATTCTCTTCTTATGCTTTCCTTGTTGTGATCCAGGTCGCCGTTGGACTTGGCGCTGGCGGCGACGGTCACCGCGTCTGGGGGCGGCTTCTCGTTCCGGAAAACCCGGAGCAACGCCATCGATCTGCCCGAGGGCTCGGCCGAGGAGGACCTTGGCCTGGACCCGGAGGACATAGAGTGCTGCGCCTGGAGGGACCGGAACAAGGCCCTGGAGGCGGAGGAGGCGGCCGTCAGGGCCGCGGAGGAAGCTTCGGCCCGGGCCTGGGCGAGGGCAGCCGGGGCGAGCGGGCAGGCCGCCGCGGAGCAGGCTTGGCCGGAGATGCCGGCGGGCACGGAGCCGGCGGAAACGGTCGTCGTGTTGCCAATGGAGGAGGGGAGCGACCCGGACGAACGGGTGGAGATGGCGGTGGACGACCGGGAGGTCGTGGAGCTCGATGACGACACCCCACCCCGGAACGACGTGGCCGAGCGGGTGGAGGTTGAGAGAGGCGGAGCGGGGTCTGCCCCGGGAGGGACGCCGCAGGCGACGCCGGACAGGGTGCCGCAGGTGACGCCGGACGGGGTGCCGCTGGTGACGCCGGTCGAAGCGCCGGAGGGGAGGCTGACCGGCGAGGAGACGGTAGGCGGCTAGCACGCCTTGGTGATCAGGCAGCCGCAGGCGGCACCGGGTGGTCACCCTACGGCTGGGTCGCAGCAGGTTCGGGCCGGGTCCGGCCAAGCCATCTTCGGGCCACTGACGCAGGAGGAGGCGTCGATGGCTGCCATGCGCCAGCATCTTCGCGGGCACGCAGACCGGGTTCAGGCCTTCGCCCAGGCCGAGATGGAGCGGGCGCGGGAGCTGGAGCGCTTCATGTTTGTGAGTTTTCTTCCTCTAGCATTTCTTCTACAGCCGGCTAGTGGGGACGCGCTAGCGCACCCGCTGGGTGTAGCCCCCGATGTTCGGGCCAACTACGTAGTAGTTGGGTCGAATCTTTAAGTGTCTCTTGTGCTAATTCTTGTCTCTCTGCAGCACCTGGATGCCCTCCGAGTCGGCATCTACAACCGGCTTCTGGAGAAGCATCAGCAGATCACGGTGCAGCTTGCCGCCAAGGAGGAGGCGCTCCGCCTTGACGAAGGTAAGTCTTGCGTGCTCTTAGTGGGGGCGCGCTAGCGCACCCACTGGGTGTAGCCCCCGAGATTCGGGCCAACTACATAGTAGTTGGGTCGAATCTTAAAGTAATCTGTCTTTTCTTCTTTGCCGTCGTCTTGACTTTAAATCTTTGCCGTGCAGCCGCCGCGGCCGAGGTGCTGGACCTGCGAACCCGGCTGGCCGAAGCCGGCCAGCAGCGTGACGAGGCGATCGCCGACACCGGCCAGCTCCGGGCCGAGGTGGAGCGGCTGAGGGCGGAAGACGCCAAGGTAGCGGAGGCCCAACAGGCGCTTGTCGAAGCCGGCCAATAGCGCGACCAGCTGGCTGGCGACAAGAGCCAGCTCCAGGCCGAGGTGGAGCGCCTGAAGGCGGAGGCCGCCAATGCGGCGGAGGCCCAGCAGGTGCTTGTCGAAGCCGGCCAGCAGCGTGACCAGCTGGCTGGCGACAAGAGCCAGCTCCAGGCCGAGGTGGAGCGCCTGAAGGCGGAGGCCGCCGAGGTGGAGCGCCTAAAGGCGGAGGCCGCCAAGGCGGCGGAGGCCCAGCAGGCGCTTGTCGAAGCCGGCCAGCAGCGTGACCAGCTGGCCGGCGACAAGAGCCAGCTCTAGGCCGAGGTGGAGCGCCTGAAGGCGGAGGCCGCCAAGGCGGCGGAGGCCCACCAGGCGGAGCTCCTCCGCCTCAGGGGGGAGCATGAGAAGGCGGCCGCCGCTAAGGACGACGAGCTGAAAGCGGCCGTCAACAAGCGCGCCGAGTTGGAGAAGGCGCTTGAAGCACGCGACCGTGCCGGGGACTTGGAGCGGCATGGTACGTTGCTCGAAGCGCAGCACCTGGATGAGGCCTTCGCTAGTAAGTGTTTCTTTGTTAGTTTCGCCGGGTTGCGAGTTGGCTGAGTTTTTTTTGTTGCTAACTATCTTGCTTCTCTTCTTGACAGGGCACTTCCTGGAGACGCAGGGGACGTCGGACGGGGCCGTGCTTGCTCACCGGTCGACCCAGGTGGATGCGGGTGCCGGGCTTGATCCGAACGTCGCCTGGAGTTTCTCGGAGATTATGCACGCTGCAGAGGCCCGCCTGCAGATCCTGGGCACGCAGATGGCGCGGGTGTCCGAAGCCGGAGTGGGGATGAAGGGGGCCCTTTGGCCCGGCGCCGTCGAGCCCAACAGCTTCACGCGGTTGGTGCGGTGGCTGGAAGCCGGACCGGCACGGCTTCACACGTGGCGCGTCTCTACGGCTCATGCCGGTGCCGATCTGGCGCTGAGATTCGTCATGTCCTGGTATTCGGACCTGAACCTGGACCAGCCGACGGCCTAGCGAGCCGGCGCGGAGCCCCGGCTGTAGGCGGAGGTGGGCCGGATCGCTCCACGGGCCAGCTACCTGGCTTCGTTTGCATTGCATGACGAGTTCCAGGTAGAGCGGACCGAGGACGGCGGGGTGGTGCCGCCTGACAACTTCGGCTTGCTGCACGATGACCCGGAAGGCAGCTCTGAGGAGTCCGGCCCCTACGTGGACGACGAGGCCGGGTTGGATGATACTGGTGCCTCGGTGGAACCGGAGGCCACCGCGGAGGAGCCGGCAATTGCGTGACCCGGCGCGGGAACCGCCTGAAGTCGCCCTGTTTTATCTTTTTTGCACTTTTGTTAAGCGGCAGGTCCACCCACCCACTGGGGTGTACTGGTGAATGTAATAAACTCTGGCCTTGGGCCCATATTTCTGTAATGTAAATATTTTCACGAGTGTTTACACCGTTGCTCTTTGTTCTCTAAGCCATTTTTCCTGCTTGCTCCTTCTTTGGGCCTCCCCCCCCCCCCGCGCGCGAGTCGAATAGCCGGGTTGCGGTCTATGACAAGGAGTTCGGTCCTTGGAAAGAGTGTGCAGTACTTAGGCCTTTCGAACGTTGAGCGTGAGCGAAACACCCACTGGGCCGGCTGGAGGCAGCCGGTGAAGCCGGCTGGCGAGCAGCCGGTCGTGCGGCAACTTAGTGCGGTGAGGCCGGGTTGACCGATCCGCCAAATCCAACTTAGTGTTTCTCGGCGTGCAGGTGCTTTGGCCCATAGTTCTTGCCGGCTAACAGCCGAAGCCGGACTGTGGCGTAGGCCGAAGTAGAGGGCCTTGGCAACTCAAGCACGCCGGGATGTGCTAGGGTGGACAGCGGATTGCGGTCAACTCGGCTGGTCCCCGAGCCTTCGGGTTGGGCGGGCCAACCCGGCGGTGGAGGTTTAAGAAAATTTACAAGGATGTGTGAAACACAATTACTTTGTAGGAAAAGGTAGCCTCCGAGTGTCGTTCGGGGGTCCCATTGTCTTTCATAGAATCACAAAAGGTAGCGATACATACGTGCATACAGCTAACTGTTAAACAGGCGGAGGAGCTCTGCATTCCAGGGTCTACTTGTTTCTTCACCGGCGATATCTCGCTTGCGCTTGTTCGGCTTGCGGGCGTCGATGAGGTAGTAGGCGTTGCGGTCACACAGGGCTTTGCTGACGATGCAGGGGCCCTCCCATGGGGAGGCCAACTTGTGCTGGCCGGCTTGCTGCTGGACAAGCCGGAGGACGAGGTCTCCCTCGTGGAACGCGAGGGGCTTAATCTTTTTGCTGTGGTAATGCCTCAGGCCTTGCTGGTAGATGGCGGATCGGCTAAGCGCCAAAAGGCGCGCTTCTTCGAGTAGGTCGACGCCGTCTTCGCGGGCTTCCTTGGCTTGGGCTTCCGTGTACATTACAACTCGTGGTGAGTCGAACTTGATGTCGGTCGGGATGACGGCTTCTGCTCCGTAGATGAGAAAGAACGGGGTGAACCCGGTCGACCGGTTTGGCGTTGTCCGGAGACTCCAGAGGACGGCCGGCAGCTCGTCGAGCTAGTTACCGAATGAGCGGATGAGGGGCTCGACGAGTCGCGGCTTGATGCCGGACAGGATCAGCCCATTGGCATGCTCGACCTAGCCGTTGGTGGCGTCGATGTCGGTGGTGATGCGAACGCTGAGGTTCTGCATCGTGGCGCGCAGCGGGTCGGGCACGCTGTCGCGCTCCGTTGCGGCCCTGCCAGCGGCGGCCTTCTTCGCGGCGCTAGACGAAGTGGAGCCGGAGTCGATGGCGAGCACCTCCACCCGGACACAGAGATCCGCCACCCCGGCGGAGATGTCGTCGCTGAGGGGGACAGGCGAGTCGGTGACGTCGAGCACCCCGCTGGGGTATTCGTCGGCCGCTGACATGTCGAAGATGCGCAGCGTGCCGAAGGGGGCGGTGAGCGAGTCAGTGACGTCGGCCGTTGGCGCGCCGGGCGTGGGGAACGCGCAGTGCGCGATGTGCTCACCGAAGCCGATGAAGGGCCCCGTCTGGAACATGTCTCCGGCTGGGACCTCGAGCTGCCCCACGGTGCGCGCCAACTGTCGTGGTGGGCGCACGGCAGATGTCAAAGGATGGCTAAAGAGAGGGACAGGCTCGAGGGCACTGGTGGGCTCCAGAGGCGAGGTCGGTATGAGCGAGCGAGGGACGCAAGACATACCCAGGTTCGGGGCTCTCCGGAGAGATAACACCCCTAGTCCTGCCGAGTGTGCTTTGTATGTGGAGTATGTAGCAGTACAGAGTTGCTCCTGGAGCTGTATCCAGAGGAGGAAGAAGGAGGCTGGGAGCGCTCCTCTTCTCTGCCTCATGTGTGTGTGTGTGAACAAGAGAGTGAGAGGGATGGCTGTATGAGCCTGAGAGTGTGAGCGTACGGGAAAATGGGCTCCCTGGGTCACCTTATAAAGGGGTGCCCAGGGAACAAGAGGTGGCCCACATGGCCCAACTACACTGTTGGAGTGGACAAATGACCAACTATGCACTATTGAGGTGTCACATGATGTAGGAACAGTGCCAGTTGCTCATCTACAGTGCTCCACTGTAGAGTATGGCCGTCACGTCTGCGCAGGTCCGACGGGACGTCTTAGTTGACTTGGCTAGATTCCAGCCGGACGGGCTCAACCAGGATGGCTCAACCCGGATGGGCTCAACCCAGACAGGCTGAACCCAGCCAGGGAGAACCCGGCCCGGGAGAACCCAGCCAGGGAGAACCCGGCCAGGTTCCAGCCAGCCAGGGGACACTCCCCTGGCAATGTTTTGAAGCGTCGTTTGCCGTCTTGGGCCTACCCGGGGGTCATCCCCCCGACAACGCACTAAACAGCAGCGAGCTCAAGGAGATCAAGCTACCAGGCCGACGTTTCACTTGGTCAAATGAGCAGGCCGATCCCACACTGGTTCACCTAGACAGGGCTTTCTGTGACATTGATTGGTATCTCAGATTCTCCAACGCACGACTACAGCTGTTGGCCCCGACCATGTCTGACCACTGCCCTTTGCTCCTGACTTGCGAGAGTGTGCCACGCAGATCACCACGTTTTCGGTTTGAAGCTTTTGGACCCATATTGAAGGCTATAAAGCGGTGGTTTCCAGTGCTTGGAAGCAGCCCTGCCCACCTCTGCATGCTCTTGGGCGCCTAGATTTCAAGCCCAAACGTATGGCGCGAGCACTCAGGCTCTGGCAGAAGAACTGTGTTGGTGACACAAGATTGCAATTGCTCATGGCTCAAGGCAAGCTACTGTTGGATGCCGAGCAAGAATCCAAGGTTCTGGAAGAAGATGAACTACAACTTCGCCGCGACCTGAAATCTCGGATCCTAGGGCTCAGTGTGATTGAGCGGATCAAAGCACGGCAACGCTCTAGAGTCAAATGGCTGCATTTCGATGACGCCAACTCAAAGTTTTTCCACCTTAAATGCAATGGCCGCCGGCGGAAAAACTTCATAGCCAGACTCGTCACGCCGGGCGTGATCGCCACGGAGCAAGCTCACAAGGCTCAGGTGGCCAAGGAGTATTTCACGAGCATGATGGGTACACCAGCGGCGGTGGTGGCCGATTTCGATTGGGCATGACTAGGATTGCCAAGGCTGGACCTCTCTGAGCTAGAAGCACCGTTCTCGGCAGAGGAGATTTTGCAAGCTATCAAAGACCTGCCGGGAGACCGTGCCCCGGGGCCAGACGGTTTCTCTGGAGCATTCTTTAAGGCTGTGGGTATTATCATCATCACATATCTGCTGCTTGTGTTCCAGCAACTCTACCAGATTAACCCACAGGGCCTTGACAGACTCAATGGTGCACACGTCGTGCTCATCCTGAAAGTGGACGGAGCCACCACCATGTCAGATTTCCGCCCGATTAGTCTGCTCCACGGTATCGCCAAGCTTTTTCTCAAGGTCCTAGCAACGTGACTTACTAAGCGCCTCCCTGAACTGATATCTCCAGGACAGAGCGCCTTTGTCAAAGGACGCAGTATCCAGGACAACTTCCTCTTTATCCAAGGTTTGGCCAGACACTTCCACTGGACCAACAGACCGATGCTATTCTTGAAGCTGGATATTGCCAAAGCATTTGACACGCTGACATGGCCCTATTTGATCAACATGTTACAAGCTTGAGGTTTCAGTCAGCGATGGTGTGATTGGATCTCGATGATCCTCTCCTCGGCTTCCTCGAGAGTGATCATCAATGGTTGTGTAGGGGACCCTATCTGTCATGCCAAGGGGGTACGTCAGGGTGACCCGCTCTCCCCTTTCCTCTTCATCCTCGCCATAGAACCACTCAATTACCTCATCGACAAGGCAGTGGAAAATGGCATTCTATCGAAACTGAGAGGCATAGTCCCACCGGTGCGCGTCTCGCTTTACGCTGACGACGTGGCTCTTTTTCATTAACCCGGTGAGGACAGGGTTTGTGGCCCTTAAATCCATCATCTCTGCTTTCGGTGATGTCACAGGACTGCGAGTCAACTTCTCCAAGAGTTCGGTTATCCCCATCCGTTGCGACGGTATGGACGTGGAGGAGTTGGTTGCCCCCTTCGGTGCCCGAGTGGCATCCATGCCAACTCGATTCCTGGGACTACCGCTCTCCCTCAGGAAGCTGCGCAAGATTGATTTCTTGCCGCTGGTTGATAAAATCCGTGCACGTTTGGCTTGCTGGAAAGCACGCTTGATGTCGGCCGCGGGAAGACTTGTGCTCATAAATGTTGTCCTTTCGTCAATGACGGTCTACTGACTTGTGATGTTTGAACTTTTGGTCTGGGCCCGCCTAGAGATTGATAAACAGCGCCGTGCTTGGTTATGGCGTGGAGATGAAGCCTCTCATGGTGGTCACTGCAAGGTGGCCTGGCGCAAGATCTGCAGGCCTAAGAAGCTCGGTGGTCTTGGCATAGTTGATCTGCGGTCTTTTGGCGCCGCACTACGGCTTCGCTGGCTCTGGCTCGAGAGGACGGCCCCCGAGCGGCCATGGGTTGGGCTTCTGACGCCATGCGCAATGACTGACCATTTGATGTTCGCCATGGCGACACACTGTCATATTGGTAATGGGATGAAGGCCTGTTTTTGGTTGTATGCTTGGTTGGATGGGCAAGCCCCTTGTCTCATCGCCACTGACATTTTCAAGGTCACCTCCAACAAGCGCCGGACGGTTGCATCCGCCATGACCAGCAGCAAATGGATTCGTGACTTGCAAGGTCATATCACTGCTGACACCCTTCCCTCCTTCGTTGCCCTCTGGGGCAAGGTCGCAGCCGTGGCACCTCTTATCTTGGATGGGGTCGACTCTTTCGAATGGCAGTTCTCTGCAAACGGTTGCTACTACGCGGCCTCAGCGTACAAGCTCCACTTTGTTGGCTCTACGGCTTATGGTCCGATGACGACAATTTGGAGAGCATGGGCACCGGCCAAGCACAAATTTTTTGCCTAGCTACTTGCACAAAATAGAATCATGACGGTTGACAAGCTTTTGGCAAGGCAATGGCCAAATTCTTATTTTTGCCCTCTATGTCGACGGAACCTTGAGACGACGGAGCACCTCATGAAGTTGTGCCCTTGGTCTGGCAACCTCTGGGGCCTGGCAGCTACCAAGTTCAATCTGCCTGCTTTCTCACCAGCGACCTGGAAGGCGGACGCCACCCTTCAGGATTGGCTCACTGACCTCTCCGCCACCCAGGCTACGGCAAAGAAGGCGCGTTCCTTGGCACTACTGCTGATCTGGGAGATATGGCGAGAACAAAATGACCGCATCTTCATTGAGCTACAACCATCTTCGGTCCTCCGACGGCTGGATGAAGAGAAGACTACCTGGGCGCTGGCTGGCTGGCGGCATTTGATGTCGTGAGAGTAGTGATCTTTGTTTCCTCTTCCTTTTCCTTTTCTTTTCTCTTTCTTCTGGAGGTCTTCTCCTCCTTCCTGTACAGTTGGCGTTTCTTTCGCCGCCCCTCTTAATGAAATGCGCAGCTCTCCTGCATCCTTTAAAAAAACTTTTCTCTTGCTTTTATCCTAGAGCGGCTAACTCCTCTGCAGGAGACCGCCTCCTCTCCAAAGCATCACCCGAACCTGAATTGCAGGATCCGAACCAAGCTGGACCTGCGGAGCAACACCATGGGGCAGCCCGTTGGCCATGCCCTAATATCCTCGCAAGAAGCGTTTGATTGAATAGCCTAAAGTCCCTGAAGTCAAGACCACCCTCGGACTTCAGCCTTGTCATTATGTCCCAAGCATACTAGTGTCTCTTGCATTTACCCTTCTCGGCTCCCCAATAGTAATTACGTACATTTCGATTCAGATAATCACAAACCCCCAAAGGAAGCCTAAAAACACTCATCAAATAGGTAGGAATAGACTGTGCAATTGACCTGATGAGCAACTCTTTTCCTGGTTGAGTAGGGTGGCTGTCGAAAGCAAACAATCTCTTAGTAAGCTTGATTTGGAAATTATGAAAATTTTCCATTTGTCATCCTTTCATCAGGTGTGGGAAGCCCCACATATTTCTTCTCAAAGCCAAAGGAAGTATCATGGATAACATTGTTTTACCGATGTGGCCATGTCTTGCGGACAGGCATCGCCAACCAGCAAAGAACACTTTCTCTGATTTATAAGTTGTCTTGTGGCCTTACCATATACTTCTAGAATGTCGCAAACATGATTAGCTTGTTGGACTGTAGCTTTAAAGAACAACAAAGTGTCGTCAACGAATAGCAAGTGGGATATAACATGGGCCCGTCTTGTTGGAAATATGCCCTAGAGGCAATAATAAAGTGGTTATTATTATATTTCCTTGTTCATGATAATCGTTTATTATCCATGCTATAATTGTATTGACTGGAAAGTCAAATACATGTGTGGATACATAGACAACAACATGTCCCTAGTGAGCCTCTACCGGACTAGCTCGTCGATCAAAGATGGCTATGGTTTTCTAGTCATAGACATGAGTTGTCATTTGATAACGGGATCACATCATTAGGACAATGATGTGATGGACAAGACCCAAACTATAAACGTAGCAAATGATCGTATCAAGTTTATTGCTATTGTTTTCTGCATGTCAAGTATCTGTTCCTATGACCATGAGATCATGCAACTCACTGACACCGGAGGAGTACCTTGTGTGTATCAAATGTCGCAACGTAACTGGGTGACTATAAAGATGCTCTACAGGTATCTCCGAGGGTGTCTGTTGAGTTGGCATGGATCAAGACTGGGATTTGTCATTCCGTATGATGGAGAGGTATCTCAGGGCCCACTCGGTAATATAGCATCACAATGAGCTTGCAAGCAATGTGACTAAAGAGTTAGCCATGGGATCTTGTATTACGGAACGAGTAAAGAGACTTGCTGGTAACGAGATTGAACTAGGTATGGAGATACCGACGATCGAATCTCGGGCAAGTAACTTATTGCCGGACAAAGGGAATTGCATACGGGATTGGCTGAATCCTTGACATCGTGGTTCAACCGATAAAGATCTTCGTTGAATATATAAGAACCAATATGGGCATCCAGGTCCCGCTATTGGTTATTGACCAGAGAGGAGTCTCGGTCATGTTTGCATATTCCCGAACCCATAGGGGTCGCACGCTTAACATTTGGTAGCGCTAGGGTAGTATTGAGATATTAATAGTGGAAAGTCCGAAGGATGTTCGGAGTCCCGGATGGGATCCGGGACATCACGAGGAGCTCCGGAATAGTCCGGACGTAAAGATTCATATATGGAAAGTTGTTATCGGGGTTCCGAAAATAGTTTGAGTTTTTTCAGTATTGTACCGGGAAGGTTCTAGAAGGTTCCGGAGTGGGGCCCACCTGCATGGGGGACCCACATGAACGTGGGTAGTGGGGAAAGTCCCCACAACCCTGGTCTAGGCGCACCAAGATCCTCCCTTAAAAGGAATAGTATCATATCCCAAAGGGATAAGATCAGGATCCCTAAAAAGGGGGATAGCGATTGGTGGGGAAGGAAAGGAGGGATTTCCTTCCTCCCCCTTTGGCCAACGACCCTAGGGCCTTGGAGGGCAAGCCACCAGCCCCCTCCACGCCTATATAAAGGTGGGGAGGCGTTGGGGGCAGCCACCCCTTGGACCCTTGCCCGTTACCTCTCCCAACTCCTCCCACGTTTCACCGGTACGCGCTTGGCGAAGCCCTGCCGGAATTCCGCTGCCACCACCACCACCATACCGTCGTGTTGGTCCCGATCTCATCTACCCCCTCTCTCTCGCTTGCCGGATCAAGAAGGAGAGGACGCCACCGAGCCGCACGTGTGCTAAACTCGGAGGTGCCGTCCGTTCGGCACTTGATCGGGAGTTTGTGGACGGATCATGATTGGATCGCGAAGACGTTCGACTACATCAACCGCATTTCTTAAAGCTTCTGCTTAGCGATTTACAAGGGTATGTAGATTCAATCTCTCCTCTCGTAGATGTGCATCTCCTAGATTGATCTTGGTGAGCGTAGGAAATTTTTTGTTTCCCATGCAACGTTCCCCAACACTTCTCATGATTTTCAGAGGGGAAATATGTTCATCTTCAATGCCTTTATCAATTAGAGCAAAAAGACCATCAACCACAAAAAGAAACAGATAAGAGCACAATTTATCACCTTGCCGAAGACCACACGACGATACTAATGATTCCAAGATGGCTCCATTAAGTTTCATGGAATATCTCACCGAGGTTACACAAGTCATGATCCAGTTTGGATATAGGAAAGGAAAGGAAAGGAAAGTTCCCACAACAGATCGAAGTATTCCTCCAAGTCTAGTTTTCAAATGGCACCCTCTTTTGCAAGGTCCAAGTGCAAAATAGAAAGACTTAAACACGCCATTATCCACATCCACATAAAATGTTGTGCCATGGTTGCTTCTTCTAGGTACAGGGTTTAGACTTTGTCCTATAGTTGGTTATACTGGTTTTCCTCTTCCCCTTTTATGATCTTTAATGCATTTCTCTTGGTTCTAAGCAACTTTGTCCTATCGGGTCCCCTGTTGTATTTTTCCTGAAGCATTGATGAAAATCCCTGAAATGACAGGTTCTCATATACATGGTGAAACCGCCATATCATGGAAGTCTTCAAAATAGACTCTGGTGGCAATATCTACCAATCATCTGAAATAATTTCACTATTTGAGGCATCACGCGAATGTGTGTGGCTTCGCAGAATGATTCACTACATACAATAGTCATGTGGAATTGGTTCTATTGAATCACCTACCATTATCTATGAAGATAATGCGGCTTTGTGTTGCACAAATGCAAACAGGATACATCAAGAGTAATATCACTAAGCATATTTCTCCTAATTGGTTCCCCCACCCCATGATCTTTAGAAAAGTGGGGAAATAAACATGTTGCAAGTTAAATCATGTGAAAACCTTGCTGATCTATTTACCAAGTCTTTACCAAATTCTAAATTGCAAAAATATGTTCATGGATGTTGTATGTGACGACTGCGGGACTTGCAATTATCAGGGGGAGTATCTCCCTAAACCATTCAAGTTTAAAACATCATATTGCACTATTTTCTCTTTGTGAGTTTATGTTTGAGGTTCTCATCAAGGATTTAAATGAAGAATTTTTGGAGAAGTATCTTTCGGAGGTGACGATGCCAGAAT
Organism: Thinopyrum elongatum; assembly: GCA_011799875.1. Classification (NCBI taxonomy): domain Eukaryota; kingdom Viridiplantae; phylum Streptophyta; class Magnoliopsida; order Poales; family Poaceae; genus Thinopyrum; species Thinopyrum elongatum. The sequence continues at coordinate 100,557,268 of CM022298.1, forward strand.
GGACAATCTTTCAAGATGATGATACTACCTATCAACAAACCTACGCGACTCTCATTCCCTTCCTTTCAAACCGTTGCATCGGTTCGATCCGTCACGACGTGCCTCTTGATACAAGTGTAATATGTTTGCACATCAATACATGGATGGATCATTTACTCAAATATATTGACGCCGCACTCCATATTTCCAATGCAGCAAACAAACAAAGATTACTCCGTGCACTTCCAACGACTGCGGCGTGTCTCTTTGTGCGCGTGCGTCTCCCATTAAAAAAAATCTCCTTCCTCTAAAATAAAAATAAATACAAACAGTACTCCAGTGTTTTCTTATAAGAGTATAAAAAAATGAAATTAGAAAAAGAACTCCAGTGGTTTCTCCCAAAAGTTGTAGCACCCTCCCCTCCACTAGTCCTCCCTCACGTGATAGTCATGTTGGTTGAAAATTGTGTTGGGCACTCGAGGATGGGATGGATGTGTATCCTCCCCTCCTGCCGTACCGTCTACCCTGGTACGTATGACCCGGAAGGCCGGAAGGAAAATGATCTTGTGCAGTGTACAACCATATCCCTACGTCTAGTCTGGGTCTAGGTCTAGGTGTGAGCACCAACAGGAGTCTATGTGCCTTGGCTGGCAAATGGCAGCGCCAGACTCCTGTTGCTGTTGGTGATATGGAAACTTTTAACCTTTTAACAGGAGTCTATGTGCCTTGGCTGGCAAACGCTCGCAGACAAAGTAGAGCAGGCAAAGCAGCAGGAGGAGGAGGAGGAATGCACAACACAAAGCTCTAGTGCTTTGCTTGGCTTGCTGCTGGTGATACGATGGCATTCTCACCTCCAAAACCTTAATTAGCCTATTTAAGGGATTGGATCCTATTTCACACACAAACAACACTGTAGTAAAATGCGCCATAATTAATCCATCAATTAATACTGGATGGAATTCCTTTTCTTTTCTTCGGGCCCAAGAAGGTGGTGCCGCGGTTGGCTTTGGCCAGAAAGAAAGAAAGGAAGAACGAAGAGATGGAAGGAGTGGGGTCGTCAGAAAACTCCTCTGCTATAGTGCAGACCGATTGGACGGGGCCTCCCCATTGCAAGCCACCACGCCTCCCCACCTCACCCCACCCCACCCCACACACAACTCGGAACCGGAGGTGGCGGTGGCGGCGATGCAGAGAGAGCTGCGCCTATGGCTCGAGCAGAGGGCACGGCGGTGCGCGACACCATGACCGAGCACCGCGATTGATTCATAGGACGGAGGGAGTACTATATTAGTGGAGTATATGCATATAAAATGAATGTTGATAAATAAGTATTGTTCTAAAAAATTTAACTTGAATTGGCAATTGTTTTAGGAGAACCCTTGATCCAATCGGCACTAACTACACCATGCTTGACCATACGTTCGACAACAGTCATCACACAGGGCATAATCATAATCTAGTATAGTATTTGTCACTACTAGATCCATAACCATAGACATGATCTGTATCATGTTTTTGTCTATCTGTTATTGTAGAAGTTCATGAACCGTTGTTGCAAGCTAGTGAGCATGCTTGGGTGCGCTAGCTCTGATGATGTGCATGTTCCTGGACCGTCGACACGTGCCCTCACTTCACCGAGCCATGTCGGCGGAGGTTCCTCTAGCCATGCCTCTTCGTCGTCTCGCATTGTTGAGGAGGACGAGGAAGAAGAGGATGAGGAGCAAGCCGAGGGAGAAGAGGAAGGGGGTGGCGAGGAGGAGTACGACGAGGATGACGGATCTCCACCCACTCAGCCAACCCAGGAAAAAAGGGGGAAACAGCCAAAGAAGCAATGGAAGAGTCCATCCCCGTTTCTGAGGGACCGTACTTCTCGTCACACAACAACAACAATAACGCAAGAGACTCGTTCGAAGAGGAATGAGGAGCACATCGCCAAGAGGGGGAGGAAGACCAAGTGATAGAACTATTTGCTTTGTGTTGAGCTCTGAACAACAATAACGCAAGTTACACATCCTATCTAAAAAATAATGCAGTTTTTATATACAGTACCGATTCCCTTACTACAGCCAGGGGCTACCACCTACCGCCAGGCTTCTGGGTGGTAGGATTGCACTGCCTACCGCATTTTTTCCCTCTCTAGCAACATAGGAGCATCTACAGCCACATATGACAAATATGACCCCTCAAACGCCCGCGGACACGCCCGGGCGCGTCCGCCGGCAGTGACCAGGCACTCTAGCCTGGATGTCCTCCACGATCTGCCTCTGGCGCTCCGGCATGAGCATAGCATACGTGGTGATCTTCCGCCAGACCATGGCGATGCCGGAGAGCGTGGGAGACCGGGCGAGAGGAGGCGGACGGGCTCGGGTGGCGGGGCGGCGCAGAGAGGAAGGAGGTGGATGGGCTAGGGTTGGGGACGCCGGTCGGCTTAAATAGCCGGATTTGGCCTCGGGCGGCGAGCCGGAGCAGCGCCACGCGGCGTTCGCACCGCGGTGAGGAAGGAGGCGTCCGTCGGGTTTTCGGGCGGTTCCGCGTGGGACCCCATCGTCAGTCCTACGTGGCGAACGCGCCCGGACGCCCCCATATCCACCCCATATTTGGGCCGGATATGAGGGGTGCCGGTTAGCCCGGGCGTTTGAGGCCTGTTTGTGACGTCCGGGTCACATTTTTGTGACCGGGCGGTGACCGGGAGGGCCGCCCGGGCGTTTGAGGCCGGTTTGAGGCGTCCGGCTGTAGATGATCTAACATGGTTTTGGGGTTTTGGGGGGAGGGGAGGTGGAGGTTTAAACCCCTACCCCCGGCGGTTTGAAGGGCCCGATTGTAGATGCTCTAACATGGTTTTGAGGTTTTTTTGGGGGAGGGGAGGTTTAATCCCTACCGGCAGCCACGTCAGCGGTAGGGTTTACCTACCTACCCTGGCGGTAGGCCGTTAGTCCACGTCAGCCCCCACCCAACAGCCGTTGTCGGCTGCCGTTAACCCTAACGCGAGGGGCCTCGGTGTATGCAGTTATATCCTGCCGTCGTCGACCCCGACGGTAGGAAAATGGTCAGATTCCAAAACTTTATCAAACCGGGGTCATATATTGCTCAAGTTTGGGAAAACGGTCAAAACAGTGAATTTGGCCTCCAAGTTCATCTCAACTCAACTCTCAACAACAGTGTGAAGCTAATGATGGTTTATTTACTTGGGGCCGAAGAAGGTGCCGTTTGACCATGAGGCGTCAGCAAACTCCTGCTCCTGCTGCCGCTGCCGCTGTTGCTGCAGTGCAGAGCGATTGGGGCCTCTCCATTGCTTTGCTCTCTTTGTGATTACTAATTATACACTACTCCTAGTCCAGAAGCAACCACCACGCCTCCCCAGTCCCCACCCCACCCCAGAGGAGCTCGGAACCGGCGTTGATGCGGAAAGGGTTGCGGCTGTGGCTCGAGCAGCGGGTCACCGGCGTGCTCGACTCCATGGTGGAGCACCGGGACCGCCTCAACCTGCTGCGCGTCGCCGTCGAGATGGGGATTGGAAGGTGGGCGCCGCGCCAGGTGGACCTGCGGGTGCTGGTGGGGGCGCGGGTCACCGTCGACGAGGCGTGGGTCGCCGTCAGGGACTCCATGGGGAGCCTGCGGGCGGCCCTCGCGCTGGCCGGCTCTCCCGACCGCCGGCTCGTCATCTGGGTCGTCGGCGACGAGGCGCAGGACCACCTGGTAGACGCCATCGACCGCGGGCGGGCGGTCCAGGGCTGGCTCAAGAGGGCTGACGGCCGGCTGCGCGCCATGGCCTACCTGTTCGCCGGCGACGCCACGCGGCCCGCCCTCCTCGCCGGCGACATCGCCGTCGCGCGCGAGCACCTCGTCGGCGCCGTCCAGGCGTGGGACCAGATGCTCATGTCTCTCGAGTACGCGCTGCAGGGCCTCGCTCCGTTTCCTTTTTAGGTAGGGCCTTCCTCTCCTCCTTCAGTTCTCTTTCTTTCACTCAATTTCCTAGTTGCGGCCGAGAATTGAGTTGAGTTGGATCCATCGGGTCGGGGAGGGGAGAGATCCAGCCAAGCCAGCCAGGGAGGCAGAGGGAGAGAGCGATGGCGGACGCGGCGGCGGCGACGCAACTCCACCACCGCCTCTTCGGCCGGCTGAACGAGGCGATGGTGCACCTCTCGCAGCCACTCGAGGCCCTCAAGCACGCCCGGGTCCTTCTCGCCGACTGCGAGCAGCCGTCCGGGGACCAGATGGCGAGCCACCGGGCGCACGAACAGGGCGACGCCCGCGTCGTGCGCCTCGTCCTCGCGCATCTCGCCAACTCGGCCGCGCAGCTGGAGTTCACGGCGGAGCTCCTCGCGTCGGCGCTCAAGCACGCGCTCGACAGCGGCGCCGCCCGGGACGCCCTCCCGGTCCTCCCCCATGGCCAGTCGCCGGATCAGATCGCCGGCGCGCTGCTCGCCCTCCCGCGCCCCCACGCCTCCGACCTCCACCTCGTGCCGGTCTCGGTCCACATCGCATACTCCTGCGCCCGGCTCGCCATCGACCACCACATCCGCGTCTGCGCCTCCTTCCTCCGCCGCTGCGGCCTGGACCCCCAGCCACTGCAGCCGCCCATCCACCAAGCGCGCGCCTACCTGGCCCGGGCTTACGCGCTCGTGGCCGCCGCCTGGGGCCACACATTCGACGCCGTGTATGCCGACATGACCTAGCTCGCTAGGTCGACCAACTGCCCTTTTTCCATCGATCCATCCATATATTCCTGGATTCTGTTCAGCACATACATCCATATAGTACTAGCAGCATATGTTGCATTGGTTCTTGCATTTATGTGTCTCATCATGCAAGACTCACATCTGATTTCATTTCACTGCAGGGTGATGGATCGATGACAAGCAGTCCAGTGGTGGGAAGGGATCTTCCAAGTTCATCAAAGAGGATGTTTGGTTCAGTTTGCAGTTATCTACTGGAGTAGGCTACTACTTCATTAATTATGCACTGATTTTGGTCAAGTTTGGACTGGTCAGACTAAAATACTGATGTTATCTTGAGTAGTACTGTAGCTTCATCAATCAGGTGTATTTATCTTATCTCTGTGAAAACATGCTGCTGGTTTTAATTATGGCTATGGGAGAATGCATGATGGACATGCTGGTTGGTTAATGCTCCTATATGTGAGAGTGCATCAGGAACTCTGCATGCTGCTGTCCTTTGTCTCATCAAGTCATCATCTTAGGCCTCCTTTGGTTTGTAGAAATTTTAAAGGAATTCTATAAGATAGAATTTGCAAAGGAAAAATTCCTTTGAAACCCTTTGGTTTGTAGGAATATATTCCTATTCCTATGTATGATAGGAATCAATCATTCACATTTTGGAGGAAAGAAAACATTAGCCTAGACTCAATGAAAAAATTCCTATCCTATGCATCAAATGACATCTCTTTCTCTATAGGAATTGAGATGCATGTCATCTCATTTCTTATGATTTTTCTATTCCTATAACATTCCTATCCTATAAACCAAAGTTGGCCTTAACTACTACATTAGTATTTTATATGTTTGCTAATCATCCATCTGCCTCATGTTATATGATCCCTACCTAGTAACTTCATTGTATGCAGACTTGTGGTGTTGGTTCAGTTTAGTCAGATTAATAGTAGTGTATATATATATTGCTATGCTACTACTATTACTGTCTGTATTTAATCTTGATTAGTAGCTTCATCAATCAGTGGCAAACAATGTTGATTTGCATCCTATCTCTCTGACAATCAATGGAGTCGAATTGCAGCATGCATACATGCATGCAGCGCATGTCAAAGCTGGGTTCAATTCTTGGGCAATGTGTGCCTGGATCCCCACTTTGTTTGTGTATTGTGTTGCGCATGCATGCATGGGAGCATCAGGCAGGCACAACATGTTTGTCCTTTTCCATCCAGCATGCCTTAAAATAAGATGAGGGAGGGAGAGTGTGCTGTTCTTTTTTATTTCCACCCAGCATGCTTGGTTCATGCTTCTGCCTCATGTTAATTATATCATCTCTAGCTAGTTCATTGTGCACACTTATGGTTTTGGTTCAGTTTGCATTGGTCACACCAATATACTGCTATGCTACTACTATCATCTGCATTTAATCAATTCCTGGACGTATGGCCGGGGATATCTATCCTGATTACTACCTTCATCATCAGTGGTCATCAATGTAGTAGTAGTGCCTAGTGTAATGTTGTTTTGCATCTTATCTATCCCTCCGTTCCTAAATATAAGACGTTAACATCTTATATTTAGGAATCAATGGAATCCCACTTTGTTTAGCAGTCTAGAATAATTAATGATGTGTGCATGGATTCCCACTTTGTTTGTGTTTCGTGTTGTGCATGAATGCATGGTGTAGGCGAGTGCTGCTAGACACACAATATTTTTTGGCCGACTCATGCTAGACACACTGATCAAACCGTCCATTAGAAGGCCAAGGTGCAGCTGGATCATTTGATTATGTATCGTGCAGCAATCGGGCAGGCGAATGTCGTCTATATAGTAGTTCCGGGTGTAGGCTCACTCTGTGCATTTTAAAATCCAACAAAAAAAACCATACCGAAACATTTTAGGGTTTTTATGGTTCCCGCTTTTTGGTATGGTATGAAGTTTCCTTTCTGATTTGATTTTCTTTGGCATATACTGAAAGGCCGAAGTAAAATATATTTATATTTCTTATGCGAGCAATCATACTGAGGCCCAAAAGATATGGTAACTTTATTTTTTGGTACAGGAGTCAGATTCCTTGCTAAGCATGTTCATTTTTCTTGTTACGTGGTCATTTTTCTCAAAAAATATATGCTAAGTACGTCCATAAACAAAGCAAAGTAAACATTGCACATTTGCTTGCACGAACAATCATCAAGGCATCAATCCATGCATGCATATATATACTTAAATATACTTCCTCTGTTCCTAAATATAATTTTTTTAGAGAGGCAGGGGAGCGCCCATGTCCATCCATCCATCCTGGCAGCGTAGCCTAGACTAGCTAGCCTGGTACGTAACTGGACAACTTTTGACCGGTGGCCCGTTTCTTACTTTTGTCACTGACATTTGTATCGCAGAGTGGAGCAACAGCCGCTGGCAATCACAGAGCACGGCGAGGTTAACGCCAACAACATCGATGGGGAGGGCACGCCCGATCCTACAGCTCAAGCTCCGGATAACCTGAATGAAACTTTCCCTGAGAGGGAACCGAAGAAGAAAAGGCCCACCCCACCAACGTCTGAATCATCGGCAGCGGCTGCGAGTCAGCCCTGCCTGAGCCAATGAATGCCATGAGCTGGAACTGTCGAGGGCTTGGGAACCCTGGGACAGTTTGTGAGCTTTGCAAGATAGTGAAGCAAGAAGGTCCTACCCTGCTTTTCGTCATGGAGACAAAGATCAGGAGGAAACGTGTGGAAGATTTGAAGCATACTTTAGGTTTTTCTGGTTGTTTTGCCGTCGATAGTGACGGTTTAAGTGGAGGTATCGGTCTGTTTTGGTCAAAAGATGTCGATGTTAGTTTGGAGAATTTCAGCAAGTCTCATATTGATGTGAAGGTCAAACAGAATAATAAAAGTTGGCGTTTCACTGGCTTCTATGGCGAGCCACGTTTGGAGAATCGTCACCACAGTTGGCGGTTTCTTCGTACTCATTTTGCTGTTACGCATAGGGCATGGATATGCATGGGCAGCTTCAATGAAACCCTACATGCGGACGAGCACTTTAGTATACATGCAATACCGGAAGCACAAATGCGTGGCCTTCCGTGAAGCGATTTCAGATTGCGCTCTCCAGGACTTGGGGTGGTGTGGTGTCCCTTTCACATGGGATAACAGACAATATGGGAACATGAACGTGAAAGCAAGACTAGATAGGGTCTTTGCCAATGCCGAATTCCTTCAGCTGTTTGAATTCTCGAGTGTCAAACTGGTAGAACCAGCAGCCCTACCGGACCTTGGGCGGAGATTGTAGGGGAACGAGGTGGAAGGATGATGGCGAGTTCGCGGCGGCCGGCGGCTGGGCGCCGTCCTTGCGGGATTGAGGGAGCGGTGGCTGAAGGGTGCGGCTAGGGTTCCGGCTCCTCTGGGAGCCGGGCAATAGAGATTATGTCTATACTGCTTAATTCCGAAATTACTGTTTACATCGATTTATATAATCTCCTGGATGCCTAAGATAACTTGGAGACTAAGACAACTAAGATAACTTTGGGTTAAGCCCATAACTAAGCCTGCCCATTGGGCCTCCTCCTCTGGTACGTGGTGCCGGTCATAACATCTCTCCCCGCCTGCGCAAACAGCTCGTCCTCGAGCTGGAAGTCTGGATAGTGCTGATTGAACTCGTCGCGCTGCTCCCAAGTCGCGTCCTCCTCCGGAAGGCCTTCCCACTGGATAAGCAAGTGCCACACGCCGCGACGAAGTTGGGCTCGCAACACCTTTGCTGGCCCGGGAAGGAGTCGCCCGTCGGAGGTCGGAGGTAGCGCCGGCGTGGCCGCCGGTGGCTCCCCGCGGTAGGGCTTCAGCAGCCCCACATGGAAGACGTCGTGGATGCGGGCACCGGCCGGAAGCTGCAGGCGGTAGGCCACCTTCCCGATGCGCTCCAGCACGGAAAATGGCCCAGCGTAGCGCGGACCCAGCTTGCGCCTCGCGCGCGGGTCAAGGGACTGCGTAGAGCGGTGAAGAAGACGCAGCCACACCCAGTCACCTACCGCGAACTCCGCCTCGCGGTGGTGGCCATCGTAGTAGTGCTTGGTCAACTGCTGGGCCTGGATGAGGCGCTGGCGCACCTCGGCAAGCATCTCGTCGCGGCTGCGAAGAAGGTCGCCCGCCACCTCTGTCCGAGCCGTCTCCGGGTCAACCGACAGGATGGGCGGGGGCGGCCGGCCGTAAACCACCTCAAACGGCGTGGCGCGCAGGGCGGAGTGATAGGAGGTGTTGTAGCAGTACTCCGCCCACGCGAGCCAGTCCACCCAAGCACGAGGACGATCACCTGTAACACAACGCAAATACATGGCAATCACCTTGTTGACGACCTCAGATTGGCCGTCCGTCTGAGGATGGAAAGCCGTGCTCAGGCGGAGCTTCACGCCCGCCATCCTGAAGAGATCGCGCCAGACGTGTCCCGTGAACACCGGGTCCCGGTCGCTGACGATCGAAGAGGGAAACCCGTGGAGACGAACGATGCCGTCAAAGAAGGCACGGGCCACGGATGTGGCGGTGTAAGGATGGCCGAGTGCGATGAAGTGGGCGTACTTGGAGAAGCGGTCGACCACCGTGAGGATGACGGACTTGCCGCCCACCTTGGGGAGGCCCTAGATGAAGTCCATGGAGATATCGGCCCAGACCTGAGAGGGCACCTCCAAGGGCTGGAGCAGCCCCGCCGGTCGCAGCGTCTCCGTTTTGTTCCGCTGGCACGTCACACAAGACCGGACCCAGTCCCACACTAGGGCCCGATCGCCGGGGATGTAGAAGTCGGTGCGAAGACGGCGGAGGGTCTTCTGTACACCCTCGTGGCCCGCCGAGTGGGCCAGCAGCAGAACCTGGTGACGGAGGTCGCCGTGATCCGGCACAAAGAGGCGTCGCCCACGCAGGAGCAGGCCATCCGCCACACGCCACGGCTCCGCCAAATCGCCGGAATCGAGACGCTGCCGAAGGAGCTGTGCGTCCGGCACGTCCGCGGAGGCCCGGCGGATGTCGTCCAAGAGGGCGAAAGAGGGCCCGAAGCGGATGCAGAGGGCCGCCCCGTCGGAGTCGCCGGTGGCAGCGGCGTGGTCAGCGTCGCGGCGGGACAAAGCGTCGGCCACGGTGTTAAGGCGGCCTGGACGATACTCGACGGTGAAATCGAAGCCAAACAGCTTGCTGATCCACTGATGCTGCGGCACGGTAGACAGCCTCTGGTCCAATAAGAACTTGAGGCTGTAGTGATCCGTGCGAATCCGGAACGACCGACCCCAAAGATATGGCCGCCAGTGGCGCACGGCCTGCACCAAGCCAATGAGCTCCCTCTCATAGGCCGCCAGCTTATGATGGCGAGCGGCGAAGGGCCGGCTGAAGAAAGCGAGCGGCCCGTCGCCCTGATGAAGGACCGCGCCGAATCCAACGCCAGAGGCGTCGCAGTCCACCACGAACGGCATGTCGAAGTCGGGCATCTGAAGAACCGGACCCGTAGTGAGGGCCCGCTTGAGGCTCTCGAACGCCTCGGTCGCCTCTGCATCCCAGGCGAAGGCGTCGCGGCGCAACAAACGCGTGAGCGGGGCCGCGATGAGGCCGAACTCCCGGATGAATTTCCGGTAGTACCCCGTGAGGCCCAGGAAGCCGCGGAGGGCGCGGAGTGAGTCCAGCGTCGGCCAGGCCGCGACGGCCGCCACCTTGTCGGCGTCCATAGCAACACCCTCGGCCGAGATGACGTGGCCGAGGTAAGCGACTGAAGTCGTGCCGAACGAGCACTTCGAGCGCTTAAGGTGAAGATGATGCGCTCGAAGCTCGTTGAAGACGATGGCGACGTGCTGAAGGTGCTCCGCCCACGAGGCGCTGAAAATAAGAATGTCATCGAAGAAAACGAGCACAAACCGACGCAAGTAGGGGCGGAGGACGTCGTTCATCAAGGCCTGAAAGGTCGCCGGGGCGTTGGTGAGACCAAAAGGCATCACCAAGAACTCGAAGTGGCCGTGATGAGTCCGAAACGCCGTCTTCGCGACATCGTCCGGGTGCATCCGCACCTGGTGGTAGCCCGAACGGAGGTCGAGCTTGGTGAAGAAGCACGCCCCACGGAGCTCGTCCAAGAGCTCATCGACGACCGGAATGGGAAATTTGTCCTTCAGCGTCTGGGCGTTAAGGGCGCGGTAGTCGATGCAGAAACGCCACGAGCCGTCCGACTTGCGGACGAGGAGGACGGGCACCGAAAACGGTGACGTGGAGACCCGGATGATGCCCAGGGCTAGCATGAGCGCGCACTGCCGCTCCAGCTCATCCTTCTGCAGCTGGGGGTAGCGGTAGGGGCGCACCGCCATCGGGGCCGTGCCTGGCAGAAGATGGATGCGGTGATCATACACCCGGGCCGGCGGCAGACCCTGAGACTCGTCGAAGAGGTCGCTGTGCTGCTGCAGGAGATGATCCAACAGAGGGTGCTCGGACTCGGTAGTAGTCGCGGCCAGCTGCGGCTGTGGCGCCGCAGGTGAGGCGCCTCCTGCGCCCTCCCACCGGATGCGGCGACCCTGGCGCCAGAAGGTCATCGTCAAGGCGTCGAAGTCCCATAGGATGGGACCCAGGGTCCGCAAGAAGTCGACGCCGAGGATGAAGTCGAAGCAGCCCAAGTCGATGCCGGCGCAGGAGATGGTGAAGTGCTCGTCGCCGATGGTAATGGGAACGTTCCGCGCAACCCCATGGCAGCGGAGGCGGTCACCGTTTGCGACGGTAACCTGGAGTTGCTCCCCGCCCGTCGGCTGAAGCGCCAAGCGGCGCATGGTCGACTCGGGCAGGAAGTTATGCGTGGAGCCTGTATCCAAGAGAGCCATGAGGCGCTCGCCGTGGATCGTCACCGGCAAGAGCATCGTCTTCTCCGCTCGTATACCCGCGAGGGCATGGAGGGAGACCACAAGAGCCGTCGCTGGAGCCGGTGCCGGCGCGTCCTCTGCAGCCACCGGCGCGGGCAAGTTGCCGAGCTCAGCGGCGGCGGAATCCTCGTCGACGTAGTCGGCCGCCTCCAAGTAGAAGAGCCGCGGGCAGACGTGGCCCGGCACGTAGGGCTCATCGCAGTTAAAGCACAGTCCCTGACGACGGCGCTCGAGCTGCTCGGCTGGGGTGAGTCGGCGGAAGGGTCGCGTCGCGGCGGGGGCCGGAGCCGGTGCGGGGGCCGGAGGCGGACGCCCCGGCCCGGATGGCGGCGGAGGCGGTCGGGACTGGCTGACGCCCCGAGTCGGCGGTGCTGGCTGCACGGCCTGCGCGCGACGCTCGAAGGCGCGGGCGTAGTACATGGCCGTCTGGAGATCCTGAGGCCCGTGCAACTCCACGTCCACGCGGATATGATCCGGCAGACCGCCCACGAAGAGTTCGGCCCGCTGGCGAGCCGTCACCCCGGGCGCGTGGCACGCCAGGGCCTGGAAGCGGTCGGCGAAGTCCTGCACTGTGGAGGTGAAGGGTAGGCGGCCCAGCTCCGCGAGCCGACTACCGCGGACCGGTGGTCCGAAGCGTAGGAGGCAGAGCTCACGGAACCGGTCCCACGTGGGCATGCTGCCCTCGTCCTGCTCGAGGGCATAATACCACGTCTGCGCGGCGCCGCGGAGATGGTATGAGGCGAGCCACGTGCGGTCCGAGGCAAGCGTGCGCTGCCCCCGGAAGAACTGCTCACACTGATTGAGCCAGTTGAGGGGGTCCTCCGTACCGTCGTAGGTGGCGAAGTCAATTTTGGCGAAGCGCGGCGGTGTCGGAGTAGGGCCGCCGTGACCGTATGGCTCGGCGGTGCGGAGCAGCGAGGGTGACGGCACCGGGTCGGTGGCCACCGGGGGTCCCCCGTGGAAGGGCGGTCCGTCGCGGCTGGCGTAGGGGCCCGCGGAGCTCGAGGGTCCCTCGTACTGCGCCGTGGTCGCTGGCTGTTCCGACGCCATTGTGTAGACCGGCGGCGGAGCGGGCCCGGCCACCCAAGCCGGAAGAGGAGACGGCGATGATGGAAACCGAACCTGCTGGATCGGGAGACCGGCTGGCATGGTGGACAGCGGCGCGGAGCTGCACTGGCCCGGCCCTGGCAGCTACAGCGGCGGCTAGGAGTAGGCAGCCGATGCGGCCACGGCTGCAGGCGCCTGGTTCGGCCAGGACCAAGGCTGCGTCGCGGCGGGGGCGGGCGGCAGCTGAAGGGCCCCGGCGGTCACAGGAGCCGGTAGAGCTGGCGGCTGCCATGCCCATAGGGGCCCAGCGGCGACCCGGCGGCGGGGACCGGCAGCGCCATGGCCAGGTACTGGCGCATCCCTTGAACGGCTGTGGCGAGGTCCCGCAGCGCGCCCGTGAGATCCTCCGGGCTGAACGCGCCAGCGCCCGGGGCGGCGGTGATGGACGGCGGGGCGGAAGTGGCGGGCGCGGCCAGGAAGGCCTGCGGCCCCGGCGGCGCAGTGGAGAGGCCAATCAGCGGGGCGGCGGTGGTGATTGGGGTGGTGGAGGCGGGCGGGATGGTGGTGGCCGGTGGAGAAGATGACATGATCGTCTGGTCTCTGTATACCAAATTGGTAGAACCAGCAGCCCTACCGGACCTTGGCCGGAGATTGTAGGGGAACAAGGTGGAAGGATGATGGCGAGTTCGCGGCGGCCGGCGGCTGGGCGCCGTCCTTGCGGGATTGAGGGAGCGGTGGCTGAAGGGTGCGGCTAGGGTTCCGGCTCCTCTGGGAGCCGGGCAATAGAGATTATGTCTATACTGCTTAATTCCGAAATTACTGTTTACATCGATTTATATAATCTCCTGGATGCCTAAGATAACTTGGAGACTAAGACAACTAAGATAACTTTGGGTTAAGCCCATAACTAAGCCTGCCCATTGGGCCTCCTCCTCTGGTACGTGGTGCCGGTCATAACACAAACATATCAGCGGTGTAGAATCAGATCACTGTTTTCTCCTTGCTGAGTGTCGAGCTACGGCAACGACGGGTTGGCCCCGCGTGAACCACTCTTTCCGCTATGAAAACGTATGGCAGTCACATGCCGACTATGATGAAAAGGTACAGAATATGTGGCAAACGGGAGCAGGGCAGAGAGGACTACAAGGCATTGTTGATGCCCTCTCCGTGGTCCAGAGCGAGCTTGGATCATGGGGAAATCAAGAGTTTGGAAACATGGAACGTAGAGTTCGCAAACTTCAGAAAAGACTTGAGCGTCTTCGAACAGCAGCGGTTGGGCGCGGTCCAAACGACGAAGAGAAGGCTGTCGCCTCACAACTGAGGGAGGCCCTCCGGCAAGAGGAGATTTGGCTCAAACAGAGGTCTCGTGTGCTGTGGCTACATGCTGGTGACCGGAACACGGGTTATTTTCAGGCACAAGCAAGGCAGCGCAAGAGGACCAACCGTATCACCTCATTGGAGCTGGCTGATGGCCACGCGAGTAGCGATCCAGCTGAGGTAAAAGAGGAAATCACAAACTTCTACCATGCACTGTACCAATCACAAGGCTACAGTCCGATGGAGGGGCTGCTGCAATGTGTTGAACCACGGGTAACCGCTGACATGAATTATACACTCGAGAAGGAGTACACAGCGGCCGAGGTAAAAACTGCATTGTTCGACATGGCGCCATCCAAAGCGCCCGGCGTGGATGGATTCACCGCTGGCTTTTACCAACGACACTGGGATGTCGTTGGGGAGGACATCACTTTGGCTATATTGAGTTTTTTGAATGGAGGGGAGTTACCTTTGGCACTGATGATATGGCAATAACTTTGATTCCTAAAGTCCGTCATCCACAGAGAATCTCACAGTACAGGCCAATCGCTTTGTGCCCTGTTTTGTACAAAATCGCCGTCAAAACAGTGGCCAACCGTGCTCGTCTCATCCTCGATGATGTCATTGGGGAAGAACAGAGCGCTTTTATACCAGGCCGCTTAATCATGGACAACGTTCTAGTGGCCTATGAGTGTATCCATGCTATCAGGAGAAGGAAGAAAGGCAAGAACTACAGTTGCGCTATCAAACTTGATATGCTCAAAGCATACGATCGTGTAGAATGGCATTATCTCGAAGCTATGATGACTAAGCTGGGCTTCGGTGATCGCTTTATTAGCCTAATTATGAAGTGTGTGACATCGGTTAGATTCACCATCAAGGTTAATGGAGAGCTGCTGCCGTATTTCAGTCCATCCAGAGGGCTGCGACAAGACTGTCCAGTTTCTCCATATCTCTTTCTAATATGTGCCCAAGGACTCACCTCAATGCTCAATAATTTTGGTGGTGCGCGTATTGATAAGGGGGTTCGTATGAGTTTTCAAGCACCTTGGGTTAGCCATCTCTTATTTGCTGACGACAGTCTCATTTTCCTCAAAGCTAACACCCAAAGTGCAGAATGGCTCAATGAGATACTTCATATATATGCTACTTGTTCGGGTCAGGCAGTGAACCGCGACAAGAGCTCCATCTTCTTCAGTGGCAATACAGAGCAGCCCCTTAGAGAGACTCTCAAACAAGCTCTCGGTATTTCAGTTGAGGCGTTCTCTGAACGCTACTTGGGACTGCCCACGGCTGTTGGACGAATCACTAGCGGTACATTCAGCCATATTAGTGAATGTATACGCAGTAAGATTTGTGGCTCATCAGAACAAAATCTTGCTTGTGCAGGAAGGGAAGTTCTTCTAAAATCTATTGCTCAGACAATCCCAACCTACAGTATGAGTTGTTTTCAGCTGACAAAGAAAGTGTGCAAGACTATCACCTCGCCAATGGCAAAGTACTGGTGGGGAAGCTCTTTGGATAAGAGATCCCTACACTGGTTAGCATGGGATAAATTGACACAACCAAAGATCAAGGGTGGTTTGGGTTTTCGGGATCCTCAAGTTTTCAATCTCGCTATGCTTGGTAAACAAGGCTGGCGACTCCTAACGAATCCAAATTCACTTTGTGCAAGGGTGTTGAAAGGTAAATACTTCCCTCACACAAGTTTTCTCCAAGCCTCGATTCCCAAGCGAGCTTCTTCGACTTGGAGAGCGATCATTGCGGGAAGAAAAGCTTTGGAGGCTGGGTTGATCCATCGGGTAGGTGATGGCTCCTCTATCTCAATTTGGAACGACCCTTGGATCCCCAACACTGTCACTATGAAACCGGTCGGCTGACTAGGGGTTGCCCCTCTCGAGTATGTATCGAAGTTGATTGATGATTATACTGGAAAATGGAATGTTGATCTTGTCCGCCAAAATTTTCTCCACCCGGACGCTGAGGCAATTCTGAACATACCTTTGAATAGATCAGGAGGGGAAGACACTTTGGCGTGGGCACTGGAAAAGTCAGGCAACTACACTGTAAAATCAGCGTATCGCTCTCTAATGACTCGCAACGAGCTTAGCTCTCTAGAGGAAGGGACGACTACGGATACTTCATCAGCTAATAAACAGTTGTGGTTAGGACTATGGAAAATACATGTGGTGCCGAAAGTTAGGGTTTTCTGGTGGAGAGTTCTCCGCGGTATCTTGCCAGACTCCTCGACCTTGACATCGACATATCAAACCACTTGGACGCTGTGACACTTGTCAAGCAATGGATGAAGACTTAATGCATGCGCTAATTTCATGTTCGCATGCAAAGCAGTTCTGGATCGCGGCTAAGGATCGGTTCGACCTTCAACTACCGAGGCTGCATCCATTAACGTGGGCGCGTGATATTGTGCTAGATCCTATGTTCGCAGATGACACCAGATGTAAGATCATCACAATTATGCACACTATATGGACTTCCAGAAACAAGTGGACTCATGAACAAGATGGATATGATCCAGTCCAAGCGCTCAAATGGATCCATGAAACTCTATCTTTGCTGGATCTACCTGCTCGTCGCACTAGGGTGCAGGCGGGACAGGGCTGGAAACCCCCCGACGCGGGGTGGATTACCATCAACACTGATGGTTCGGTATTCCCGGATGTTCTAACAGGCGGAGCTGGTGGTATTGCCCAGTCCCATTTATCCTTCATTGGGGCTTGGTGCAAGCCGCTGGTCGGCGTTTCAAATTCTTTCATCGCCGAACTTCTAGCCTTCCGGGAGGGTGTGATCTTTGCTCAACTTCGTGGGATGTCACATGTGATAATGGAGGTCGATAGCATGGAGCTGGTCACCCAATGGAACTCGCGTGGCAACTCTTGCTCGGTTGCAGCGCCTATCTTACGAGAACTAGATGATATAGTCCTCAATTTTGTTTCCTTTTCGGTTCACCATGTCAGTAGGGAGTTCAATACTCCGGCTCACTTGTGTGCGCAACGTGCTTGCTCGTCCGAGGGCACGGAGTGCTGGCTAGAGCAGAGCCCCGATTTTCTTCTTGAATGCCTGCAGGCAGACTGTAACCGAATGATCTTAAATTAATAAAGTCTTAGTTCGATGCAAAAAAAAAAAGTCTGCCCAGAGCCCATATTTCGCAAGTGTGCCACCAGTAGTACCGTCAATAGAGAGGTGTTGCTAAAAAAAGTCAATAGAGAGGTACGTGTGTATACTTTGCGAACCTCAGTCATGCAGTCAATCGCCGGACGGGAACTTGGGTGACGGAGGTGAGTTGAGTGGAGTGCCTAGGGTTTGGTCCAGAGAACGGATGGAGACAAATATATGTGGGGTCGGATGGATCAGCATGGGTCAGGTCCAACGTGGCCATATTTGGGCTAATTACAAAGGGTGCCCGTCAGCCGGAGTTTAAGGCCGGTTTGAGGCGCTCGTCTAGGTCAAATTTTTTGACCGGTCGATGACCCCACCATCCGCCCGGGCGTACGGGGGAAGTTTGAGGCGCCCAGCTGTAGATGATGTAATAGAAACATCCTCCAACTTGAGAAGCACTCCAATACACTACTTATACGTGCAAATACAAGACATCCACGGTCCCGCACGCGCTTGTGCTGCTGACACATATCCCTCTTGTGCAACCGACGACCATTTTGTGGAAACCCCCTCGCTCTCTACACGATGACCCTGCACAGCATAGTTAGCGTGTCCTAAATGCTACGACTGTTATGTGGACATCCCCTCGCTCTCTACGTGATGACCCCGCACGGCATAGTTAGCGTGTCCTAAAGTGCGACGGCCGTTTTGTGGAAACCCCCTCGCTCTCTACGTGATGACCCCGCACGGCATAGTTAGCGTGTCCTAAAGTGCGACGGCCGTTTTGTGGAAACCCCCTCGCTCTCTACGTGATGACCCCGCACGCCATAGTTCGCGTGTCCTAAAGTGCGACGACCGTTTTGTGGAAATCCCCTCGCTCTCTATGTGATGACCCCGCACCCCACAGTTCACGGGTCCTAAATTGCCTGAATCGTTGCCAAGCTCCAAATCCATGTCGGACCTGCCACCGCCGCAGCCAAAGAAGAAGAAAGACCACAACGAGCAACGGCCGTGGGGTCATGGGTGTCGGAGATTAAGGATCCGGACACGGGGAGGTAGTTCGTTTTGAGTCGGCGTAGTAGACAGGTCGCACCTATGACGTGACGGAACGGAGGGAGTATTGAACTGATAACCATTTGTTGATGCTGGTATAGGTCTCTCTTGTTATCTTGTTTTGACTGTCGTTTCCAGTTCAAAACATGTAGCCTTGTAAACTAATTGTTTTTAATTCTGCTACTATAGCCCATTGATTGATCAGGTTCTCAGAAAAAAAAGGTTCGAACATACTTCCTCCGTAAACATATATAAGATGTTTTGGTTATTTCAATATATACGAACTGAAATGAGTAAACATACACAGTAAAACTGTCTATATATTACCTGATTCAGAAAATGTTGGATCATCTTACATTTGTGAGCAGAGGGAGTATCATATATGCAGGTTTCATATGCCCTATATATACATGAAGATTTCTTGTTTAGATTCAGAAAGCGGAGGAGACTTTCACCTGATGAAAATGTGGAAGTCACCAACTTTCAAAAAAAAAAATTTGATGCATAAGCTGCTTACGAAACTATTTCAGAACGAAATAGCTCATTGAGAAAATGGAAATAAAGATAGCATCAAAGCAAATTACATTACAGGGATGGCTCAAGCTTAAGAGAATGACGAGCACACATGTGTGCCGCCCTATTTGCTTCCAAATAATATACACCCCTACACATAGACGGCAATTGCCTGGCAATCAGTCTCGCCATGCAAACCTTCTCATAGCCCTTCTCGCTTCCCTAAATTCGAGTTAATTTTGATTTGCAAATTCGTCATCGCTTTTAGATTTACCAACTTTAGAAATAGTACTTATTAATTGATTCCAACGGTAAAGACTGGATTGGATGATGATCTGAAAAAAAAAGACAATTGGATGTAATTGAGAATATCTTGACTATTTATCCTAACTTGCTTTGTCATCCATCAAATTCTTCGCTAACCAAACAGGGGAACATCTCTATGAAATTCCCACAAATAATACCCAGTCGACACAGAATAGGGGGTTGCGACTAAAATGACCCACCCATGTCCAATTTCTTTGCAACAGCATCACCTAAATCCTCATTGCCTTACCAAACAACACAATATATACATTTTTTATTAAATAAACCATAGGGAATATAAGAAGTTTTTATAACTAACTAAAGACAATCGGATGGATGATGTAAAAAAAGACAAGTGGATGTACATTCTGTGCTTATTAATAAAAGAGAAGGGGTGTGATTGTGTGAATTAGGATTGAACTGAGAACATCTTGATTATTGATCATAACTTAGTTTCTCGTCCATCGATTCCTCGCTAACTAAACAGGAGAACATCTCTCTGAAATTGCCACAAATAATACCGATCCAAAACCAGGTAGGGGATATAAGAAGTTTTTAACAAACTAAAGACAATCAAATGAATGATCTAAAAAAAGACAACTAGATGTACATTCTGTGCTTTTTACTACAAGAGAAGGGGTGTGAATCAGGATTGAACTGAGAACATCTTGGCTATTGATCATAACTTGCTTTCTCATCCATTGAATCCTCGCTAACCAAACAGGAGAAGAGCTCGCCAAAATTGCCACAAATAATGCCCATTTGAAACCAAGTAGGGGACATATGATTTTTTTTAACTAACTAAAGACAATCGGATGGATGATAAAAAAAAAGACAATTGGATGCGCATTCTGTGCTTTTTATTAAAAGAGAAGGGGTGTGAATCAGGATGAAACAGAGAATATATTGATTATTGATCATAACTTGCTTTGTCATCGATCGAATTTGCTAACCAAGCAGGGGAAACATCTCTATGAAATTCCCACAGATAACAGGTACCTACCCATTGACGACACCAAGTAGGGAGGGGATTGGGACTAAAATGGTGTCCAATTTCCCTGAAACTCCATCCTCTAAACCCTGACTGCCTTGCCAAACAGCAAAATATATATAAGTAGTTTTGGCTAAATAAACCATAGTGCATATATAAGTAGTTTTACGTTGAACTAATAATAACTAAATGTGCCAAGAGCAGCACGAGGGAGCATATATAACTAGAGCTGGTCGTCTTACAATGCGAGATATATTCATCGACTATGGCTTCTTTCTCCTTATTATTCTGGTGAAGAAGAAGATATTTGCACGGCCTGGATCCCCGAAGCTAGGCCATCGACGGCGCCTGACGCCGAAGTCGGACGATTACGACCGGCCGGCCGCACGCGGTCCCAGTGCCGCCAGTACGAGGCGGACTCGCCGACGGCGTGCAAAACGGCCACCAGCAGCTGGCCTTGCATCCGCCCGCGCTCCGGCGGGTAGCGCTGCATCGCGGCCAGGACGAGGCCAGCGCGGTGGATGCTGTCGCTGAGGCTGTCGCGCCAGTGCGGCATCAAGTCGGGGTCGTCCGCGAGCCCCCGGAGGCGGAGGGCGGCGTCGGCCTCGGCGACGGCTGCGGCGGCGTCGGCCAGCGCGAGGGAGGTCACGCGGAGCGCCGCGGCGAGCTCGGCGTCGGAGCCGGAGGCGATGAGGGGCCGGAGGCGCTGCACCTCGTCGTACAGCTGCCCCTTGCATGCCTCGTAGACGCCGCTCCGGACGGCGGCCTTCAAGGCCGCGGGGTCGTCGGCCTCCAACGCGCCGCCGAATCGGCCGCCGGTCGTAACCACCGCATCGACCGTCGGCGCCGCCATGATGTGTACCAAACCTAGATCGATCCGGCGACCAGATAATTTCGAGGAGAACCGACGGGAATATAAATGACGAGAGAGATATCCAGCGGGCTCCCGGCCCAGCAAGGTTACGGATATGTTCTACAGTAGTACTAGATGTTAGTTTACTTTGCCTAAAAAAAACTAGATGTTAGTTTACCTAAAAAAAAAATAGATGTTAGTTCACAATGAAATTCTTAAAGAATTGGAAACTATTGTCAATGTTTGCCACACAAAAAATTTAGAATTATTTTTAGAAAAATAGAAATTTAAAATGTTATTTTTTTTGGATTTTACTGTTCACCATGAGCTCATATGAGCTTGAGCTGAGAAGGGCACTTTCAGTTTTAGCCCGCTTAAGACAATTGTCTAAAAGAAAAATAAGTTTTTTTTTCTTTCTCTCTCAAAAATATTAATGTTTACCTTGCTTAGATTTGAAAGGAAAAAATTAATTTTCCTCCCTTGTTATGCTAAAAATAAATAAAGAATTTTCCTCTATTTGTAAAAACCTAAGGGCATCGTATCTAGTGCATCTGGGATAGCTCATGCATCCGTGTATCCCTCAATTCCCCAGCCGGCCGATAAACATCCCACACATGGGATCAAAAGCAACACAAACTTGCAAAAACACACCCGCCGCCGTTGATTGTTAAGTCTGCTAATTTTCAAACAACCCCCTCAATCGAAGCACACCTCCCAGTTCCCTACTGTCCCGGTTTGTCTCCATCCCAATCCCTAGTCACCGCCGCAACCTACATCCGAACGACAGGCACGACCACGACAACATATACTTGTCTGCCAAGATGCCTGAATCTAGTACATCTGATGAGTATTTCGAACAATCACCTGCGAGGAGAAGGAGACAAAGGATTGCCAAATCTTTTGGTAACGATTTCATTGTATACCTTGTGGATGACACTCCCAAGTCTATTGCAGAGGCATATGCATCTCCAGATGTAGATGATTGGAAAGAAGTTGTCCATAGTGAGATGGACTCAATTCTTTCTAATGTAACTTGGGAGCTAACTGAACGACCCTATTGTTGTAAACCTACGGGCGATAAGTGGGTGTTCAAAAAGAAGCTAAGACCTAATGGTACTGTTGATAAGTACAAGGCGCGGTTTGTGGCCAAGGGCTACACTTAGAAAGAAGGCGAAGGTTACTTTGACACCTATTCACCCGTTGCTACAATGACCACCATTCGGGTGCTACTTTCCGTAGCTACCTCCTATGGTCTTATCATTAATCAAATGGATATAAAGACAACTTTGCTAATTGGAGAGTTGGAGGAGGAAATCTATATGGATCAGCCTGATGGTTTTGTGGTAAAGGGTGAAGAGAGAAAGGTATGCAAGTTGTTAAAAAATTTGTACGGTCTGAAACAAGCACCTAAGCAATGACACGAGAAGTTTGAAAGAACTCTAATTTCTGCAGGATTTATTATTAATGAGGCTGATAGGTGCGTTTAATATCACCATGGTGGGGCAATAGTGTTATATTATGTCTGTATGTCGATGTGGTATTGATCTTTGGTGCAAACATTGATGCAATCAATGAGGTCAAGTCTTTCCTGTCAAAGAGCTTTGACATGAAAGTTCTGGGAGAAGCCGACTTATTAAGGATAAGAGTGGGATTACTCTAACGCAATCTCACTATGTTGAGAAGGACTTGAGCTGGTTCGGCTTTGACTTGGCCAGACTAACGTTTGACAGCTTGGTCCATATCATGGTTGGGGATGGTCGATCGGTGTTGTTCTAGAGAGACCGTTGGATAAATGGGGTTGTTGGCGTGGACATTGCACCCCTCGTGGTGTTGGGAAGCATTGCATGGAAAACAAAAAAAATTCTACGCACACGCAATGATCTATCCATGGAGATGCATAGCAACCGATCTAGTACCGAACGCACGGCACCTCCGTGTTCTGCACACGTTCAGCTCGGTGACGTCCCTTGCCTTCTTGATCCAGCAAGACATCGAGGTAGTAGATGAGTTCCGTCAGCACGACGGCGTGGTGACAGTGATGGTGAAGTGATCTTCGCAGGGCTAGGCCTAAGCACTACGAAAAAATGACCGCGGGTGTAAACGGTGGAGGGGGGCGCCGCACACGGCTCGGCAATTGTCTGGTATGTGCTAGGCGCCCCCCTCCTCATATATAGGTGGGAGGAAGAGGGGAGGCTGCCAGGAGGCACCCCAAGTAGGACGAATCCTACCTGGGGTCCTCCCCAAGTGGCGCCCCCCTACCATATTTATCCAAGGGGGAAGGAAAGAGGGGGGCAGAGGGAAGGAAGGGGGAATCCTATTCCACTCTTTCCTTTCCCTTCCCCTCTTTTCTTCTCCTCCTAGGCTGGCCCATATGGGGGGGGGGGGCAGCAGCCCCTTGTGGTTGGTGCGTTTCCCTTCTTGGCCCATAAGGCCCATATCTTTTGTCGGGGGTGCCCGGAACCCTTTCCAGTGACCCGATAAGTACCCGGTGACCCCCGAAACACTTCCGGTGTCCGAATACCATCGTCCTGTATATCAATCTTTACCTCTCGACCATTTCGAGACTCCTCGTCATGTCTGTGATCTCATCCGGGACTCCGAACAACATTCGGTCACCAAATCACATAACTCATATAATACTATATCGTCATCGAACGTTAAGCGTGCGGACCCTACGGGTTCGAGAACTATGTAGACATGATCGAGACACCTCTCTGATCAATAACCAATAGCGGAACCTGGATGCCCATATTGGCTCCTACATATTCTACGAAGATCTTTATCGGTCGAACCGTTATGACAACATACGTAGTTCCCTTTGTCCATCGGTATGTTACTTGCCCGAGATTCGATCGTCGGTATCTTCATACCTAGTTCAATCTCGTTACCGGCAAGTCTCTTTACTCGTTCCGTAATACATCACCTCGTAACTAACTCCTTAGTCATTTGCTTGCAAGCTTATGATGTGTATTACCGAGAGGGCCCAAAGATACCTCTCCGATACTCGGAGTGACAAATCCTAATCTCGATCTATGCCAACTCAACAAACACCTTCGTGAAGGAAATATGCCCTAGAGGCAATAATAAAGTTGTTATTTTATATTTCCTTATTCATGATAAATGTTTATTATTCATGCTAGAATTGTATTGATCGGAAACCTAAATACATGTGTGAATACATAGACAAACACTGTGTCCCTAGTGGGCCTCTACTTGACTAGCTCGTTAATCAAAGATGGTTAAGGTTTCCTGACCATGGACATGAGTTGTCATTTGATAACGGGATCACATCATTAGAGAATGATGTGATGGACAAGACCCTCCGTTAGCTTAGCATAATGATTGTTCAGTTTTATTGCTACTGCTTTCTTCATGTCAAATACATATTCCTTCGACTATGAGATTATGCAACTCCCGGATATCGGAGGAATGCCTTGTGTGCTATCAAACGTCACAACGTAACTGGGTGATTATAAAGATGCTCTACAGGTATCTCCGAAGGTGTCTGTTGGGTTGGCATAGATCGAGATTAGGATTTGTCACTCCGAGTATCGGAGAGGTATCTCTGGGCCCTCTCGGTAATGCACATCATAAGAAGCCTTGCAAGCAAAGTGACTAATGAGTTAGTTACAGGATGATGTATTACGGAACGAGTAAAGAGACTTGCTAGTAACGAGATTGAACTAGGTATGAAGATACCGACGATCGAATCTCGGGCAAGTAACATACCGATGGACAAATGGAATAACGTATGTTGTCATAACGGTTCGACCGATAAAGATCTTCGTAGAATATGTAGGAGCCAATATGAGAATCCAGGTTCCACTATTTGTTATTGACCGGAGAAGTGTCTCGTTCATGTCTACATAGTTCTCGAACCCGTAGGGTCCGCACGCTTAACGTTCGATGGCGATTTTGTATTATATGAGTTATGTGATTTGGTGACCGAATGTTGTTCAGAGTCCCGGATGAGATCACGGACATGACGAGGAGTCTCGAAATGGTCGAGAGGTAAAGATTGATATATAGGACGATGGTATTCGGACACCGAAAGTGTTCCGGAGGGTACCGGGTACATATCGGGTCACCGAAAGGGGTTCCGTGCACCCCCGGCAAAAGATATGGGTCTAATGGGCCAAGAGGGGAAACACAGCAGCCAGCAGGGGCTGCTGCGTCCCCATATGGGCCGAAATAGGAGGAGAAGTAAAGAGGGGAAGGGAGAAGGAAAGGGGAGGATTCGGCCTCCCCCTTCCTTCCCTCCTCCCTCTCTTTCCTTTCCCCTCCGGTTAATAAGGAAGGGGGGCCGAATTGGGGAGGAACCCCAAGTAGGATTCGGCCTACTTGGGGCGCCCCCTTTGGCTGCTCCCTCTCCCTCCCACCTATATATATGTGGGGAGGAAGGCGCCTACAGCACATAACATCAACTGTTAGCCGTGTGCGGCGCCCCCCTCCACAGATTACACCCTCGGTCATATTCTCGCGGTGCTTAGGCGAAACCCTGCGCGGATCACTTCACCATCACCGTCACCACACCGTCGTGCTGACGGAACTCATCTACTTCCTCAACACTTTGCTGAATCAAGAGTTCGAGGGACTTCATCGAGCTGAACGTGTGCAGAACTCGGAGGTGCTGTACGTTCGATGCTTGATCGGTCGGAACGAGAAGAAGTTCGACTACATCAACCGCGTTGTCAAACGCTTCCGCTTTCGGTCTACGAGGGTACGTAGACACACTCCCCCCCGGTTGCTATGCATCTCCTAGATAGATCTTGCGTGTGTGTAGGAAATTTTTTAAAATTGCATGCTGCGTTTCCCAATAGTGGTATCAGAGCCAGGTCTATGCGTAGATGATACGCACGAGTAGAACACAAAGAGTTGTGGACGGTGATCGTCATACTGCTTACCACCAATGTCTTATTTTGATTCGGCGGTATTGTTGGATGAAGCGGCCCGGACCAACCTTACAAAACCACGTTCATGAGACCGGTTCCACCGAGACATGCAACTAGTTTTCCATAAAGATGGCTGGCGGGTGTTTGTTTCTCTTACTTTAGTTGAATCGATTTTGACTGCGGCTGGTCCTTGTTGAAGGTTAAAACAGCAAACTTGATAAATCACCGTTGTGGTTTTGATGCGTAGGTAAGAACGGTTCTTGCTAGAAGCCCGTAGCAGCCACATAAAACTTGCAACAACAAAGTAGAGGACGTCTAACTTATTTTTGCAGGGCATGTTGTGATGTGATATGGTCAAGACATGATGTGATATACGTTGTTGTATGAGATGATCATGTTTTGTAAAAAGTTATCGGCAACTGGAAGGAGCCTTATGGTTGTCGCTTTATTGTATGAAATGCAAACGCCATGTAATTGCTTTACTTTATCACTATGCGTTAGCGATAGTTGTAGAAGCAATAGTTGGCGAGACGACCACGACGCAATGATGGAGATCAAGGTGTCGAGCCGGTGACGATGGAGATCATGACGATGCTTTGGAGATGGAGATCAAAAGCACGAGACGATGATGGCCATATCATGTCACATATTTTGATTGCATGTGATGTTTATCTTTTACACATCTTGTTTTGCTTAGTACGGCGGTAGCATTATAAGATGATCCCTTCACTAAATTTCAAGGTATAAGTGTTCTCCCTGAGTATGCACCGTTGCGACAGTTCATCGTGTTGAGACACCACATGATGATCGGGTGTGATAGACTCTTCGTTCAAATACAACGGGTGCAAGACAGTTTTGCACATGCGAAATACTCGGGTTAAACTTGATGAGCCTGGCATGTACAGACATGGCCTCAGAACACTGGAGACCGAAAGGTCGAACGTGAATCATATAGTAGATATGATCAACACATAGATGTTCACCATTGATGACTACTCCATCTCACGTGATGATCGGACATGGTTTAGTTGATTTGGATCACGTATCATTTAGATGACTTGAGGGATGTCTATCTAAGTGGGAGTTCTTAAGTAATTTGATTAATTGAACTTAATTTATCATGAACTTAGTCCTGATAGTATTTGCATATCTATGTTGTAGATCAATGGCCCGTGCTACCGTTCCCTTGAATTTTAATGCGTTCCTAGAGAAAGCTAAGTTGAAAGATGATGGTAGCAACTACCCGGACTGGGTCCGTAACTTGAGGATTATCCTCATTGTTGCACAGAAGAATTATGTCCTTGATGCACCGCTAGGTGAAAGGCCTACTGCAGGAGCAGATGCTGATGTTATGAACATCTGGCAAGCTCAATCTGATGACTACTCGATAGTTCAGTGTGCCATGCTTTACGGCTTAGAATCGGGACTTCAAAGACGTTTTGAACGTCATGGAGCATATGAGATGTTCCAAGAGTTGAAGTTAATATTTCAAGCAAATGCACGAGTTGAGAGATATGAAGTCTCCAACAAGTTCCATAGCTGCAAGATGGAGGAGAACAGTTCTGTCAGTGAACATATACTCAGAATGTCTGGATATCATAATCACTTGACTCAGCTGGGAGTTAATCTTCCAGATGATAGTGTTATTGACAGAGTTCTTCAACCACTGCCACCAAGCTACAAAGGCTTCATGATGAACTATAATATGCAAGGGATGGAAAAGACAATTCCCGAGCTCTTCGCAATGCTCAAAGCTGCGGAGGTAGAAATCAAGAAGAAGCATCAAGTGTTGATGGTTAACAAGACCACTAGTTTCAAGAAAAAGGGCAAGGGAAAGAAGGGGAACTTCAAGAAGAATGGCAAACAAGTTGCCACTCCCGGGAAGAAGCCCAAAGCTGGCCCAAGCCTGAAACTGAGTGCTTCTACTACAAAGGGACTGGTCACCGGAAGCAGAACTGCCCCAAGTATTTGGCGGATAAGAAGGATGGCAAAGTGAACAAAGGTATATTTGATATACAAGTTATTGATGTGTACCTTACTAATGCTTGTAGTAGCACCTGTGTATTTGATACTGGTTCGGTTGCTCATATTTGTAACTCGAAACAGGAGCTACGGATTAAACGAAGATTGGCTAAGGACGAGGTGACGATGCGCGTCAGGAATGGTTCCAAGGTCGATGTGATCGCCTTCGGCATGCTACCTCTACATCTACCTTCGGGATTAGTTTTAGACCTGAATAATTGTTATTTGGTGCCAGCGTT
This sequence comes from Thinopyrum elongatum, assembly GCA_011799875.1. Classification (NCBI taxonomy): domain Eukaryota; kingdom Viridiplantae; phylum Streptophyta; class Magnoliopsida; order Poales; family Poaceae; genus Thinopyrum; species Thinopyrum elongatum. Next base: position 100,585,135 of record CM022298.1, read on the forward strand.
GAGCATGAACATTATATCTGGATCTTGTTTAGTGCGAGACGGTTATTCATTTAAATCAGAGAATAATGGTTGTTCTATTTATATGAGTAATATCTTTTATGGTCATGCACCCTTGAAGAGTGGTCTATTTTTGTTGAATCTCGATTATGGTGATACACATATTCATAATACTGATGCCAAAAGATGCAAAGTTGAAAATGATAGTGCAACATATTTGTGGCACTGCCGTTTAGGTCATATTGGTGTAAAGCGCATGAAGAAACTCCATGCAGATGGACTTTTGGAATCACTTGATTATGAATCATTTGATACTTGTGAACCATGCCTCATGGGCAAGATGACTAAAACTCCGTTCTCCGGAACAATGGAGCGAGCCAATGACTTATTGGAAATAATACATACCGATGTATGCGGTCCAATGAGTGTTGAGGCACGCGGCGGGTATCGTTATTTTCTGACCTTCACAGATGATTTGAGCAGATATGGGTATATCTACTTAATGATACACAAGTCTGAAACATTTGAAAAGTTCAAAGAATTTCAGAGTGAAGTGGAGAATCATTGTAACAAGAAAATAAAGTTTCTACGATCTGATCGCGGAGGCGAATATTTGAGTTATGAGTTTGGCCATCATGTAAAACAATGTGGAATAGTTTCACAACTCACGCCACCTGGAACACCACATCGTAATGGTGTGTCCGAACGTCGTAACCGTACTTTATTAGATATGGTGTGATCTATGATGTCTCTTACCGATTTACCACTATCGTTTTGGGGTTATGCATTAGAGACACCTGCATTCACGTTAAATAGGGCACCGTCTAAATCCGTTGAGATGACACCGTATGAACTATGGTTTGGCAAGAAACCTAAGTTGTCGTTTCTTAAAGTTTGGGATGCGACACTTATGTCAAAAGGCTTCAGCCTGATAAGCTCGAACCCAAATCGGAGAAGTGCGTCTTCATAGGATACCCTAAGGAAACAATTGGGTACACCTTCTACCACAGATCCGAAGGCAAGATCTTTGTTGCCAAGAATGGAACCTTTCTAGAGAAGGAGTTTCTCTCGAAAGAAGTGAGTGGGAGGAAAGTAGAACTTGATGAGGTAATCGTACCTTCTCTCGAATTGGAAAGTAGTTCATCAGAGAAAACTATTCCCGTGATGCCTACACCAACTAGAGAGGAAGCTAATGATGATGATCATGAAACTTCAGATCAAGTTAATACAGAACTTTGTAGGTCAACCAGAACACGATCCGCACCAGAGTGGTACGGGAATCCTGTACTGGAAGTCATGTTACTAGACCAAGGCGAACCTACGAACTATGAAGAAGCTATGATGAGCCCAGATTCCGACAGATGGCTTGAGACCATGAAATTTGAGATAGGATCCATGTATGAGAACAAAGTGTGGACTTTGGTGGATTTGCCTGATGATCGGCGAGCCATAGAAAATAAATGGATCTTCAAGAAGAAGACTGACGCTGATGGTAATGTTACTGTCTACAAAGCTCGACTTGTCGCGAAAGGTTTTCGACAAGTTCAAGGAGTTGACTACGATGAGACTTTCTCACCCGTAGCGATGCTTAAGTCTGTCCGAATCATGTTAGCAATGCCACATTTTATGATTATGAAATCTGGCAAATGGACGTCAAAACTGCATTCCTTAATGGATTTCTTAAAGAAGAGTTGTATATGATGCAACCAGAAGGTTTTGTCGATCCTAAAGGTGCTAACAAAGTGTGCAAGCTCCAGCGATCCATCTATGGACTGGTGCAAGCATCTCAGAGTTGGAATATACGCTTTGATGAGGTGATCAAAGCATATGGTTTTATACAGACTTTCGGAGAAGCCTGTATTTACAAGAAAGTGAGTGTGAGCTCTGTAGCATTTCTAATATTATATGTGGATGACATATTGTTGATTGGAAATGATGTAGAATTTCTGGATAGCATAAAAGGATACTTGAATAAGAGTTTTTCAATGAAAGACCTCGGTGAAGTTGCTTATATATTGGGCATCAAGATCTATAGGGATAGATCGAGACGCTTAATAGGACTTTCACAAAGCACATACCTTGATAAAGTTTTGAAGAAGTTCAAAATGGATCAGTCAAAGAAAGGGTTCTTGCCTGTGTTGCAAGGTGTGAAGTTGAGTAAGACTCAATGCCCGACCACTACAGAAGATAGAGAGAAAATGAAAGTCATTCCCTATGCTTCAGCCATAGGTTCTATCATGTATGCTATGTTGTGTACCAGACCTGATGTGTGCTTTGCCATAAGTCTGGCAGGGAGGTACCAAAGTAATCTAGGAGTGGATCACTGGACAGCGGTCAAGAACATCCTGAAGTACCTGAAAAGGACTAAGGATATGTTTCTCGTTTATGGAGGTGACAAAGAGCTCGTCGTAAATGGTTACGTCGATGCTAGTTTTGACACTGATCCGGATGACTCTAAGTCACAAACCGGATACGCATTTATATTGAATGGTGGAGCTATCAGTTGGTGCAGTTCCAAGCAGAGCGTCGTGGCGGGATCTACGTGTGAAGCAGAGTACATAGATGCTTCGGAAGCAGCAAATGAAGGAGTCTGGATGAAGGAGTTCATATCCGATCTAGGTGTAATACCTACTGCATCGGGTCCAATGAATTTTTTTTTGTGATAATACTGGAGCAATTGCCTTAGCGAAGGAATCCAAATTTCACAAAAGAACCAAACACATCAAGAGACGCTTCAACTCCATCCGTGATCAAGTCAAGGAGGGAGACATAGAGATTTTCAAAATACATACGGATCTGAATGTAGCAGACCCGTTAACTAAGCCTCTTCCACGAGCAAAACATGGTCAGCACCAAGATTCCATGGGAGTTAGAATCATTACAATGTAATCTAGATTATTGACTCTAGTGCAAGTGGAAGACTGAAGGAAATATGCCCTAGAGGCAATAATAAAGTTGTTATTTTATATTTACTTATTCATGATAAATGTTTATTATTCATGCTAGAATTGTATTGATCGGAAACCTAAATACATGTGTGAATACATAGACAAACACTGTGTCCCTAGTGGGCCTCTACTTGACTAGCTCGTTAATCAAAGATGGTTAAGGTTTCCTGACCATGGACATGAGTTGTCATTTGATAACGGGATCACATCATTAGAGAATGATGTGATGGACAAGACCCATCCGTTAGCTTAGCATAATGATCGTTCAGTTTTACTGCTACTGCTTTCTTCATGTCAAATACATATTCCTTCGACTATGAGATTATGCAACACCCGGATACCGGAGGAATGCCTTGTGTGCTATCAAACGTCACAATGTAACTGGGTGATTATAAAGATGCTCTACAGGTATCTCTGAAGGTGTCTGTTGGGTTGGCATAGATCGAGATTAGGATTTGTCACTCCGAGTATCGGAGAGGTATCTCTGGGCCCTCTCGGTAATGCACATCATAAGAAGCCTTGCAAGCAAAGTGACTAATGAGTTAGTTACAGGATGATGTATTACGGAACGAGTAAAGAGACTTGCCGGTAACGAGATTGAACTAGGTATGAAGATACCGACGATCGAATCTTGGGCAAGTAACATACCGATGGACAAAGGGAATAACGTATGTTGTCATAACGGTTCAACCGATAAAGATCTTCGTAGAATATGTAGGAGCCAATATGAGCATCCAGGTTCCGCTATTGGTTATTGACCGGAGAAGTGTCTCGGTCATGTTTACATAGTTCTCGAACCCGTAGGTTCCGCACGCTTAACGTTTGATGACGATTTTGTATTATATGAGTTATGTGATTTGGTGACCGAATGTTGTTCAGAGTCCCGGATGAGATCACGAACATGACAAGGAGTCTTAAAATGGTCGAGAGGTAAAGATTGATATATAGGACGATGGTCTTCGAACACCGGAAGTGTTCCGGAGGGTACCGGATACATATCGGGTCACCGGAAGGGGTTCCGGGCACCCCCGGCAAAAGATATGGGCCTAATGGGCCAAGAGGGGAAACACAATAGCCAGCAGGGGCTGCTACGCCCCCATATGGGCCGAAATAGGAGGAGAAGGAAAGAGGGGAAGGGAGAAGGAAAGGGGAGGATTCGGCCTCCCCCTTCCTTCCCTCCCCCTCTCTTTCCTTTCCCCTCCGGTTAATAAGGAAGGGGGGGGCGAATTGGGGACTAACCCCAAGTAGGATTCGGCCTACTTGGGGCATCCCCTTTGGCTGCTCCCTCTCCCTCCCACCTATATATATGTGGGGAGGAAGGCGCTAAAACACATAACATCAACTGTTAGCCGTGTGCGGCGCCGCCGTCCACAGATTACACCCTTGGTCATATTCTCACGGTGCTTAGGCGAAGCCCTGCGCGGATCACTTCACCATCACTGTCACCATGCCATCGTGCTAACGGAACTCATCTACTTCCTCGACACTTTGCTGGATCAAGAGTTCGAGGGACGTCATCGAGCTGAACGTGTGCAGAACTCGGAGGTGCCGTACGTTCGGTGCTTGATCGGTCAGAACGAGAAGAAGTTCGACTACATCAACCGTGTTGTCAAACGCTTCCGCTTTCGGTCTACCAGGGTACGTAGACACACTCCCCCCCGGTTCTATGCATCTACTAGATAGATCTTGCGTGAGCGTAGGAATTTTTTTGAAATTGCATGCTACGTTTCCCAACACTTCAGAGATACCTGTAGAGCATCTTTATGATCACCCAGTTACGTTGTGACATTTGATAGCACACAAGGTATTCCTCCGGTATTCGGGAGTTGCATAATCTCATAGTCGAAGGAATATGTATTTGACATGAAGAAAGCAATAGCAATAAAACTTAACGATCATTATGCTAAGCTAACGGATGGGTCTTGTCCATCACATCATTCTCCTAATGATGTGATCCCGTTATCAAATGACAACACATGTCCATGGTTAGGAAACCTTAACCATCTTTGATCAACGAGCTAGTCTAGTAGAGGCTTACTAGGGACACGGTGTTTGTTTATGTATTCACACATGTATTTAAGTTTCCGATCAATACAATTCTAGCATGAATAATAAACCTTTATCGTAAGAAAATATAAAATAACAACTTTATTATTGCCTCTAGGGCATATTTCCTTCAGTCTCCCATTTGCACTAGAGTCAATAATCTAGTTCACATCGCCATACCAACAGTTCACATCGTCATGTGATTAACACCCATAGTTCACATCGCCATGTGACCAACACCCAAAGGGTTTACTAGAGTCAATAATCTAGTTCACATCACCATGTGATTAACACCCAAAGAGTACTAAGGTGTGATCATGTTTTGCTTGTGAGAGAAGTTTAGTCAACGGGTCTGTCACATTCAGATCCGTTTGTATATTTGCAAATTTTTATGTCTACAATGCTCTGCATGGTGCTACTCTAGCTAATTGCTCCCACCATCAATATGTATCCAGATTGAGACTCTGGGTCATCCGAATTTGTGTCAAAGCTTGCATCGGCATAACCCTTTACGACGAACTCTTTATCACTTCCATAACCGAGAAATATTTCCTTAGTCCTCTTAGGTAACTAAGGATAAATTTTGACCGTTGTCCAGTGATCTACTCCTGGATCACTATTGTAACCCCTTGCCAAACTCATGGCAAGGTACACAATAGGTCTGGTACACAACATGGCATACTTTACAGAACATATGGCTGAGGCATAGGGAATGACTTTCATTCTCTCTATCTTCTCCCGTGGTCGGGTTTTGAGTCTTACTCAACTTCATACCTTGCAATGCAGGCAAGAACCCTTTCTTTGACTGATCCATTTTGAACTTCTTCAAAACTTTGTCAAGGTATGTGCTTTGTGAAAGTCCTATTAAGCGTCTCGATCTATCTCTATAGATCTTGATGCCCAATATATAAGTAGCTTTACCGAGGTCTTTTATTAAAAAATTCTTATTCAAGTATACTTTTATGCAATCCAGAAATTTGATACGTCTCCGTCGTATCTATAATTTTTGATAGTTTTATGCCAATATTATAGAACTTTCACATATTTTTGGGCAACTTTTTATATGATTTATTGGACTAACCTATTGATCCAGTGCCCAGTGCCAGTTCCTTTTTATTGCATGTTTTTTGTTTCGCAGAAAATCCTTATCAAACGAAGTCCAAACGCGATAAAAATTTACGGAGAATTATTTTGGAATATTTATGATTTTTGGGAGGTGGAATCAACGCAAACGGGGGCCCACAGTGACCACAACCCACCAGGGCGCGCCGGGCACCCCCTGGTGCGCCCAGGTATCTTGTGCCCTCCTCGAACGTTGGTTGGGGCACTTCTTCTGGCGCAAGAAAGATAATTTATGGAAAAAAATCGTGTAAAAATTTCAGCGCAATCGGAGTTACGGATCTCCGGGAATTTAAGAAACGGTGAAGGGAAAGATCTGGGGAGCGCGAAACAGAAGAGAACAGAGAGGGAGATCTGATAACCCACAAGTATAGGGGATCGTTTGTAGCCTTCTTCGATAAATGAGAGTGTCGAACCCAATGAGGAGCTAAAGGTAAAACAAATATTCCCTCAAGTTCTATCGACCACCGATACAACTCTACGCACACTTGACGTTTGCTTTACCTAAAACAAGTATGAAACTATTTTGCAAGAATAAAACTACGAGTACTTTGCGAGAATAAAACTATGAATAAATTGCAAGGCAATAAAAGTAGATAGCTTTTGTCAATAAGAAAGTCATTTGTCCCTAGGCAATCGATATCAAGTACCGGTAATCATTCTTGTAATTTTATATGAGGGAGAGGCATGAGCTAACATACTTTCTCTACTTGGATCATATGCACTTATGATTGGACCCCTAGCAAGCATCCGCAACTACTAAAGATCATTAAGGTCGTGAAACCCAACCATAGCATTAAGTATCAAGTCCTCTTTATCCCATACGCAACAACCCACCTACCCGGGTTTAAGCTTCTGTCACTCTCGCAACCCACCATAAGCGAATCATGAACATATTGCAACACCCTACAGCGAGGATCCCTCACGTTTGCGTGAGATGGAAGGCACCGTAGGACAGAACCATAAATAAAATATACAATCATACCAACCAAGATCACGATTAACCCATAGGACAAAATGGACCTACTCAAACATCATAGGATAATCATACATCATTGGGAAATAATATATGGAGTTGAGCACCATGTTTAAGTAGATATTACAGCGGGGAGAAGGGATGTTACACTGCTGCATAGAGGGGGAGAATGTTGGTGTTGACGGTAGCAAGATTGTTGATGTAGATCGCCGTCACGATCCTAGCCCCGGCGGCACTCCGGCACCACCGGGAGAGAGGGGGAGAGAGGCCCCCTCCTTCTTCTTCTTCCTTGGCCTCCCCCCTAGATGGGAGGAGAATTCCCCCTCTGGTCCATGGCCTCCATGGCGGCGGAGGGGCGGGATCCCCTCCGACATTGGATCTCCCTCTCTGTTCTCTTCTATTTCGCGTTCCCCAGATCTGGCCGAAAACCGTTTCTTATATTCCCAGAGATCCGTAACTCCGATTGCGCTGAGATTTTAACACGATTTTTTTCCGGATATAAGCTTCCTTGCACCCGAAGTAGAGCCCCAACCGACGTACGAGGTGAGCACAACCCACCACCATGCGCCTGGCCCCTGGGGCGTGCCCTGGTGTCTTGTGGGCACTGTGGGCCCCCGTTTGCGTTGATTCCAAGTCCCAAAAATCACATATATTATAAAATAATTCTCCGTAAAAATTTATTGCATTTGGACTTCGTTTGATATGGATATTCTGTGAAACAAAAAACATGCAAAAAACAGGAACTGGCACTGGGCACTGGATCAATAGGTTAGTCCAATAAATCATATAAAATGTTGCCAAAAGTATGTGAAAGTTGTACAATATTGGCATGAAACAATCAAAAATTATAGATACGATGGAGACGTATCAAGATCCAATCTCGGAGGTGCTCCCGCCCCTCCGCCGTCATGGAGGCCATGGACCAGAGGGGGAACTCTCCTCCCATCTAGGGGGGAGGCCAAGGAAGAAGAAGAAGGAGGGGGGGCTCTCTCCCCCTCTCTACTGGTGGCGCCGGAGTGCCGCCGGGGCAAGGATCGTGACGGCGATCTACATCAACAATCTTGCTGCCATCAACACCAACTCTCTCCCCCTCTATGTAGCGGTGTAACACCCCTTCTCCCCGCTGTATCTCTACTTAAACATGGTGCTCAACTCCATATATTATTTCCCAATGATCTATGGTTATCCTATGATGTTTGAGTAGACCCATTTTGTCCTATGGGTTAATCGTGATCTTGGTTGGTATGATTGTATATTTTATTTTTGGTGCTGTCCTACAGTGCCCTCCGTGTCGCGCAGACGGGGGGGGGGGGGGGGGCCGCTGTAGGGTGTTGCAATATGTTCATGGTTTGCTTATTGTCGGTGTTGCAGGGGTGACAGCAGCCTAAACACGGATAAGTGGGTTATGGCGTATGGGAGTAGAGAGGACTTGATACTTAATGCTATGGTTGGGTTTCACGACCTTAGTGATCTTTAGTAGTTGTGGATTCAGAGAAGATATCAAATAATATTCATAGATAAGCTGATCATAAATCCACAATTCATCGGATCTCGGCAAACACACCGCAAAAGAGTATTACATCGAATAGATCTCCAAGAACATCGAGGAGAACTTTGTATTGAGAATCAAAGAGAGAAAAGAAGCCATCTAGCTACTAGCTATGGACCCGTAGGTCTGAAGTAAACTACTCACGCTTCATCGGAGAGGCAATGGTGTTGATGTAAAAGCCCTCCGTGATCGATTCCCCCTCTGGCAGGACGCCGGAAAAGGCCCCAAGATGGGATCTCACGGGTACAGAAGGTTGCGGCGGTGGAAAAGTGGTTTTGTTGTCCCCCTGGATGTTTTTAGGGTATAAGAGTATATATAGGCGAAAGATCTAGGTCAGAGGGGCTACGAGGGGCCCACAAGGTCGGGAGGCACGCCCTACCCCCCCTGGGCGCGCCCTCCACCCTTGTGGCCGCCTCGCGGCTCTTCTGACTTGCACTCCAAGTCTCCTGGGTGTCTTCTGGTCCAAGAAAAATCATCGCAAAAGTTTTATTCTGTTTGGATTCCGTTTGGTATTCCTTTTCTGCAAAACTCTAAAACAAGGAAAAAACAGAAACTGGCACTGGGCTCTAGGTTAATAGGTTAGTCCCAAAAATCATATAAAATAGCATATTAATGCATATAAAACATCCAAAACAGATAATATAATAGCATGGAACAATCAAAAATTATAGATACGTTGGAGACGTATCAGTGCTTGCTGCTCCTACTTGCAATTATTATGAGAGAGGAAGTACATCTCCACCTCTTTATGTTTCCAACACGACAAAATTGCAAGAAACTGCTTATGCTATGTATTGGCCTTTACTTGATGTGCATGAATTGTTCCTGTATGACATGCCGATGCATAGGAAGAGAGTTAGACTTCGTCATTGCATGATATATGTCGCTTTGTGCTCACTACTAAATGCTAAATCATTGTTAATTAAAATTGGCTTTGATATACCTTGGGATCCGGGTGGATCCATTACTTGAGCACTTTATGCCTAGCTTAATGGCTTTAAAGAAAGTGCTGCCAGGGAGACAACCCGGAAGTTTTAGAGAGTCATTTATTTCTATTGAGTGCTTTTATAAAGTTTAAAAACAAAAATATATAGAGGGGAACCTTAAAACTTCACAAAAAGAGAAGCGATTGAAAGGTGATGCATTGGAGAAGTGAGGGTCGACCTTGAACACTAGTGTTCATGCTCATGGAAACAATGTAAATTTTTCATGGAAGTTTCTCACAAAAATAATTATCCCCTTGTACAAATCCATTGTATTATAAAAATAATGTGCCACAATTTGCCTTTAGGATGATTAGATTGATTGTTGGTATGTGCGGTGCAAAACAGAAACTTTGGCTGTAGTGCGCGATTTTAAATTTTTCACTGGAACATCGAAAGTTCTGAAACCTTTTGCACAGTATTTCTATACAATTTTTTTATTTTGTCCTAATTTTTCAGAATTTTTAGAGTTACAGAAGTATGGTGAATGTTCAGATTACTACAGACTGTCCTATTTAAGATAGATTCTGTTTTTTATGCATTGTTTTGATGAAAATATCGATTTTTATCGGTGGTATAAGCCATGGAAAAGTTATATTACAGTAGATACAATGCAAAAACAAAATATGAATTGGTTTTCAATAGTACTTAAAGTAGTGATTTGCATTATTATACTAACGGATCTCACGAGGTTTCTGTTGAGTTTTGTGTGGATGAAGTGATCAAAGATCGAGGAGGTCTCGATACGAGGAGAAGGAGGAGAGGCAAGAGCTCAAGTTGGGGATGCCCAAGGCACCCCAAGTAAATATCTAAGGAGACTCAAGCGTCTAAGCTTGGGGATGCCCTGGAAGGCATCCCATCTTTCTTCAACAAGTATCGGTATGTTTACGTCTATGTTTCGCTCATGTGATATGTGTGAATCTTGGAGCGTCTTTTGTGTATATTTTTCATTTTTTTTTCTTTTATGCACCATGCTGGTATGAGATAGTCCATGGTTGATTTATAGAATGCTCATTGCACTTCACTTATATATTTTGAGTATGGCTTTATAGAATGCTTCATGTGCTTCACTTATATCATTTGAAGTTTGGATTGCCTGTTTCTCTTCACTTAGAAAACCGTTATTTGAAGAATGCTCTTTTGCTTCACTTATATTTATTAGAGCATGGTCTTTTATCGAAAGAATTAAACTCTCATGCTTCACTTATATCTATTTAGAGAGACAACAGGAATTGGTCAATTGCATGGTTAGTCATAAAATCCTACATAAAACTTATGGATCACTGAATATGATATGTTTGATTCCTTGCAATAGTTTTGCGATATAGAGATGGTAATATGTGGGAGGTACTAGTAAATGGTTGTTGTTAGTAGGAATATTGGTGTTAAGGTTTGTGATTCCCGAAGCATGCACGTATAGTCTCTCGTTATGCTATGAAGTTGGAGCATGATTTATTATTGATTGTCTTCCGTATGAGTGGCGGTCGGGGACGAGCGATGGTCTTTTCCTACCAATCTATCCCCCTAGGGGCATGCGTAGTAGTACTTTGCTTCCAGGGCTAATAAACTTTTGCAATAAGTATATGAGTTCTTTATGACTAATGTGAGTCCATGGATTATACGCACTCTTACCTTTTCACAATTTGCTAGCCTCTACGGTACCGTGCATTGCCCTTTCTCACCTTGAGATGTGGTGCAAACTTCGCAGGTGCATCCAAACCCCGTGATATGATACGATCTATCACACATAAGCCTTATTATATCTTCCTCAAAACAGCCACCATACCTACCTATTATGGCCTTTCCATAGCCATTCCGAGATATATTGCCATACAACTTCCACCGCTTCCGTTTTGATGACTTGAGCATTCATTGTTATATTGCTTTGCATGATCGTAAGATAGCTAGCATGATATTTCCATGGCTTGTCCATTTTTTGATATCGTTGTTATGCTAGATCATTGCACATCCTGGTACATTGCCAGAGGCATTCATATAGAGTCATACTTTGTTCTAGGTATCGAGTTGTAATTTTTATTTCTTTTGAGTTATAAGTAAATAGAAGTGTGATGATCATCATTATTCATTATTAGAGCATGTCCTAGTGAGGAAAGGATGATGGAGACTATGATTCCCCCACAAGCCGGGATGAGACTCCGGACAATGAGAGAAAAAAAGAAAAAGAAAGAAAAAAAAGGAAAAACAAAAAAAAAGAAAAAAAGGAAGGAAAAAGAAAAAGAAAGTAAAAAAGAGAGAAGGGGCATTGCTACTATCTTTTACCACACTTGTGCTTCAAAGTAGCACCATGTTTTTCATATAGAGAGTCTCCTATGTAGTCACTTTCATATACTAGTGGGAATTTTTCATTATAGAACTTGGCTTGTATATTCCGATGATGGGCTTCCTCAAATGCTCGAGGTCTTCATGAGCAAGCAAGTTGGATGCACACCCACTTAGTTTTCATATTGAGCTTTCATACACTTATAGCTCTTAGTGCATCCGTTGCATGGCAATCCCTACTCCTCACGTTGATATCAATTGATGGGCATCTCCATAGCCCGTTGGTTAGCCACGTTGATGTGAGACTTTCTTACTTTTTGTCTTCTCTATATTTACCCCTATCATCATACTCTATTCCATCCATAGTGCTATATCCATGGCTTGCGCTCATGTATTGCATGAGAGTTGAAAAGGCTGAAGCGCGTTAAAAAGTATGAACCAATTGCTCGGCTTGTCATCGGGGTTGTGCATGATAAATACTTTGTGTTAAGAAGACAGAGCATGACAAGATTATCTGATTTTGTAGGGATAGCTTTCTTTAGCGTCAATATTTTGAAAGACACGATTGTTTGTTGGGATGCCTGAGTATTGTTGTCTTTATGTCAAATTATAGACTATTGCTTTAAATCACTTATGTCTTAATATGCATGCCATGATTAGATATATGATCAAGTTTATGCTAGGTAGCATTCCACATCAAAAATTATCTTATTTTTATCATTTACCTACTCGAGGATGTGCAGGAATTAAGCTTGGGGATGCTGATACATCTCCGTCGTATCTATAATTTTTGATTGTTTCATGCCAATATTATACAACTTTCACATATTTTTTGGGCAACTTTTTATATGATTTATTGGACTAACCTATTGATCCAGTGCCAGTTCCTGTTTGTTGCATGTTTTTTGTTTCATAGAAAATCCATATCAAACGAAGTCCAAACGCGATAAAATTTACGGAGAATTATTTTTGAATATTTATGATTTTTGGGAGGTGGAATCTACGCAAACGGGGGCCCACAGTGACCACAACCCACCAGGGCGCGCCGGGCACCCCCTGGCGTGCCCAGGTATCTTGTGCCCTCCTCGAACGTCGGTTGGGGCCCTTCTTCTGGCGCAAGAAAGATAATTTATGGAAAAAATCATGTAAAAATTCCAGCGCAATCGGAGTTACGGATCTCCGGGAATTTAAGAAAAGGTGAAGGGCCAGATCTGGGGAGCGCGAAACAGAAGAGAACAGAGAGGGAGATCCAATTTCGGAGGGGCTCCCGCCCCTCCGCCGCCATGGAGGCAATGGACCAGAGGGGGAACTCTCCTCCCATCTAGGGGGGAGGCCAAGGAAGAAGAAGAAGAAGGGGGGGCTCTCTCCCCCTCTCTCCCAGTGGCGCCGGAGTGCCGCCGGGGCAAGGATCATGACGGCGATCCACATCAACAATCTTGCTACTGTCAACATCAACTAACCCATGTCTGATCATCACGTGAGATGGGGTAGTCATCAATGGTGAACATCTCTATGTTGATCATATCTACTATATGATTCACGTTCGACCTTTCGGTCTCCAGTGTTCCGAGACCATGTCTGTACATGCTAGGCTCGTCAAGTTTAACCCAAGTATTCTGCATGTGCAAAACTGTCTTACACCCATTGTATGTGAACGTAGAGTCTATCACACCCGATCATCATGTGGTGTCTCGAAACGACGAACTATAGCAACGGTGCATACTCAGGGAGAACACTTTTACCTTGAAATTTAGTGAAGGGATCATCTTATAATGCTACCGCCGTACTAAGCAAAATAAGATGCATAAAAGATAAGCATCACATGCAATCAAAATATGTGACATGATATGGCCATCATCATCTCGTGCTTTTGATCTCCATCTCCAAAGCATCGTCATGATCTCCATCATCAACGGCTCGACACCTTGATCTCCATCGTTGCGTCGTGGTCGTCTCGCCAACTATTGCTAACGCATAGCGAAAAAGTAAAGCAATTACATGGCGTTTGCATTTCATACAATAAAGAGACAACCATAAGGCTCCTGCCGGTTGCCGATAACTTACAAAACATGATCATCTCATACAATAACGTTTATCACATCATAAAGGGATATGAATTATCCAGGTCAGCCGTTCCTATGGGAATGGAGCCCAATCGACGTTGGAGAACCACGAGTCGCTTCCGTCATCCACCACCGGAGTCACTGTTGTATCATTAGACTTGTATGGTCTTGTATCCAATTCTGGTAATAGCTTGGTAATCTGTAACAAGGACGTGTCCACCAGTAATGGTAATCCTGGGCTGGTGATGACACAAGGGGTTAATTTCTGGGATATTTTGTGTCCCCGAAATCCGGCCCCGGCAGCCTTGGTATCAGAGCCAGGCTGACCATTGGCTAATCCTATCCTAGCCTGGTCACTATCCCTAGGTTTCCACACCGTCCACATCCTTTCCTGTCCACAGTCAAGCCCATCTCATCCGATAAGCCTGCACAGTGGCGGCCGACACCTTTTGACAGTCGGTGCCCAACCTATCAACCTAGCCCATAGGCTGTGTGCCTGTGGCCAACACCTGCGTTGTCCTATCCACAAGCGTGTGATGGAAGACTCTGCTGGCTTATAAGAGAAGCCTTGCCCCAAACCAGCACATCACAGCCTCACTCCCAGTTCGATATCCAAACCCCAAGATGCCTGGCCCCATCGTGCACAACGAGACCACCGCAGCCGAGCTTGAAGGCTTTGTAGCCATCCTTGCCAATCTCACCCGTCATGCTCTCGGCATCAAAGAGCCGCCGGAGTATGTCGTGTACCAAGAGCACGCGAGTGATGCTATCCACCACTACTGCGCCAGGGTGCACATCTATGGGAGGGGCATCACCGCAGAGCGCCCTTACCGGTTCACCGGGAGGACGACCACCGACGAGCCCCAAGCTATCCAACTTGCAGCCAGAGAAGCTGTAGTTCAACTCCGGCATCGGTCGCCGAGGGTTAACTACCGCTCCTTCTACTACTACCCTAGTCGTGAAGGCTATGGTAGACCGACCCAAGTCGCCAATGGAGACCATGAGACGGACCCTGCCCTAGTGCATCTGGTGCGCTACCTGAGAGCGCAAGAGGCACTCTTCGATCAGGTCACCAATGATCTGATTGAGACCCGCAGGACACTTGCTCTTTTGACCCCGGTGAGAAGTGAAGCTGCACCCGCCTCCGACACCCCGATAGTACTGTTCGGGAGACCAATCGAGCCTGCGAAGTCTGCCCCTGTTGCCCACCCGGGCAATGCATTTGTTTCCCCGGATGAACTCCGTCGTCTCTTTGGGATTTCCTCCAACGGGACTGTAGCCACTACACCCCGTGTGGGTCATTATCGCTACCCCAACCCCGCAGCTCCTCATAACACTCCAGTCAACTCCGACGTTGAAGCCCCCGGAGAAGCCTCGACGTCCGCAAGACACGCCCGTCTGGACGTCGACGAAATGGACTGAGTCTGCCAGAGTAGTTGCCATGTCCTTAGCAACCCTGTTGCCCTGTAAATTCCACCGTGATGCCATAGACGAATATGTGTATAATTCTAGCAGTGTGTAGTGCTTGATTGAATGATGTGCATGTGTGTTATTGTCTTGTGCATGATTGCTTGTCTGTTGTGATTTGCGTCTAATTCTTCCGTCCTTAACAAATCTCGAGGACGAGATTTTCTTAAGGGGGGTAGAGTTTGTAACACCCCAAAAATTTAATCATGTTTTTACTAAATAAAATTTTTCCAGAATTAAAATTTTGAATTTTTACTAGGTCTTTTATTAATTTCAGAACCATTTTCTGTTTCTGTTTATCAAAATTCTTCGCTCCATATAGAAATTTTTGGAAATAATATTGTGGCTTTGGTAGTTTTCTCAAATCATTTCAATTACATTTTAATAACAGTAAGAATTATTTTCATAATAAAAATTGCCCAAACAATTCTTTTAATAGCATTTACAACACTTTAAATGCTTCTGTTGCACTACAACTATTTTAAATAATTCTTTTAAAATCCCACAAAAATTATGAGAGGTCATGTGATGCCTACAAATCACTTTTATGCAAAACCCAACTTGATCTTTTGGGAATTTTGAGTGAAACAACCTCTTTTCAATTCTGTCCTCTTTTTGAGTTTCTAGTGCAACCCCAATTTTCCTTGCCCCAAAAATCCTGAAATTTTTCCCACTTGCTATCCTTCCAACCAAGCCCTTAAGTCCCAAATTTTAGCTCCATTGGAATCCTTTTAGTTCACCAAATATTCCCCTAAAGTTTCTGTCCAGAATTGAAATTCTTCAAAACTTGCACTAGCAAGTATTTGTTTTTGCCAAACCAACTCCAGCACCATATCTATCATCCAAAGAGACACCATCCCGCCAAATATCACTTCCAAAGAATTCCCTAGCTAGCCCTAGCATTTTAGCAAGCAGTTTGTGTGCATGACAAAAATTCTACAGAGTTTTGAACTGCACATAACTCTAGCTTGTTTTAGCAAACCAGCATGTCTAGAATCCTTGCCATCCTAACAAATGTCACACTGCCAAAAACCAGCTCCTCAGGACGAACCTAGGCCCCCCTGGCAATTGATCGAACACCCTGTGCGCGTGCACGGAGCGCGTCCAGAGCACGCGTTCTGCAGCCTCTGGCATCAAGCCCTGCCGCATCCCCGCTGCTTCTCCCTCATGCCTGGCTTTTCCACTGGATCACCACGTCACCCCTGGTCCTCGCCGACACCTTTCCTTGGCTCCTAGTGCCGACCCCCGCCGCCTCCACCGGCCTCAACTGCCGCAGTTAAGGCTGCCGCCGCAATCCACTCGGGGACGGCACCGACCGGGCCACCTGGTGCTCCCCGAGCTCATCCACACCGCGCCGACCTCACCGACCACTCCACCGACCCGCCAACCTCGCCAACTACTTTGACGGCGCGTTAATGGCCGCCGCCGCCGTGCCTTCCCCTGGAAGCCACGGCACCACGTCGCTCCCGCCTATAAATTCCCTCCCCGAGCTCTTTTTTGTCGTAGGCACCTTCCCTACCTCCTCTCCAAGCCTCCCTGAGTACTCAAACGACCAGAACCGGTCGTCTCCCTCGCTTCCGGCAGCTTCTGCCACCGCCGCATCCTCGATGGTTCCGGCAAAAACACAGCTCCCCCTCCTCCAATCTATTCACCAACAGCTTCGTTGTGCATCCGCTGAATCATCCCCACCTCCAAATTTCCCGAAGAAGCACCGTAGACGGAGGCCCCAATCTGGCCGACGCCGCCATCCGCCGGGGAGCTCGCCGCCGACGATTTCATACACCTCCTCGGGCGTCTTCGGTACCGGTGGAACCGCCTCGGTCTCCTGGACCCAACGGTGGCCTCAGCTCGCCAAGGGACCTCGCCGTTCGCCGGCACCGGTCGCCGGAGGCCGCACCTCCGCTCGACCAGAGAGAGTGGGCGCGAGGCGACTGGTCAAACCTGACCAGTGGGCCAGGCGGGCCCACTGTCAGTGACCCAGTGCCCCGCTGACTGGCGCAGCCGATCGGCTGGGCCGGCCCATTGACGCCGTCAGGCTAAACCACGCCCAGGGTGTTTCCCTGTCTTTTTCTATTTTCTCTTTTTCAGTAAACTCCAAATAATTACACAGCCACTTTTATAGGTCCAAACTTGCTGATTCAAATTTCTGTGGATTTCTAAAATCATGATCTATTAAACTAGCCAGGGTGAACATTTTTGATAAGCTTAGTTTCTGTTGGGTTTGTTAAAAAGTTCATTAGGTCATTTATTCCATCTTGGTAATTCCATAAGTAATTCATTTGGACTCCAAATAATTTGATTCTTTTTCTGATATTCCTTATTTTGTCTCTAGTTTATTTTAGTATTTATTTCAAAAGTATTTAAAACAATTTTTGGCACTGCTTTTGCTATATGTGGTAATTTAAATATTTTTGGAAATAGGAAATGGAGGGAAGATAAAATTTTCAAAGTTTTGGAGTGCACCCAACACTTCTGCATACCTAAGGCAAGCACCTTGAACACTTGATATGGTGATTGCATGGTTGAATTATTTGCAAGAATGATTAAATCATGAGTATGTTGAATTCGAATAAATTTTGAATATAGCTAGTTATGCATGCATGATTCCTTGATAATATTGCATCTTCATGAAGCATGAATAAGGATGGTTACTTTCACATGTCACCTATGTCTATGCGATCCGGACTAATCTGCAGGAAAGAATCAGTTACGAGAAAAGTGACCATGTGACTGAAAATCTCGTGGTGACGAGAATGATCAGTGAGCATGTTGGGACATGCTAGGTGGTGACCCTGTTGGGTGCTACCAAGGAGATATATTGTGTTAACCTCTGCAGGAAAACTTAAACCTCCCGAGTCGAACGTAGATCGAGTCTTGTTCCGGTAACCCCCATACTTGTTTCGTGCTGCCACAGGTTCCTGCCACAGGTAGGGTATGGTTCAGTAAGTTGCTAACCCCTTTCCATGCACACACCATACAGAGGGCCATGATAAGGGTTTCCCAGGGATTCGGGACTAAATCCTGTCATCGGGTCAGGGGGCATGGGTGTTTCCAGTTGTGACTGAGAGGGGGGCACCCCTTGGAATCCGCGCGTATTAATAGTGATCCCATGCAGGATGTTGGTCTCTCCGTCTCAGAGTTTTTCTTGAACGATGCTTTGGGTGATTCCGGGCATCCAGAAAGTTTATCTGGTGTGTGCTGGTTAGGTGTGTTTTCAACCCAAAGACCGTAAAAGGAATTAGTCGGTGTCACGGTACTAACTAAAGAAATCCTTTACTTGTGGGTAAAGAGTACACCCTCTGCAGAGTTTAAACCTATTCGAATAGCCGTGTCCGCGGTTAAGGGCTACAGTCTGGGTTGGTCAAGTGTCGGTCTTAGTGTCCGTCTTCGGAGGAAAATAATTAAATTGAGCCTGAATTATTTTGCAAGATAATTATTGTCAACCTGATGCTACCATAAATATTTTTGCTATGCATATTAATACTATTATGGTTATGCATAATATTGAGGACTAACCCGTTTCTCTTATTTTGAATTTTTCCTGAGTGTCTCAGGGGCTGGCTAGACTACCCCGGGCACACAATTTTATTTTCAAGACCTTTTGTGGCGTCTCTCGAGTTAACATGCCGTTTATCACGCCACTACTCTTGTGGACACCCGATTGGCATTTCTCTTCAAGTCCGACCGTGGCGTCACTTGACACCCGACTAGCATTTCTCTTCAAGACCTCTCGTGGCGTCTCTCGAGTTTACAGGCGGTCCCGCCACTACTCTTGTAGACACCCGATTGGCATTTCTCTTCAAGACCTACCGTGGTGTCACTTGACATCCGACCGGCATTTCTTTTTTTCCTTAATCTTTCCTTGTTTATCACTAACATTCCCATATATTCATTTATTTGCATATGCTAATATTTTATCATGCCATGATTTAATTCCTATCAGTAGGCATTTAAGTCCATCATGAGCATACGCATATAGTGTGGTTCATCATGATCATATAATTTAATTGTTGCATTCGGTATATTTTTTGTTCATGATGTTTGCGAGTACATTCCAACGTACTCACAGGCTTGTCCCTGGCTATTTACTTGGCCAGGTCAGGATTTCTTTGAGGCGTACCACAGCGACGTCCGTGCGGAGTCTAGGATGGCAACCACGCGGGATAGGAATTATCCAGGTCAGCCGTTCCTGTGGGAATGGAGCCCCATCGACGTTGGAGAACCACGAGTCGCTTCCGTCATCCACCACCGGAGTCACTGTTGTATCATTAGACCTGTATGGTCTTGTATCCAATTCTTGTAATAGCTTGGTAATCTGTAACAAGGACGTGTCCACCAGTAACGGTAATCCTGGGCTGGTGATGACACGAGGGGTTAATTTCTGGGATATTTTGTGTCCCCGAAATCCGGCCCCGGCAGAGATTGGATCTCCCTCTCTGTTCTCTTCTGTTTCGCGTTTCCCAGATCTGGCCCTTCACCGTTTCTTAAATTACCGGAGATCCGTAACTCCGATTGCGCTGAAATTTTAACATGATTTTTCCCCAGATTTAAGCTTCCTTGCGCCTGAAGAAGAGCTCCAACCGATGTACGAGGTGGGCATAAGACACGTGGGCACGCCTGGGCCCCCAAGCGCGCCCTGGTGGGTTGTGGTCACTGTGGGCACCCTTTTCTGATGATTCCAACTCCCAAAAATCAAAAATATTCCAAAATAATTCTCCGTAAAATTTTATTGCATTTGGACTTCGTTTGATATGGATTTTCTGCGAAACAAAAAACATGCAACAAATAGGAACTAGCACTGGGCACTGGATCAATAGGTTAGTCCAATAAATCATATAAAAAGTTGCCAAAAATATGTGAAAGTTGTATAATATTGGCATGAAACAATAAAAAATTATAGATACGACGGAGACGTATCAGTACCCTTGTAGACCGTAAGCGGAAGCGTTTCACAACGCGGTTGATGTAGTCGAACTTCTTCGCGCTTCAACCGATCTAGTACCGAACGCACGTCACCTCCGTGTTCTGCACATGTTCAGCTCGGTGACGTCCCTCGCCTTCTTGATCCAGCAAGACGTCGAGGTAGTAGATGAGTTCCATCAGCACAACGGCGTGGTGACGGTGATGGTGAAGTGATCTTCGCAGGGCTTCGCCTAAGCACTATGAAAATATGACCGGGGGTGTAAACGGTGGAGGGGGGCGCCGCACACGGCTAGGCAATTGTCTAGTATGTGCTAGGCGCCCCCCTCCTCATATATATAGGTGGGAGGGAGAGGGGAGGCTGCCAGGAGGCGCCCCAAGTAGGCCGAATCCTACTTGGGGTCCTCCCCAAGTGCCGCCCCCTGCCATATTTATCCGAGGGGGAAGGAAAGAGGGAGGGGGGGGGAGGGAAGGAAGGGGGAATCCTATTCCACTCTTTCCTTTACCTTCCCCTCTTTAATTCTCCTCTTAGGCCGGCCCATATGGGGGGCACACCAGCCCCTTGTGGCCGGTGCGTTTCCCTTCTTGGCCCATAAGGCCCATATCTTTTGCCGGGGGTGCCCGGAACCCCTTCCGGTGACCCAATAAGTACCCGGTGACCCCCGAAACACTTCCGGTGTCCGAATACCATCGTCCTATATATCAATCTTTACTTTTCGACCATTTCGAGACTCCTCGTCATGTCCGTGATCTCATCCGGGACTCCGAACAACATTCGGTCACCAAATCACATAACTCATATAATACTATATCGTCATCGAACGTGAAGCGTGCGGACCCTACGGGTTCGAGAACTATGTAGACATGACCGAGACACTTCTCTGGTCAATAACCAATAGCGGAACCTGGATGCCCATATTGGCTCCTACATATTCTATGAAGATCTTTATCGGTCGAACCGTTATGACAACATACGTAATTCCCTTTGTCCATCGGTATGTTACTTGCTCGAGATTCGATCGTCGGTATCTTTATACCTAGTTCAATCTCATTACCGGCAAGTCTCTTTACTCGTTACATAATACATCACCTCGTGACTAACTCCTTAGTCATTTGCTTGCAAGCTTATGATGTGTATTACCGAGAGGGCCCAGAGATACCTCTCCAATACTCGGAGTGACAAATCCTAATCTCGATCTATGCCAACTCAACAAACACCTTCGGAGATACCTATAGAGCATATTTATGATCAGCCAATTACGTTGTGACGTTTGATAGCACACAAGGTATTCCTCCGGTATTCGAGAGTTGCATAATCTCATAGTCGAAGGAATATGTATTTGACATGAAGAAAGCAATAGCAATAAAACTTAACGATCATTATGCTAAGCTAACGGATGGGTCTTGTCCATCACATCATTCTCCTAATGATGTGATCCCGTTATCAAATGACAACACATGTCCATGGTTAGGAAACCTTAACCATCTTTGATCAACGCGCTAGTCTAGTAGAGGTTTACTTGGGACACTGTGTTTGTTTATGTATTCACACATGTATTTAAGTTTCCGATCAATACAATTCTAGCATGAATAATAAACCTTTATCATGAATAAGGAAATATAAAATAACAACTTTATTATTGCCTCTAGGGCATATTTCCTTCATGTGGTTGATAGAGTCGGTACTCGGGTGAAGAACAGGCGCTCGGTCCATGACACACATTCCTCCTTGGCTTGGATCTTAGACGTTGGGGTGCGCCAAACACGGCAAGGATTGGCACAATTCGCTGCTCTTTGGCGCGCAGTTAGTCACATCTCTCTTTGATGCGTCCTGGGCTGCGGGCAGACGGGCCTGGGTACCCCGACGGCTCATGGGACTGGGGGTACCCAGGCCCGTCTGCCCGCAGCCCAGGATGCGACGCATGCCGTGGGCCTAGGGCGACCATCTTCAATGCTTCAAGAGCAAGACCCTCGTGAGGGCCCCCGCCTCGCGAGGCACAAGTAGCCAAGGCCCTCCTGAGGCTCTCTCGTGGAGCAGCCTCCCCAAGATGCCTTTCAAGGCCCCCTCGCGGGCGGATACCATGAGGTTGCCAAGCCGCCTCGCGCTGCACGTGGGTGACGCGAGCCACGACGAGCGTCGCCAGGAGGCATGCCAGCGGGCGCGGATGGAGAAGCTTTCCTCTTTGGTGCTAAGGGAGCAAGGCCAGTGCGCGGGTTCCCAAGGCAGCCCCAAAGGTTGCCTCTTCGGTGCTAGAAGACCAAGACGAAGGTCATCGCCGAGCCCACCTGCGCGTCACGGCCAGAAGCTTTAGCAGGCGAAGACTACTTTTGTCAGGATAAGATGTACTTCCTGTTTCCCTTCGAAATTGGGCCATTGTGGCAACCCTTCCCGCCTATAGTTTCAGGGGGAAGAGGACCAAGGTTGGTATAAGTATAGCTAGGCCACCACCATAGAGAGGGGACAATGAGAGGCAAGAACACAACTTGTACTCTCATACTCATCCTCCCTCGCGAGGCAATCCAACCACAAAGCAGGAGTAGGGTCTTACACCGCAAGGTGGCCCGAACCTGGGTAAAACCGACGTGTTTCCTATTCCTCTTCCTTAGCACGAACACGCTCGGGCATTGCTGTGAGGTCGCGGAGAGCAGGCAGGGTGAAGCGGAGAATTGTGAGCACACCCTAGAGTTCGAACCTTTCTTGAATTCCCGGAGCTCAGGTTCTGACATTTGGCGCGCCAGGTAGGGGTGTGCCAAAGTTTTTCTGCTTCACTCCGGTCCCCGCTCCACCGTCGCCATGGCCGACGCTCTTCGTGCCCGTGCAGAGCGCCGGGCTGCTCGCGTTGCCCAGACGAAACCTACGGGCCGTGGTGGCCGCTGCCACTCCGCCTCGGCCGCGGCTGCGCCGTCGCCCACGGCGCCCCCCGGGGCGCCATGGGTTGCCTGGCCTTCACCGCCAAGCTGCACCGTGTGGACTGGCCCACAAGATTCAGGTCGGAGCTGCCCCCGCCCTACGACGGCGCCATCGACCCCATGGAGTTTCTTCGACTCTATGCAAAGGGCATCGCGGCGGCTGGCGGAGGTCCCAGGGCTATGGCAAACTGGTTCCCGCTGGCCCTCGCGAGCGGCCCGCACTCCTGGCTCCACGGCCTCCCGAGAGGCCCGATTTCCTCCTGGGGCGAGCTCCGCCACCGGTTCACTGCGTGCTTCGCGCTTCCGGGGTTCCTCGCGGTCGCGTGTATCCTCGGTGGGTCTGAGGCGCCCACGTCCATCCGCCACTCCAAGCAGCTCTTTCGCGGGCTCGACCCCGCGCAGTCCAAGCCGGGAGTCACGAGGCCTCGCGCACGGCCGGAGTGCGCCATCACCTTCGATTCCCAAGATCACCCAAGTCGGCAGCAGCCACCGGCGCGCTTCCTATGCTATCCACCCCCACCATCAGCAACATCACGGTCACCAAGACCCTTATCGAGGGAGGGGCCGGCCTCAACGTAATCTCCGTCGCGACCTTCGAGACTCTCCAGGTGCCCTATGACCAGCTGGTGCCGACCAGGCCCTTCTCCGGGGTGACAAGCAGGTCGACCGTCCCCTTGGGGCAGGTGTGTCTCCTTGTAATGTTCGACACTCGCAGTAACTACCGCGCCGAGCTCGTGCACTTCGACGTGGCCCACATTGGCCTACCTTACAACGTCCTCCTGGGGTACCCCGCGCTCGCCAAGTTCATGACAGCGACCGACCGTGGCTATAATGTCGTCAAGATGCCCGGCAGCAACGGTTTCATCACCGTGATCGGGAGCAAGGAAGACGCAGTCCGGGCCCTCAGGTGCTCCTATAGAGCTGCGGCGGCTTTGTGCTCGGATGACGAGAGAGCCTCAGGAGGGCCTTGGCGACTTGTGCCTCGCGAGGCGGGGCCCCTCGCAAGGGTCTTGCTCTTGAAGCCTTGAAGATGGCCGCCCTGGGCCCACGGCATGCGCCGCATCCTAGACCGCAGGTAGGCGGGCATGGGTACCCCTAGTCCCACGGTCCCGACAGTGACTGTGGGACTGGGGGTACCCACGGGCCCAATTTCTAGAGTCCCACGGGTCTGTCAGGGCATGACACGTTTCCCTACTGCGTCTACGATCCAGAGATGTTGGGCTCCGCTTAAATGCAAGACTTTCGCTTGGTTGACGCTGCAATGTCGTAGACTCTAGACCTCTGACCGCCGGCATGCCCCGCAAGACCAATCTTCACTTTTTGTCAGGAAGAGGATACGATGGACCACATCCTTACCTAGTGTGTCTATGCTTGTGAAACTTGGCATAAATGTCTCATGGCGCTTGACATCCTGATCGTCAAATGACTGTCTTGAAGATTGGTGGATTAGAGCCAGAAGGCTGTTCATCTTAACAGCGTGGAGCCTGTGGAAGCAGCGTAATGCTAGGGTTTTCCACAGCCTGGAGCAGCAACAGCGGCGTAATGCCAGAGAGTCCGCAGCGCGTACAACAGCAGCGTTTACCTCTGGTACCGATGAAATCTCTAAAAAAGTTTATATTTAGAAACGGAGGGAGTACTGTTGATAATATATATCCATGCCATACACTTTAGTTTCCAACTCCCACATGACCAAACATATACTAGTACGTATACAGCTAGGAATGCAAATTCTTATCCAAAAAGATCCGAGTCATAAACAGCAGCGGCAACCATAAAATTAAGATGCTACTCTTGATACTAGAGGAAGCCAAGGATAAACATCAGCGTCTTGATACTACAGGAAGCCATAAAAGATGCTAGTCTTGATACTAGAGGAGGTCAAGGATAATCTTCCCGGCGTCGCGGGCTCCGGTGGCGGCGGCGCATGCCTTGCTGACGCTGGCGCGCGCGTCATTCAGACGATCACGGGCAGAGGCGAGCGATGTCCTCGAATCCGGTGACATCTTGGAATTTGAGAATCCGGTGGACAAACGTAGACTGAGAGAATGGGTTCCCCTTCCCCTTCCCCTTCCTCGGGCGACGAGAACAAAGTGAGACAAAAAATCCCAATCTGCTCGCCCTCTCCACCTACCCCGCATTAGTTCGAGTCCTCCCCACCCCCAGCCTCCACCTACCAACTCTCATGGCGGGGCGCGCCGCCGCGGGTTGCGGATCCGTCGACTATCGCCGATGACTCGAGTAGCAGAGCCACGGGCGCTCCCACTTCCGGGGACGGCTCTGCCGCTCCAGATCGACCACAACTCGCTGGAGGCTCGACAGGAAATGCGCCGGGTGGTGTTGGAGCGCTTCCCCAACCCAGAGGAGTGGGGAGACATCCACCTCGACATCATCCGCTACGCGAACTTCGCTGAGCGCGCGCGCTTCATCGACAACGACGGCTGCATGGATGTGGAGCTTCTCTTCTGGGCGATTCAGGAGGCCGAATCACAGGATCCGATACAGGCGGCGAAGTGGGCGTACTTCAAGACAGCGAATCCGTCGCGGCTCAACATCAGGCCGCCGTCGGTGGAGGGGATTGCCAGCATTCCGCTGGAATTCCTTCCGCCAGGGGTGCAGCTGCCCCGCCGTCGCCAGTGAAGGAACTAGTGCCCCTGCCCATCCTACATCAGCGTCGTGCCGTTGACCCCCCTCCCTGGCCGGGTAAGGGAGGTATGCATTCGATCCGCCTGTCCTCTTCTTTTTGTTCTCGGTTGTTAGATTTGCTATCGCGGAGGATTCAATCAAAAAAATGGAAGGAGAGTTCAGGTGTTCACTCGGTCGATTCGAATAAGTTTAGGGTTTCCCCTAATGTGTTGATTGAGAGTTCAGATGTTCATTCAGTTGATTCGGATAAATCTAGGGTTTCCCCTAATGTGTTGATTTATTTTTCTGACTCTGTTGCCGTTTCTGCGGCATCTAAGATTGTGACTAATTCGAATTCTGGCGATAGCCTGATGAACAACGAGATGACGATAAGTCAAAAGCCGTCTTCTCTATCCAACCAGGCCGTGTCGGGCCCCAGTTTCAGTATATGTGACCCTGGTAGGAAAACGCATTCGCAGGTTACGCGTTCGCGCGGAAAAGGTGACCTAGAAACTATAGAAGAGCACTTTGGCCAGCTCTGGCTCATTCCTTCCCCTCCCCGCCGCCGCCTACCTCCGCCACCATCACCCCCTCGAACTGCCCCTCCTTTCGCTGGGTTCACTTGTTGGATCCGGAAGGACTTGATTGCATCTCGCTCGTTCACGGCCGCTGACTGCCACCCTGCCTCCCGTCGCATCTTTGATCCAATCCCAAGAACCATCAAGGTTTCAAGGGAGGGTTTGGGCCCCGGATCCCTCTCCTTTGCAGCAGTTGTGAAGCGAGGGTTGGAGATGTCTGACCGCCGGAATGGTGGTGCGGGATCTGGCGTTGGTGGCCCTTCGAAGGCTGCCACACAGAGAGCCAGCTCTCAGGGAGGGAGGAGGCAGCCATCTGCCCTGAACTCTAAGGATCTGGCGCCTGCACCAAAGCCTACAAATCTACAGCCTCTACTGCTACCTCATCCCAGGTACAATCTTCTCAGTCTGTGGAGGTGGAGATGGAGCAAGTTTTAGATCCTAGGTATAAGGACATGATATGCTTTAACTGTGGAGGTCCAGGGCATTATGTTGGGAATTGTATCAAGCCAAAAACGTGTTTTATCTGTCAGCAGAATCACAATGTGAACAACTGTGCTGCCTGGACTAGGGTTCAACCAACTGCTGCCTTTTTTGGCAGTGGAGCAAATGGACTTGGTTTCTACCATGTACATGTTCCTGTGGCCAATGAATCCAACTGGCTGAATTTCCAAAACTGTGTTGTAGTGAATATTCTTAAAGGTGAAGTGGACAAAGAGATGATGTTGGGTCTTTTGATTGCTACTTTCTGTAAGACCAGACAGTGGCCTTGGCAAATTAGAGGCTTATCCAGCAAGACATTCCTGGTGAGGTTTCCTCCATGGAAGAAAGTTGAAGATCTTATAGAACTGCCTGTTTTTTGCCTGCCCCAGGATGTGTCTGTTACACTTACTGAATGGAAAGGGGCGTGTGAACCTTTTGGGGAACTCGTTGAGGCATGGGTACTAATTGAAGGAATCCCTCCCAAGTGGTGCACATGGAAAGTGTTTGCCCAAACTGCCTCTTTGTTTGGTGTGCTTACTGATGTGGACTGGAATGGTATGTTTAGGACTTTTTTTGAGAACGTCAAAATCAAAATTGCCTATAGGGATCCCACTAAAATCCCTTTTGAGAGATTAATTGAGATGAAGAAGAAGCTATTTCTATTGGGCTTCACTGTAGAAGGTTTTGAGCAAGTGGGTGGTGTTGACTCTGTCATTGATATTGAGGATGATGAAGATGCAGAGGGAGAAGGTGCAGCTGAGGGATAGGAAGATGATGGTGGGAATGCTCAGAAAGATGGCTTGTCTGAAGACTTGCTAGATAGTGAGGGAGCTATTGATGAACTTGATAAGGCCAATTTGGCTACACAAGATAAGAAAAAACAGAAGGAGAGGATCCAGTCTGATGTGTTCTGCTCTGATTCTGATCATGAAATCTTTATCATGGAATGTGATGTTGCTGACAAGAAAGAACAAACTGCATCTGCTAAGGGGATTGACTCAAAGGATGTATATCCTTCTGAACTCCTAAGCTTCACTCCAACAAAACCCCTTGTGGGGAGTGCTGAGGGAACAACAAAATCAGGTGGGAACCTTGGAAGTATGGAGTATTGTGAGAGTATCGTTAGATCTGTAGACTTCTCTGAGTTTGATGAAGAAGAACCTAATGGAGATGAATTGGGGACTCTTCCCCTTGAAGCTGTCCAGGACATGCAAAACGTCTCTTTGAAGAGATCACTTCTGGATACCCTTGATCAAGCTCAGGATCAAGGGCTGGTTGCAGGAAAAACCAAATGGGGGCCTGTTCTGGTGCAGATACCTGCTGCTAGGGGACATGGCAATGTGAATATCATGGAAAAAGCTGCTGCTTACAAGAGGAAGCATAATCTGGAAATCCCTAAAACCTTCAAAGGTAAATCTTTCACTAACACTGATCATGCCATTTTATTTGACCAAATGAGTAAAATTGATATATGCATTGGGGGAAATGATTCTAATAGACATGAAATCATTGATGACTTGGTTGATGGAGAGAAATAGAGGTGCTTGGCTTTTGCCAACAACAATCCTGAAATTGTTCTTCTAGATAATCTTGAATTAGACCAAGATGATTTGATTGGGACCCCATTGGATGGTTGCTCTCTCAAGCCAGTGGGCACTGCTGATGCCTTGAGGAGAACCCCCAATGTCCTAACCAAAGCTAGACCTTGTGGTCTGTCACACCCTTTCAAAGTTGCTTAATGATAGGTCTTATTTGGAATATTAGAGGTCTTGGTCAATCTGGGAAAATTCAGTGCCTTTGTGATACTATTGTTCAATCTAATCCTGATTTCATTGGGTTTCAAGAGACTAAGAGAGAGGTTATTTCTGAGGGTTTCCTCAAAGCTATTGATAGGGCTAATAATTTTGGCTGGCATTATTTACCTACTGTTAACACTGCTGGTGGGATCCTTTTGGGTCTTAGGAAAAGTTTATTTGAAGTCATTGGTTTTATTAATCATGAGTTTTCCATTAAGGCTACTGTTAAGAATAAGGGAGATGGTTTTGTTTGGCACTTGGTAATAGTGTATGGCTCTGCCTATCCAGAGCTCAAATTGGATTTTGTTGCTGAGTTACATGATATTTTAGATTCTACATCATATCCTATTTTCATCTGTGGTGACTTTAACCTGGTTAGGAATGAGAGTGAGAAGAGTAGTGGGTTAGTTAATCAACATACCACCTTCCTGTTTAATGATTGGATGGACTGCTGGAGATTTCTATCTCTAATAGGGAATATACTTGGTCCAATAACCAAGATAATCCTATTTTTGCTTTGTTAGACAGAGTTTTTACCTCTGTGGATTGGGATTCTCACTTTCCGATGTCTTCTCTAATTGCCCTCCCCAGAGTGGGGAGTGATCACACTCCTTTAGTTTTAGACACTGGAGCGAGAAAGTCGTCTAACCCTAAGATGTTTAGATTCGAGAAATGGTGGCTGTCACAACCTGGTTTTCACCAAATGGTTCGTGAAGCCTGGTCGGCTGCTTCTTCCTCTGTCTCCTCTGTGGATAACTGGTTATCCAAAACCAGAATGCTTAGGAAGAAGACAAAAGGTTGGGCTATTAATATTGAGGCTATGTTAAGAAAAAAGAAAAAGGCCCTCCTTATGGAGTTTGACTTGCTGGATGTTTTATCTGAATCCCAACAGTTAACTGTTGCTGATTATGATAGGATGAAAGCTGTTAAGAAAGAACTGGATGAGATTTGAAAAAAAGAGGAAATGGCCTTTTGGCAGAAATCCAGAGACAGGAAAATTCTTCAAGGGGATCGCAACAATGCTTATTTCCAAGCCCTAGCGAACCATAGGCATAGAAAGAACCATCTTGCTGAACTGATGGGTCCTTCTGGCCCTGTGACATCCACTGAGGATATGCTGGAGGTAGCTACTAATTTTTATAAAGACTTATTTGCCTATGAACCTAAACCAAATCTACTCCTAGGTGCTGGTTTCTGGTCTGAGACAGAAATGATTAGAGAAGAAGAGCGGAGTGACTTAGAAAGATCCTTTTCTGAGGAAGAGATTAAAGAAGCAATCATGAGCTCGTATGCCAGTGGGGCTCCTGGCCCTGATGGGCTATCTTTCCTTTTCGATCAAAACTTTTGGGATATGATTAAAGATGACTTTATGTGGATGGTCAGGGATTTTGAAAAAGGGGATTTGGACATCTATAAGCTTAACTATGCCATCATCACCCTTATCCCTAAAATTCCCCTGGCCAGAGAGATGAAAAACTTCAGGCCTATCAGTCTTAGTAACTGTGCTGTAAAATTTTTCTCCAAGGCTATGAATACTAGGGTTTCCCCTATTTGTGACAAAATCATTTCCCACAACCAACTGCTTTTATTAAAGGGAGGTTTATTCTAGAGAGTGTGGTGATGGCCCATGAAGTTATTCATGAGGTGCACAGAACTAACGCTAGTGGTTTGATTCTTAAACTTGACTATGAGAAAGCCTATGATAGAGTCAGCTGGGATTTCCTGGAGGAAATGCTTCTTTCTAGAGGCTTTGGGAATAAATGGGTGGCCTGGGTTCTCAGTACCTTGAAACATGGGACTTTCCAAGTTAGGATTAATGACACTAATGGGCCACACTTTGTGGTAGGAAAGGGCTGAAACAAGGTGACCCTCATTCCCCCATGCTTTTTAATTTGGTAGCAGATGTCTTCTCTAAGATGCTAGTTAAAGCTGTTAATCATGGGTTGATTGGTGGGCTTCTCCCACATGCCATTCCTGGCGGGGTGGTTAGCCTATAATATGCGGATGATACCATTCTATTCATCCAGGATTCTCTGGAATATGCCAAAAACTTGAAATGGATCCTGACTTGTTTTGAAAAGATTGCTGGCTTAAAAATCAACTTCCATAAAAGTGATTTGCATACTATTCATGTTTCTAATGCAATGTCTAAAGAATTTGCCCAGATTTTTTGCTGTCAATTTGGTGAATTTCCCTTCAAGTACCTTGGGGTCCCCTTGCATTTCAAAAAGCTTAGAAGGGAGGATATACAACCTATCATTGACAGGATCATTAAGAACATTGCTGGCTGGTTGGGCAAGCTCTTATCTTATAGGGGCAAGCTGATCTTATTAACTACCTGCATTGCTAGTATTCCCTCCTATCTCATGGCCATGATGAAATTTCCAAAATGGGCTATTGATATGATTACCTCCCAAATGTCTCACTTTTTCTGGGGTAATGTGGGTGATGTACATAAATATCATCTAGCTAGTTGGGGCCTTGTGGCTCGAAGGAAAGAGTTTGGTGGTCTGGGAGTCCCTAACCTCAGGGAGTTTAATATGGCTCTTCTGGCCTCGTGGGGAAAAAGATTCTATGATGGGAGGGAGGGGGATTGGAAAAAACTTCTATGTTTTAAATATGCTACTGACAAACCAAGTATTTTTTATGCTAAACCTGCCTTGGGATCTCCATTCTGGAAAAGCATTTCCTGGGCTTTTGCTGCTGCGAAAACTTTCTGGAGATGGACCCCTGGGAATGGTGAACACATTGCCTTTTGGCATGATATTTGGGTGGGGGAATGTTCCCTTAAAACTGCTTTTTGGGATTTATATGTTATTTGTCAACAGCAGGATGCCACTCTGTCCCAAGTCTGGGATGGTGTACAGCTTCGTCTCACCTTTAGGAGGTGTGTGGATGAGGCCATTTTATATAAATGGAACATGTTAGTTGAGCTGGTTAGACAAACTACTTTATCCTCCCAACCAGATAGCCCCATTTGGAGATTGGAATCGAATGGTCAATATTCTGTTAAATCCTTTTATAAGATGATTAACTTTGGTGGGATTTCTTCTGATATTAAAGATTTCATCTGGAAGATTAAAGTGCCTCCAAATATCCATGTCTTCTTGTGGCTGATGTATAATAACAAAAGCTTGACTAGGGATAATCTTGCCAAAAGAAGACATGTAGAAGATAAAACATGTGTTTTTTGT
Source organism: Thinopyrum elongatum (assembly GCA_011799875.1). Classification (NCBI taxonomy): domain Eukaryota; kingdom Viridiplantae; phylum Streptophyta; class Magnoliopsida; order Poales; family Poaceae; genus Thinopyrum; species Thinopyrum elongatum. The sequence goes on from CM022298.1 coordinate 100,617,063, forward strand.
GCTGAATCAGAATCAATTCAACACTTGTTGTTTGATTGCATCGTTGCGACTGAAGTCTGGGCTGTGATTGCTGAAGCTTTTAAAATAACCCCTCCAGCGTCTTTTGAATCTTTATCTTCCTTTTGGAAGAAGAAAAAACAATGTGAAGCTATTAATACTGCCACACCTGCTACCTTATGGTGCTTATGGCGTTTGCGCAATGATTTTGCCTTTCAGGGGAGAAGATGGCGAGGTATGCGTTGTGTGTTGGAGCAGGTGGGGGCTACAACCAGGCAGTGGAAAATCTTATGTTCAGAGGTCCAGGGTGCTCTTCTTCTCCAGTGCTTAAGGCTTTTGGATCGGCGAAGAGGGGAACTGCTTAGAATCGCCTGGACTAGCTAATGTAGTTAGGGTGATGGAGCTTTGAAAAGGGGAGAGTGTACTCTCATCTTGTGTTTATGCCGCTCTCTCCGGCCGTTCTCTATCTACCTTTCAATGAAAAAAACTCGATGATGAGATGTAATAGGGCAGTAGTTTAAAACCCTGGTGTATGTGTGTGTTCTGTGGCAGCTACTTTTGGTTGTCACTGAGAGCTGTTAAACAGTCTGGTCCTGTTGTGGTTGCCTTGGCTTTTAATAAAAAGTTGGGGCGGGGGGCAACCCCTTTCTTTTCAAAAAAGAATGTGGTTGAACCAGCAAGTGACGATTACATCAAGGACACCAGATGCATAGGACCAATGCATTGCAGCTGCCTCCAGCATCTCACCGGCATTGGCCACGGCAGCGACCAACTCATCTGACTGGACCCTTCACGCGTTGGCCGGCAGCCCCTGCAGTCCATCCACCTTGGGATCAAGCCAGCGGGAGACGACCGTGATGGCTGCCTCCACCGACAGCTCCAGCTCGGCTACCTCGCGAGTCGCAAAGGCCAGAGAGTGGCTGGAGGTGAGCCGTTGCGCAGTAGCATCTGGCTGGACCTGCGGCCTGATGGCTGAGTCGGTTTCCTGGATGGTGCGAAGAGCTGAGTCGATGAACTCAAGAGGCAAACTCGCACGGGAGATGCCACGCAGCAACCCCATCGCGGTGGCCGCCTGGGCCTTCAGATCAGCCTCCATCATTCACTTGATCTTGCAAAAGGAAACAGCATCGGTTAGTCGATATTACTCCATCTCAAACAACTTATATAAGCATAGCAGAGGTCATATGCACAAGCAATACTCAGCTAGTTCAGCTTACAACATTCAGCAGCTGCCTTTGTCAAATAAAAAGGAGAGTAATTGGCATGTCCTAGAAGGTACTCCCTCCGTCCCATAATATAAGAGCATTTTTGACACTAGTGTAGTGTCAAAAACGCTCTTATATTATGGGACAGAGGGAGTAGCATACTGTTATGTTTCTTGTGGCCCCGAAAGTTAAATGCTTCTGGTGGCGTGTCATTAATCAGTTTGTTCCATGCCGTGAAATTCAAAGTAATTGGAGGATGAGACTGTGTTCCATGCTGTAAGATGTTCTGTTCTGGAGCACTTTTAGGGATTTGACTGATGTTAAACTCCCTATAATGCATCCTGAGTCTTGGGCGGTTGACCTGATGACCACCAAAGCTAAATCGACCATGACTCTTGCCTTCTCCTGTGTGGTATGTGGGCTGTATGTGGAATGCAAGGAACTCTAGAAAACATGGTGTGAAGAAGAAACCTATTAAATCTAGTGTTCAGTGTGCAGTTGACACTGCTTTTGATCTGTGGAAGGTTAGATTCCGGTGTTGGGCAGGGTGAGAAGCCAAAAACACATTGAAGTATTGGAAGCCAAAAACACTGCTTCATGAAAATCAATGTTGATGATGGTTTCCATCATGATGCCCTTCAGGCTACTACAGGGTGTCTTATGAGGGATAAGAATGGCAAAATCATGCAGGCTAGGGCAAAATGCTGCTCCAAATGCTAATGCACTTAGGATGGTGTCTGTATGGCGCTTGACCAAAGAATGCCCAAGGTGGTGCTCGAGAGTTGTGCTAAGGTCCTTGTTAACATGTGGACCAATGCTGGTGATAACAGCTCGAGAGTTGCTTCGATCCTAAGACCTAAAAAATGCAACTTTATGGCATGGTAATGATCACCACAGTGGCAGTGACAGCAGGCAGTAAACATAGCAGCAGAAATGCACCTAATGCAGAAACGTAACCTACTGCCGCTGGATCATCAACCTAGATTCTTGCATGGTAAACATGTTACAGAGCATAGGCTTCAGGACACCTCCTTATCTAGCCACTCATTTTTGCATCGCGATTCGTGCAACTACTTTTGTCATTTTTGTTTCTCCCATATAGAACAACATATGAACTTCAAACTTTACAGTAGAACAAAACATTCTAACTAGAATGTGAGAAAAAACTTTCAGATTTTTTCGTGCATAAAAAAAACTAAAAATACCATTTTTTAATTTAAAAAATCTCATTTCGTATATTTATGTTGGACCCAAAAATGTGAAAGTTTTTGCCCACATTCTAGTTAGGATGTTTTAGTGTTTTGCAAAGTTTGAAGTTCATATGTCGTTTTATTTGGATGAAACAAAAAAGAGAAATTTTGGTACAGTAAGTTAGTTGTCTAGTACGTATCTCAAAGCAATGTTGGAGGGTAAAGATAAAGGGTGTCCAGAAGCCCGAGCTTTAAAAATCCATCACAACCGTATGGCAGAGATTAGTAACAACTATATCGTCAGAAATGGATCATTACTTTGGAAGTATCAGTTTACCAAGAGCATCACAAACTCAATTCTGGCAATCATTCAGCGACTTCCATTCAGCACTAGTATTTCAACGACTTGCAGATGATAAGCAGCTACTCCCTCCGTTCGGAATTACTTGTCGCAGAAATGGATGTATCTAGACGTATTTTAGTTCTAGATACATCTATTTTCGAGACAAGTAATTCCGAACGGAGGGAGTACATATATACATGTCTACAGACGACGAAGGCTAAGGTGAGGTGAACTTGGCGACGGCCGTGGTGCCCTCGGACCTCGCCGGGGAGGGAGATGCGGATGGAGGTCTGGACCCTAGATGGATGGAGCAAGAGCGCGCCGTCGCATATAGGCAAATCAAGAAGCTAGGGCTTCGACCGTGGCGGAGCTCAGCGGTGATGGTGCGAACCCTAGAACTAGAGGAGAGATGAGGGGGGGAAAGCGGAGGAGGTGGCGCGAAATTACCTACGGGAAGCCGCCGGAGACGGGGAGGAGGCGGCGAGGCGGAGACGGAGGCGGTAATTTTAAACAATCCTGACATCATTTTAAAAACATGTTGGTGACATTTAAAAAAATAAAGGTTTCAAAAATTTTTACAAGATTTCTTTAAAATGCTATACAAATGTAATTTTTTTCTGTGTGATTGAAAAAATTTCATACCATTCAAAAAAAGTATGTTACATATTAAAATATGGGAAATGATTCAAATCACCCGGCCGATAACAACATGTACGTCCACCAGCTCCGTGGCTGTCAGATAGGATTTTAATATGATGGCTCGGGAGGAATGTGTTAACTAGACTAGTTTTCACAACTGAGCTGTTGTTGCAATCCCCCTCACCGCAACAAATGATGTGTCGCGGGATCTGGATCTGGATCCTCTCCTGCTCTTCCGAGCTCCCTGTCAAGCTGACAGCACGTGGACGAGGCCGCCCACAAGCGCATCGACGAGGTCACCTCTCCCCGTCTACCTGTGGTCTGTGGCCATGGCCGCTCGAGCGCGCACGTCAGAGCTCTGCTCCAGCCGTCGTTGCCCAGCTATGCCGCTTCGACCCCATGCTGCATCGCCTCCACCACCACCATCATCGCATACGTCCTCCCTTCCCCAACAAGACCGAGCTTCTGCTCGAGGCCATGACCGCAAGCAATGCAACGCGGGGACTTTCTGCAACAAGACATTTGTTGCAAAAACTTGCAATAAGAAATATGTGTTAAGAAAATCTAAAACATATTCTGCAACAAGAACTTTATTGCAAAAAAAAAAATCTGCAACACAAGCTTTGTTACAAATATTTCTGCAACAAGACATGTGTTGCAAAAGAGTTTTGCAACATGACTTTTGTTGCAAAAGTGACAGCGACGCTTGACCGGGAGATTGCTTCATATCGCACACCTCATAGACCGGCGGATCTTTAAAAAGATCCGTCGGCCAACGCGTAGCACGACCCTTAAAATATCTTCACATGTTTCAAAATACGTTTGTGAATTTTTTTTTTAAATATTTATACAACATAACAAAATGTTCCCATAGTTTACAATTTGTTTTAACGTGTATTTAAACAATATTTAACATGTATTCGATTTTTTTGAAAAACAATATTTGGAAAAAATTAAATCATATAAATGTACAATGTGTATGAAAAAAATAGACATCAAAATATATATTTTAAAAAATGTTAAATGTGCATACCAAAATGATCCTGGTGTATACGAAAAATGTACAATATGTACAGAAAATGTAGACATGTGTTGAAAACAAGGAAAAATAAAAAAAATCAAAGCTAGAAACTAGGAAAATCGAAACAAGAAAAAGAAAGAGCTGAAGGAACCCCGAGAAAATCACTGCAAACAATTAAAAATTGATAAGAAACCACAGAGGAAAAAACTAGCTTCCACCACGACAGTACTGGTTCGGCCCAGAGGCGAGCCATAGCTCTGCCTCGCAGAAGGCGATAAGTAGCTCTTGCGATAAAACCTTAAGCCTGTACTGTCAAAAGAGTAGGAAGTGCAAGAAGATTAAACAGGTTTGGAGGGAGCTGCAGATCGAGGAGGTCAGGCTTGCTCTTCTGGAATGTGCAACCCCTTCGACCATGTTTGATCACTTATGGTCATTGAAACCAGACAAGCGTGACTTGGTGCTTATCTTGTTTGGGAATGGCGGAATATTCGAAACAAGGCTAATTAACCAGGGAAGAAGGTCAAATCCTGTGAAGGGATTTCTACGTGGGAGATGGGAGCACTCAAACGCATGCAACTCCAATGGCTCAATGCTATCAACTCGGGTGCTCTGTACCTGGTGGAAGGACACAGTTGGATAATGGACAGATCATGATTTGTTGTGTAAGGTTAAGTAATGGAATTGGAGAATCCATCTAAAAAAATCTTGAGTTTGTACTGTAAAAAAGAAAACCTCAGTCCTCTGCAAAGAGAGGAGAATCTTTTTATTTCGTAAGAGAGGAAAAAAGAAGCTATATATTTTTCTTTCTAGTAATATACTACTTATATGTCTAGTCAGTTCCCCTCAGAAAATAGATTATCTTCGCAGGATCGATCTAGGTTTGGTCGATGTTTTAAATAGTGGGCTATGGAAAATAGTGGCGGGCCTCCAAATCAGCTATAGCGGACTAAAACGAGCTATTTGTAAAGGCAACCATTTAGCGGCACCCTGCTGAAAAGGCTATAGCGGGCTATAACGAAGCTATAGCCGGCTATTTAAAACTATGAATTTGGTACACAGCCTGGATCGCTACCTAAATCAGGCTCGCAGCGGAACTGGCTGGTGTAGGACATGCAGAAGTACGTATGAAACACGTGGCGGCGGGGAGAGGCAGAAAGTGACCTGCATCATGTCCTGCTTGACACCGCCGCCCCTGACTTTCCTGGCGATGGGGCAGCGCGCGGTGGTGTGGTTGCGCTCGTCGATCATGTACGCGGCGTTGTCGACGAGGGTGACGCAGCAGCGACTCGTCGTAATAGAGCTTGCCGAACAAGGACTGAAGAAGACCTTCGTCTGACATCTCATCGAGGGGGTCCAAGACCACTGTCTAGCTACTGCTACTGCCAGTAGTATATATATTTATTTATCGGAGCTGCGGTGGAGTTGGTACTGGAATCGGATATACTGACGTACACAGATTATAGTAGTCGGATGCGGAGCCGGATGAATCATACAGAGATCAATTCATTAGAATCATCATTCAATATATTTTCGTATCATAGATTGTTATCGATAAAATTGGTCAAACTTTATAAAATTTGACTGAGTTTGATGCTAATATACCGAGTATATAAAAACGGAGGATTTTTTTTCTTTTCAGCGTCCATCCGTGCGAAATCCACTGTAGTCATGGTCAGCGGGTGTTTCTGGATAATTTTGATCATTTTTGTGATGCCACTGGGAAGCTAAGCTGGCGTTCCTTAGAGCATATCCAACATGTGATGTATCTTGGACACATAAAAAGTAGTTTTACATCACTAAAAAATGTATTATACATCACCTTAAACATTTTTGCACCAACAGATAATGTAAAATAGGGCACCATTTTGCTCCAACATGTGATGTATATTGGGCACCAATCAGATCATTTGCACCACAACTACATACATATGAAAACATAAACATGAACTTTGCGTATGGATTAAACTTTGCAGCACACAAATGCACATATAACATTTACATGAAATGCACATAGCAAAATTAGCTTCAAATTCACATGGTGCATTTAATTGTCAGAAGTAAGACATGCAGAAGTAGGAGATGTGTGGCGGCGAGGCAAGGCGGAAGGTGACCTGTATCGTATCCTCCTTGTTGCCGCCCCTGCCTCTCCTGGTGACGGGGCAGCGAGCGGTGATGTGGTTATGGTGGTCGATCATGTAGGCCCCGTTGTCGACGAGGGCTTCGCGCCTGTCCCAGACGTCATCCTCCCCTTCCCCGTCGCCGCTTTCCGGCGAAGGACGCATAGACTCGTCATGATAGCGCTTGCCGAACAAGGATGCAAGAAGACATTCGCCGCCTGATACTGCTACTGTAGTATTGTGGAGTTGGTAATGGAATCAGTTAGACTGGCACCGATTGTAGTAGGAGTTGGAGCCGTATGAATCTTCGTCGATTCTTTTCTACAAATACAGAAGCAAGGGGAGTGGAGTGCCGACGGTGGCGGAAGGGGAAGCATGTAGCGACCGAATGCTTCTACTCTCCCTCTTGGCCGTTGGATGGCTTGCGGCGGACGACCCATGTCTATCTACGACTCTTCACGTGAGCGTTCCCACTAATACTTTTCCTTTTCCGCGTCCATCCGTACGAAATCGACTCGACTCACGGTCAACGTGCCGGATAATTTTGACCATTTTTGTGACGCCCAGGTTAGCGTCGAACAACCCAACCATCGAGTCCTCAACGCGTTCGCTCTAGCGGAATGACTACGCAACGGCCAGCTCGCAAAGACCCACTTACCTGTCTATTACAATAGAAAAATTACCATTCATTAAAACAAAAATACCTTGGGACAACAAAAACATAATTTTCTGCCATAAAAAATGCATCAATTTGCCAAGACTCTAAAATTTGCCGTCTCAAAACAATTTTAACATAAATGATTAAAAAATGTGTAAATTTGCCAGGAAGCCAAAGAATAAAGAAACAAATAAAAAATGTGTAAAAAATTGTAACAAAAATAAAAATGCATAAATATCCCAGAAAAACACAAAATTTGCCAGGACCTCATAAAATTGCCATGTCAAGCAACCATGACAAGGACAAAAAAATATATAATTTGCCAATTGAAAACTACAAAACAATAATGGGAACCTAAATTACGATAACATTGCATATTTAAGCAAACAATGTTGGAAACAAGAAACATGGCAAACTATTAATAATAAGTCAATGTTGAGATGGTGAATTTATTAAAAAAAATCAAAATATGAACATGGCAAAAAATTAGATTTTTTTTCTCTAAAATCATGGCAAATTTAGAAAATAACTTCCCTAGAGTAATGAAAATTATTACATGTACATGAAAAATCATGACACTCATGGCAGAACCAAAAAAATGTTCTGTAACTCGTGGAAAATTTATGCAGGCACATGGCAAAATTAAGAAACGAAAAATGTCCTAAATCATGGTAAATTTAGACAAAATGTTGTATTGGTCACATGGCAAATGTAGGGATTTTGTCCTCTAAAATCATGGTAAATTATGAAAAAATGTTTATAATGGTCACATGACAATTTAAGAAAATTAATTTTCATAAATCAAGGTAGGGTTAGAGAAATTTGTAAAAAAAGTCACATGGCAAATTAGACAATTTAATTTCCGAAATCATGCAAATTAAGAAAAGTTGTAACGGTGACATTGCAAGTTTAGGATTTTTGTTCTACAAAACATGGCAAGTTTGTGGAAAATATGTAGTGGTCACATGGCAGATAACATTTTGATATCTCGCCCCATTTTTTTCACTCTATAATCTATGAGACATGCATGCCAACTTGAAATGTAATATTTTACTACCTTCTTAATATATTAACTTAGTAACACTATTACAAAGTTTCAAATGTCATCTACAATATGCACATAGAGAAAATATCTTGTCTTGCAATATTTGTAAAAAGAACATGGAGGAGATATTTGTACTTTCACCACTAAAATTTAAACAATATGCAAAAAAAATGGTTAAGGAAAAGCTTCAAAGCATATATAAATATGGACTGTGATATTTGGCACATGTGTGCCATATAAGCAAAACTGCCACACCTCTACTTCTTTCACATCAAAGTACCACACGATCCCCCTTCCTTAGACCCCGCCTCCTCCCGAACGACCACGCAGGCTCGCCCGAGAAACCCGCTTCTTCCGCATATCTCGTGCCCACCCCCGAGAAAACTGTCACTTCTTCACGTCTACCACATGATAAAAAAATATTGCGCATGTGGGATTCAAACCCACAACTCCCTGGCACCAAAGCGCGCCACCACAACCAACTCACCCTTAGGTATTTGTTGCTCAAACTAAAGAAACTAATCGTTTTGACCCCTTTTTTTTTACAATTGTGTTATTACAGAAAATTACCACGATTTCCCCTCAGGTCAAAGTTACCATGGTATTCGTATGCAAGTTATCAGGCCTGTGTTGCGTAAGTTACCGTGCTATTTACATAGAACTTACCAGGTACTATGTTTCAACAACTACACCCCTTTCAAAGTTACCAATGTGTTTTGCACACAAGTTATAAGGTCTTCGATGTGTAAAATAACGTGGTACTTACACATAAGTTATCAGGGTATGTTTACATCAACCTCCCCCCGTTCAAAGTTACCATGGGGGATTATACATGAGTTACCGGGTCTACAGTTCGTATATTATCATGGTACTTACACCTAAAAGCCTGGGTGTGTTTCGGTAGCCTTTTCCATAGGTCAAAAATTACCACGATGTTTTTGCGTAACTTATCACGCCTATAGCGGGTCAAAGTGGGCCGTTTTTCTGGGCCAACCCACGAGCACGTGCGCCCCTCATGACACTAAACATTATGTGACTTTCCCGTGGCACGCCATGTGTTGTGTTCATCCAAGAGGCCCCGCGAGGCGAGTGTATGTTTTTAACAACTTGTTTTCCTTTGGTAAAAAGTTACCATCATGTCTATATGTAAGTTATCGTTTATGTGGTGCTTATATTATCATTTTATTTACACAAAAATTATCGGGGATGTTTTGAACAACTTTTTCCCGGGACAAAAAGTATCATGGTGATTCTAGGTAACCTCGTTAAGCTAACGCTTCCGTTTTCGGTCTACGAGGGTACGTGGACACACTCGTCCCCTCTCGTTGCTATGCATCTCCTAGATAGATCTTGCGTGAGCGTAGAATTTTTTTGAAATTGCATGCTACGTTCCCCTACAGTTCCGTAAACGGAAAAATCATCCATGGAAACCTCAACAATCTTTTCACAAAAATCAGAGAATATAGCAGTCATACATCTTTAAAAGGTAGCAGGTGCATTACATAAACCAAAAGGCATATGTCTATAAGCATAAGTTCCAAAAGGACAAGTAAAGGTGGTTTTCTCTTGATCAGGTTGTGAAACAGGTATTTGGGAAAATTCAGAATATCCATCGAGAAAACAAAAGTGTGTGTGCTTAGATAATCTTTCTAGAATTTGATCAATAAAAGGCAAAGGGTAATGATCTTTTCTAGTTGCTTTATTTAATTTTCTAAAATCAATTACCATTCTGTAGCCAGTAACAATTCTTTGTGGGATAAGTTCATTTTTATCATTAGGAACAACAGTAATACCTCCCTTCTTAGGGACACAATGAACGGGACTTACCCATCTACTATCAGCTATAGGATAGATTATACCTACTTCCAGAAGCTTCAATATTTCAGTTCTTACCACTTCTTTCATTTTAGGATTTAAACGTCGTTGGTGATCAACAACGGGTTTAGCATCAGGTTCCATATTAATTTTATGCTGACAGAGAGTGGGACTAATGCCCTTTAAATCATCAAGAGTATATCCAACAGCAGCTCGGTGCTTCTTCAGAACCTTCAATAATCTTTCTTCTTCATGTTCTGAAAGGTTAGCACTAATAATAACAGGATATATCTTTTTCTCATCAAGATAAGCATATTTCAAAGTATCTGGCAATTGTTTTAATTCAAACACAGGATCACCTTTAGGTGGAGGAGGACCTCCTAGAGTTTCAATAGGCAAATTATGTTTAAGCAGAGGTCGTTGTTCAAAGAAAATTTTATCTATCTCATTTCTTTCATGCATATGCATATCATTTTCATGGTCTAGCAAATACTGTTCTAGTGGATCTGTAGGAGGCACGGCAATAGAGGCAAGACCAATTATTTCATCCTTACTAGATAATTCTTTCTTATGATGTTTTCTACTAAACTTAGAAAAATTAAACTCATGAGACTCATCACCAAAACTAACACCGACAGTTTGTTTCTCACAATCTATTTTAGCATTAACGGTGTTCAACAAAGGTCTACCAAAGATAATGGACAAAAGTCATCTTGTGGGGAACCAAGAACAAGAAAATCAGTAGGGTATTTTATTTTCCCACACAAGACTTCAACATCTCTAACAATCCCAAGTGGTGTGATGGTGTCTTTATTAGCAAGTTTAATAGTAACATCTATGTCTTCTTTTTCAGCGGGTGCTATATCATTCATAATTTCTTGATATATGGTAAAAGGAATAGCACTCACGCTAGCACCTATGTCACATAAACCATGATAACAGTGGTCTCCTATTTTAACTGAGACAACAGGCATGCCAACAATAGGTCTATGTTTATCTTTTTCATCGGGTTTGGCAATTCTAGCAGCTTCATCACAAAAGTAAATAACATGCCCATCTATATTTTCAACCAGGAGATCTTTAACCATAGCAACACTAGGTTCTACTTTGATTTGTTCAGCAGGTTTGGATGCTCTAATATAACTTTTGTTGACCACATTTGAAACTTTAGCATGTTCCTTTATCCTAACAGGAAAAGGTGATTTTTCAATATAAGCAGTAGGAACGACTGGATCAACATTATAAATAATAGTTTCATCTTTAGCTATTACCGGTTCTTTAATTTCTTCTTTAATAGGTGGGTGATATTTAAACCACTTCTACTTAGGGAGATCAACATGAGTAGAAAATGATTCACAAAAGGAGGCTACTATCTCAGAGTCAAGTCCATATTTAGTGCTAAACTTTTGAAAAGCATCGGTATTCATAAAAGATTTAAGACAATCATACTTAAGCTTAATACCTAACTCTTTACCTTCATCGAGTTCCCAATCTTCAGAGTTGCCTTTAATTCTTTCTAAAAGATCCCACCTGAATTCAATAGTCTTCTTCATAAAGGAACCAGTACAAGAAGTATCAAGCATGGATTGATCATCACGAGAAAGCTGAGCATAAAAATTCTGAATAATAATTTCTCTTGAGAGCTCATGATTGGGGCATGAATATAACATTGACTTAAGCCTCCCCCAAGCTAGAGCGATACTTTCTCCTTCACAAGGCCAAAAATTATATATATAATTCCGATCACGATGAACTAGATTCATAGGATAATTTTTTTGGTGAAATTCCAATTTCAATCGATTCCAATTCCAGGATCCAATATCATCGCATAGCCTATACCATGCCAATGCTTTTCCCTTCAAAGATAAAGGAAAAACCTTCTTCTTAGCTTCATCTCCAGGTAAACCTGCAAGCTTAAATAATCCATAAATTTCATCCACATATATCAAGTGCATATCGGGATGTTCGGTTCCATCTCCTGCATAAGGATTAGCTAGCAGTTGTTCTATTATACCTGAAGGAATTTCATAACTAATATTTTCAGTAGGTGCAGTAGGTTGAGGGGTAACTAATTGTGGTTCCGGTCGAGGTGAAGATTGTCGTGGTTCTAAGTCTGACAGTAGAATGGGGGGTAGGTATGAGGAGGCAAGATCCTAGCTACGGTGAGGTTGTGCACGCAAGATTTACGAGTTCAGGCCCTTCTCGGAGGAAGTAACAGCCCTACGTCTCGATGCCCGGAGGCTCGGTCGATTGACATATGCATGAAGTTACAGGGGGTGCGAACCCTTGTGCCTGAGGAGGGGGGTGGCTTATATAGAGTGCGCCAGAACCCCAACCGTCCCACGTTACAAGGGTTTCAATGCCTGTAAAGACAGGACGTTACTGATAACGCCAGCAATAAAGGCAAATAAATGATCATTAAGACTACGGAGTGAACGCCTGACCCTTGCCATCCTGAGTGACCTTAGGTCTTCTGTCTTCCGAGTGGTTTTCGGTGGGGTCGAGTGAGTACACCCCGGTCGAATGGAATTGGGTTGTCCGACTGAACTGTTGGTCGAGTGGGTTGCATCCTGTGGCGATTTCAGTCGGTAGATGGTGCCATCCTTTGAATGTCATTTGCTTTAGGGCAGTGTCCTCGGTAAGGGTGTCTAGGTCGGGCCTATTACCCTACCCTAGGTACATGTCTTCATCATTAGCCCCCGAATGGATCTGGGTTCGAGTGGAGAAGGGGTTGAAGATGGTTCCGACCCGATTTATATGCTTCAGAGGCATCCTAACCGGGCCGGTGATCTTTGTAAAAACTTCAACTTCATTTTCAGTCGCCTGGGTCCATTCAGAGGTCGTCGAGTGATTTTTTTTTATGAGCTCCGAATGTTGATATGGTATAAGATCCTTGGCGCGATTGGTCACGCTGCCGCTTTCCGGATCTCACGGGATTCGAAATTTGGAGAAGCGCGCGGGACGGAGAGGACTGCAGTAGACGGAGCGGATTAGGCAGGGATGCCTCGATTCTCGTGCCACCTTTTTCGCCACGTATCCAGCGCGCGACTGTTGCGGGATTTGACTGGATTGCCTGGGCCCACTAGTCAGCCACTCGGGAGCGGGCCCATATAAGGCGTCGGGGTCGATGAGCCCGGTACTGTGCTCCCTATCTCCTTCCTCCTCTCCCGTTTCACCACCGCATTCGCCGCCACTTTCGACGCCGCCGCCCCGCCCGAGCGCAGCCTACCGCGATGGGGAAGGAGAAGACGGCGGCCTTGGAGCGTGCGAAGAAAGCGACGGCGGCAGCGAAGGGCAAGAAGACGAGTCGGGGAGGCTCGTCGTCGAGATCCGGCCTGCCGCCCGGCTGGATCCAGGGCGATTGGATTCGCTCCACGATTCAGCAAGAAGACATGGAGGATCTGGTCGAGGGAGGCTTGATCGACCATGGGTCTTGGAGGCTGCCAGGTGACGAGACCGAGCCGCAACCACAGGAGGGTGAGTGCGTCCTCCTCGTGACTCACGTCGACCGTGGTTTTTCTCTGCCCCCTCATCCTTTTTTCCGAGGTTTTCTGAACTTTTTCGGAGCCCAACTTCATCACTTTTCTCCGAACACCATCACATACCTAGCTGCGTTTGTCTCCATGTGTGAGAATTTCTTGGGTTGTCGACCGCATTGGGGTCTCTTCAAACACATCTTCACCTGCCGCTCACAGTCTGTGAAAAAGGCCAATCCGAGTGATGAGAGGACACACGTGATTCAGATGTGCGGAGGTCTAGGGATCCAGATGAGAGGCAAAAGCACATTTCCACCTATGACTCTTCCCGATTCGGTCAGAGGGTGGCAGTCGACCTGGTTTTATTGTATGGACAAACCAACTCCTGGTCAGTCGACTGGCCTTCCTCCCTTTACCATGGGGCGAATTGAAAAGCCTTCTTCCTTGAAAGTGACTCCAGAAGAAAAGGTGGAGGTGAACATGTTGGTCGACCGCGTAATCCAACTTGTCCGCGATGGCGTGACCGGCATGGATTTGCTAGAGGTGTTCCTCACTCGCCGCATCCAGCCGCTCCAGGCCCGCGATCATCCTATGTGGATGTATTCGGGCGCCGATGATTCTGCTCGGATCCACCCGGAGGAAGTTGCCGAGGAGACGGTGGCGCGGTGGCTGCAGAGCATTACCGGAAACAGAGACAACCCCAGGGGGTCTAGGAGAATTCTGCCACTCGGCGCTGATAACGAACCAGACAAGGTCAGACCTTCGATGTCGAGTGACTTTTACTCTAATTTGTAAACTGTCTTTGGAACCGACTGATGCTTGTTCGATTCTTTGCTTCGCAGATATATACTGAGATGTACTCGATGCCCAACGGGGAGCAGATCCAGGAAGGAGAAGAGAGCGGAGGCAACAGCGGCGACTGGAACTCCGATGGGGAGAGTGATGAAGAGCAGGAAAACTCGAGCAGTGAGGAGGAGGTCGATTCTCCACCTCGCACGGAAAAGCGTTCCAAGCACAAGCACGACCCAGCAAGTATCCGGGGCAAGGTGGTAGCACCGACTGGACAGACTTCGAAGCGCACTCGAACATCTTCTCCGGTGCCGACTGAGAAGGCTCCGAAGCAGCTCAAGACCGCGCCGTCCAAGCCACGGAAGGCTTTGCCCAAGATCAAGGTTGATGTTCCCGTCGCCTCTGCGTAAGCGTTTCGTTTTCACCCTTTGTTTGAAGAATCTTATATCAGTTGCCGACCCATCCACTTGCTCGACCGAGTGAACCTTGAGATTTGCAGTGCTGCTACCTCCGGGACTTCTGCTTACCAAGATGATGTGACGAGGAGATGGAGGACGCGGTCACCTCCAAAGCGAGTATGACCCCTATTATCTTCATCTTTTCTTTGCTAGCCAATTGTACAGTCGACTGAACTCTTGTGGTCGATTCTTTTGCAGCTCCGCGAGATGTTATTGAACTTCAAGACGATGATGAAAATGAGCCACAAGAACTCGTGGGTAGGAGGAGCAGGACCTCAGTCAAGAAGGTGCCAGCTAGCAAGACGTCCCAGTCGACGCCGGCGACGGAACCAGCTATCCAGCAATCCGGGGACTTCAACCGTGCCTCCGTTACTTTTGCGATTCCCTTGTCGAGTGCTCGTCCTTCGTCGTCGACTGTGCGGGCCCTTCCTCCGTCTGTCCAACTTCATGCCTCAAGCTCTCATGCTACTACAACTGATACACCGACTGCACCTCCCACCGCCCATCAAGTCCCAGAAGACCAAGTGAGTGCTGCCCAGGAGGCTATACGCCAGGCTGGCGTTATGATGGAGCAAATGAAGGTGGTGCGTGAGGCCAGTCAAGCTGCCTATGATGCCAGCTCAGCACTTCAAGCCAATGTCCAGGTTAGTTTACTTCCGACTGAACTCCATCTTGACGCTTGTTCTGTTGGGATATGATATTTAGGAACTGCTGCTTTATCTACAAGACGTCCGTGGATGAGCATTTTGGAACCTTTAATTGCGCACCCATTGTCAGTCTGTACACCCACTGGGTGTTTTAATTTCTGTTGAGTAGTTTTTCCACTTGAGTCGACTAGGTTGTGCTGATCGAATCTCTAAACCAGTGGGGGCACGCTGAGTGCACCCACTGGGTGTAGTCCCCGAGACCGCCGTCGAATGTTTGATTCGGCGGGGGTCTTTTAACAGATCTTTTCCACTCGGGCTGGGCAGATCATGCCGAGTGGAACCTTTACCAGAGGGGGCACACTGAGTGCACCCACTGGGTGTAGTCCCCGAGACCATAGTCGACTGCGGGCAGTCGGCTATGGTCTGAGTTTTTTTTTTACTGGACGGACCAAGTCGAATGAAAGAGTCGGACCAGTGGGGGCACGCTGAGTGCACCCACTGGGTGTAGTCCCCGAGACTATTGGCGAATGTTTGATTCGGCAATAGTCTTTGTGTCTACCGACTGACTATCTTCTATACGCAGAAATCTTGTGATCTTGGAGCCCGGTTTGCTGACTTGGAGAAGAAGCAAACTCAGCTCAATCTTGACCTAGAGTTGGCTCGAAACAACTTGCAGAAGGCTAAGGATGACGCTGCTGGTAAGGAAAGTTTGTCGACCGGTTCTCTTGTCACCTTTTCTCCTCCTTTTTCTGATTCGAATGTTGTTCTTTCTAGAAACAATGAGACAAGCTTTGGAGAAGAAGGACCTTGACCTTGCGGTTGCGAAGAAAACTGCCAAAGATAAACTGGCGCTTGCTGACCAAAAGATGGCTTCAGTCGGACAGCTGGAGGGAGAGAATGCCAAGCTGAAGGCTGCTCTTGACGAAACCAACAAAGAAGTGACTCGTCTGAAGAAGGACAAGCGAACCCTGACCGACAAAGTAGAAGACATCACCCGCAGGAGGCACGAGCTGGAGAACTACCTGGCAGGACTCGCCAAAAAATTATTCCTCATGCTTGAAGGTACTTTTCTCTGTGTGATTGGTTTGCTTTCGTCGACTCATCATACCGCTGTCGACTCATTATTTTTCTGCGAGTGCAGAATTCTGCCAAGACTTCGAGGAAGAAACTGGGCGAATCGAGACGAACTTGGACCCTATCAACTCCCCTGTCAAAGATGAAGCAGCCATGAATGTGCTCCGACTGGAGTCTCGCCTCGCCAGTGCCTTGGAATATCTTGCTCGACTCAAGGTCACAGTTTCGCGGATCGACACGGCGCTCTGGCCAGGGGACACGCTCCGAAACGACCTCGAGTCTCTAATGACTCGACTTAACGAGATTCCTGGTCGAGTGCAGGAGTGGAAGAAGTCCGCCGCTCGATGCGGTGCTGACGTAGCTTTATCCCTGGTTCGCGTCCACTGCAGGGAAGCCAGAGAAGAGAAGCTAGCGGCAATCAAGGTCGCCAACACCAAGAAACTCGACTTCCAGTCTTTCATGGAGACCTTCATTGCTGCTGCTACTCGAATCACAGACGGAATTGACCTGGACGAGTTTGTCAAGCCTGCCAGCCCCTCTGCGGAGTGAATGAAACTTTTATGATCTGATTCAATTTGCCTCGGTATGCCGAGTGATTCTGTAACCGTAAAACTCCCTTCGGGCCTGATGCCCGAGTACTTTGAGCTCCTTCGTCCGAACTTTTATGATCCGGTTCAATTTGCCTCGGTATGCCGAGTGATTTTGTAACCGTAAAACTTCCTCGGGCCTGATGTCCGAGTACTTTTAAGCTCCTTCGTCCGGACTTTGTTTGCCCTTAAATATGCTTGTTTTTATTTCCAAGTGGAACTTGTATCTTCACTCGGAACAGACGCAGTTCTGAGGATAGGGTCGCGGACGACCTGCACCTCGTCGTCCTTACAGATCAGGATGGAGCATGTTTTATACTTAGGCGAGTACAGGACTGCAGCTAAGCCTCCGAGTGAGAGGGTTGCTCATCACTCGGTAAGATTTTTTAAACCAAACTAGGCGAGTACAGGACTGCAGCTAAGCCCCCAGTGAGAGGGTTGCTCATCACTCGGTAGGATTTTTTAAACTTAGGCGAGTACAGGACTGCAACTAAGCCCCCGAGTGAGAGGGTTTCTCATCACTGGTAGGTAGGATTTTTTAAACTTAGGAGTACAGGACTGCAGCTAAGCCTCCGAGTGAGAGGGTTCCTCAATCGGTAGGATTTTTTTAAACTAGGCGAGTAAAGGACGCAGCTAAGCCCCCGAGTGAGAGGGTTGCTCACTCGGTAGGATTTTACAAACTTAGGCGAGTACAGGACTGCAGCTAAGCCCCCGAGTGAGAGGGTTGCTCATCACTCGGTAGGATTTTCTTAAACTTAGGCGAGTACAGGACTGCAGCTAACC
The DNA here is from genome assembly GCA_011799875.1 of Thinopyrum elongatum. Taxonomy (NCBI): domain Eukaryota; kingdom Viridiplantae; phylum Streptophyta; class Magnoliopsida; order Poales; family Poaceae; genus Thinopyrum; species Thinopyrum elongatum. The sequence goes on from CM022298.1 coordinate 100,634,907, forward strand.
CCGAGTGAGAGGGTTGCTCATCACCGGTAGGATTTTCTTTAAACTTGGCGAGTACAGGACTGAGCTAAGCCTCGAGTGAGAGGGTTTCTCATCACTCGGTAGGATTTTTTAAACTTAGGCGAGTACAGGACTGCAGCTAAGCCTCCGAGTGAGAGGGTTCCTCATCACTCGGTAGGATTTTTTTAAACTTAGGCGAGTACAGGACTGCAGCTAAGCCCCCGAGTGAGAGGATTGCTCATCACTCGGTAGGATTTTTTGAAACTTAGGCGAGTACGGACTGCAGCTAGCCCCCGAGTGAGAGGGTTCTCATCACTCGGTAGGATTTTACAAACTTAGGCGAGTACAGACTGCAGCTAAGCCCCCGAGTGAGAGGGTTGCTCATCACTCGGTAGGATTTTCTTAAACTTAGGCGAGTACAGGACTGCAGCTAAGCCCCCGAGTGAGGGGTTGCTCATCACTCGGTAGGATTTTTCTTAAACTTAGGCGAGTACAGGCCTGCAGCTAAGCCTCCCGAGTGAGAGGGTTGCTCATCACTCGTAGGATTTTCTTAAACTTAGCGAGTACAGGACTGCGCTAAGCCCCCAGTGAGAGGGTTGCTCATCACCTGTAGGATTTTCTTTAAACTTAGGCGAGTACAGGACTGCAGCTAAGCCTCCGAGTGAGAGGGTTGCTCATCACTCGGTAGGATTTTCTTAAACTTAGGCGAGTACAGGACTACAGCTAAGCCTCCGAGTGAGAGGGTTGCTCATCACTCGATAGGATTTTTTTTTAACTTAGGCAAGTACAGGACTGCAGCTAAGCCTCCGAGTGAGAGGGTTGCTCATCACTCGGTAGGATTTTCTTAAACTTAGGCGAGTACAGGACTGCAGCTAAGCCCCCGAGTGAGAGGGTTGCTCATCACTCGGTAGGATTTTTTGAACTTAGGCGAATCGGATTCGCGGCTAAGCCACCCACTGGGGGATTTTGGACACATGTGTTAGTAACAACAATCATTTAGGAGACTGTAAAACCATGTCTTTGATAAACGAACTGAAAGGTACTCTTTATTACATCTCATTAGTCTGAACACTTAAGTATAAAAATGGCGGAGTAGCTCCGCATTCCAAGCGCGTGGCTCGTCCTTATTATGCTCCACATTGTAGAGGTGATACGCTCCGTTGTGGAGCACCTTGGTGACGATGAAGGGACCTTCCCAAGCGGGGGCAAGTTTGTGAGGCCGTTGCTGGTCCACTCGGAGCACAAGGTCCCCTTCCTGAAATGCTCGACCCTTCACATTTCTGGCATATAATCGACGAAGGTCTTGCTGATAAATGGTCGATCGGATCAAGGCCATCTCTCTTTCTTCTTCCAGAAGATCAACAGCATCTTCTCGAGCTCGTTCTGCTTCGGCTTTTGAGAAGAGTTCTACTCGGGGTGCATTGTGAAGCAAGTCACTCGGCAGCACAGCTTCAGCCCCATAGACCATGAAGAAGGGGGTTCGACCAGTCGACCGATTTGGTGTTGTTCTTAATCCCCAAAGGACTGACGGTAGCTCATCTACCCAAGCGCCGGCCGCATGCTTGAGGTCGCGCATCAATCGAGGTTTCAGCCCTTTGAGAATCAAACCATTCGCTCTTTCTGCCTGTCCATTCGACTGAGGGTGGGCGACTGAAGCATAGTCGACCCGAGTACCTTGGGACGCACAGAAAGCTCGGAACTCATCAGAATCAAAGTTTGACCCATTATCCATGATGATGCTGTGTGGGACTCCATATCTAAATGTTAACCCTCTGATGAAGCTGACCGCAGTACTTGCATCCAGGTTTTTGACAGGTTTAGCTTCGATCCACTTGGTGAACTTGTCGACTGCTACAAGCACATGGGTGAAGCCACTCCTGCCAGTCTTCAGAGGTCCCACCATATCCAAACCCCAAACAGCGAAAGGCCAGACAAGTGGAATGGTCTTCAGGGCTGAAGCGGGTTTGTGGGACATGTTGGAGTAGAACTGGCAGCCCTCACATTTGTCAATTATCTCCTTTGCCATCTCATTTGCCCACGGCCAATAAAACCCTGCTCGATACGCTTTGGCCACGATGGCCCGAGAAGACGCATGGTGACCACAGGTTCCCGAGTGAATATCATCGAGGATCATTCGGCCTTCTTCCGGAGTGATGCATTTCTGAACGACCCCCGTGACACTTTCTCTATAGAGTTGCTCTCCCATTACTGTGAAGGCTTTGGATCGACGGACAATCTGGCGAGCCTCTTCTTCATCCTCTGGAAGCTCTTTCCTAAGAATATATGCAATGTACGGCACTGTCCAATCTGGAATAACAATCAAAACTTCCATGATCAAGTCGACCACAGCTGGGATTTCAACTTCAGTCGGATCAGTGGAACTTTTAGGCTGTGGGGGCTCTTCTGTGAAGGGATCTTCTTGAACTGATGGTGTGTGAATATGCTCCAAAAACACATTGCTGGGAATAGGCTCCCGCTTGGATCCTATCTTTGCCAAGTCATCAGCTGCTTGATTCTTCAGTCGGGGTATATGGTGGAGCTCTAGCCCTTCAAACTTCTTTTCTAACTTCCTCACCGCATTGCAATAACCAGCCATAGCTTGGCTCCTGACGTCCCACTCCTTCATCACTTGATTAACCACTAAATCTGAGTCACCGTAAACCATTAGGCGGCAGACGCCGAGTGAAATGGCCATACACAATCCATGTAAGAGTGCCTCATATTCAGCTTCATTGTTGGAGGAATCAAAGTGAATCTGGAGAACATATCTGAGGTTGTCGCCCCGTGGAGATACCAGGACCACTCCAGTGCCTGAACCATTCAACATCTTGGACCCGTCGAAGAACATAGTCCAATGTTCCGACTGTATCTGGGTCGGTAACTGCTGTTCAATCCACTCGACGAGGAAATCTGCTATCGCTTGAGACTTGATCGCTTTCTTTGCCTCGAACTTGATATCCAGCGGAAGGAGTTCAATCGCCCACGTTGCCACTCGGCCAGTTGCATCTCTGTTGTTTAGAATTTCTAACAACGGAGCGTCACTAATGACTGTAATCGAATGATCTGAGAAGTAATGTGCAACCTTCTTCGTGGTCAAGTAGATTCCATAGACAAGCTTCTGATAATGTGGATATCTCTGCTTGGATGGAGTTAAGACTTCAGAAATATAGTATACTGGGCGTTGAACCTTGTAAGTTTTTCCTTCTTCTTCCCGCTCGACCGTGAGTACTGTACTGACAACCTGTCCAGTGGCTGCTATATAAAGCAGTAAAGGCTCTTTGCTGATTGGAGCAGCAAGCACCGGCTAGGTGGAAAGCAGGGCTTTGAGCTCTGCAGACGCTGCGTCAGCTTCAGGAGTCCACTCGAACTTATTAGATTTCTTCATCAGTCGGTAAAGAGGCAATGTCTTTTCACCGAGGCGAGAGATGAATCGACTCAAAGCTGCCAAACAACCAGTAAGCTTCTGAACGTCGTGTACACGCACAGGGCATTTCATTCGGAGGATTGTACCAACTTTTTCTGGGTTTGCATCGATCCCACGTTCGGAAACGAGGAAACCGAGTAACTTTCCACCTGAAACTCCAAATGTACACTTCGACAGATTAAGCTTGATATCATATCTTCTCAAATTGGCAACGGTTTCAGCAAGGTCAGTCAGCAGGTCGGAACCTTTGCGCGACTTAACCACGATGTCATCCATGTATGCTTCCACATTCCGACTGATTTGAGTTAGCGGGCACTTCTGTATCATACACATGAATGTGGCACCAGCATTCTTGAGACCAAAGGGCATGGTAACATAGCAAAAGCACCCGAATGGGTTGATAAAAGCTGTTTTAATTTCATCAGGTCCATACAGTCGGGTCTGATGGTACCCGGAATATGCATCCAGGAAGGACAATCGCTCACATCCCGCAGTCGAGTCGACTATCTGATCGATGCGGGGGAGAGGAAAATGATCTTTCGGGCAGGCCCGATTGATATGCTTGAAATCAATGCACATACGAAGTGAATCGTCCTTCTTGGGAACCATGACAACATTGGCGAGCCACTCGGAGTGGTAAATCTCGCGGATGAACTCAGCTGCCAAAAGCCGAGCCACCTCCTCGTCGATTGCCTTTCTATTCTCCGCAGCGGACCGACGGAGGTGCTCTTTCACGGGTTTTGCCTTTGGATCGACTCGCAAACGGTGCTCAGCCAGCCCCCCTGGGTACACCCGGCATGTCAAATGGCTTCCATGCGAAGATGTCCCAGTTCTCACGGAGGAACTGGATGAGCGCTTCTTCCTATTTGCTGTCGAGTGTTGTTGAGATACGAGTCGGTGCAGCACTGGGATCGGTCGGGTGAATGTGAACAGGCTTTGTTTCACCGGACGACTGAAATGCAGACTCGGAAGCAGGCTTCTTAGTGCGCAACAAATCACTCGGATCTGCAGTCTTCTTATACTCTTCCATTTCAATCGCTGCCATCTGTTCATCGGCAATCTTAGAGCCCTTCTGGAGGCACTCTTCTGCTCGTTGCCTGTTGCCAGTGACCGTGATCACGCCCTTGGGGCCAGGCATCTTTAGCTTGAGGTACACATAACACGGTCGAGCCATGAAACGGGCATATGCAGTTCTGCCCAGAATAGCATGATAGGCACTGTGAAAATCCAGAACTTCAAATGTCAGCTTCTCCTTGCGGTAATTCTTTGAGTCGCCGAAAACCACGTCAAGAGTGATCTGTCCGAGTGAATCAGCTTTCTTCCCTGGAATGACACCATGGAACCACATGTTGCTCTCACTGAGCCTGGACATCGGAATGCCCATCCCACGAAGAGTCTCTGCATACAAAATGTTCAAGCCGCTGCCACCATCCATCAAGACTTTGGTCAGTTGGGTGCCCCCAACGACCGGGTCGACCACCAACGCTTGCCTCCCGGGGGTGGCGACGTGCGGTGGGTGGTCAGATTGGTCGAATGTGATGGGAGTCTTTGACCATTTCAAGTATGTCGTCATTGCCGGAGCAACCATGTTTACCTCTCTGTTGATGACTTTCAGTCGACTTTTACTCTCAATGTCAGCAAAAATCATCAAAGTGGAATTGACGTTAGGGAAACCGTCATCATCTTCTTCCTGATCACCATCCTTGTCAGACTCTTTTTCCTTTTCATTGGGCTGTTTCTCTCGGAACTGCTGGATCAGGAGCCGACACTGTCGAGTGGTGTGTTTGGGATAAATCAGATTTCCCTCTTCATCCTTCTTGGTGTGAATGTGACATGGCAAGTCCAACACATCGTTCCCAGCCTGATCTTTCACCTTCTTGGGGATCCAGGGTCCCTTGGGCTTTCCTTTGAATTTTCCTTGAGTTACAACTGCAGCTTCACCTGGACCTGCTGGCTCGGCTTTGCGTTTCTGCTTCCGACCCACTCCGGTGTCTTGGGCGACTGGCTTGCCCTTCCCACTGCGGAGTCGGTCCTCTTCTTCACCATTAGCATACCGGGTGGCTATTTCCATCATTCGGGTCAGAGACATATCTCCTGTCCGACCGAATTTCAAGTTAAGCTCCCGATACCGAACGCCTTCCTTGAAGGCACAAACTGCTTGGTGTTGGGATACATTCTCTACCGTGTGGTGTAGTGTGGTCCATCTTTGGATGTAATCCCTCAGAGTTTCATTTGGCTTCTGAACACAATGCTGCAATTATGTCAACCCCGCAGGTCGTTTGCATGTGCCCTCAAATGTCCTGACAAACACTCGGGCTAACTCCTCCCAGCTGAATATACTGCCTGGAGCCAACTGATTCAGCCATGCTCTGGCCGACCCTTCCAGCATGAGAGGAAGGTGTTTCATAGCTACTTCATCATTTCCACCACCGATCTGGACAGCCACTCGGTAATCTTCCAGCCAAGTATCAGGCTTCGACTCACCGGTGAACTTACTGACCCCAGTCGCCAACCTGAAGTTGGGGGGGATCTCAGCGGCTCTGATAGATCTGCTAAAACACTTGGGACCCGAAACATGAATCCTGCTTCCACTCGGGCGATCTCTGCCTTGCCCCTCTCTGTGTGCTCGGTTCCTGTCGACCAAACCTTGCACCAAAATTGACCTCGCATCAAACCCTGGCTCCCTTGGGTCAACCGGCGTCCGCCGCCCTCCGCTGTACGGGCGCCTGTCATCATAGTGCCGGGGCACATATGATCCGCTTCTCGGAGGGGGTGTAGGCGCTCGACGGCGGTCATCACGGCCGAGTCGATGATCGTACTGCTCATGGATCCGACCCAAATGCTGATCCTGGCGATGCACCCGCCCTTCACGCCGCGGAGGCGATCTTGGGTTGTGAGCCGACTGAACTGTGTCAGCCACCACAGATCTGCTATGGATTCTGTCACGCGACTGTGATACTGCAGTGTTTTGGTCTCCTGCCGCCCAGAGGAGAGCCCGGATCTGCATCAAACCTCGCCCAGCTTCTGACTGGGATGGCTGGATGGATTCTGCTATACGAGCTGCGGCTGCAAGGTTCTGAATCGGAGTGCGGTATACCTGAGGTTCAGGAGGGAATAATTGCCTCCGTCGACTGGACTCAGGAATCCGCTGCCGAGCACGTTCGTCGAGTGCATGCTGAAGATTTTCCAGTCGAGTGCGTTCAGCCAAAGTGGCCACGCGCGCGGCCTCCAAAGCCCGAGCCTCAGAGGTCTCTCCGACGATGGGCGTGTGGAGTGCTTCCTCGTTGCGGCGGTGAAGTTCCTCCCTCCGCTGTGAAGAGAGGGTTTCGGGGTGGTATTCCTCGTGAACATGCGACGGATCGCCACCGCCGTCACCGCCTCCGTTGCGACGCATGCCAGGCGGGCTACGTGGCGTGTCGACCGTCAGGACCTCCGCCGCAAGATCGCTGCTGTCGCACTCGGACAGAGTCTCGACGGAGCCAGTCGACAGATCGAACAGGCCATAGAGAGATTCATCGGGCTCGATTGCCGCGACTTGAGGAGTGGCCGATTGACGTGCCACTGCATGCTTCACCCACCGCTGAAGCCACGATCGACCAGATCGCTTGCGACGGCGAACAGCGGGGGACGAAGACGCCGTAGGAAACGACCGATATTGGGTCGACGGCTGCCGCAGAAGGACGCCGGGGACACATGCGCGAAAGTGCGTCGCCCCGCGGACGAGGAACGTCTCGACGTCGAGGGGGGCCTCCTGGAGCCTGGCGGAGTCGTCGGCGATGAAGACAAGCGCACCGAGACGGATCTCGTGGCCCTCAGCCAAACCTCCACCCGAAACCATGATGATGGGAATCGGAAAAAATCGCAACCTCACCGAAAAGTTGCTAAGACACCTGCCCCACGGTGGGCGCCAACTGTCGTGGTTCTAAGTCTGACAGTAGAATGGGGGGTAGGTATGAGGAGGCAAGATCCTAGCTACGGTGAGGTTGTGCACGCAAGATTTACGAGTTCAGGCCCTTCTCGGAGGAAGTAACAGCCCTACGTCTCGGTGCCCGGAGGCTCGGTCGATTGACTTATGCGTGAAGTTACAGGGGGTGCGAACCCTTGTGCCTGAGGAGGGGGGTGGCTTATATAGAGTGCGCTAGAACCCCAACCGTCCCACATTACAAGGGTTTCAATGTCTGTAAAGACAGGACGTTACTGATAACGCCAGCAATAAAGGCAAATAAATGATCATTAAGACTACGGAGTGAACGCCTGACCCTTGCCATCCTGAGTGACCTTAGATCTTCTGTCTTCCGAGTGGTTTCCGGTGGGGTCGAGTGAGTACACCCCGGTCGAATGGAATTGGGTTGTCCGAGTGAACTGTTGGTCGAGTGGGTTGCATCCTGTGGCGATTTCAGTCGGTAGATGGTGCCATCCTTTGAATGTCATTTGCTTTAGGGCAGTGTCCTCGGTAAGGGTGTCTAGGTCGGGCCTATTACCCTACCCTAGGTACATGTCTTCATCAAAGATACCCCGAACAAACCCCTCAAAGGATTGTTCTCCATAGTAACCAGTGACAATAAATTTCAGCACGTAGTAATAATTTTTCCTTACCGATTTCCACTTACCAAGAGCGCTTCACTCTCCGGTAACGGCGCCAGAAAAGAGCCTTGATGACCCACAAGTATAGGTGATCAATCGTAGTCATTTCGATAAGTAAGAGTGTCAAACCCAACGAGGAGCAGAAGGAAATGACAAGTAGTTTTCAGTAAGGTATTCTTTGCAAGCACTGAAATTATAAGTAGCGAGTAGTTTGATAGCAAGGTAATTTGTAACAAGCAAGCAACGGTAACGGTAACAAAAGTGCAGCAAGGTAGCCCAATCCTTTGGAGGCAAAGGACATGCCAAAACGGTCTCTTATGATAAGCAAAGTGTTCTTAAGTGTACACGGGAATTTCATCTAGTCACTTTCATCATGTTGGTTTGATTTGTGTTCGCTACTTTGATAATTTGATATGTGGGTGGACCGGTGCTTAGGTGCTGTTCTTACCTGAACAAGCCTCCTACTTATGATTAACCCCCTCGCAAGCATCCTCAACTACGAGAAAAGTATTAAGAATAAATCTAACCATAGCATTAAACTTTTGGATCCAAATCGGTCCCTTATGGAATAGCGCATAAACTAGGGTTTAAGCTTCTGTCACTCTCGCAACCCATCATCTAATAACTACTCCACAATGCATTCCCTTAGGCCCAAATATGGTGAAGTGTCATGTAGTCGACGTTCATATGACACCACTAAGGGAATCACAACATACATACCATCAAAATATCGAACACATATCAAGTTCACATGATTACTTGCAACAAGATTTCTCCCGTGACCTCAAGAACAAAAGCAACTACTCACAAATGATAATCATGCTCAAGATCAGAGGGGTATTAAATAGCATAATGGATCTGAACATATAATCTTCCACCAAATAAACCATATAGTAATCAACTACAAGATGTAATCAACACTACTAGTCACCCACAAGCAACAATCTAAGGTTCCGGTACAAAGATTGAACACAAGAGATGAACTAGGGTTTGAGAGGAGATGGTGATGTTGAAGATGTTGATGGAGATTGCCCTCCCCAAGATGGGAGAGTTGTTGGTGATGATGATGACGATGATTTTTCCCTCTGGGAGGGAAGTTCCCCCGGCGGAATCGCTCCGCCGGAGGGCAAAAGTGCTCCTGCCCAAGTTCCGCCTCGAGACGGCGGCGGTTCTTCTCGAAAGTCCTCTCCTCATTTTTTTCTAGGTCAAAATGACTTATATACCAGAAGAGGGGCACTGGAGGTGGGCGAGGAAGGCACAACCCACAAGGGCGCGCCTGGCCTCCGTAGCGCGCCCAGGTGGGTAACCCACCTGGTGGGCCCCCTCTGGTACTTATTTGCTCCAATAATTCTTATATATTCCATAAAAATTCTCCGTGAAGTTTCAGCTCATTTGGAGTTGTGCAGAATAGGTAGCCTGACGTAGCTTTTTCAGGTCCAGAATTCCAGCTGCCGGTATTCACCCTCTTAGTGTGAACCTTGCATATTATGAGAGAAAAAACATTAGAATTACTCCAAAAAGTATTATTATATCTAAAAACAATATAAATAACAGTAGAAAAACATGATGCAAAATGGACGTATCAGTGTGCGCAATAAAATCGGGGAGGACGTGCGGGAAAGAAAGGAAATCGGGAGGGCGGTCGGATCTGACGGCGCTGGATGCGTGTGGCAGTTTTGCAATCTGCCACACAGTTACCACATACATATTTCGTATAAATATTACTTTAGGTACATTTGTTAAAGTATTTCCCTTCCAAAATGCATGATGTTTTACACAATCTCCAAGTTGTAACTTAATTTTACATGTATCCAGTACTGATAAATAAGAATTATGCATTTCCATGAAATTTATACAGGATCTTGATTTTTATCTAATATAATTTCAAAAAGTCAATACCATATAATTGACAATGATAGAAAAGCTTAAATACCATTTATAAAGGACATCATGTATTTTATAAACGAGATAGTAAAATGACATAATAAAATATCTCAAATGGCATCGTAAGTGTAATAGTCTAATTTGGTATAAGAGTTTGATATAAAAATGAACTTAATGAATTTTTGAGGGAGTATTCATCTATGATACCAAGTCAAAAGACGACTAAGAGAACAAAGACGACAAATAAAAGGGTGTTAAGGACGACGATAAAGTGATACCTCTCTGGGTTATCTTAACTACCTCTCTGGGTTATCTTAACTATTTAAGAAATAAATACAATCTGAAAATTTAGAGCCAGGATGTCTGCAATAGTTAGTTTAAGCTATTACAACCCAAAAAGCATATGATTTGATCGCCTCCCAAGTTTCAACATTACCTTGAGCCTTAGACATGCTTTCTGATTTTCTGGAGTCACTGATCAAAGCTCCAATCATGACTACAAATTGAGAGCGATAGATGAGTTAGGACTGGCAGGAACATTCAGTAGGACAACCAAAATGAAAATTGCGATGACATACTACCATCTACACCAATATCCAAATTTGGTGGAAAAGCAGTTTCATGGTTTTTATTGGCAAAAGTCAAACATTTTTTTTTCAACATCTACCAAATCATTAAGAATGGTATCTCTACTGCTATTATCAGCACCAATAATAATATCCATCTTAGATGCTTGCTCAATTAAAGGAACATTACCAATGGTAGGAAAGGATTTAACTTGGTAAGGAGGACGAACTTCCAGCTTCTTTTTCCTCTTGTAGGCTGCAGCTTTGTCCATTATGTTAACATTCCCATGGTTCCTGGTCACTAGTTTTTGAGTAAGCACAAGCCCCCATTTAGGGTTTTTGACAGCTTTTTTTTGCATGGGGCCTAAGAGAGATCTTTTAAAATAACCCAAACTAAGAGCTTTCACACCCACAGAGGGAAGAGTCAAAGTCTACCATATCAACATATTTCAAAAGTTCATAACAGTACTCCGTATTTTTTTATTTAGACCCCTCACCAACACTTAGAGAAATTCTAGCTTGGAAAGAGAACTCAAGTCCGGTGATATGGTCACCCCCTTGGTGTCGTCCCTGTTTGTTGCTCATCCCACGCTCAGCTCCCATTCAGATGATGTTCTCTACCTGATGACCAAGACCAGCATGGATGACAGTGTGTCACAGGTGATTGCCGTTAACATGAAGAACAAGAAGCTGGAACGAGCCGCAAAATACACCACACAGAGAGAAGCTTGCATGGACTTCGCGTACACGCGCACTACGATCTCTAACTTTCTCGCTCGAGGTATACCTCTACCTTTTCGCCACTCTCTGATATAGGATACACGTTTTTCAATTTGATTTCAAACTGCTAGGAGTAGTTAATCTGAGGTCTATTAAATGCAAGTATATGGCTTCATAAGTTTAAGCGTTGTATTTTTACTTTTTTTAGACTTCTACTGCCTAGAAATCCGTGTTACCATTGAGAAACGAAATTTGTTATTTATAAGTCTCCATATCGCACTAGCTACAAGCTACAGAATGAGTGTTGATTGTTTGATTTTTAGACTTGTCTTTTCCAAACTAATACATGGCGCCGGGCTTTGGTTTGTGCAGATTCACAGGGCAACGCAAAGCGGCCAGAGCCGACGTTGCAGGGATCCTTTGGGAAGAAGCTGCCTGCGACCAATGCCAGCACCCATCTGCCTACCATGGGTGATGAAGGGGACACTATGGACTTGGAATAGATGCTCGGTAATATGGTCACCTTTGTCAGGGGCTGTGGAAGGCAAGAAATTGTACCACCCCATGACCTCGCAAGGTTGTTTGCAATTCTGTTCACGAGCATGTTGGATATTAAGACAATTAATGGTTTCGAACTTTGCTGGGATGACTGTACATTTGCCCAATCTGTCACTAGTCGTTCTTCGTCGTAATGCTATTCATCTACTCCCTCCGTCCGAAAAAACTTGTCTCTCAAATGGAATCCTCCGTCCGAAAAAGCCCATTTGAGGGACAAGCTTTTTCGGACGGAGGGAGTACTAGGTTAATAATATGTCTACTTGTTCAGGGTATAAGCTGAGTAATCATTCTTTCTCTTGGACCATATGTCCTCCTGGGCTGTTTGGGAGGACGGACACCATATGAACTGCGCATTGCTGGCATTTAGAGCTTGTTGATCGCTCGGCTCGCGCTCGGAGTCCTAAAATGCCATCGCTAGGGGTGCTTGAATCACTGCAAGCCCGTCAAGCTGTTACCAAAATTGAGTGGTCGGATTCGGTAGTGCAAATATGACGAACTCTCGTATGCGGAATCTTATTGACAAATTTAGTGTTACCAAAACCTCTATCAAGCCTAGCTTTTTTACATTCAAAGATGGCGCCCACTGGTTCGGCTGTGGGTACGTTTGGTTACTGACTTTACTACCTACGCAGTGGGCGGATTTTGTTTTTCCTTTGAGAAACAGTGGGTGGAGCCTAGTCACTTTCATCTCCAGCCCTGGAACGACTCACAAACTGTATTACAAGGAAAAAGGCTTGGGCCACGATCATCGAATGCTTCGCCTTCGCTACATGGACCAGTGAAGTTGAGGTTTTTACTTTCTGAATGATTCCCTCATTGGAAGAAAGCTGAAGACCTAATTGAATTCCATGCCTTTAGCTTACCTACAGATGGGGTGTCAGTCAAGGTGATGGAATGGAAATGAGTGGTTGCGCCGATGATCAAGGATGGCTCAGTGGACGACGTGCATAGACTCGTCGACCAGAAGACTGTACCTGCAGAGCTATAGCTCGTAGAACAGGACGTGCATCAAAGCATTGAAGAAGATCCATTGAATACTCGTCTCAGCCAAACTAGTACCCATATTTGATGTTTTGAAGCCCAAACAAAATAGTCGATAAATCCTCTTAAAACTGGTTTTGCTAAAACTTCTCCCAAATCTTTTCCTAATAATAAAGCACGGATTGACTCCGTGGGTTCACCGTCACAATACGCTTCTTCCGTGCTGTGAATCAAGTAGAGAATCATCGTAACAAGAAAATAAAGTTTCTACGATCTGATTGCAGAGGCGAATATTTGAGTTACGAGTTTGCCCTTCAATTAAAATAATGTGGAATAGGTTCACAAACTCATGCCACCTGGAACACCACAGCATAATAGTGTGTCCGAACGTCATAACCGTACTTTATTGGATATAGTGCAATCTATGATGTCTCTTACCAATTTACCACTATCGTTTTGGGGTTATGCATTAGAGACAGCTGCATTCACGTTAAATAGGGCACCATCTAAATCCGTTAAGACGACACCATATGAACTGTGGTTTGGCAAGAAACCTAAGCTGTTGTTTCTTAAAGTTAGGGGTTGCAATGCTTATGTGAAAAGTTTTAACCTGATAAGCTCAAACCCAAATCGGAAAAATGCGTCTTCATAGGATACCCAAAGGAGACTGTTGGGTACACCTTCTATCACAGATCTGAAGGCAATATATTCGTTGCTAAGAATGGATCCTTTCTAGAGAAGGAGTTTCTCTTGAAAGAAGTGAGTGGGAGGAAAGTAGAACTTGATGAGGTAATTGTACCTTCTCTCGAATTGGAAAGTAGTTTATCACAGAAATCAGTTCCAGTGATTCCTACACCAATTAGTGAGGAAACTAATGATGATGATTATGAAACTTCAGATCAAGTTACTACAGAACCTCGTAGGTCAACCAGAGTACGTTCCGCACCAGAGTGGTACGGTAATCCTGATCTGGAAATCATGTTACTAGACCATGACGAACCTACGAACTATGAGGAAGCAATGATGAGCCCAGATTCCGATAAATGGCTTGAGGCCATGAAATCTGAGATAGGATCCATGTATGAGAACAAAGTATGGACTTTGACTGACTTGCCCGATGATCGGCGAGCCATTGAGAAAAAATGGATCTTCAAGAGGAAGATAGACGCTGATAGTAGTGTTACTATCTACAAAGCTCGAATTGTCGCAAAAGTTTTTCGACAAGTTCAAGGTGTTGACTACGATGAGATTTTCTCACTCGTATCGATGCTTAAAGTCTGTCCGAATCATGTTAGCAATTGCCGCATTTTATGAAATCTGGCAAATGGATGTCAAAACTACATTACTTAATGGAATTTTTAAAGAAGAAGTTGTATATGATGCAACCAGAAGGTTTTGTCAATCCTAAAGGTGCTAACAAAATGTGCAAGCTCCAGCGATCCATCTATGGACTGGTGCAAGCATCTCGGAGTTGGAATATACGCTTTGATGAAGTGATCAAAGCATATGGTTTTATACAGACTTAAGGTGAAGCCTGTATTTACAAGAAAGTGAGTGGGAGCTCTATAGCATTTCTGATATTATATGTGGATGACATTTTGTTGATTGGAAATGATATAGAATTTCTGGATAGCATAAAAGGATACTTGAATAAGAATTTTTCAATAAAAAGGACCTCGGTGAAGCTGCTTAAGTATTGAGCATCAAGATCTATAGGGATAGATCGAGACGCTTAATAGGACTTTCACAAAGCACATACCTTGACAAGATTTTGAAGAAGTTCAAAATGGATCAGTCAAAGAAGGAGTTCTTGCCTGTGTTACAAGGTGTAAAATTGAGTAAGACTAAAAACCCGACCCCGGCAGAAGATAGAAAGAGAATGAAAGTCATTCCCTATGCCTCAGTCATAGGTTCTATAAAGTATGTCATGCTATGTACCAGACCAGTTGTGTGCCTTACTATGAGTTTATCAAGGAGGTACGATAGTGATCCAGGGATAGATCACTGGATAGCGGTCAAAGTTATCCTTAGTTACCTAAGAGGACTAAGGAAATATTTCTCGGTTATGGAGGTGATAAAAGAGTTCGTCGTAAAAGGTTACGTCGATGCAAGCTTTTACACCGATCCAGATGACCCAAAGTCTCAATCTGGATACATATTGAAAGTGGGAGCAATTAGCTAGAGTAGCTCCGTGCAGAGCATTGTAGACATAGAAATTTACAAAATACATACGGATCTGAATGTGGCAGACCCGTTGACTAAACTTCTCTCACAAGCAAAACTTGATCACACCTTAGAACTCTTTGGGTGTTAATCACATGGCGATGTGAACTAGATTATTGACTCTAGTAAACCTTTTGAGTGTTGGTCACATAAGCGATGTGAACTATGGGTGTTAATCACATGGTGATGTGAACTATTGGTGTTAAATCACATGGCGATGTGAACTAGATTATTGACTCTAGTGCAAGTGGGAGACTGAAGGAAATATGCCCTAGAGGCAATAATAAAGTTATTATTTATTTCCTTATTTCATGATAAATGTTTATTATTCATGCTAGAATTGTATTAACCGGAAACTTAGTACATGTGTGAATACATAGACAAACAGAGTGTCCCTAGTATGCCTCTACTTCACTAGCTCGTTAATCAAAGATGGTTAAGTTTCCTGGCCATGGACATGTGTTGTCATTTGATGAACGGGATCACATCATTAGGAGAATGATGTGATGGACAAGACCCATCCGTTAGCTTAGCATAATGATCGTTAAGTTTATTGCTATTGCTTTCTTCATGACTTATACATGTTCCTATGACTATGAGACTATGCAACTCCCGAATATCGGAGGAACACTTAGTGTGCTATCAAACGTCACAACGTAACTGGGTGATTATAAAGATGCTCTACAGGTGTCTCCGCTGGTGTTTGTTGAGTTGGCATAGATCAAGATTAGGATTTGTCACTCCGATTGTCGGAGAGGTATCTCTGGGCCCTCTCGGTAATGCACATCATATGAAGCCTTGCAAGCAATGTGACTAATGAGTTAGTTACGGGATGATGCATTACGGAACGAGTAAAGAGACTTGCCAGTAACGAGATTGAACTAGGTATGATGATACCGACGGTCGAATCTCGGGCAAGTAACATACCGATGACAAAGGGAACAACGTATGTTGTTATGCGGTTTGACCGATAAAGATCTTCGTAGAATATGTAGGAGCCAATATGAGCATCCAGGTTCCGCTATTGGTTATTGACCGGAGATGTGTCTCGGTCATGTCTACATAGTTCTCAAACCCGTAGGGTCCGCACGCTTAACGTTCGATGACGATTTGTATTATGAGTTATGTGATTTGATGACCGAAGTTTGTTCGGAGTCCCGGATGAGATCGGGGACATGACGATGAGTCTCGAAATGGTCGAGAGGTAAAGATTCATATATTGGAAGGCTATATTCGGACATCGAAAAGGTTCCGAGTGATTCGGGTATTTTTCGGAATACCGGGGAGTTACGGGAATTCACCGGAAGAAGTAATGGGCCTTATTGGGCCATACGGGAAAAGAGGAGGCAGTCCAAGGGGTGGCTGCGCCCCCCCCCCCCCAATGGCAAGTCCAAATTGGACTAGGGAGGGGGCGGCGCCCCCCTCTTTCCTTCTCCCTCTCTCTCCTTCCCTCTCTCCCCCTCTTGGAAAAGGAAGGGGAGTCCTACTAGGATTGGGAATCCTAATAGGACTCCCCCTTGGTGCGCCTCCCCCTTAGGCCGGCCACCTCCTCCCTCCCTCCTTTATATACGGGGGCGGGGGGCACCCCAAAGGCACACCAAGATTTGTCTTAGCCGTGTGCGGTGCCCCACTCCACAGATTTCCACCTCGATCATATTTTCGGAGAGCTTAGGCGAAGCCCTGCCAGAATCACTTCATCATCACCGTCACCATGCCGTCGTGCTGACGAAACTCTCCTTCGGCCTCAACTGGATCTAGAGTTCGAGGGACGTCACCGAGCTGAACGTGTGCAGATCGCGGAGGTGCCGTACGTTCGGTACTTGGATCGGTTGGATCGCGAAGACGTTCGACTACATCAACCGCGTTACTAAACGCTTCCGCTTTCGGTCTACGAGGGTACGTGGACACACTCTCCCCACTCGTTGCTATGCTTCTCCTAGATAGATCTTGCGTGATCGTAGGAATTTTTTTGAAATACTACGTTCCCCAACAGTGGCATCCGAGCCAGGTCTATGCGTAGATGTTATTTGCACGAGTAGAACACAAAGGAGTTGTGGGCGTGGGTGTATACATATTGCTTGCCGTTACTAGTTGATTACTTGGTTCAGCGGTATTGTGAGATGAAGCGGCCCGGACCGACATTACGCGTACGCTTACGCGAGACTGGTTTCACCGCTGCGAGCACTCGTTGCTTAAAGGTGACTGGCGGGTGTCTGTCTCTCTCACTTTAGTTGAATCGGTTTCAATGAAGAGGATTCTTTTAGAAGATCAAAAAGCAATCACTACACCACGTTGTGGTTTTGATGCGTAGGTAAGAACGGTTCTTGCTCGAAGCCCGTAGCAGCCACGTAAAACTTGCAACAACAAAGTAGAGGACGTCTAACTTGTTTTTGCAGGGCTTGCTGTGATGTGATATGGTCAAGATATGATGTGATATAATTTGTTGTATGAGATGATCATGTTTTGTAACAGAGTTATCGGCAACTGGCAGGAGCCATATGGTTGTCGCTTTATTGTATGCAATGCAATCGCCATGTAATTGTTTTTAGTTTATCACTAAGCGGTAGCGATAGTCGTAGAAGCAATAGTTGGCGAGACGACGACGATGCTACGATGGGGATCAAGGTGTCACGCCGGTGACGATGAAGATCATGACGGTGCTTCGATGATGGAGATCAAGAGCACAAGATGATGATGTCCATATCATGTCACATATTGAATTGCATGTGATGTTAATCCTTTTATGCATCTTATTTTGCTTAGTATGGCGGTAGCATTATAAGATGATCTCTCACTAAATTTCAAGGTACAATTGTTCTCCCTGAGTATGCACCGTTGCGAAAGTTCTTCGTGCTGAGACACCACGTGATGCTCGGGTGTGATAGGCTCTACGTTCAAATACAATGGGTGCAAGCCAGTTTTGCACACGCAGAATACTCGGGTTAAACTTGACGATCCTAGCATATGCAGATATGGCCTCGGAACACTGAGACCGAATGGTCGAACGTGAATCATATAGTAGATATGATCAACATAGTGATGTTCACCATTGAAAACTACTCCATCTCACGTGATGATCGGACATGGTTTAGTTGATTTGGATCACGTGATCACTTAGATGATTAGAGGGATGTCTATCTAAGTGGGAGTTCTTAAGTAATATGATTAATTGAACTTCAATTTATCATGAACTTAGTCCTGGTAGTATTTGCAAATTATGTTGTAGATCAATAGCTCGCGTATAGCTCCCCTGTTTTATTTTTTGATATGTTCCTAGAGAAAACTAAGTTGAAAGATGATAGTAGCAATGATGCGGACTGGTTCCGTGATCTAAGGTTTATCCTCATTGCTGCACAGAAGAATTATGTCCTTGATGCACCGCTAGGTGACAGAACTATTGCAGGAGCAGATGCAGACGTTATGAACGTTTGACAAGCTCGGTATGATGACTACTTGATAGTTTAGTGCACCATGCTTTACAGCTTAGAACCGGGACTTCAAAAACGTTTTGAACGACATGGAGCATATGAGATGTTCCAAGAGCTGAAATCGGTATTTCAGACTCATGCCCGTGTCGAGAGGTATGAGACCTCTGACAAGTACTTCGCCTACAAGATGGAGGAGAATAGCTCAACCAGTGAGCATGTGCTCAGAATGTCTGAGTACTACAGTTGCTTGAATCAAGTGGGAGTTAATCTTCCGGATAAGATAGTAATTGACAGAATTCTCTAGTCACTATCACCAAGTTACTGGAACTTCGTGATGAACTATAATATGCAAGGGATGACAAAAATGATTCCCGAGCTCTTCGTGATGCTGAAATCAACGAAGGTAGAAATCAAGAAAGAGCATCAAGTGTTGATGGTTAACAAGACCACTAGTTTCAAGAAAAGGGCAAAGGGAAGAAGGGGAACTTCAAGAAGAATAGCAAGCAAGTTGCTACTCCCGGGAAGAAGCCCAAGTCTGGACCTAAGCCTGAAACTGAGTGCTTCTACTGCAAAGGGACTGGTCACTGGAAGCGGAACTGCCCCAAGTATTTGGCGGATAAGAAGGATGGCAAAGTGAACAAAGGTATATTTGATATACATGTTATTGATGTGTATTTTACTAGTGTTCATAGTAGCCCCTGGGTATTTGATACTGGTTCAGTTGCTAACATTAGTAACTCGAAACAGGAGTTGCAAAATGAACAGAGACTAGTTAATGATGAGGTGACGATGTGTGTTGGAAGTGATTCCAAGGTTGATAAGATCACCATCGCACACTCCCTCTACCTTTCGGGATTAGTGTTGGACCTAAATAAATGTTATTTGGTATTTGCGTTGAGCATGAATATGATTGGATCATGTTTATTGCGATACGGTTATTCATTTAAGTGAGAGAATAATTGTTGTTCTGTTTAAATGAATCAAACCTTCTATGGTCATACACTCAATATAAATGGTTTATTGAATCTCGATCGTAGTGATACACATATTCATAATATTGATGCCAAAAGATGCAAAGTTGATAATGATAATGCAACATATTTTGTGGCACTGCCGTTTAGGTCATATTGGTGTAAAGCGCATGAAGAAACTCCATTCGGATGGAATTTTGGAATCACTTGATTATGAATCATTTTGATGCTTGCGAACCATGCCTCATGGGCAAGATGACTAAGACTCCGTTCTCCAGAACAATGGAGCGAGCTAATGACTTATTGGAAA
Organism: Thinopyrum elongatum; assembly: GCA_011799875.1. NCBI lineage: Eukaryota > Viridiplantae > Streptophyta > Magnoliopsida > Poales > Poaceae > Thinopyrum > Thinopyrum elongatum. The sequence continues at coordinate 100,654,553 of CM022298.1, forward strand.
TAATACATATCGATGTATGTGGTCCGATGAGTGTTGAGGCTCACGGCGGGTATCGTTATTTTCTGACCTTCACAGATGATTTGAGCAGATATGGATATATCTACTTGATGAAACATAAGTCTGAAACATTTGAAAAGTTCAAAAGAATTTCAGAGAGAAGTAGAGAATCATCGTAACAAGAAAATAAAGTTTCTACGATCTGATTGCAGAGGCGAATATTTGAGTTACGAGTTTGGCCTTCAATTAAAACAATGTGGAATAGTTTCACAAACTCATGCCACCTGGAACACCACAGCATAATGGTGTGTCCGAATGTCATAACCGTACTTTATTGGATATAGTGCAATCTATGATGTCTCTTACCAATTTACCACTATCGTTTTGGGGTTATGCATTAGAGACAGCTGCATTCACGTTAAATAGGGCACCATCTAAATCCGTTGAGACGACACCATATGAACTGTGGTTTGGCAAGAAACCTAAGCTGTTGTTTCTTAAAGTTAGGGGTTGCAATGCTTATGTGAAAAGTTTTAACCTGATAAGCTCAAACCCAAATCGGAGAAATGCGTCTTCATAGGATACCCAAAGGAGACTGTTGGGTACACCTTCTATCACAGATCCGAAGGCAATATATTCATTGCTAAGAATGGATCCTTTCTAGAGAAGGAGTTTCTCTCGAAAGAAGTGAGTAGGAGGAAAGTAGAACTTGATGAGGTAATTGTACCTTCTCTCGAATTGAAAAGTAGTTTATCACAGAAATCAGTTCCAGTGATTCCTACACCAATTAGTGAGGAAACTATTGATGATGATCATGAAACTTCAGATCAAGTTACTACAGAACCTCGTAGGTCAACCAGAGTACGTTCCGCACCAGAGTGGTACGGTAATCCTGATCTGGAAATCATGTTACTAGACCATGATGAACCTACGAATTATGAGGAAGCAATGATGAGCCCAGATTCCGATAAATGGCTTGAGGCCATGAAATCTGAGATAGGATCCATGTATGAGAACAAAGTATGGACTTTGACTGACTTGCCCGATGATCGGCGAGCCATTGAGAAAAAATGGATCTTCAAGAGGAAGATAGACGCTGATAGTAGTGTTACTATCTACAAAGCTCGAATTGTCACAAAAGTTTTTCGACAAGTTCAAGGTGTTGACTACGATGAGATTTTCTCACTCGTATCGATGCTTAAAGTCTGTCCGAATCATGTTAGCAATTGCCGCATTTTATGAAATCTGGCAAATGGATGTCAAAACTACATTCCATAATGGAATTTTTAAAGAAGAAGTTGTATATGATGCAACCAGAAGGTTTTGTCAATCCTAAAGGTGCTAACAAAATGTGCAAGCTCCAGCGATCCATCTATGGACTGGTGCAAGCATCTCAAGGTTGGAATATACGCTTTGATGAAGTGATCAAAGCATATGGTTTTATACAGACTTAAGGTGAAGCCTGTATTTACAAGAAAGTGAGTGGGAGCTCTGTAGCATTTCTGATATTATATGTGGATGACATATTGTTGATTGGAAATGATATAGAATTTCTGGATAGCATAAAAGGATACTTGAATAAGAATTTTTCAATAAAAAGGACCTCGGTGAAGCTGCTTAAGTATTGAGCATCAAGATCTATAGGGATAGATCGAGACGCTTAATAGGACTTTCACAAAGCACATACCTTGACAAGATTTTGAAGAAGTTCAAAATGGATCAGTCAAAGAAGGAGTTCTTGCCTGTGTTACAAGGTGTAAAATTGAGTAAGACTAAAAACCCGACCCCGGCAGAAGATAGAAAGAGAATGAAAGTCATTCCCTATGCCTCAGTCATAGGTTCTATAAAGTATGCCATGCTATGTACCAGACCAGTTGTGTGCCTTGCTATGAGTTTAGCAAGGAGGTACGATAGTGATCCAGGGATAGATCACTGGATAGCGGTCAAAGTTATCCTTAGTTACCTAAGAGGACTAAGGAAATATTTCTCGGTTATGGAGGTGATAAAAGAGTTCGTCGTAAAAGGTTACGTCGATGCAAGCTTTTACACCGATCCAGATGACTCAAAGTCTCAATCTGGATACATATTGAAAGTGGGAGTAATTAGCTAGAGTAGCTCCGTGCAGAGCATTGTAGACATAGAAATTTACAAAATACATACGGATCTGAATGTGGCAGACCCGTTGACTAAACTTCTCTCACAAGCAAAACTTGATCACACCTTAGTACTCTTTGGGTGTTAATCACATGGCGATGTGAACTAGATTATTGACTCTAGTAAACCTTTTGAGTGTTGGTCACATAAGCGATGTGAACTATGGGTGTTAATCACATGGTGATGTGAACTATTGGTGTTAAATCACATGGCGATGTGAACTAGATTATTGACTCTAGTGCAAGTGGGAGACTGAAGGAAATATGCCCTAGAGGCAATAATAAAGTTATTATTTATTTCCTTATTTCATGATAAATGCTTATTATTCATGCTAGAATTGTATTAACCGGAAACTTAGTACATGTGTGAATACATAGACAAACAGAGTGTCCCTAGTATGCCTCTACTTGACTAGCTCGTTAATCAAAGATGGTTAAGTTTCCTAGCCATAGACATGTGTTGTCATTTGATGAACGGGATCACATCATTAGGAGAATGATGTGATGGACAAGACCCATCCGTTAGCTTAGCATAATGATCGTTAAGTTTATTGCTATTGCTTTCTTCATGACTTATACATGTTCCTATGACTATGAGACTATGCAACTCCCGAATATCGGAGGAACACTTAGTGTGCTATCAAACGTCACAACGTAACTGGGTGATTATAAAGATGCTCTACAGGTGTCTCCGATGGTGTTTGTTGAGTTGGCATAGATCGAGATTAGGATTTGTCACTCCGATTGTCGGAGAGGTATCTCTGGGCCCTCTCGGTAATGCACATCATATGAAGCCTTGCAAGCAATGTGACTAATGAGTTAGTTACGGGATGATGCATTACGGAACGAGTAAAGAGACTTGCCAGTAACGAGATTGAACTAGGTATGATGATACCGACGATCGAATCTCGGGCAAGTAACATACCGATGACAAAGGGAACAACGTATGTTGTTATGCGGTTTGACCGATAAAGATCTTCGTAGAATATGTAGGAGCCAACATGAGCATCCAGGTTCCGCTATTGGTTATTGACCGGAGATGTGTCTCGGTCATGTCTACATAGTTCTCGAACCCGTAGAGTCCGCACGCTTAACGTTCGATGACGATTTGTATTATGAGTTATGTGATTTGATGACCGAAGTTTGTTCGGAGTCTCGGATGAGATCGGGGACATGACGAGGAGTCTCGAAATGGTCGAGAGGTAAAGATTCATATATTGGAAGGCTATATTCGGACATCGGAAAGATTCCGAGTGATTCGGGTATTTTTCGGAATACCAAGGAGTTACGGGAATTCACCGGGAGAAGTAATGGGCTTTATTGGGCCATACGGGAAAAGAGGAGGCAGTCCAAGGGGTGGCTGCGCCCCCCCCCCCCCCCCATGGCAAGTCCGAATTGGACTAGGGAGGGGGCGGCGCCCCCCTGTTTCCTTCTCCCTCTCTCTCCTTCCCTCTCTCCCCCTCTTGGAAAAGGAAGGGGAGTCCTACTAGGATTGGGAATCCTAATAGGACTCCCCCTTGGTGCGCCTCCCCCTTAGGCCGGCCACCTCCTCCCTCCCTCCTTTATATACGGGGGCGGGGGGCACCCCAAAGGCACACCAAGATTTGTCTTAGCCATGTGCGGTGCTCCCCTCCACAGATTTCCACCTCGGTCATATTTTCGGAGAGCTTAGGCGAAGCCCTGCCGGAATCACTTCATCATCACCATCATCACGCCGTCGTGCTGACGAAACTCTCCTTTGGCCTCAACTGGATCAAGAGTTCGAGGGACGCCACCGAGCTGAACGTGTGCAGATCGCGGAGGTGCCGTACGTTCGGTACTTGGATCGGTTGGATCGCGAAGACGTTCAACTACATCAACCGCGTTACTAAACGCTTCCGCTTTCGGTCTACGAGGGTACGTGGACACACTCTCCCCGCTCGTTGCTATGCTTCTCCTAGATAGATCTTGCGTGATCGTAGGAAATTTTTTGAAATACTACGTTCCCCAACACGGGAGAACCCTGCGAAGTACGACGTCGGGACCGGCTGGCCGGATGGATTCAGTTCTGCCTTAATGGCTGGGGCAGAGGACGGCGCCGGCCGACCAGCTCACATCGAGAGAACGAGGTTAAGACAGCGTTCTCATGGCTGGAGCTGCAGCTCGTGCCCGGGGTAAAAGGACGGCGTCGGGGGCGGCGACACCTTCCATGCATGCGGCATCAAGATTGGCAAAGAACATGCCTGCCTCACACGAGCTCCACCACCGGCTGCTCTTCTCGTATCTCAAGAGAAAAAGTCAACCAATATAGCTAGAGCCGGAGCTGGCCGAGGTGAATGAGGAGAGAGAATATAAAGGAACCTACGGGAGACGATGATAATGAGATAAGAAGGAATACGTGGCTATATATACATGTCCGTTGCACCTAGAAAATATTTCTATTTAGGCATGGTTGAATGACAGGTGGGGTTTGTGTTTCAGTGTTTGGTCGAGCTATTAGTTTGTGCTTGCAATTTTTTCCGTGTTTTTTCAGTCGTATATGCTTTATACCTGGTTTCCTTTTTTCTTTCTATTCATGGGTTTTAAAGGGGACTTACGTCGGTATTATTGTATTAGTGTAAATATTTTTTCTATTTTTTTGAAATTGTATTAGTGTAAATACTAGCGTGTAAGATAAGATAGAAGGCATGCTTTTCTGACCGAGCAGCATCACCATCGATCCGTGCTTCGATTTGCCACCATGACTGACCTGGGAATCGGCCGGTTGGAAGTTCTTGCCGGCGTGATGCTTTTTTGGAGAAAACGAGGTGATGGAGAATCGGTGAATTGCGCGTCTATTGAGGACAGTTCACTTGAGTTTTGATCTGAGGGTCCCAAAACCCGAGGCTAACAAAAGCTATATGTTGCACCATTTTATGTATGTATATATATATTCATCGTTGTCTCTAAAGCGGAATCCCGAAGAATCATAGACAAACGATGCACCAGGTGTCCGTGTCATTGGGCAGAGGAGTATGTGAATTATCTCCCGTTGCAACGCACGTGCAATTTTCCTAGTACTAGTTATCCAAACAACCACATGATAGTGCTCGCTCCTGGTTGACGGCACATTGGCGGGAGAGAAGCGCTCCAAGAACGGTTTCCTCCAGTTTCTTTCACCGGATTGGAAGGTTCCACCCAGTTATGGAAACCTTCCTGCCGGTCTTCTAATTTTCTGAAAGTTTTTAAAAAATAATTTTCTTTTCTTTATTTTTTTTTTATCTTTTCAAAATTCTTGAACCTTTTATGAATTCATATTTTCTGGAATTAGCAAACATATTTAGAATTTTTAAAAAGATTATAAATTCATGAACATTTTCTAAATTACCTAATCATTTTCAAATTTACGACTATTCATAAATTCATGATTTTATAATTTTCTGAATTTTATAAAATTCTGCACATTTTCAATTAGTGAATATTTTTCATTCCAGGAATATTTTTTCATATTTATGACAATTTCTGCATTTTTGTAAATTTCCTCAAAATCATGAATAGATGCGTGAACATTTCAAAAGTCTGGGACTGGTTTTTAATTTCGTAATTCGTGAACTTTTTTATTCTGCAAGTATTTTTCTTCCATGAACTTTTAATCAAATGTCTGCCATTGTTTTAATCCCACGATTGAAAAGGGGACACATCTGGGCACTTTGCCAGTCGGACGGTGCCAAGCGGCGGGCTCGACTATGTCTCGCTTCATGCGAGACAGAGCGTAGTCTCGCATCAAGAGATGCCAGAATGGGCCGACCCTGAAGGGGAACACAGACCTTCAGCGCTTTTTTTCTTCCCTTTTTTCGCATTTTCGCTTTTGTATTTTATTTATTTTAAAAAAATTCTTACATTTACAATTATTTTAAATATATATATTTTACAAATGACTTTACATACATACTTGAAAATTGTTGATCACAAATTTAAAAAAATTTAAATGTGTATAGAAAAATATTCATGATGTAAACAAAAAAATTACAATGCGTATGTGAAAAAGTAGACTTCAAACGCGTCTATAAAAAATGATAATCATGTTTTTGGGAAATGTTAAATGTGTATAGAAAATGTTTCTGATATACACAAAAATGTACAAATGTGTACGAAAAAAGTAGACATCCAAACATATAATATGACAAAATATTAATCATGTACTTAAAAGTGTTAAATGTGTATAAAAAAAGTGAGATTATAAAAAAAGCCAAGATGAAAAACGGAGACATAAATAAAATATAAAATAATAAAATAAAATATATAATATATATATATATACATATATATATATATAGTGTGTGTGTGTGGTGTGTGTGTGTGTGTGTGGGTGTGTGTGTGTGTTAAATTTTTTGCAATCATGTGTTCAAAAGGTGTTAAACGTGTATATAAAAATTGTTGCTGATGTATAACAAAATGTACAATACATATGGAAAAAAATATGTTATTAAAAATGTTAATATTGTATTTAATTTTTTTGAAATATGTAAATTAAAAATTTTTGATGCATAAAATGTGCAATGGTATCAAAAAAGTAGACATCAAAAAATATATATAAAAATTTTAATTATGTATTTACAAAAATTTAAATGTGTGTATAAAAATACCTCTGATGTATACAAAAATATATAAAGAAACTAAAAAATAAACTAATAAAAAGAAAGAATACTGAAAATAAACAAAGGAAACCAAAGAAAGTAGAAAAAGAAAATCAGCGCAAAAGACTGAAAAAGGGTGAAAAACAATAAAGAAACAAAGAAAAACAACAAAAATAGATGAAAAACAAAAAACAAAGAAAAATGAACAAAATGACAAAGGAAAGAGAAATCAATGCAAAACCTAGAAAGATAAACAAAAACTGAAGTATAAATGTATAATAAAGAAAACCGGTGAAGAAATGAGAGAACCAAAGAAAAAACAAAAGAAAACGAAAAAAAAAAGAACAAATGCATCAACGATCTGACTGAATGAACGAACGTTCAACCGAGAACCATGCTACTGGCCGTCCCATACGCGTGCACTCTATCGGACGCTTATGGCGGGGGGAGCTATCATCTCGCTATAAGTGAGATATGCCTAGCGCCGCTCTTTGCCCAAGCACCTGAAAATCGAGAGCAACTAACTGAAGGTTACACCTTGTGGGGAAATTCCAGGGGTCACTTTTAGTGCCTTGGGAGCATGCCATTGGTGCGTCTAGCCAATCTAAATTTTTTTCTATACGTGTTTTCGGGTTTTAGATGGGTTTTTTCGTGTTTTTGGTTTTCGTCCAATTTTCCTTAGATTTTCAATATTTTTTTCGTGGGAAAATGTTATGCTTCCACGAGAAACACATATTTGTTTCTCGGGAGGCACAGATTTTCTTCCGCGAGAAGCACAACTATGCTTCTCGTGAAGGCACAGATTTGCTTTTGCGAAAAGCATAACTATACTTCTCGAAAAGGTAAAAAAAAATGTGCTTCCACAAGAATCATAGATTTGCTTCTCGTGGTGGCACAGAATTGCTTTGTGCTTCTCGAAAAGGGTGGAAAATATGTGCTTCCACGAGAACCACATATTTGCTTCTCGTTGAGGCACATATTTGCTTCTCGTTGAGGCACAGATTTGCTTCTCATGGAGGCACAAATTTATTTCGGCGACAACCACAGTTGTACTTCTCGAAAAGAAAAAAAATAAAGAGCAAAAAATGTGCTTCCGACTCCTTTTTCTCTTTCAGTTTTTCCTTCAAAGAAAAAGTTCATCGAAATGTATTAACATGGGATCTAATTTCGAAGATATCGCCGCGAGAAATCCAAGGTTGAATACGGTTCAGGATTTGGACGCACGTTGTGAATAAACGAATCAATGAAAGAAAAAAAAAAGAATACTCTCATGTTGTGACAGGTGACATACATACAGTGCGTCACATGCCATGAGAAGGTGGAAGTGACCTAAGGCCTTTCACAATATGATCGATGCCCAATACATTAAAATATTGTTCGCTGGGCAGCGATGCCAAATTTGTTTGGCACTGATCTCACAATGTATGTGCTCCTATAGCCTGAAATGAGTGGGACCCTCACGTGAATAGAAAAACTCAAGTAATCCATCAATTGCGTACGTGTAGTCTACTTTAATTCTTAGCGTGGGCCATCGAGCTAACAGTTTGCAGCTTTGTAAATTTTGGCATCGGAGCAAGTAGGTGCTCCTGTGCCTAGAATTTTTTTTATGACAACGGTTGGGCAATGGAAGGCATCGGTGTCAAATGAAGCAAATGTGATTTAGGCATATGTTTTGACCTATGTAGTGGAGGGCCACTTTGAGATCAATGGTCACCACTACAACAAGGGATACTACCTACCTGATGGTATATATCCTCAGTGGTCAACTTTTGTGAAGACAATCTCGAACCCCCAAGGTGAGAAGAGACAAAGATTTGCCCAAATGCAAGAGAGTGCTAGAAAGGATATGGAGCGTGCTTTTGGTGTGCTTCAATCCCGATGGGGTATCGTTCGAAACCTTGCACTCACATGGGATGAAGGGAAGCTTTGGGAGGTGATGACTGCTTGTGTGATCATGCACAAACATGATCGTCGAGGACGAGCATGATAACAACATCTATGACCAAGGATTTGATTTTCAAGGTGAAAATGTTGAGGCTCTGCACCAAGAACCGGCCACGTTTGAACAGTTTACCCAATTCCATCGTGAAATGCGTGATTGGCACACTCATTTGGATCTTCAAAATGACTTGGTTGAGCACATGTGGGATCACATTGGCAACCAATAGATGTATTGGTTCATTATGTTTATTCAAGACAATTTCGATTTGGTTGTAAAACTATTTTATTCGAGACAATTTCGATTGGGTTGTAAAACTAATTTTACTTGAGACAATTAATATTTGGACGTGCAAACTTGTTTTAAACATTGAAATATGTGAATATATGTGCATATTGGCCATGGCGGACAGGATGAGGCCAAAGGATGCGTCCGCGCGTTGGGCGCACGACCGACGCATCCCAGGAAAGGCCCGGACATGACCCCACTGCCCTACTCAAATGGACAGAATCCAGGCAAAACGAACGTTCGGGGTTGTGCGTTGGAGTTGGGCTAACCACCTGACCGTGGATGTGCCGCTGCTGCTCCTACTACCACCAGAGTACCCTATTGCCGCGTGTACATGTCCATCCTTCGGTTTTGCACCACCACGCAGACCGCAATTTTTTCTTCAGGTTTCTGATTAAAAAAAAATGTACGTACTAACAATAGCAGGTTTTGGCAAAGGCAGGGGAAAGAGAGCAGGCTTTATTCTCCATCATGCCATCACATGACTGCAGTGCCACTACTCAGAGTCATTACCCTGCAGGATTAATTAGCTGATGCACGAGCCAGCCACTCTCAAGACACCGGCGCAGAGCATCTGCACAGTTCACAGCTCCTCGATCTCCATGCTTTTCATGCAAGTGCCAACTAAGAGCAAGTACAATAGAGCTGAGTCAGCTGGCTATAAGAAATAAACTAGTATATTCTTGCTTAGTTGGAGGAAAGAAAAGAGGAGAGAGAAGGTAAGCGGGCTCTTGGTGAAGAGCCAGCTCTAGCACGTGCTCCTAGACACTCTGTGAGAGTGAAAGGTGGGCCATATAATAAAAAAGTAGTACACTCTTCTAATCAACTATTGTACATATTGGCTATAAGATGGGCTATAGATGACATGGCAATGGCTTATAGCCAGCAGTTGGCTATACTATTAACCATGCTCTAAGAAATGTGCCAGCAATGGTGGCACAATTAAGTGAGTATTTTTTTAGGGCTAAGCAGATTTGGGTGTCCCCCTGAATCCCCGACGCCCTGACGCCCTGGAGCTCCCCAAAGCGGAAAGATGCCGCCGAATGCAGAGCCGCCACGTGGCGCCCGTAAACCCGCACTCGGGCCTTCTTAATTCCCACTGAACCACTCCCCATCCGGCTGCAGATCTGGTCTGCACGCCGGCGAGCCCTGCCACGTGGCAAGCTCCCAGCAATGGCCCAGCCACTCACTTTTGCTGCAAGAACAAAGAAATAAATAAGAAAAAAACAATGCAGCCTTTGCAGCTTGCAGCTTGCCGCAGACGGTCCAGCCCGCCAATGCGTACGCGTATGCGTTGCCCGGTCAACAGGTTTTCTCACTGCTGCTGCGGCTCTGTTTTTACCGCACTGTAAATCTCGTGAGGGGGCGGGGGCAGGCGGTGAAATCAAGAGCCTGACCGACCACTGCGACGACGCTGCATGCCATTGCCATGCCATGCATGCATGCACGGCGATGGTCAGGTCAATAATAGGAGATCGTACAGTACTAAGTACCGTGGCGCCAATTATCGGCACAGCATTTTGCTGAATGGACCGGACATCTGAGAAACGAACAGGCTTGCACACCTCGGAGCAGTCGAGGGTAGCAGAAACCGAGCAACAGGAGTTCGCCAATTATTACCTTTCCATGGATGGTTTCATCTCGCCCCTTGATTTTTGTCGTTGTTGTTGGATGGCTTTGTGCGTATTTTCCTTTTGCAGACCGGTTGAACACATACATAGATTTTATTACCGCAAAAGAAAACATACATATATTTTAAAAATAAATATCTTACAAATTACATTGCCGGGTCACAGTGTATACTTGTTTGTCAAAGTCACACTTTTGTAAATTTTGACCAAACTTACAAAACAAAAATATCGATTGTACAATATCAAATCAATACCATTATACTCAATGGATGCGATATTGTCTGAACTCTCATCAACACAAACACTCATTTTTTCCGGTAAACTCTCAAGACACCCAAGTAGTGTTTCTTCATCAGACACTCGAGATCGTCGTATTGCGGGCAAGCGTCAATTATCGGTGCACCACTTTGCTGAAAGGACCGGACAGGGGAAATGTTTCTCTCTTTCTCTCTCTCGTGCTTAACAGTATCCGCCGTACACCTCGGAGTAAACGAGGGTAGAAACCAAGCAATATGAATTCACCAATTATTACCTTTCCATGTATGATTTGATCTTGTGACATTGCTTGATTTTTAATGGATGATTTGATCTTCTCACTGTTGAACTTGCTTACAAGATCAATTTTTCTTTTTCATACATGGAAGGAGGAGGCTCTTCCGGACGCCTAGGATGCACACATAATTAGTTAACTTCATAAGAGGAGGATGCTCTTCGGGACGCCTAGGATGCACACATAATTGGCTAACTTCATAAGAGGATGATGCTCTTCAGGTTACCGATCACCCTTCTTTGCAGTCATTATCTTAAAGTTTAGTGTTCCGTCATAAGTGTCATTATTTTTATTTCTGTTTTTGTTAAGGAATGATTTTTTCTCACTGTTCGTTTCCCGTGAAATTCCCGAACATAAGGAAGATCCATTGATGACAAGGTACTGGTAGCTAACATCTGGTGGGATGGTTTACTCTCTAACCTGAGGAACCGTCTCACTAATGTTGTTTCGATCAAGTTGGATCATGTCTTGTCTTTGTTGCAGGATTCCCCCACCAATGACTCATACAACAAACGTTTCTTCACTAATGGGCTCCCCTTCACCTCCAAGAATGCATACAACACCATATCATGATGAAGACTCCAAAGTGGACACTATATTGTCATATAAGGTCGCCCATTAATGTCAATTCTGTTGCTTAGCTGCCCTTTCGGGACATGCTAATCTCAAAGGCCAATGTCCATCACAAAAATTTGTTTCCTCAATGGTCTACTCCAGGTATGCCTCTGGTCATCGACCACGTTGCTCTACTTTGCCCCCTCAAGGACCAAGTGTGGTCAGTCCTAGGGTTCGAAGTCCCCTTTTCTACCCCACTGATGTGGAGCACAATCACACCAACATTTGTCCATCACTCACACTCACCATTCTATGGCAGATCTGTGACTGAAGAAATACGGTTGCCTTTGGAGGAGAGATCCACACCCCCCACACCACCATTAGGAACATTGTTTCATACTTTTCTCTCTTTTAGACAAGGCGGACACTCTTGAGGACGCATCTGCATTGAAGGATGCACACGTCTAGCTACAGTACAACTTTTTTTTGGACGTTGCCTTAGAATTTAGTGTTCCGTCACGAGTGCCATTTTTTTTATGCCTTTTCCCAAGGAACAAGGAAGATCCATATGCCAGTTAATGCTAAACGCCCAACTGGCATCATCAAAGGCTGCTTTGGTGGAGCAAGGTGTGATAATTAGCATCATTAGAGGATAAAACTTTGTCAGGGATCTTGCTTACAAGAGAGGCTTTATCCGGCCCTGCCATTGGACGAGGAAAGATGTGTGTGTGTGCGCGCGCGCGAGCGGGGTTGATCCTTCAAGGCAAAGGTGGGGAGGGGGAGGAGACGTTGCTTCATGCAACGGGAACCGATGAATAAACAAGTGCTCAGCCATCATCACACCCCGCAATGCTCGATTAACTAGGCTTAATTACGGGCTGTCAGGGCTAATGGATGCACAAGGAATTTTCCTCCGTGTGGTGTTGTGTGGCCTGAAGTTGCCATTTCCACTTCGAGCGGATGGCTTTTTTGCCTTTGGTAGGAGTGGATCCCCCTTCCTCGGCCAGGCTTAATTTGAGCATACGAATATGATGGTGTTTGGTTGGCTCCTAGGACAAAAAAATATGCTACCCTTTTTTTTTGAATAAAAAATATACTAGTACCTGATCTGCCTACCTGCATGAAGGAAAAAAATATCGGACACCAAACATTTTATGTTTCTCTTTTGAATGTTCAACATTCCACCTTGGCACCTCGGCACTGATAAAACAAGGACATGAACCCAAGCTGAAAGCCCCAAAAACTCCTTTTGTTATTTAATGAGCTTCCCTTCCCTCCTCTGGTGTGGCCCAGCCGGCACTCCTCTTATTACTATTACCCTACTCATCATTAGTGTCACTCTCTCACTCACTGCTCCTACTGTTCACCTCGGCCAAAAATATAATGCAGCTACCCAAGCTGTAGCACTGTAAAGGCATCATCGTCTCCTCTTTCACCACCAGCTCCAGCTCCAGCTCTCTCTCCTCCTCCCCCTCCCCCCCTTTTAGCACCTCCCTTCTCCCCCACACGGCCGGCCGGAGCCCCTCTTGCGGCAATCCTAAATTAATACTCTCATCTGCCTCACCGGATTCTGATCTGGTCCCGGCCGTGGTAAAACAGGCAAGAACTGCACCCTGGCTGCCCATTTTTCTTTCTTTCCTGTTGCTTGGTTGCGAGATTTTCTCTCTCTCTCCCCCACCTCTTCTTGGCATGCTTAGGATTTGTTTCCATTGACCGGCCGGCCTCGGTGGTTGCTGTTCTTTCCGTTTGTAATGGCATGTTTGACCTGTGCTGGTTGCAGCTGATCGCGACACGTCAGGCGAGGGGGTGGCTGTCGGAGGCTGGTGCGTGGATGGGAGTTCAGACAATGTCGTCCCTCGGCGGCGGGGGCGGCGGGGGAGGGGCCCTGGCGCGGCAGGGGTCCGTGTACGGGCTCACGCTCAACGAGGTGGAGAGCCACCTGGGCGAGCCGCTGCGGAGCTTGAACCTGGAGGACCTCCTGCGCACGGTGCTCCCCGCCGCCGCCGACGACGCGGAGCCGCACGGCGCCGGGATGGGCAAGAAGACGGTGGACGAGGTGTGGCGCGACATCGGGAGCGCCCGCCGCGGCCGCCAGCCGACGGTGGGCGAGATGACGCTGGAGGACTTCCTCTCGCGCGCCGGCGTGCCCGTCGCCGGCGGCGGGGGCTGCGGCGGAGCGCATTGGCCGCAGCAGTACGTGACCCAGCCCCTGGGCGTGGGCGCCGGCCCCGTGCTGGACGCCGTGTACCACGGCGGCGCTAGTTTATATTGCTGTATATGAACCGAACCAACGGGCTCTGGACCTCTGGTGACCCAAAGAACGTCCCGCCGCCCGCTGTTGCTGGCCACTCGCTGAGCTACAGTAGTGAGAAGGAAGGAAAAGATTCTGCACGAGCTCCCCGCAATAATAAACCAGCGACGCCGTACAGATTGGGTACGATTCCGGTACAGCAGCAAATCGGGTGGTTTACCCGCAGACAATCAATCGTCAGGTTTACCACCGTGATGCTGTAATCTTAAGTGGAGCAGCACTAGTACACAAAGTACTATAGTGGTGGTAACGAGACAGTGAAAGAACGAAAGAAAAGCTGGTGTTTTTTTTCTCTCTCTGGCTCATCAGGAGCGCGATGAGCGAGCGCCCAGTCACCGGAAAGATCCATGATGAGACGATCAAGGATTGGAACTCGGCGCCCACGATGTGCGTGCGTGCGCCATGCCATTGCCATGCATGGTGGCGTTAACCCAATCCGGAGCTCCTTCCATCTTGCTACTACACAGGAGCCTCGCGGTCGTGTACGTTCGTTAATGATGCAGGCGGGTGCATGCCGTGATTAGATCTAAGCCGGCTGCACACCGGCCGGCCTCGGAGGGCTCGAGGCTGGCCTGGCCATCATTGAGCGGGGGCTGCAGGAGTAGGACTGCTCGTACTCCGTCCGGAGACTGGATTTAAAAAGAAAATTATTCTTTTTTATAACAAATTCAAGAAATGTATGCCCTGATATGAAAATTTTAAAACTATAACCCCGTCGGCCTCGCTCAGGCCGAAGAGCACCTTTTCGGTCTTACGTAGGCCGAAGAGGACATTTCGGTTTAGTTTCGACCGAAGAGAGGCAGATATGAGCCGAAGAGTGGCTGTCGGTGGGCTGTAGGCCGAAAAGATTAACTTCGGCCAGCCGGCAACCGAAGAGAACTTCATACCAGATATTTGTCGGCGTGGTAGTCCACTCCTAAACGTAAGGGCTAATGCTCTGAAGCCAATCAGCCATAGAATTGTTTCCTCCTATGCGGCTGTACCTGAGATTGACATGCGTGTTACATGGTTAGCTATATTCGGAATGCAATGTTGAGAACTAAATTAGAATACTTACCTATGCGCGTGTGCTGGTATGTGTGGAATAACTGAAATTTCAGGCTGAAGAACCATCTCCTCAACCGTCGAACACCACTTTGGCCTTGGTCATTCAATAGTGCCGATCTCTAGTGCACAATCCAGATATCCCAACTGAATACCTGGATGATATAGCGGGATGCGAGTGTGACTCCCAGATAATTTGATCCTCGTGCAAACTATCAAACAGCGCTGTGAAGGACGGGTAGCAGCCCCTCACCTGGGTATGCGCAAAATGTCTCTGTACATGACAACAAATAAACATTAGTAATACTTTTGCATGGCAAGAATTAATCGAATGAATTGTTACGTAATATAGAAGTACCTCTCTCCGTGCCCAGACAAATTCCACAGTAGGCAAGTCGCCGATAGCAGGCACGTGAGCCCCTGCTATGTCCTTCATCCCAAAAGATCTATCAACGTAGACATAGGGTCGTTCAATAGGGAATCTCTCGTATGACCAGAGCAGCAACAATAGTGGACATCCAACCAGACCTGATTTTCTAGACTTCAACAAGCAAGCTTTGCACAGGCCTCCGTACGGAGCTGCTAACACAACAGAACCAAAACTCCTTTCCACAATGTCCCCATGGCAACGTGTGTCCGCTATCTCTCGTGGAATACCGATGAGTCGCACATCGACAGTGGTCACATGGTTCTCCGTGAACATCATCTTGCCGAACAACCAAAGAATATATACCTCTAGGGATCGTTCAATATGTGCCTCTGACAACTGAACTCTGGGTATCCTAACGAGACAATCTGCATAGAAACCAAACGATTGTGTCAACTATCTAGTAATGGCAACTATGAAAACAACATATGTTCAGCTCAGCGAGAAGGTTACCTGAAACTGGCTCAACCGCCTAAAACGAGGCCCATGAGGATCGACGTCTAAGTCCAGAGCAGTTGGTAATGCAGCTAGAAAACGTTCCTGCATCATTGCTAGCCAGCCAGGTTCTTCCTCTAAAGGACATATGGCAGCACCGACCAAGGGTAATCCCAACAAGTAAGACACATCCTGTAGAGTAGGAGCCATCTCTCCCTAGGGAAAGTGAAATGTATGTGTCTCTGGTCTCCATCTATCTACTAAGCAGGTAAGGAGTGACATGTCGTAAGAAAAACGTTTCACTTGCCTGTTGCGTAACTGCATTGGTTCACCTTCCTCATCCAAGTCGGGATGTTCAACCCAATCTTCCAATGTACCCTCAACCAGCCATGCCAAGGTAGAAGTCCAGCCCAAGTTAATCTACAAAATAAAGAGAATATAGCATACAGTTAGCGGGTATCAAAAGTATGTCATACGTGTAAGTCATTATATGTACACATACCTATTAACCCGTAAAGGGTGTATCACCCAGTTAGGCTTTGGGGTCTGAGTGACCAACACGTCTAAGTTCCTGCCCCCTTGCATAAGTGAGGCCCGGTGACCTCTATCGATCGTAGGATCAAGCAACGGATACGAAGACATATCAGCAATTGACATAGTCCACCGCACATTGCTAACATAATCCGAATTAAAACAACAATACTCACATACAACAAATTAAAACATAGTCCCACACATAATAATAAGTTTCTCGTAGTCCTCACATACAAAAAATTTAAAACATAGTCCGGCACATAATAATAAGTTTCTCGTAGTCCTCACATACAACAAATTAAAACATAGTCCGACACATAATAATACGTATCACGTAGTCCTCACATATTATATAGCTTGTGAGTTATTTCTTCCTTGTCCTCCCCTTCGGCCTCGACTGCCTCGACCACGTCCGCCTCTTGCTCCTGTTGTCACACTCGTCGATGTGGAAGCACCATCTTTCTTGATGTCGGGACAATATTTCATCCTATGCTCATAAGCCGTGCATAGCAAACATTGTCTGGTTGCTCCACCAACTTCAGATTGGTCCATATTGTTACGGATACGACGTACCATACGTCTACCCCTACTTGTTCGCCAAAGAGTTGGATCCGAGATGTATACTCTCGCACCATCGTTTACCTTGTTGAAATTGCCGACGACTCTAAACCATGTCATCTCACTGGTCCATGTGTTGAGTATTGTCTCTTTTAAATAGTATGGGGACACGAAGGAGATGGCGTCCAACTGAATCTGGCCACAGGCAGCGAGGACATGTGAGCAAGGCAAGTGCAACAACTTCGGTTTGTTGCATGTACACTCACACGTTGGCTGGAATTTCGTTCCAATTGTTACCTCGTGCGTCTTCACCTTCTTTCCAGAACCAAAACCATCGGTAGGTAGCTCTACCTCATACCTCCTTTCCTGATTACCTATGAGTCTAACAGTGTGCTTTGCTTTCTCTATCTTCTTTGTCCTGTACTCCATGACACGGCTACAATAAGGTGTTCTGGGATTATCGGCAATATGCTTCTTTGCTAACTCGTGTCTTTCTCTGAAATATCTCAAAGTGCCATGGAATACAGTCTCCACAATAGCTATGACTGGCAATGCTCAATTCCCTCTGAGTACAAAGTTATACACCTCTGCAAGGTTGGTTGTCATGTGGCCATACCTAGCTCCATGGGTGTCATGCAACAAAGACCAATTCACGGGAGGCTCTTTTCTCTATCCACTAAGAAAAATTCTTTATTTCCCTCCCCTTCTTTCTCTTAGTACCATAAGGGTCAATTGCTGGCAAGTCACAAAGACCTACTAGCCGCTCTATCTCCGCGATGAGTGTTGCTAATGCTACCTGATCTTCTTCCATTTTCTTCCTGGCACAGAACTGTTGGGGAACGTTGCATGGAAAACAAAAAATTTCTACGCAATCGCAAGATCTATCCATGGAGATGCATAGCTACGAAGGGGGGAGAGCATCTGCATACCCTTGTAGATTGCTAAGCGGAAGCGTTTATCAACGCGGTTGATGTAGTCGTACACCTTCACGATCCGTTCCGATCAAGCACCGAACGCACGGCACCTCCGCGTTCAGCACACGTTCAGCTCGATGACGTCCTCGCCTTCTTGATCCAGCAAGAGGGGCGAAGTAGTAGATGAGTTCCGGCAGCACGACGGAGTGATGACGGTGGTGGTGAAGCTATTTCCGCAGGGCTTTGCCAAGCACAACAGTTTTGGACGGAGGACGAACTAGAGGGAGAGGGGGCACTGCACACGGCTTGGGGATTCGTGATGTGTGGTGCCCCCTCCCCTCCTCTCATATATATGGGTGGAGGGGGGAGGGGAGGCTGCCTAGATGCGCCCCCAAGGGGGCTGGCGGCCGCCCTGGGCTCCTGCCCTAGGCGCCCCCCTTTCCTTCTTTAGGGGTGGAGGAGATGGGGGTGGGGGCGGCGGCTGCCCTGCCTTGGGCGCCCCCCTTTCCTTCCTAGAGGGCCGGCGACCAGGAGGTGGGCGCGCCAGCCCCCTTGTGGGCTGGTGTGCTCCCTCCCTTGGCCCGTTTGGCCCAATAACTTCCCGAGGCCTCCCGGAACCCCTTCCGGTGATCCTATAAATATCCGGTGCATTCCGAAACTCTTCCGGAACACGAATACCTTCATCCTATATATCAATCTTTACCTCCGGACCATTCCGGAGCTCCTCATCAAGTCTGTTATCTTATCCGGGACTCCGAACAACATTCGGTCACCAATATACATAACTCATATAATACTATATTGTCAACGAACCTTAAGCATGCGGACCCTACGGGTTCGAGAATGATGTACACATGACCGAGACGCTTCTCTGGTCAATAACCAATCGCGGGACCTAGATGCCCATATTGGTTCCTACATATTCTACGAAGATCTTTATCGGTCGAACCTTTATGACAACATACGTAGTTCCCTTTGTCTGTCGGTATGTTACTTTCCCGAGATTCGATCGTTCGTATCTCCATACCTAGTTCAATCTCGTTACCGGCAAGTCTCTTTACTCGTTCCGTAATACATCATCTTGTAAATAACTCCTTAGTCACTTGGCTTGCAAGCTTCTTGTGATGTTGTATTACCGAGAGGGCCCAAAGATACCTCTCCGTCATACGGAGTGACAAATCCCAATCTCGATTCACACCAACTCAACAGACACCTTCGGAGATACCTGTAGAGCACCTTTATGATCACCCAGTTATGAGGTGACGTTTGATAGCACACAAGGTATTCCTCCGGAGTCCAGAAGTTGCATGATCTCATGGTCGAAGAAACATATATTTGTCATTTAAGAAAGCAGTAGCAATAAACTGAACGATCATATGCTAAGCTAACAGATGGGTCTTGTCCATCACATCATTCTACTAATAATGTGATCCCGTTATCAAATGACAACTCATGTCCATGGCTAGGAAACCTTAACCATCATTGATCAACGAGCTAGTCTAGTACAGGCTCACTAGGGACACGGTATTTGTTTATGTATTCACACATGTATTTAAATTTCCGGTTAATACAATTCTAGCATGAATAATAAACCTTTATCATGATTAAGGAAATATAATAATAACCACTTTATTATTGCCTCTAGGGCATATTTCCAACAGTCTCCCACTTGCACTAGAGTCAATAATCTAGATTACATAGTAATGAATCTAACACCCATGGAGTCTTGGTGCTGATCCTGTTTTGCCCTTGGAAGAGGTTTAGTCAATGGGTCTGCCACATTTAGATCCGTATGTACTTTGCAAATTTCTATGTCTCCATCCTTGACATACTCACGAATGGAGTTGAAGCGCCACTTGATGTGTTTGGTTCTCTTGTGAAACCTGGGCTCCTTTGCTATGGCAATTGCACCAGTGTTGTCGCAAAAGATTGTCATTGGACCCGATGCACTAGGTATTACACCCAGATCGGATATGAACTCCTTCATCCAGACTCCTTCATGCGCTACTTACGAAGCAGCTATGTACTTCGCTTCACATGTAGATCCCGCCACAACGCTCTGCTTAGAACTGCACCAACTGACTGCTCCACCATTCAATATAAATACGTATCCGGTTTGTGACTTAGAGTCATCCGGGTCTGTGTCGAAGCTAGCATCGACGTAACCCTTTACGACAAGCTCTTCGTCACCTCCATAAACGAGAAACATATCCTTGGTCCTTTTCAGGTACTTCAGGATATTCTTGACCGCTGTCCAGTGATCCATTCCTGGATTACTTTGGTACCTCCCTGCCAAACTTATGGCAAGGCACACATCAGGTCTGGTACACAGCATGACATACATTATAGAACCTATGGCTGGGGCATAGGGAATGACTTTCATTCTCTCTCTATCTTCTGCCGTGGTCGGACTTTGAGTCTGACTCAATTTCACACCTTGCAACACAGGCAAGAACATGACTTCCAGGACAGGATTACCGTACCACTGGTGCGGTACATGTTTTGGTCGACCTACGAAGTTCAGTAGTAACTTGATCCGACGTTTCATGATCATCATCATTAGCTTCTTCTCTAGTTGGTGTAGGCATCACGGGAACGGTTTTCTCTGAAGTGCTACTTTCCAATTCGAGAGAAGGTGCAATTACCTCATCAAGTTCTACTTTCCTCCCACTCAGTTCTTTCGAGAGAAACTCCTTCTCTAGAAATGACCCATTCTTAGCAACAAAAATCTTGCCTTCGGATCTTTGGTAGAAGGTATTGATACGTCTCCATCGTATCTATAATTTTTTATTATTTCATGCCAATATTATACAACTTTCACATATTGATCCAGTGCCCAGTGCCAGTTCCTGTTTGTTGCATGTTTTTTGTTTCACAGAATATCCATATCAAACGAAGTCCAAACACGATAAAAATTTACAGAGAATTATTTTAGAATATTTGTGATTTTTGGGAGGTGGAATCAACGCAAACGGGGGCCCACAGCCACCACAAGACACCTGGGCATGCCAGGCAGCCCAGGCGCGTGGAGGAGGGTCGTGCCCTCCTTGTAAGTCGGTTGGAGCTCTACTTTGGGCGCAAGGAAGCTTATATCCGGAAAAAAATTATGTTAAAATCTCAGTGCAATCGGAGTTACGGATCTCCGGATATTTAAGAAATGGCTTTCCGCCATATCTGGAGAGCGCGAAACAGAAGAGAACAGAGAGGGAGATCCAATCTCGGAGGGGCTCCGCCGTTCCGCCACCATGGCAACCAAGTACCAGAGGGGGAACTCTCCTCCCATCTAGGGGGAGGCCAAGGAAGAAGAAAAGGAGGGGGGCTCTCTACCTCTCTCTCCCGGTGGCGCCGGAACGCCGCCGGGGAAATCATCGTGTGACGATGATCTACTCCAACAACTCCGTCATCTTCACCAACATCTTCATCACCTTCCCCCATCTATATTTAGCGGCCCACTCTCCCGCAACCTGATGTACCCTCTACTTGAACATGGTGCTTTATGCTTCATATTACTATCCAATGATATGTTGCCATCCTATGATGTCTGAGTAGATTTTTGTTGTCCTATCGGTAATTGGTGAATTGCTATGGTTGGTTTAATTTTCTTGTGGTTATTTTGCTGTCCTTTGGTGCCCATCATATGAGCGCGCGTGTGGATCACACCATAGGGTTAGTTGTATGTTGATAGGACTATGCATTGGAGGGCAAGGGTGACAGCAACTTCAGCCTAAACATAGAAATTGATACGTACGGGATTGAAGGGGGACCAATATATATCTTAATGCTATGGTTGGGTTTTACCTTAATGAATGTTAGTAGTTGCGGATGCTTGCTAATAGTTCCAATCATAAGTGCATAGAATTCCAAGTAAGGGAGGACATGCTAGCAGAGGCCTCTCCCACATAAAAACTTGCTATCAGCCTAAGCAACGTAGTCAATTACTAAGGGACAATTCCGCAAATCCTACCACCACCAATCCACACTCATTTTAATAATTTAATTTTTTTTCTTTATTTAAACATCACCTAACTTTTATTTTCACATTCTTTATTATCTTGCAAACTTATCCTACCACACCTACAAAGTACTTCTAGTTTATTCTTGTTCTAGGTAAAGCAAACGTTAAGTGTGCGTAGAGTTATATCGGTGGTCGATAGAACTTGAGAGAATATTTGTTCTGCCTTTAGCTCCTCGCTGGGTTCGACACTCTTATTTATCGAAAAAGGCTACAAACGATCCCCTATACTTGTGGGTTAATAAGACCTTTTTCTGGCACCTTTGCCGGGGAGCAATAGCGTGGGGTGAATATTCTCGTGTGTGCTTGTTTGCTTTATCACTAAGTAGTTTTTATTTTCTGTTCTAAGTTGTTCTCTATCTTTAGTTATGGATATGGAACACAAAATACCACAAAAAATAGTTGTACTTGCTACTCATGGAGACGGGGAACCTCCTAAAACCCTCGATGCTCATTATGTGAAAAATATTAAACACTACTTTGATAATCCTGAGAAAACCCTATTCAACTTGATAATGGGAGACACGTTGGATCAATGTGAATACTTTAGGATTATCACTTGACACAAGAAGGGAAACTGTTATGGGATCAAATTGATATGTTGCATTGGTATGCTTGGAATTTATGCCAGAGATATGATTATACTTGTTGCTCTAGGATGAAGGCTCCACACCTTCCCTTCTCATGCAAATTTAATGATAATGAAACCTTAGCTTCTTATGCTAATGGTAGATATGATTACTATGATGTAGAACAAATTGAAGAATTTGTTGCTTTTAAGGGTGCTTATGAAATTGAATCTATGTTTGAAAAGTATGAAGATTATGATGATGATGTTTACAGACCTGAAATTTTGCCACTTCTAAATGAGGTTGATGATCATCATCATCCTCAAGTCATGGCGCGTGGTGTTTGTGACAGTGAGTAGGATGACCTTTCCAACCCGAAGATTCTTGCCACGAAGGAACTTCTTTCACCCCGCCCGGTTGAAGATAGTGCGACCGTCCGTGTCCACTGCGTAGGCACAGCTGGTGATGGAGCCTCTTCTAGTAAGGCGTAGTCCAGCCATGCCTTCTTCATCTGGCTCGATGCCACAACTCACAGATAGCTTCTTAGGTAATTTCTGAAAACAATAGATATGATAAATGAGCATGTCGTGCGCAATTATGAACAAAGCATACCACTTGAATCCACATATATCATCAGATTCAACACTAAGCATATCATATCATTACTACGTACACTAAGCATATCATCACATTACTACGTACACTAAGCATATCATCACATTATACTACACACTAATTAAGCATATCACATTACTACAGTAAGCATATCATCACATTACTACAACATACGCATATATATCATCTAATTACTACACTAAGTAACACATACCATGAGATGCTGTTTCATATTCGTCCTTGTGAGTCGGGTCACGAATGGCATCCCTACGTAGTCTTCACGTGGCGGAAGTATGTCCCAGATGTTGCCCGATTCCTCATGCTCAGCCTCAGTCTTTTGGCATAGAGGGATACATTAAGTGGGTCCTCATCATCATCTGAATCCTGATCATCTGAATCCTCACCATCAGAATCCTCAGTATCGGCAATCAAATTCATATAGATAAAAGAAAGCCTGGGACTTTCTCCTCTGAAGGAGAAGCTGGTCAATTCACCCCCACTAAGACCCGTGTGGGCGATGAAACGATCCCATTCATCTCCTCCAACCTGGGTTATCATTCGCCCCTTCTTGACCTGCATAGTGTTGGGCCCCCCTGGAGCGTCGAAGGTCACGGTGTCTCCGGTGAGCTCATTCAATGCCAATCTCACATTGCATGGGACGCTCTGTCTAAGAAAAAAAGAAGCACACACACAAAGCATTAGTGGAAATAGCAACAAAAACAAAACATAAATAACTGTTAGACAGTTCATATAATTTGGTACCGCTATAGGAATAAAACTAGGCTGGAAGTAGATGCCGAACAACATGGCAGTAGAAAGGCTGGTCCGGCATCTTGACTTGCACAGTCGACATGGTGGTTCTTGCTCCATTCAACACAAAACATATTGTACACTAATTAAGTTAAATTGCGCACTCACATAGTACACAAATAAACAAATGCACTACCCACATGTGAGACTATAAATTAACAAAGGTTGCTTTTACAAAATTCAATTCAAAATCATAGTTGTGTGAAGATGCTCATGTTTCCCAACAACTTCTGTTAACAACTAAATCAAAATAAAAGTTGTATGGAGATTATATAAATGATTGTTTGACACCATATGCTCCATTACCTATTGTCAATGCTTTCAAAAGTACCCACAGTCTCGTGCTTTTATGTAGTACATTGGCTCTACAATCTACACTGGCTCACCTATGAGCAGGAAATTTCTAGTTGTGTAAAAATAATTTCTAGTTGTGAACTGCAACAGATTGTTGACATGCTATATGTCTATGTCTTGGGAGAGGCAGTGAAATATATTAGTTGAGTACTCTGTTAAATTTACAAGGATGTTGCTAGAGGTAACCGTGGCAAACAAATTGCAATTCAATGTAGCGATAGATGATGTCCCCTCCTACCTAATCCGAAATTCGAAATGTATTCAACTAACACACACCCATTCTCCTATGTTCCAAATTCGAAATGGTATCTCACTATAAATCTTGCAACGGACCTAATATATCAATTTTCCATGCCAATATCACGTACCTAATAAATCAATTTCACAGTACTAATATATAAAATTTCTCGCTCAGATCCGCCACCGGAGGGAGACGCTTGGGGAGGGGAAGAAGCTTCGCGAGGGGAAGAGGGGAAATCTCACCGATTAGCTTCGAGTTGGCGGTGGCCGCGCAGTTTCGGCAGCGAAGAGCGGCGTGGTCGGGCGGCGGCGGTGCTGCCCAAGAGGGGGGGGAGAAGGTGAAAACGAATGGCTGAATTGGAGTTGGTGTTTTTTACTAGACGCAGGGGCAGTTAGAACGTGGGTAGTGCTCGCGTGGGCATAATGGGCCACGCCATAGAAAACGGGAGCCCACAGGAATTTTTTTTAGAAAACATCTATGGCTTGGAAGAAAAATATTACACCAGCGGTACGGTAGTATCAATGGCGTACCAAATAAGCATACACCAGCACTATTTGAAAAAAATAGTGCTGGCGATATTGTGAAATGGCGCTCCACCAACATAAGTTGTGGCTAGCACTTTTTCCACTAGCGTAAGCGTCGCATCCCCAAACTTTAAGAAACAATAGCTTAGGTTTCTTGCCAAACCATAGTTCATACGGTGTCGTCTCAACGGATTTAGATGGTGCCCTATTTAACGTGAATGCGGTTGTCTCTAATGCATGACCCCAAAATGATAAAGGCAAATCGGTAAGAGACATCATAGAACGCACCATATCTAATAAAGTACGGTTACGAGGTTCGGACACACCATTATGTTGTGGTGTTCCAGCTGGCGTGAGTTGTGAAACAATTCCACATTGTCTTAAATGAAGGCCAAACTCGTAACTCAAATATTCACCTCCATGATCAGATTGTAGAAATTTTATTTTCTTGTTACGATGATTCTCCACTTCACTCTAAAATTCTTTGAACTTTTCAAATGTTTCAAACTTGTGTTTCATCAAGTAGATATATCCAT
The DNA here is from genome assembly GCA_011799875.1 of Thinopyrum elongatum. NCBI lineage: Eukaryota > Viridiplantae > Streptophyta > Magnoliopsida > Poales > Poaceae > Thinopyrum > Thinopyrum elongatum. The sequence goes on from CM022298.1 coordinate 100,680,145, forward strand.
ACTTACTCAAATCATCTATGAAGGTTAGAAAATAACGATACCCACCGCGTGCTTCAACACTCATCGAACCGCATACATCGATATGTATTATTTCCAATAAGTCATTAGCTCGCTCCATTGTTCCGGAGAACAGAGTTTTAGTCATCTTACCCATGAGGCATGGTTCACAAGTATCAAATGATTCATAATCTAGTGATTCCAAAAGTCCATCCGCATGGAGTTTCTTCATGCGTTTTACACCAATATGACCTAAACGGCAGTGCCACAAGTATGTTGCACTATCATTATCAACTTTGCATCTTTTGGCATCAATATAATGAATATGTGTATCACTACGATCGAGATTTAACAAGAATAGACCATTCACTAAAGGTGCATGACCATAAAAGATGTTACTCATATAAATAGAACAACCATTATTCTCTGAATTAAATGAATAACCGTCTCGCAATAAACAAGATCCAGATATAATGTTCATGCTCAACGCTGGCACCAAATAACAATTATTGAGGTATAAAACTAATCCCGAAGGTAGATGTAGAGGTAGCGTGCCGACGGCGATCACATCAACCTTGGAACCATTTCCGACTAGCATCGTCACCTCGTCCTTAGCCAATCTTCGTTTATTCCGCAGCTCCTGTTTCGAGTTACAAATATGAGCAACCGAACCATTATCAAATACCCACACGCTATTACGAGCATTAGTAAGGAACACATCAATAATATGTATATCAAATATACCTTTGTTCACTTTGCCATCCTTCTTATCCGCCAAATACTTGGGGCAGTTCCACTTCCAGTGACCATTTACTTTGCAGTAGAAGCACTCGGTTTCCGGCTTGGGTCCAGCTTTGGGCTTCTTCACAGGAGCGGCAACTTGCTTGCCGTTCTTCTTGAAGTTCCCTTTCTTTCCTTGCCCGTTTTCTTAAAACTGGTGGTCCTGTTAACCATCAACACTTGTTGTTCTTTCTTGATTTCTACCTCCGCGGCCTTAAGCATTGCGAAGAGCTCGGGAATTGTTTTCTCCATCCCTTGCATATTATAGTTCATCACGAAGCCTTCGTAGCTTGGTGGTAGTGATTGAAGAACTCTATCAATAACACTCTCAGTTGGAAGATCAATTCCCAACTGAGTCAAGTGGTTGTGGTACCCAGACATTCTGAGTATGTGTTCACTGACAGAACTGTTCTCCTTCATCTTACAGCTAAAGAACTTGTTGGAGACTTCATATCTCTCGACCAGGGAATTTGCTTGAAATATTAACTTTAGCTCTTGGAACATATCATATGCTCCGTGGCGTTCAAAACGCTTTTGAAGTCCCGGTTCCAAGCAATAAAGCATGGCACACTGAACTATCGAGTAGTCATCAGATCGAGCCTGCCAGACGTTCACAACGTCTGCATCAGCTCCTACAACAGGTCTGTCACCTAGCGGTGCATCAAGGACATAATTCTTCTGTGCAACAATGAGGATAATCCTCAAGTTACGGACCTAGTCCGTGTAATTGCTACCATCATCTTTCAACTTAGCTTTCTCTGGAACGCATTAAAATTCAAGGGAACGGTAGCACGGGCCATTGATCTACAACATAGATTTGCAAAAACTATTAGGACTAAGTTCATGATAAATTTTAGCTCAACTAATAAAATTACTAATGAACTCCCACTTAAATCAATATTCCTCAAGTTTTCTAAGTGATACTTGATCCAAATCAACTAACCCATGTCTGATCATCACGTGAGATGGGCTAGTCTTCAATGGTGAACATCTCCATGCTGATCATATCTACTATATTACTCACGTTCAACCTTTCGGTCTCCAGTGTTTTGAGACCATGTCTGTACATACTAGGCTCGTCAAGTTTAACCCAAGTATTCTGCATGTGCAAAACTGACTTACACCCATTGTATGCGAACGTAGAGTCTATCACACCCGATCATCACGAGGTGCTTCGAAACGATGAACTTTAGCAATGGTGCATACTCAGGGAGAACAATTTTATCTTGAAATTAAGTGAAGGGATCATCTTATAATGCTACCGTTGTTCTAGGCAAAATAAGATGCATAAAGGATAAACATCACATGCAATCAAAATATGTGACATGATATGGCCATCATCATCTTGTGCTTTTGATCTCCATCTCCAAAGCAACGACATGATCTCCATCGTGACCGCCTCGACACCTTGATCTCCATCGTTGCGTCGGGGTCGTCTCGCCAACTATTGCTTCTACAACTATTGTTAACGCATAACGATAAAGTAAAGCAATTACATGGCGCTTAGTGATTGACACACAGGTCATACAATAATTAAAGACAACCCTAAGGCTCCTGCCGGTTGTCGTACTCATCGACATGCAAGTCGTGAACTTATTACAAAACATGATCATCTCATACATCAACATATATCAAATCACGTTTTGACCATATCACATCACAACATACCCTGCAAAAACAACTTAGACGTCCTCTACTTTGTTGTTGCAAGTTTTATGTGGCTGCTACGGGCAACTAGCAAGAAACGTTCTTACCTACGCAAAACCATAATGGTGATTATCAAGTTGCTATTTAACCTTCTGCAAGGACCGCCGTAGTCAAATTAGATTCAACCAAAGTGAGAGAGACAGACACCCGTTAGCCACCTTTATGCAAAACTAGTTGCATGTTAGTCGGTGGAACCGGTCTTGATACGTCTCCGTCGTATCTATAATTTTTGATTATTTCATGCCAATATTATACAACTTTCACATATTTTTGGTAACTTTTTATATGATTTATTGGACTAACCTATTGATCCAGTGCCCAGTGCCAGTTCCTGTTTGTTGCATGTTTTTTGTTTCGCAGAAAATCCATATGAAACGAAGTCCAAATGCAATAAAATTTTACGGAGAATTATTTTGGAATATTTTTGATTTTTAGGAGTTGGAATCATCAGAAGAGAGGGACCATAGTGACCACAACCCACCAGGGCACGCCTGGGGGCCCAGGCGCGCCCAAGTGTCTTATGTCCACCTCGTACGTCGGTTGGACTTCTACTTCGGGCGCAAGGAAGCTTATATCTGGAAAAAGTCGTGTTAAAATCTCAGCACAATCGGAGTTACAAATCTCCGGGAATATAAGAAACGGTTTTCGGCCAGATCTGGGGAACGCGAAACAGAAGAGAACAGAGAGGGAGATCCAATCTCGAAGGGGCTCCCGCCCCTCCGCCGCCATGGAGGCCATGGACCAGAGGGGGAACTCTCCTCCCATCTAGGGGGGAGGCCAAGGAAGAAGAAGAAGGAGGGGGGCTCTCTCCCCCTCTCTCCCGGTGGCGCCGCAGTGCCGCCGGGGCAAGGATCGTGACGGCGATCTACATCAACAATCTTGCTACCATCAACATGAACTTTCTCCTCCTCTATGCAGCGGTGTAACACCCCTTCTCTCCGCTGTAATCTCTACTTAAACATGGTGCTCAACTCCATATATTATTTCCCAATGATATTTGGCTATCCTATGATGTTTGAGTAGATCTGTTTTGTCCTATGGGTTAATCGTGATCTTGGTTGGTATGATTGCATATTTTATTTATGGTGCTATCCTACGGTGCCCTCCATCTCGCGCAAACATGAGGGGCCTCCGCTGTAGGGTGTTGCAATATGTTCATGGTTTGCTTATTGTCGGTGTTGCGGGGGTGACATCAGCCTAAAATCGGATAAGTGGGTTATGGCGTATGGGAGTAAAGAGGACTTGATACTTAATGCTATGGTTGGGTTTCACGACCTTAATGATCTTTAGTAGTTGCGGATGCTTCCTAGGGGTCCAATCATAAGTGCATATGATCCAAGTAGAGAAAGTATGTTAGCTCATGCCTCTCCCTCATATAAAATTACAAGAATGATTACCGGTACTTGTTATCGATGGCCTAGGGACAAATGACTTTCTTGTTGACAAAAGCTATCCACTTTTATTACCTTGCAATTTATTTGTAGTTTTATTCTCGCAAAGTACTCGTAGTTTTATTCTTGCAAAATAGTTTCATACTTGTTCTAGGTAAACCAAATGTTAAAGTGTGCGTAGAATTGTATCGGTGGTCGATAGAACTTGAGGGAATATTTGTTCTACCTTTAGCTCCTCGTTGGGTTCGACACTCTTATTTATCAAAGAAGGCTACAAATGATCCCCTACACTTGTGGGTTATCAAGACCTTTTTCTGGCGCCGTTGCCGGGGAGCAATAGCGTGGGGTGAATATTCTCGTGTGTGCTTGTTTGCTTTATCACTAAGTAGTTTTTATTTCTTGTTTTAAGTTGTTCTCTATCTTTAGTTATGGATATGGAACACGAAACACCAAAAAATTTAGTGGTGCTTGCTACTCATGGAGATGGGGAACCTCCTAAAACCCTCGATGCTCGTTATGTGAAAAATATTATGCACTACTTCGATAATCCTGAGAAAACCCCATTCAACATGATAATGGGAGACACGTTGGATCAACGTGAATACTTTAGGGATTATAGCTTGACACAAAAAGGGAAACTTTTATGGGATCAAATTGATATGTTGCATTGGTATGCTTGGAATTTATGCCAGAGATATGATTTTACTTGTTGCTCTAGGATGAATGCTCCACACCTTCCCTTTTCATGCAAATTTAATGATAATGAAACCTTGGCTTCTTATGCTAATGGTAGATATGATTACTATGATGTGGAACGAATAGAAGAATTTGTTGCTTTTAAGGGTGCTTATGAAATTGAATCTTTGTTTGAAAAGTTTGAAGATTTTGATGATTCAGTTTATAGACCTGAAAATTTTGCTATCCTTAAATATTGCTATGATAATTATAAATACAATTCTGATATTGATATATTTATTGATAAAGTCTCTGCTGTCCAAGAAGAGACTAATATTTTGCAAGAGTCTATGGAAGAAGAAATTGATGAAACTGTGAGCTCATTGGATGAAAAAGATGATGAGGAGAGCGAAGAATAAAAGGAGGAAGAGCGGATTAGCTACCCGTGCCCACCTTCTAATGAGAGTAACTCTTCAACTCATACATTATTTAATTTCCCTTCATGCTTACCGAAGGATGAATGCTATGATAATTGCTATGATCCCGTTGATTCTTTTGAAATATCCCTTTTTGATGAACTTAATGCTTGCTATGCTTGTGGCCAAGATGCCAATATGAATTATGCTTATTGAGATGAACTTGCTATAGTTCCTTATGTTGAGAATGAAATTGTTGCTATTGCACCCACACATGATAGTCCTATTATCTTTTTGAATTCTCCAAATTACACTATATCGAAGAAGTTTGCTCTTATTAAGGATTATATTGATGGGTTGCGTTTGGCTACTACACATGATGATTTTGATGAATATAATATGCATGTGCTTGCTGCTCCTACTTGCAATTATTATGAGAGAGGAACTATATCTCCACCTCTCTATGTTTCCAACACGATAAAATTGCAAGAAACTGCTTATGCTATGTATTGGCCTTTACTTGATGTGCATGAATTGTTCTGGTATGACATGCCGATGCATAGGAAGAGAGTTAGACTTCGTCATTGCATGATATATGTTGCTTTGTGCTCACTACTAAATGCCAAATCATTGTTAATTAAAATTGGCTTTGATATACCTTGGGATCCGGGTGGATTCATTACTTGAGCACTTTATGCCTAGCTTAATGGCTTTAAAGAAAGTGCTGCCAGGGAGACAACCCGGAAGTTTTAGAGAGTCATTTATTTCTGTTGAGTGCTTTTATAAAGTTTTAAAACAAAAAATATAGCGGGGAACCTTAAAACTTCACAAAAAGAAAAGTGAAAGTGAGAGGGACAAGCATTGTGAAAGTGGGAGCTAGCCTTGAACTTTGTTCATGCCCATGGAAACTTTGTGAATCTTAATTACAGAAACTTTTCAACAAAAATAATTATCCCCTTGTACAAATCCATTTTATTATAAAAGTAATGTGCCAAGATTTGCCTTTAGGATGATTAGATTGCTTGTTGGTATGTGCGGTGCAAAAACAGAAACTTTGGCTGTAGTGCACGATTTTACATTTTTTACTGGAACGTCAAAAGTTTCTGAAACTTTTTGAACAGTCTTGATATACAAATTTTTTATTTTTTCCTAATTGTTCAGAATTTTTCGAGTACCAGAAGTATGGTAGGTGTTCAGATTGCTATAGACTGTCCTGTTTAAGACAGATTCTGTTTTTGATGCATTGTTTTGCTTGTTTTGATGAAACTATCGATTTTTATCGGTGGTATAAGCCATGGAAAAGTTATAATACAGTAGCTACAATGCAAAAACAAAATATGAATTGGTTTGCAACAGTACTTAGAGTAGTGATTTGCTTTATTATACTAACGGATCTTACCAAGCTTTCTGTTGAGTTTTGTGTGGATGAAGTGATCAAAGATCGAGGAGGTCTCGATATGAGGAGAAGGAGGAGAGGCAAGAGCTCAAGCTTGGGGATGCCCAAGGTGCCACAAGTAAATATTCAAGGAGACTCAAGCGTCTAAGCTTGGGGATGCCCCGGAAGGTATCCCATCTTTCTTCAAGAAGTATCGGTATATTTTCATCTTCGTTTCGTTCATGTGATATGTGTGAATCTTGGAGCGTCTTTTGTGTTTATTTTTCATTTTTATTTTATGCACCATGCTGGTATGAGATAGTCCATGGTTGATTTATAGAATGCTCATTGCACATCACTTATATCTTTTGAGTATGCCTTTATAGAATGCTTCATGTGCTTCACTTATATCATTTGAAGTTTGGATTGCCTGTTTCTCTTCACATAGAAAACCGTTATTTGAAGAATGCTCTTTTGCTTCACTTATATTTGTTAGAGCATGGTATTTTGTAGAAAGAATTAAACTCTCTTGCTTCACTTATACCTATTTAGAGAGTCAACAGGAATTGGTAAATTGCATGGTTAGTCATAAAATCATGCATAAAACTTATGGATCACTGAATATGATATGTTTGATTTCTTGCAATAGTTTTGCGATATAGAGATGGTAATATGTGGGAGGTACTAGTAAACGGTTGTGGTTCGTAAGAATATTGGTGTTAAGGTTTGTGATTCCCGAAGCATGCACGTATAGTCTCTCGTTATGCTATGAAGTTGGAGCATGATTTATTATTGATTGTCTTCCTTATGAGTGGCGATCGGGGACGTGCGATGGTCTTTTCCTACCAATATGCGTAGTAGTACTTTGCTTCGAGGGCTAATAAACTTTTGCAATATGTATATGAGTTCTTTATGACTAATGTGAGTCCATGGATTATACACACTCTTACCTTTTCGCAATCTGCTAGCCTCTACGGTACCGTGCATTGCCCTTTCTCACCTCGAGATGTGGTGCAAACTTCGCCGGTGCATCCAAACCCCGTGATATGATACACTCTATCACACATAAGCCTTATTATATCTTCCTCAAAACAACCACCATACCTACCTATTATGGCCTTTCCATAGCCATTCCGAGATATATTGCCATGCAACTTCCACCGCTTCCGTTTTGATGACTTGAGCATTCATTGTCATATTGCTTTGCATGATCGTAAGATAGCTAGCATGATATTTCCATGGCTTGTCCGTTTTTTTGATATCGTTGCTATGCTAGATCATTGCACATCCTGGTACACTGCCAGAGGCATTCATATAGAGTCATACTTTGTTATAGGTATCGAGTTGTAATTTTTATTTCTTTTGAGTTATAAGTAAATAGAAGTGTGATGACCATCATTATTCATTTTTAGAGCATTGCCCCAGTGAGGAAAGGATGATGGAGACTATGATTCCCCCACAAGTCGGGATGAGACTCCGGACAATGAGAGAGAAAAAAAAGAAAAAAAAAGAAAAAGAAAAAAAGAAAGAAAAAGAAAAGAAAAAGAAGAAAAGAAAAAGAAAAAAATAAAAGAAAAAGAGAGAAGGGGCATGCTAGTTCCACACTTGTGCTTCAAAGTAGCACCATGTTTTTCATATGGAGAGTCTCCTATGTTGTCACTTTCATATACTAGTGGGAATTTTTCATTATAGAGTTAGATGCACACCCACTTAGTTTTCATGTTGAGCTTTCATACACTTATAGCTCTTAGTGCATTCGTTGCATGGCAATCCCTACTCCTCACGTTGATATCAATTGATGGGCATCTCCATAGCCCGTTGGTTAGCCGCGTCGGTGTGAGACTTTCTTACTTTTTTTGTCTTCTCAATATTTACCCCTATCATCATACTCTATTCCACCTATAGTGCTATATCCATGGCTTGCGCTCATGTATTGCGTGAGGGTTGAAAAAGCTGAAGCGCGTTAAAAAGAATGAACCAATTGCTCGGCTTGTCATCGGGGTTGTGCATGATAAATACTTTGCGTTAAGAAGACAGAGCATGACAAGACTATATGATTTTGTAGGGATAGCTTTCTTTAGCGTTGATATTTTAAAAGACACGATTGTTTGTTGGGATGCCTGAGTATTAATGCCTTTATGTCAAATTATAGACTATTGCTTTGAATCACTTATGCCTTAATATTCATGCCATGATTAGATATATGATCCAGTTTATATTAGGTAGCATTCCACATCAAAAATTATCTTTTTTATCATTTACCTACTCGAGGACGAGCAGGAATTAAGCTTGAGGATGCTAATATGTCTCCGTCGTATCTATAATTTTTGATTGTTTCATGCCAATATTATACAACTTTCACATATTTTTGGCAACTTTTTATATGATTTATTGGACTAACCTATTGATCCAGTGCCCAGTGTAAGTTCCTGTTTGTTGCATGTTTTTTGTTTCGCAGAAAATCCATACCAAACGAAGTCCAAATGCAATAAAATTTTACGGAGAATTATTTTGGAATATTTGTGATTTTTGGGAGTTGGAATCATCAGAAGAGGGGGCCCCAGTGACCACAACCCACCAGGGCGCGCCTGGGGGCCCAGGCGCGCCCAGGTGTCTTATGCCCACCTCGTATGTCGGTTGGAGCTCTACTTCGGGCGCAAGGAAGCTTATATCTGAAAAAAAACGTGTTAAAATCTTTGCGCAATCGGAGTTACGGATCTCCGGGAATATAAGAAACGGTTTTCGGCCAGATCTGGGGAACGCGAAACAGAAGAGAACAGAGAGGGAGATCCAATCTCGAAGGGGCTCCCGCCCCTCCGCCGCCATGGAGGCCATGGACCAGAGGGGGAACTCTCCTCCCATCTAGGGGGAGGCCAAGGAAGAAGAAGAAGGAGGGGCTCTCTCCCCCTCTTTCCCGGTGGCGCCGAAGTGCCGCCGGGGCAAGGATCGTGATGGCGATCTACAACAACAATCTTGCTACCGTCAACACCAAATTTCCCCCCCCCCCTCTATGCAGCGGTGTAACAACCCTTCTCTCCACTATAATCTCTACTTAGACATGGTGCTCAACTCCATATATTATTTCCCAATGATATTTGGCTATCCTATGATGTTTGAGTAGATCCGTTTTGTCCTATGGGTTAATCGTGATCTTGGTTTGTATGATTGTATATTTTATTTATGGTGCTGTCCTACGGTGCCCTCCGTCTCGCTCAAACGTGAGGGGCCTCCGCTGTAGGGTGTTGCAATATGTTCATGGTTTGCTTATTGTCGGTGTTGCGGGGGTGACAACAGCCTAAACGCGGATAAGTGGGTTATGGCATATGGGAGTAAAGAGGACTTGATACTTAATGCTATGGTTGGGTTTCACGACCTTAATGATCTTTAGTAGTTGCGGTTGCTTGCTAGGGGTCCAATCATAAGTGCATATGATCTAAGTAGAGAAAGTATGTTAGCTCATGCCTCTCCCTCATATAAAATTACAAGAATGATTACCGGTACTTGTTATTGATTGCCTAGGGACAAATGACTTTCTTGTTGACAAAAGCTATCCACTTTTATTACCTTGCAATTTATTCGTAGTTTTATTCTCGCAAAATACTCGTAGTTTTATTCTTGCAAAATAGTTCCATACTTGTTCTAGGTAAAGCAAACGTTAAAGTGTGCGTAGAGTTGTATCGGTGGTCGATAGAACTCGAGGGAATATTTGTTCTACCTTTAGCTCCTCGTTGGGTTCGAAACTCTTATTTATCGAAGAAGGCTACAAATGATCCCATACACTTGTGGGTTATCAGGTCTCATGTACGTGGACATGTAAGATTGGTCCGGGCCACTTCATCCCACAATATCGCCAAATCAAAAAAAGACATTGGTGGTAAGCAATATGAACATCACCGCCCACAACTCCTTTGTGTTCTACTCGTGTATATCATCTATGCATAAACCTGGCTCTGATACCACTGTTGGGGAACGTTGCACGGAAAATAAAAAATTTCTACGCGCACGCAAGATCTATCCATGGAGATGCATAGCTACGAAGGGAGGAGAGCATCTATATACCCTTGTAGATCGCTAAGTGGAAGCGTTTATCAACACGGTTGATGTAGTCATACACATTCACGATCCGTTCTGATCAAGCACCGAAGCACGGCACCTCCGCGTTCAGCACACGTTCAGCTCGATGACGTCCTCGCCTTCTTGATCTAGCAAGAGGGGCGAAGTGGTAGATGAGTTCCGGCAGCACGACGGCATGATGACGGTGGTGGTGAAGCTATTTCCGCAGGGCTTCGCCAAGCACAACGGTTCTGGACGGAAGATGAACTAGAGGGAGAGGGGGCACCACACACGGCTTGGGGATTCGTGGTGTGTGGTGCCCCCTCCCCTCCTCTCATATATATAGGTGGAGGGGAGAGGGGAGGCTGCCTAGGTGCGCCCCCAAGGGTGCCGGGGGCCGCCCTCGGCTCCTGCCCTACGCACCCCCCTTTCCTTCTTTAGGGGGTGGAGGAGATGGCAGGGGGCGGCGGCTGCCCTGCCTTGGGCGCCCCCCTTTCCTTCCTAGAGGGCCGGCGGCCAGGAGGTGGGCGTGCCAGACCCCTTGTGGGCTGGTGTGCTCCCTCCCTTAGCTCGTTTGGCCCAATAACTTCCCACGGCCTCCCGGAACCCCTTCCGGTGATCCTATAAATATCCGGTGCATTCCGAAACACTTTCGGAACCCGAATACCTTCTTTCTATATATCAATATTTACCTCCGGACCATTCTGGAGATCCTCGCCATGTCCGTGATCTCATCAGGGACTCCGAACAAGATTCGGTCATCAACATACATAACTCATATAATACTATATCGTCAACAAACGTTAAGCGTGCGGACCCTACGGGTTCGAGAATGATGTAGACGTGACCGAGACGCTTCTACGGTCAATAACCAATAGCGGGACCTGGATGCCCATATTGGTTCCTACATATTCTATGAAGATCTTTATCGGTCGAACCTTTATGACAACATACGTAGTTCCCTTTGTCTGTCGGTATGTTACTTGCCGAGATTCGATCGTTGGTATCTCCGTACCTAGTTCAATCTCGTTACCAGCAAGTCTCGTTACTCATTCTGTAATACATCATCTTGTAACTAACTCCTTAGTCACTTTGCTTGCAAGCTTCCTGTGATGTTGTATTACCGAGAGGCCCAGAGATACCTCTCCGTCATACGGAGTGACAAATCCCAATCTCGATTCACGCCAACTCAACAGACACCTTCGGAGATACCTGTAGAGCACCTTTATGATCACCCAATTACGAAGTGACGTTTAATAGCACACAAGGTATTCCTCCTGAGTCCGGGAGTTGCATGATCTCATGGTCAAAGAAACATATATTTGACATTTAAGAAAGCAGTAGCAATAAACTGAACGATCATATGCTAACCTAACGGATGGGTCTTGTCCATCACATAATTCTACTAATGATGTGATCCCGTTATCAAATGACAACTCATGTCTATGGCTAGGAAACCTTAACCATCTTTGATCAACGAGCTAGTCTAGTAGAGTCTCACTAGGGACACGATATTTGTTTATGTATTCACACATGTATTTAAGTTTCCGGTCAATACAATTCTAGCATGAATAATAAACCATTACCATGATTAAGGAAATATAATAATAACCACTTTATTATTGCCTCTAGGGCATATTTCCCACAGGACCTGCTTCTTAGTAAACTAATCTAGTTTTGACCAAATAAAATCGTATTTGCGTTGATGGTTCTGCTTGCATAATTTTTTGAACAAGTTCATCAACCGCTTGTTCTTGAACTGCGAGAAAAAATTAGCCCCAAGATGGGGCATGCACCACCGGCTCTGCAAGTCCTTCATGGTGTTGGTTTGTCTTCTGCAGGATCCCTCAGTGTCTTGACGGCCTTCAATATACCAGCATGCCTGTCATGAATGACACACACGTTTGGTCGGTCCTTCACGATGGCAATTTTCAGTTGCCTGAGGAACCATACCCAGCTCAGAAACTTATCATCCTCCACAAATGCCATAGCAAGTGGGATGATTTGACCGTTCCCATCCACACCAATAGCAGTAATGATTTGCCCTTTGTACTGGTCGGTCAGGAATGTACCATCAACAAACATCACAGGAGTACAATGCCGGAAATCTTCGATGAACATAGCAAAGGAGAAGAATACTCGCTTCAACGCCTTGAAACCTTGTATACTAGGCAGGAACATGTGTCGTACGTCAAGTAAGTGTCGGGATTCCTCTCCTTCAATATGTGAAGGAGATGGACAACATTATCATATGAGTCTATGAACTTCCCAAACATTTCCTCCATAGCCTTCTGTTTAGCCCTCCAAGCCTTCCCATACGGAATGTCATAATTCCATCTGACAATTACTGTTGTCTGGATGTGTTTTGCTTCCATGTCTTTCTTCTCCACTATCTCAGTATACATGAGTTGCGCAATGAGAGTTGAAATCAGGTTTGGATGATTCACCAGAAGGTTTTTTCTCACACAATTATGTGGGACGACATCAGTGACAACCCAGTGGACTTTTCACTTCGGCACGTGCCCGTGCACCTTCTCAGGATAACCAGTTTCAACATATTTCACGGTATAGTTTGTTGGACTTGATATGTGTGTCCGGAAAACCGTCGGCTAGACATAGCCCACTTTGTCACCACACACTTTAATTTTTTTTTCTTTGTATCATACATAGCCCCTACCTGGACTTGGTTCAGATGATACTTCCATGGACTCTCATGGCCATCGTTGACCGTAAGGCCGGTCGATATTTCCTTATCCCATGCAGAAGGAATCAGCACCTCCACTTCCTCCTCGGAATTTTCAGATTCCAGATCCTCCGCCAATCCATCCTCGTCCTCCTCCTCCATCACCCTCTGCATTTCTTCCCCTTACTCATCCTCATCAGCAAAACCACAACCAGCAAATACTGTCGACTGACTACTCTGCCCTGATCATGACCACACAAATTGTGTGGCACGTAATCTAACTCTTTCTCGGGTTGGCTACCAATCACATCCACTGGTTGTGACCCGGATAAATCAATCTCGTTAGCCACTTGACTGCCCTGGCTGGGTTCATACCCCCCCCCCCTCCCCCCCCCGGCCAACTTGTACCATATTCTCCTCCTTCGTCACATGTTGCACTGGGGCATATGGGTGGATTCTTCGGTCACTGCAACGTCTTAACAGGGTCAACCACTCCTGGCTCCTGTCTATCAGCATCAACTCCCACGATACATTTTTACAGGATTTGATCCACAATGCATGAATACTAATGGAACATACTTCAGGATCCAGCCCAATAGTCGCCATTGTAAATCTCGGCGGGTGAGACTCACCGTAGGTGTGCTATATATGGAAAACGGCTGGAAGTGTTTATCAGTGTCTTTTCTCTGGGATTGTCAATTTATAAGTTGCTGGAAGTTGTCTTAAATTCCAACCAACTTTGTGAGCATTTAGATCGATATGTTAGCATCCCCCTCCCAGTGTTACTTCACGAGTGTTGCAGATTATAAATTACAGTTACAATCGCTTGAGTGTGTGGACATTTTCAGTGTGCAATGTTCAGTAACCGGCAGTTAAAGAATTTCCCTGATCAGGAATTCCTTGTCCAAGGAAGATGCACTGATTGGTGCTGCAACAACACCCAACCAGAAACGAAGTTGCAACCCAAAGAGACAGACTGCACATATATATAAAAGAGTCGGTTTAGATTAGCTGATGCTCTTCTTCTCACTCGGCGTTTCATCCCAGGTACAGAGTCCTAACGCCCTACTACTCTACTAGAGAGTCTCGGCTACTACGCGCGTACTATGAACAAGGCGGTGGCGGTGCGGGTGCGTCTCTCGCCGTCGATCGATCAGAAGGAGGCCGAGTTGATCCGCCGGAGCTGGTGCTGGTGCTGCTTCGGCTCCGCCTCCGGCTGGGGCATGTAGAGCACCGCATGTCGCCGGAGCTGCTGCTGCCTCTCCCCCGCCTCCTGCTGCGGCAGGAACTGCATCACCGGCTCCAGCTTCTGCAACAGCAAACACAACCATGAAACGAGAAAGAAACTTAGCTCTGATGAAGAGACTTGATCATCAGTCTTCAGAGTCTGTTGCGGTGCTCGGCCGATAGCGTATTTGCAGTAAGCAACAAATGCCAGCAGCAGTTCAGTCTAGGAACTGAGATATAATAGCTGTCAATTTTGGAGGCTTAGATTAAGAGGTTTAATCTCCTACTCCCTCCGTTCCAAATTACTCGTCGTGGTTTTAGTCAACTAAAACCACGACGAGTAATTTGGAACGGAGGGAGTAGTTTACACTAATGAAAACAAAGTTTACACTAATAAGAGGTTCATAGATGAAAAACTATGGCATTCAAAGAAGAAGCAATACAAGAACGTAGAAACATCACACCACTGTTCGAAGCAGCCGGAGCAGGAAGTTCGGAAGTAGTCGGCATCTATTATAGCCAGTACAGTACATTCTCGTGCTGATTGGCCTTTGACTAGTGGCACAGGACTTGCGTACTGCTCACTGAGGCCAAGGCACAAGTGAATAATTAACTTGAGTAAAAGAAATTTACCTTGAGCTCCTTCAGATGCTCGATCTCCTCCTCCAGCAGCGAGATCTTGTTCTCCAGCTCGTTCGTGTAGGCCTACGGCACCGTAGGCATGGCGAATCCGTCAGAAAGAAGCGATTTTTTAGGGCGCGGAATCATTTATACTGGAGAAGGTGACCGAGAGACCGCACCTGCTTCCTGGCCCGGGACCTCGCCGCCGACTCGCGGTTCTTGATCATCCGCTTCTGCCGCCGCTCCACCGTCTTCTCCACGACGCCGTCCCCTCCCGCGACCGCGGCGCCGCGCTTCCGCCCGCCGACCTGCGAGAGGAACCCGCCGCCGCCCTGGTACACGGCGTCCAGCACGGGGCCGGCGCCCACGCCGAGGGGCCGCGGCAGGGGCCGGGTCACGTACTGCTGCGGCGGGTGGTACTGGTGCAGCCAATGCGCGCCGGCGCAGCCCCCGCCGACGGGCACGCCGGCGCGCGAGAGGAAGTCCTCCAGCGTCATCTCGCCCACCGTCGGCTGGCGGCCGCGGCCGGCGCTCTCGATGTCGCGCCACACCTCGTCCACCGTCTTCTTGCCGTTCCCCGCCCCGCGCGGCTCCGCGTCGGCGGCGGGGAGCACCGTGCGCAGGAGGTCCTCCAGGTTCATGCTCCGCAGCGGCTCGCCCAGGTGGCTCTCCACCTCGTTGAGCGTGAGGCCGTACACCGACCCCTGCCGGGACAGGGCCCCTCCCCCGCCGCCCCCGCCGCCGCCGCCGCCGAGGGACGACATTGTCTGAACTCCCATCCACGCACCAGCCTCCGACAGCCACCCCCTCGCCTCACGTGTCGCGATCAGCTGCAACCAACCAACCAGCCACAGGTCAAACAGAGAAACCTCACGCCATTACAAACGGAAAGAACAGCAACCACCGAGGCCGGCCGGTCAATGGAAACAAATCTTAACCATGCCAAGAAGAGAGAAAATCTCGCAACCAAGCAACAGGAAAGAAAGAAAAATGGGCAGCCAGG
Source organism: Thinopyrum elongatum (assembly GCA_011799875.1). Taxonomy (NCBI): domain Eukaryota; kingdom Viridiplantae; phylum Streptophyta; class Magnoliopsida; order Poales; family Poaceae; genus Thinopyrum; species Thinopyrum elongatum. The sequence continues at coordinate 100,696,073 of CM022298.1, forward strand.
GTGCAGTTCTTGCCTGTTTTACCTCGGCCGGGACCAGATCAGAATCCGGTGAGGCAGATGAGAGTATTAATTTAGGATTGCCGCAAGAGGGGCTCCGGCCGGCCGTGTGGGGGAGAAGGGGGGTGCTAAAAGGGGAGACGGGGAGGGGGAGCTGGAGCTGGTGGTGAAAGAGACGACGACGATGCCTTTACAGTGCTACAGCTTGGGTAGCTGCATTATATTTTTGGCCGAGGTGAACAGTAGGAACAGTGAGTGAGAGAGTGACGCTAATGATGAGTCGGGTAATAATAAGAGGAGTGCCGGCTGGGCCACACCAGAGGAGGGAAGGGAAGCTCATTGAATAACAAAAGGAGTTTTTTGGGGCTTTCAGCTTGGGTTCACGTCCTTGTTTTATCAGTGCCGAGGTGCCTGCCAAGGTGGAATGTTGATCATTCAAAAGAGAAACATAAAATGTTTGGTGTCCAATATTTTTTCCTTCATGCAGGTAGGCAGATCAGGTACTAGTATATATTTTTTATCCTAAAAAAAGGGTAGCATATTTTTTTGTCCTAGGAGCCAACCAAACACCATCATATTCGTATGCTCAAATTAAGCCTGGCCGAGGAAGAGGAATCCACTCCTACCAAAGGCAAAAAAGCCACCGCTCGATATGGAAATGGCAACTTCAGGCCACACAACACCACAGAGGAAAATTCCTTGTGCCTCCATTAGCCCTGACAGCCCGTAATTAAGCCTAGTTAATCGAGCATTTGCGGGGTGTGATGATGGCTGAGCACACTGCAATTTCAGCTTGTTTATTCATCGGTTCCCGTTGCATGAAACAACGTCTCCTCCCCCTCTCCACCTTTGCCTTGAAGGATCAACCACGCGCGTGCGCACACCAAGGATGGCAATTTTACCTATGGGTATGGGTACCCGCGGATACCGTACCCGCATGGGCAGGGTATGGGCACAATTTTATACCCATGGGTAGTACCCATACCCTACCCGTTAAATCATGGGTAGGACACGGATATATCCGTGTACCCATGGATATACCCTATACCCTACCCGTTTATACTGACATGTGTACCTTACCTGTGAACTGTGTCGTGAGATTGTGAACCTATGTTAAAGTTGTCACCAATCGTCAATTTGAATTGAGATAATTGTTATGTACTCATCTACTTGTTACTAAGTTGAGATAAATATTTTTTTTGGTCAAATGTGATATGGATGAATGTGAAATTGTGAATAACTTATGTACTATTTGATCTACCCGTTGGGTACCCAATGGGTAAGGATACCCGCCGGGTATGGGTACGGGTAAAGTTTCATACCCGTGGGTACGGGTATGGGTAGAATTTTGTACCCATTAACTACACGGGTATGGGTATGGTATTGCTCTACCCGCCCCATACCCTAGCCATTGCCATCCTTACGCACACACACACAACTTTCGTCGTCCAATGGTAGGGCTGGATAAAGCCTCTCTTGTAAGCAAGATCCCTGGCAAAGTTTTATCCTCTAATGATGCTAATTATCACACCTTGCTCCACCAAAGCGGCCACTGATGATGCCAGTTGGGCATTTAGCATTAGTGGCACGTGGATCTTCCTTATTCCTTGGGAAAAGGCAGAAATTGAAAAATGACACTCATGAAGGAGCACTAAATTCTAAGACAATGGCCACAAAAAAAGAAAAGAAACTACTTTGCGCATGACGGGAGCATGGCCGATTTATGCACGATGCAAAATCAGACGATGTTCTGCAGTTTGCTTCCTCACACCAACGGCTTGATTAACAACATACATCGTGTGCATAGCATTGTTCCAAAAATTAAGGTTGTTTTGTAGCTACATGTGTTCATCATCCAATGCAGAGGTGTCTCGAAGAGTGTCCTCCTCCCATGTCTGAAAGAAAGGAAAAGTTGATCTTGCAACTAACTCCTTTTCCGAACAATTACCGGGAAAGAGGGTCCTAACCTCACTGTATTACTCAAAAGGTTGCCAAGGTCGCGGGGTAGTGAGAGAAGAGGTATTGTCACCAAGACATAGTGACACTCTATTGGAAAGGCTCTTCAAACCTATATGTCCAAAGAGAGAAATCTGAAACAATGTTTCTAATGGTAGTGTAGAGAATGTTGACCTCTCCTCCCATGTATGAGAAAGAAAAATAAATCTTGCAAGCAAGTTCAACAGTGAGAAGATCAAATCACCCATTAAAAGAACAAGCGATTTCATGAGATCAAACCATCCATGGAAAGATGATAATTGGTGAACTCATGATGCTTGTTTTCTACCCTCGGTTGTCCCTAGATGTACGGCGGATCTTGTTGAGCACGAGAGAGAGAGAGAGAGAGAGAAAAAGATTTCCCCCGTTCGGTCCATTCAGCAAAGTGTTGTACCTGATAATTGGCGCCTGATTTCGGTACTACGAATTCGGGTGTCGGGTGAAAATGTCAAAATAATGTAACAAATGAAAAAACATTACCCGGGTGTCTTGAGTGTTTATCGAAAAAAGTGTTTTCGATAATATGACATCCACCGAATATATACTCCCTCCGTTTTTATTTAGTCTGCATATTAGATTTGACTGAAGTCAAACTTTGCAAAGTTTGATCAAGTTTAGAGAAAAAAATATAAGCATTTACTATAACAAATTTATAGATGTGAAAGTACATTCAATAATGAATCTAATGGTACTGATTTGTTATTGTATATGTTAATATTTTTGTCTCTAAACTTTGTCAAAGTTTACAAAGCTTCACTTTAATCAAAGCTAATACGCGGAGTAAATAAAAACAGAGGGAGTATTATATAAGAATATTTTTCTGATGAATCTATTTGTATTGTTTTGATAACGTACATATTGGTGAAATTTCTATAAACTCTGTCAAAGTTTATAAAATTTTGACTATGACAAAATATACATTGTAATTCAGCAATGCATGTCCACGAAAAGAAAATACGATCTTGCAAGCAAGTTCAACAGTGAGGAGATCACATTCATCCATTTAGAAAAAATGAAGCGATGAGATGAAATCATCCATGGAAAGGTAATAATTGGCGAACTCCTGTTGCTTTGCTTTCTAGACCCTCGACCGCTCCGAGGTCGAGGTGTGCAAGTGAAATCCTCTCTCCCCGTCCGGTCCGGTCCGGTCCATTCAGCCGAATGCTGCCCCGATAATTGGCGCGGTACGTACTACGATCTCCTGTTTCTTCCCAGCCCACCCATATTATTGACCTGTCCTGACCATGGCCGTGCATGCATGCATGCACGCCATGCAGCGTCGTAGTGGTCGGTCAGGCTCTTGATTTCACCGCTCACGAGATTTACAGTGCGGTAAAAACAGGGCCGCGGAGCAGAGCAGGCAGTGAGAAGGCCTGTTGACCGGGCAACGCATCCGCGTACGCATTGGCTGGCTGCTGCAAGCTGCACCTGCAAAGGCTGCAGTGATTTTTTTTTATCTCTTGCTCTTGCTGCAAGTGTGGCAGGGGGTGGGACATTGCTGGGAGCTGGCCACGTGGCAGGGCTCGCCGGCGTGCAGATCAGATCTGCAGCTGGATGGGGAGTGGTTAAGTGGAGATTAAGAACGCGCGGATGGCGGGTTATGGGCAGCACGTGGCGGCTCTGCATTTGACGGCATCTTTCCCCTTTGGGGAGCTCCAGGGCGTCGGGGATTCAGGGGGGCACCCAAATCTGCTTAGCCCTAAAAAATACTCACTGTGGCTAATTCGCGCTCGCGCGCTGGAGCGCTCATTTTCGGACAGGAAGCGCTTGGCTAATTAGGTAAGTGCAGCACAGTTACATTAAGAGTTCAGAGAGAGGATTAGAAGGAAGGTTTCGCTGGCCCCCCATCCCCACCCCTGAAAATCGGGGGGGAGAGATTAGGTGTATATTATACTCCTGTACATGCATGGATGGGTTGCTTGTATGGTCACGGGAGTAGGTGGGCCAGCGTTGTTAATTTGGAAAGGAAATCATCAAGGTCAGAAGCTGATTAGGAACGGATGAAGGCTATCGCGCATAGGCACGAGCGATCGTGAAAGAGTCTTTTCGCACTGTACTGGCCGCCAGTAGCATGGCTCCTTCCTTTCCTTGCAGATTTCTTAATTGGCACTTGCATAAAAAGCATGGAGGAGAGCAGCTGTAAATTCTGGAGATGCTCTGTGCCCACTATGTCTGTGTCTTGAGAGTGGCTGACTTGTTCATCAACCTAGGTAGTAAGCTTGTTTAGCACCTAATCCTGCAAGATGATGACTTGGAGTAAGTGGTACTCTAGAGCATCTACAGCCGCAGGTTGCAAATCTGGACTCTTATACGTCCGCGGACGCGCCCGCGGATAGTGACCGGACGGGCCTTAAAATTTACCATTTGCAACCACATACAATATGTTCGAAACACCTATTACATGCAACGCCATGCACGGCGATCATCCCGTCCATCTTGGGCCGGCCGGGCTGTCAAAACACACCGAAAATTGCTCATAGTTAAATTTTACACACCTGTATTAGTCCCACCTTGCCGCGTGACGAGCTAGTCGACCGGCTTAAATAGCCAGGTCGTGCAGAAGCGATAAGTTTATGATATTATTGATCCTTTGTAAAGAAGATAGACCGTTACTATGAATCTTCTATGTTTATCACATAGAAGATTCGTAGTTAGGGCCTATCTCCTTTACTAGGGAAACATTCATGTCCGTACTGCTTTTTATGAATCACAATTTGTCAACAAAAAATCGATGAACAAAATAAAAATCTATTGTCATTGTAATAGGGGTATCAACGTACATGAAGGAGACGAACTTGACACTCGGCGAACAATCATCAACTAATGAAATGCAGTCTAATGTCAAGTTATCTCGCTCACGCAACGATAATTGATAGACCTACACAACAACAGAGAAGCTTGCCGCCATGCGGCTGCGCGGTTATTTAAGCCGGTCGGCGTCCGCCTCGCCCGGCGATGAGGGAGTAAAATTCCGGTGCCCCTATGAGAGATGACAGAGCTTCAGTCGCTGCAGGTGGGACCGCTACGACCTGCAGCGGGATCAACGGACGCGTCCGGACGCCCCCATATCCGCCCCATATTTGGGTTGGATATGAGGGGTGCCGGTCAGGCCGACCGTTTGAGGCGGCCGGCTAGGTCAGGTTTTTTGAATGGTCACTGACCGGGCGGGCCGCCTGGGCGTTTGAGGCAGTATGGGGCGCACGGTTGTAGATGCTCTTACAGCATCTCTAGCACACCCCGTAAAAGGACCGAACCCGTATAATTCCAGCGAGTATACAGGGTCAGCCCGTTTTTCTGGCCAGAATAGAAACCGCATCCGCGGCCCGGCCTGTAAATAATTTACCGCGCCCCGCAAAAACTCTCACCGCACCGGTATATATGCGGTTTCACCGCTCGGATACAGGTCAAACCCTATCCGCCTCCTCCGCGATTCACCTCCTCCTCCGCCCGATTTCTCGCCGCCAGCGAGCCTGAGAAAGCCATGTGTCGGTGTCAAAACCGGCAGACCTCGGGGTAGGGGGTCTCGAGCTGTGGATCTAGGATCGATGGGGAACAAGGGACGATGAACACAGTGTTTACCCAGGTTCGGGCCCTCTCGAAGAGGTAAAACCCTACGTCTTGCCTGATTTGTATTGGATGTATGATGTGGTTTACAGAGTAGATCTACCTCGAGATCCATATGAGCTAAACCCTAAGGCGATGAGGTGATGAATGTAGCTCTCGCCCTAAAGACTACAAACCATCGGTTTATATAGACACCGGTAGAGTTAGGGTTACCAAAGATAGATTACAATAAGGGTTTAAAGAGATCCTGCGCCTCCTTGACTTGGAGGGCACACCACGGCTTCATAGATCTCCTGCCATTGTATAGCTCCACCAGTCCGGCCCATGTACAATGGGCCATCGCCCCGAGGACCCCTTAGTCCGTGACTCCCTCAGTAGCCCCCGAACTTGCCTCCAACGCCAAGACTTGTATCCGGTATCCATTCATCCGACCAGTATTCGGCTTGCGGGGCGAGTTCTTCATTATGTCTCTCCCATGTTCGGAACCAGGCGATGTCTGAAATGGCAGTTTTGCTTAATACCGAAGGTAATAATAAAAATAACGCTCAAGTGCAAATGATGCCTCCATCTGACAACTTTTTCTCCTTCAATGAAGAGTCACTTCCGGCCATAACGCCGAGCAGTTACTATTTGTCGAAGCGCGGCTCGAGGCCGACACCGCGTTTGACACGTCCCATCGAGGTGGAGATCGTGTCCCGCTTTTCGGGGGATATGGTTAATGATTTCGATTCCCCTCCCCGCTCATAATGTCGCGGGCATATCAAGAAGTGGAGAAGCCAACGGCGTGGAAAAAGGAAATCCCAGGCCTGTCGTCGACCTATAAAGGGGGAGCTGCTACAGTCTGCATCCCACGCCCTCTTCCACCTCTCACTTACGCAGAACTTTAGAGCTCCAGCGCCCTTTCTCTCTGCTTCCACAGCGAATCCCTCTTTGCCTCCTTGGACCATGGCTGGATCCGAAGCCAATTGGAAGTGGGAGGCCTCCAGCGTCACCGAAGGGGCCATCTTGAAGCTGAAGGAGGCCGGCTATTTGCCGGCCAATTTCGCTCATCGGCCCCCCGAAGGGGGCCAGATCATCCCCACGCCCCAGCCGGGTGAGAGGGTCGTGTTTCTTCCCAACTTTCTTAGGGGGCTAGGATTTCCCCTGCACCCCTTTGTGTGGGGGCTGATGTTCTTCTACGGGCTAGATTTTCACGATCTAGTCCCCAATTCCCTCCTCCACATCTCGACCTTCATCGTCTTTTGTGAAGCGCTCCTTCGAGTTCAGCTGCACTTCGGCATATGGCTGAAGGTGTTCAATGTCAAGCCCAAGGTGGTTGGCGGCGAGCATGCGGACTGTGGAGGGGCCATGATTAGTAAACTGACGCGGGTCCATTGGCCGAATGACCATTTCGTCGATACTGTCCGGATGTGGCAAAAGGAGTGGTTTTACATCACCGAGCCGAGGGAGGCCGCCTGGGGAGCGGCCCCCGCATTCAGGTCCGGACCCCCTACCAGATTGGCCTCCTGGACCACCAAGAGCCCGGACTGGGGGTGTGTCACTCACACGAAGGCGTTGTAGAAACGCATCGACAGCATACTAGAGAACGGCGCGAAGCTGGTCGACGTGGTCCAGATCATGCTCCACCGCCGGCTCCTCCCTTGCTAGGAGAGGGCCAAGCCTATGTGGGAGCATGAGCCCGAGGATATGGCCACCGTGCAACACCTCTTCGGCATGACTCCTGACAAAATATGGGGCCAACTATTCCAGCCCCAGAAGGAGTGGCCGGTCGAGAGGAAGGACATCGGTCTCGACGCCGCGAACCCCCCAAAGGAGGTGAGTCACACTCTTTTGCGAGGAGTGTCCGGATATTCATACCGCGTTTGGTTCGGCCTGACCTTGTTATGCGGATTTTGCAGGGTTGGCTCGCCAAGGCCAAGAAGATCAGCGACCCAGCGCCACTGCCAGAAGAGCTCCGATCAGAGCAGCTGGAAAAGCTGCTGGTCGTAGTGCCTTATAAGGCGCCCATCAAGAAGGGCAAGAAAGAAGTGCCGGAGGCCAGGGAGGGCCTCCGCCGCAGGGCTCGTCCTGGCAACAGGTCCGGAGACGCTGCGGCCTCATCCGTACAGGATGGGGATGAGGACGAGGAGGAAAGCGCCTCCTCGCACTCGAAGAAGAGGGCGGCGTCCAACGACATCGAGGAGGTTCAACCTCCTCAAGCCCGGAAGAGACGGTGCCAGCCCAAGCTGGTTCTGTCCGACAGTTCGGACTCCGACAAGGAGTCCGAAGCGTCTGACAAGGTCCCGGAGAAGGCACTACTGCAGGATACTGCTAACGCGACACTACTATCAGAGACCCTTTGATGAAACTGTGTGCGATGCATTAATCGCAAACGGGGATGTACAAAAACGGTTAAAAAAGATGCAAAACATTTGCGATGGCGGAGACATCAAACACGGTTCAGATTTTAGTTATGTGTGCGATGCTGGGCATACGGTTGATCCATATGAACTGTTTGCGATTTGACAGAACAAAATAAACGGGCAGCCATATCAATGTGTGTGCGATATACGGCATACAGTTCGCTCCGATGAACTATTTGCTATTAGGGAATGCAACAGAAATGGTCAGCCAGATCAAGGTGTGTGTGCTATACGGCATACGGTTCAATCGGACGAACTGTTTTCGATTAGGGAACACAACAGAAACGGTTCAACTTAACAAGATGTGTGTGATATGCGGCATACAGTTCACATAGATGAACTGTTTGCGATGAGCCAAAAGAAAACAAACGATTCGTGTAAACAAGATGTGTGTGATATGCAGCAAACAGCCCACTCGGATGAACTATTTGCGATGAGAAATTATAACACAGACGGTTACTATAGTTAGTTCGTGTGCGATTCTGTTTGTACAAAAAACTTTGAAAAATGCTAACTAGTTGCTTGTTGTGGCTAGGAGTATCGCACACGATGCATCTGCAAGTACTCGTGTGCGATGATTAGTAAGTTACACATACGTTTCCTTACAACGCAATAAGTAATTGCAAATCAGTTCACACCGATCAAACTAATATGTGTTCACACTTAGCACCGGGCTATAAAAACTACCCACTGGAAAATTACTTCACAGTTCCTCTCTTCATCACCCACAAAACTGATCTTTCCTGTCAAGTCGTTCCGCCATGACCAGTAGGAGGAGTTTCGGGTGGACATATAACCAGGCAACAAAAACCAAAGCCGCGGAAGCACTAGAGAGGTCCCGCCGCGAAGCGGCAGCTGCAGCAGAGATGTCCCAGCGCGCCGCGGAGCCCTCGAATGAGCTCTCACGGGCACGCGAGGGCTCTCACAAGCGCACTCACTGCGTCGGCGATCGCGACGAGCTGGCGATGCTGAAGTCCTTGGCCAGTGACGATGACATTCTCGCTGGCCTCATTAAGCAACAAGAGCTGGTCGACGGCTTGATGAAGCTGCTCGAGATCAGCGATGCCTCGGTTGAGAAGGCGACCGGCCTCGTTGAGCTACTCATGGGTGACAATGCGAAGCTCCTCAAGGCGCTCACCGAGAAAGAGGAGGAGGCCGCCGGCTGGAAGATGTTGCATGAGCAGAGCAGTGCCTCGGGGATGACGCTGACAACGGTCGTCGAGGAACTGATGGGTGACTTGAGGAAGCTCCGGATCGAGCGCGAGCAGGAGGTGGAGGAATCCGTGGCTGCTTTCAAGCAAAGTTGTGAGGAATTGAAGAAGGAGCTGGAGGATGTCGTCGCCCGGCGATCCATCGATGAGTAGAGACAGTAGCGACCCAGATCGTTGTCTGCGATTTCCTTCTTCTCTTGCCCCCGTGTCTTTCGGGTTTTGCCGCATGTGGCATTTTAAATTATCCGGAATATGTAAGAAAATTATTATCCGCGCCATTGTAAATTTGTCATCGTATTATCCGTTGCGATTTTATTTGTCGTCGTATTCTCCGTTACCCTATGTGGCATTTTAAATTAGGCCGGATACGAGTTGAAAACACGAACAAAGCAAATGCTAACGTTGAGCGGGGCCATGGGATCATAAGCAAACACCCTCCGTCCAGGTGCTTTAATTAACCACGTGTTAAACAGCGGCTCGGCCGCCATTAATGGAGAAGTTGTGAGCAAGGCGGGCGGCTGGTGGATGGAGGTCAAAGAGCTCGCTTCCCGGTGAGCATGGGCAGCCTTGCTGCTTGTACGTGTCCCGTCGAGCCTGCCAGGTGGAAAGGATGCACGCGTCCCGTCGAGCCTGCGCGGCGGACTGCTCGCACGCGTCCCGTCGAGCCTGCACGGCGGACTTCTCGCGCTTGTCCCGTCTAATCAAACAGCTGAACGCACGCCACCGAGTATGGTTAAAATTTGGCACAAAATACAAAGATGATCAATGAACGAGGATGGAGGTAGTACTATCCCATAAGAAAAGAGGGACGCGTGGCCGCACTTAAATGGTTACGGGAACACACGGTTCATATAATATAACCGTTTGCGATATTAACGTGTCATTTATTTGTTTCAAAAGGACTTCGTTGGCTATTAATGTGTGCGCCTTGTCTCAAACTGGACTATTTTTTTTACCAGGGCATATGTGTGTCATGTCATGAAACCATGCCAAGTTTCATGTTTTTTGGGTGAGTTTTCGATTTACTGGGATTTAAAAACCGAGATTTTCAATGTTTCAGGACAACAAGAAGTTTGTAATTCATTCCCATTCCTTCGATGAGACCTAAACATGCACCCAATGACACATGTACGATTTCCCACCCATTTTGCTTCACTGGAGCATGTGCTTGTAGTTCAAATTTGAATTATGGACTACATTAAATGCCTAGAAAACTTAATTAATATATAAAATGGCCAAACGAACCCTGAACAGTTTCAAATTTCAGCACGACACTCCTGTTATTCTATGTTGCGTGTAGAAAACAAAGTTCAAGGCGAGAAGAGGCAGCGATTATCGTTTCGCCCACAAGAGGGGCATGTTTCCCTACCGGAACCACGAGGTTTGCGAGAAGTTTCGGTTTGTAAGAGGCTTGTAATATAGCTTGGCCCAAATTGGACAATTATTTTTCCACGACATATATGTGCCATGTAGTGACACCATGCCAAGTTTCATGATTTCCTGGTGAGTTTTGGATTTACAAAGATTTAAAAACCAAGATTCGCAATGTTTGTGGCCAAGCCAGGACGCCGAGACGGTTGAATTCATTCTCATTTCTTTCATGGGACCTAAACATGCACCCCAAGGACACATGTACGTTTTTTCTAGCCATTTTGGTGCACTAGAGCATGTATTTGTAGTTCGGATTTGAATTATGGACATTAAATGCCTAGAAAACTCAATTAATGAATAAAAAAGGTCAAACGAACCCTGAATAATTTCAAAGTTCAGCACGAATCTCCCGTTGTTCCGTGTTGCGTGTAGAAGAAAATACAAGGCTAGAAGAGGGAGCGATTATCGTTTCGCCCACAAGGGGACACGTTTCCCTATCAAAACCATGAGGGTTCTTGCGACAGGCTCCGGTTTGTAAGAGGTTTGTAATAAAGCTTGACCCAAATTGGACAATGTTTTTACCATGACATATATGTGCCATGATGTGACACCATTCCAGCTTTGATAACTTTCTGGTGAGTTTTGGATTTATGGGGATTTAAAAACCGAGATTCCAAATGTTTGAGGATGAGCCAGGACGCTGGTACGGTTGTAATTCATTCCCATTCCTGGCATGGGACCTAAACATGCACCCAAGGAGACATGTATAATTTTTCTAGCCATTTTGGTGAACTGGAGCATGTATTTGTAGTTCAGATTTGAATTATGGACATTAAATGCCTAGGAAACTCAATTAGTGTATAAAAAGGCCAAACGAACCCTGAATAAGTTTAAATTTCAGCACGGATATCCTATCGTTCCATGTTGCCCGTAGAAGAAAATATAAGGCGAAAAGAGGCAGTGATTATCGTTTCGCCCACAAGGGGAACACGTTTCCCTATCGGAACCATGAGGCTTCTTTGAGAGAAGCTCCGGTTTGTAATAAAGCTTTGCCCAAATTGGACAATGTTTTTACCACGACATATATGTGCCATGATGTGACACCATGCCAACTTTCATGACTTTCTGGTGAGTTTTGGATTTATGGAGATTTAAAAACCGAGATTCCAAATGTCTGAGGACGAGCCAGGACACCGGTACGGTTGTAATTTATTCCCATTCCTGGCATGGGACCTAAACATGCACCCAAGGACACATGTATAATTTTTCTAGCCATTTTGGTGAACTGGAGCATGTATTTGTAGTTCAGATTTGAATTATGGACATTAAATGCCTAGGAAACTCAATTAGTGTATAAAAAGGCCAAACGAACCCTGAATAAGTTTAAATTTCAGCACGGATATCCTGTCGTTCCATGTTGCCCGTAGAAGAAAATACAAGGCGAAAAGAGGCAGTGATTATCGTTTCGCCCACAAGGGGGACACGTTTCCCTATCGGAACCACGAGGCTTCTTTGAGAGAAGCTCCGGTTTGTAAGAGGCTTGTAATAAAACTTGCGCCAAAATGGACAAAAAAAATTCCTCGGCATATATGTGCCATGTCATGACACCATGCCAAGTTTCAAGATTTTCGGGTGAGTTTTGGATTTACGGGGATTTAAAAACCGAGATTCTTCTCACGAAATATTTTCAAATAGCACACGGTTCACTCACGAAAGCCGTGTGCCTACCAAACCATGGCCGATGCCCCCCTCCCCCCTGCTGCGCGCTTGATCTGAGTCGTGTGTTTTGATTGGCCAGAACCCAAACCCCACGGATTGTACGTCTGCACCGTTGGATGCTCCCAGATCGAACGGCAATCCTCATCCCTTTTGAAAGCACATGCAGTATATGGGTAAGCACTGTGCACATGCGTCGTGCTAGCTCATGCTTCCTTCTCTACTAAGTTTTCTATATTAATGTTGTTATATATCCAAACAGGCTACCGTTTCCCGCCACTCCTCTCGTCGGTTTCCCACCACTCCTCTCATCGGTTTCCCGCCTCTTCTCCCATCGTTTTCCCGCTACCAGTGTCAGTGCTCATTGAAGGCTAGGCGGCAACACACCGGCCATGTAAATATCGCACACAGTTTCTAAAAGCACAAATGTGTGTGATAGGAGGGAGTAGGTCCCATAGGGTGACCAGCGTGTAACACCTTAAAGGCAAGGAGGCAATTCCTATCATCAAGGGGCGGCTTCCCATCCGCTAGCCTAGTCGAATAGAATGCAGAAGTTAAGCGTGCTCGGGCTGGAGTAGTCCAAGGATGGGTGACCCGGTGGGAAGTTGCATATCTCAAGCTTCATTTAAATGCTATGACACGTTCATTATAGAGATAAATATCTCTATAGTGACCTGTCATGGCGATTATATAAAACCTTGGGATCCTTGTTTTGCTAATTTGTAGACTATGTTTTTATTGGTTATTTTTTGCTCTAAAAAATTAAAGAATGATTGACTCTATAGTGACCTGTCATGGCGATTATATAAACCTTTTTCAGGTCACATGCAGGGTATAGGGGGCCGGGTGTTCTGATCGAGCATGTCTCCCTTGTGCGGTTTATAGACGCCGCACATATCTGTGGACTCCTCGAGGTATATATATTATCCTTGACCGATAACGAGAGGGGCCCACACAATCTATCCCTTTGACCCAACAACGAGAAGGGTTTGACCATGATGGTTTCCTATTGCTATGTGTGCCATGTTAGACCAAATAAAGTTTGAGCGCATGCGTTGGATGACCCCCCCCCCCGCCGCCTCGAAGTTGGGAAACCGACATCGTATGTATTGAACCAGGCTTGGGGTCGGGTACGGTGTTCGGTTTGTAATATAGTTGGTGGCCCATCGAAGTTGTGCATTCGGGATTTAAACACATCACACACCACCGTACCCATACATATTTCGGGCCGCATGCAGTGTATACGGGGTCTTCCGATCGACCACGTCTCCCTTGTGCAGTTTTTTGTGACGACACGCATATCTGTGGGCTCCCCGAGTGTATATATATCATCCCTTTGACCAATAATGAGGGGTATGTGTTGGCCATGAATGGATTCCTCCTAGTTCATGTTAGGGTCGGTTACCGTCACATGTCGTTCAACCAAAGCTCGAGCTCATGCGTTGTCAGGATTCCCTCCCACATGCTCGGATTGCTGGGTTCCACCTACACCGTACCCTGCGTATCTCGTCCTTAACTACCTGGCCTTCATGGTTGTTGTCTGTATCGAGAGGTAGGCACCACATCTAAATTGTACATTATTCTATATTGAAAACACACATCACCCCTTCCAACGTACATCATTTTGGGCCGCATGCAAGAGGTGCTGGTTTTGTGGTCCCTCTCGTGCGATTTTTTATGATGGTTCAATCTATTGGCCCAAGCGGTTTATCAACAACAACAGTTGTCATTTGACCAAACGATAGATTCACTGGTCCATCTTATGGTAGGTCATGGCGACATGCATGTATGACCAAAGTATCATTACGTGCATCCGCCCCGCTGACACGAAGTGGGAGGTGGGTCAAGCACCCTAGCTAGCTACGACATTATGTCATTATAGATATATCCAAGGGTGCTTTCGGGTTTGCGAGGCAGGTGCCACCAAAGTTGTGCATTGTGTATTTAAAGTTTTAAACATCACACCCTATATTCCTACATATATTTGGCCACTTCCAGGTGGTTCTTGACTTCTGGCCCCTCCCATCGATCTTCGACGACGCGCCCAACCGTGGGCCCGCGCAGTCAAAGTTGTGCATTGGAATTTTGAACATCACAGACCACCCTTTTCACTCATATATATTTGGGCCACATGCTGGTGTGGCTGTCTTCTCACCCTCTCTAACTTTTTTTTTGCTGCAAAGACTCTGATGGCGCTCAACGGACATGAGTATAATGTCTTAACCATGTGCGATGCAAGTGCGCTGTGAATCACCACGACTGCGCAAGCGCGAGCAAAGGTGGAGGTACTGGCTCAACCGTGTGCGATGCAAGTGCGCTGTAAAATCACCGTGACTGCGCAAGCGCGAGCAAAGCGTGGAGGTACTGGCTTAACCGTGTGCGATGCAAGTGCGCTGTAAAATCACCACCTGCGCAAGCTAAAGGCGGGTAGTTTATTTAGATTGAATTCCATGTCTATGTATGAAAATTAGGACGAACCGTGTGCGAGAGACCAGCTAGCTAGAAATCTAAAAACAAACTACCCGCCTTGAGCGTTGCAAAAATCGGCGGTTCCACCACTTTTCCTTATTATCATACACGCATATTCTTATTGGACCGTGCGCGATCTTGGGTACTCCCGCCCCGCATCAATTCCTTTACCCAAATTTTAGTAGCCGCCGTACTTCAACCGTCGCCACACTCCTCCAGCACCGACCTTATAGTAAAATTGCAGTAGCCGAGGCATTTGAACCGTCGCCCTCCCTCGTCCACCACCATCTCCACCCACCATTACTAAAATTTTCAGTAGCCGCGGTGTATCCTCAAACACCACCCCCCCTCCACAGTCCCCAACCCGGCCCCCTCCCCCCTTGAACCCTAGCTCGCCGCCGGTGTCGGTGCCGCCGCCAACCCCTGCCGGTTTGCCCGTTCCTCCTAGCTTAGATAATAAAGTTTAGGTTACCCGGCGATTCCCATACCGTCGCCCCACTCCCCTGAGTTTTTAGATGAGGACTGCAGTGTCCCTCCTCGCCAGATCCACATCCCCTGCTCCAGAATGTCGCAGCCTAAGCTCGACCACGTATCCCGGGGAGCCCGACGAGCGTTCGGCCAAGAAGAGGTTTATAATGGCCTCTTCGGAAGACGTTGGCGAGGAGGCCACCGTTCGCCTCGACCTGTCGATCCCGGAGCAACACGTCGCCGCAGAAGCCGGCAAAGACGTTGACTACGTTGCCATGCCAAAGGCTTTATGTCAGCGGGCTAGCGTATTAATGTATCTCGGGAAAGCTAGCTACGACATCAAGCTCGTCGACAGCGACGGCTTCACATGGGCCATGTCACAGGTTAAGTGGTCCATCCCAACCCCTTTGGTCCAACCGCCGTCGATCTCTTCGACGACCCTGCCGCTGATCTCCTCCGCCAAGCGGTCAAGGATTTGCGATCCTTGTACGAAATCGAGCCCATTTTGTCATTTCTGAAGGACACGTTCTACGGCGGCGAATTGGGATCCTCAATTGCCAAGTCAGATCTCATCGACCACGACCACGAGGAGGGCACCCACAAAGGTTCTTTCAAGGTGAAACAGCCCATCTGTGACATCAGAGAGCACACCATGGGTCTGTGCTCTTCCAACTGGAAGGATCCCATCCATGACATGTGAGGCAATATCCTATCAGCAAATCTTATCTTTTCTAGCTTGCCAACCCGTACCCTTTGTCGTTGTAGCATTTGCCGTGCGGTGCTTTAACTGTGACGTGTTTAATTATTTCAGTTATGCAAAAATGTATTGTTCAACAGGGCTATGTGATGTTTAAGTATGAATTGTCCACTTCAGTTTCACGAATGGCTATATTTGGTTGTTTATAGTGAGTAGATGCCTTGTTTATCTGTATTTGGTTGTTAGGTTGGTTGTAGTGAGTATTTTTCCAGTTATCGAGCAGATACCTTGTTTATATGTATTTGGTTCTTAGGTTGGTTGCAGTGAGCATTTGTCCAGTTATCAAGCAAATGCCTTGTTTATCTGTATTTGGTTGTTAGGTTGGTTGCAGTGAGCATTTGTCCAGTTTTCAAGCAGATGTCTTGTTTATCTGTATTTGCTTGTTAGGTTGGCTGCAGTGAGCATTTGTCCAGTTTTCAAGCATATGCCATGTTTATCTATATTTGCTTGTTAGGTTGGTTGCAGTGAGACTCATCCAGTTTTCAATGGCTATATTTGGTTGTTATACTGATAATTTTTTCCTTGTTTATTTCAGTCATTCACAATGTGATGTTCATTATGTGCAAGTCGGAACTGTGCCGCTCAACTGCATCAATACCAGTTTGAACGGCTATATTTGGTTCTAGTTATGCCTGGTGTAGTTAACATATGTCCTTTATTTCAGTTTTACATATTTATCCAGTGTGATGTTTAAGCATTACCTACGTTCTATTCATTTTCAACAATACCAGTTTGAATTGCAATATTTGATGGCTGTTAAGCCTGTTGTCGGTAACATTGCCTTCCATTTTATATCTGCTTTAACAGCATGCTGAAACCAACACATTCAAGCTATCATTTGGAGATGATGTTGTTTACCTTTGCTATATTTGTTTGATGTTAAGGTTGCTGTACTTATCATGCCTTTCCACTACTTATGCAGGACAACAACAGGAGTGGCCACCATTTTCCGCCGAGGTTAGTTTCATCCCTCGGCTTGTACTCCCCCCGTCGTTCCATAATGTACTGCATATAGATCCAGGCCTGGACACTTGTTAGCTTCTAATATTGACTTGTTGCTTGTAGGTACATATGCCCTTGGCAAGGATCCACGCATCGACCCTTTTTGCGTATGGGGCAATGAGATATTCATGAACAAGCATCAAGTGAGGAAACTGATAAGGATTATTAGCAAAAAGATACGAATTGTGGCAAGCAAATTATTTGTTTATGCTCTATCTAACACAACAGTGAGCTGTAGGATGGTAACTACAAACTCTGCAGCCTTCTCTTTTTACTGCTCATAATGAGTTGTTAGACAACAATGTCTAAATCTTTTTCGTTCGCAGTGGTTCCCGAAGTAGTTCACTCAAGATTACCTCGCAAAGTACATGATTGGTGGACACGCAATGAAGGTTAAAGTATTTCATCCAGACTACAATGAGCATCGAGAAGTCCTAATAAAGACAGTGAAGGATGGACGAGCAGCCATCACAAGGGGTTGGCCTAGAGTCATGCGCGCATTACGCATGGAGGAGGGCACAATATGGGCATTCCGCTTCATCTTCTCCAGCAACCAGAATGACTTTCGCCTCTCTCTTTACAGTCTTTAGTACAACTGTGGTTCATCATTCTTTACTTGGTGCTTCTGTAGTTCTTCAGTATATGTACATGTGCATCGAATTATCCATTCGTGGTTGAACCTATATTTGTAATAAACATGGTTGGATATGAAATAAGTGATTGCCTACTTTCAAATTCAAAACATGTGATTTTTAAATTAGGGATTACACTGCACACGGTTTGCGAAAGCGAAACGTCTGCGATAGACGTGGAGATCAGACATGTTTCTAGGATCCACTACGTGTGCGATCAATCTCTACTGCACACACGATCATCCAAGAAAAAACATGTGCGATTAACAACAGCATCGCACACAGTTCTTTCTTATTAAATGTTTGCAGTAGTCACCTTATCACACACGCTTCGCAATTATGGACTGTTTGTGATGTTGTGCGCATCGCAAACGTTTGGTCATAGAAGAACGCGTGCGATAGGTCGATCATCCGACGCGGGTACGACGGATGAATCGTGTGGGATGTATTCAAGCTTCGCATACAGTTTTATAACGACAACTGTGTGCGCTCTTACATCGAATTGCATACAGTCGAGGAAAAGTAAATGTGTGTGATTGTCTACTTCTATAATCATGAACTATTTGTGATGGGTCGCGCATCATAAACGTAGCACCACAGAATACCGACTGCGATGGCAATGCGAGCACAAACGAGTAGGGAGTACTGTATATGCATCAAGGCTCCCTATCCCCGACGGTTTCTGGGTCGTGTGGGAAGGACCCCCCCCCTATCGCAGTCACTCACTTGGCGATGGTTCAGAACGCCATCGCGGAAAGGGGTTAGAAACCGTTTGTATAGCACTTTGCTGTACCAGTGAGGATCCCAGGGTCAAGCCCCCAACGGCTAGGTACACACTGCGATGTTTTCAATTGCTTTATGCTTTCAATAGTCCCTGATAGAACGTAGATTGATTATTTTTCTAATGATGCAGCCCTCCGCATGGCCACCCCGCCGAGGAGACCTCTTCGGGGACGTCTCTGCCCGCCGAGCTGGCGGACAGTGGCTCACGCTCGGCACCCCCTCCAATCCCCGAAGAAGCTGGGGAGGTGGTGTCACGGAAGACCCCTCCTCCCCCGAACACGAGGGAGGAGGTCGATGCTACCATGGCCGAGGCCGACGCCTCAGTCATTGAAGATCAGGTGGATGATTCCCCCCTGGCCAACACGAGGAGGGAGTTCGGACCATCCGGACCCCCTCAGCCGCTTGCTCCTAAGCCCCAAGGCCCTCGACGGCACAGGCTCCCCCTTCCGGTAGCGAAGGGGTCGGCGAGCCAATGCCAGCGCCGAACACCTCCACACGGGAGGTGGCTGGCTGGCCAGATGCGCTGGAGGAGTTGGTGAACAACTCCGTCATCGTTGATGGGCACTGCACTCTTATGAGTGCAGTCATGCAAGGCGTTCGGTCCTTCCAGTCTGGACTGAACGATGTTGTCCAAGGCCTTCTAACAGGCTTTGAGGTAAGTCAAGTAATGCTCTTTCCTCAAAATGCAGTTGTAATTTATAGTCCGGGTAGGCCGTATACATAACAGCCCCCGAGACTCTGCAAGGACTTCGAAGAAAACTACAGAGGATCAAATTCAGTAGGCCGATTAATGATGTCGACATTTCTTTTGCGAATGAAGGCATCTTCCGTGGCCGCGGTTGCTGATGCCGCGGCACTAGAGGAGATGGATCGGAAGCTCAAGCTTTCCGATAAAGAGCTTGACCTTGTCAACAAACGGCTTGACGAGGCGCAAGGTAAGCCCTATGAGAGGATGTGTACTTTGCTTGATGCCGGATATTAACGATCCGGACTGTATGCTAATCCTTTATCTTGATGATCCTGCAGCTGCTGCCGCCGAGGTTGAGGGCTTGAAGGAGGCCCTGAAGAAAGCTGAGGCCGAGGCAACCGCAAAGAAGGCGGCCGCTGAGAAGGCGGTGGCCGAGCTTGAGAAGGCCAAGCTTGCTGCTGATCAGCACGAGGCTCGAGTGACCGAAGTCCAAGTGGAGCTCTAGGATGCCGCCAAGAAGCTGGAGGCCCTTGAGAAGGGGTAGGAGGAGCAATCCTCCCGGCTATCCAAGGCGGAGAAAGAGCTCCAGGAGGCGAGGACTGACGCACGAGGTGTCCGGGAGGAGCTCCGCCAAGCCGGGCCAATTGCAAATGGTAAGAAATACTTATTGCAGAGTATGTTCGGAGGCAACAGGTTCGCTCTGCTGACGCGGGTCTGGTGCTCCGCAGGTGTCTTCGCCGAACTTCTGAAGAATGCGGCGGCCGCAGCGAGGCACTATGCCAACCTCGAGGAGGACTCCATGCAACGGCTCTTCTGGTCACAGTTTCCGGACACCGAGCGCCCCCCCTTCTAAGCGATCAAATGAAGCAGCTGATGGAGATGCATCGAATGTCGGAGCTGGCTGTGAAGGACCTCTATGTCAGCCTGTGGCCGGCCGAGCCCATTCTGGACACCTACTTCGGCCTTGTGCAGAAGCTGCGGGAGGCGCCGCTCTGGATTGGCGCCGTAAAGTGGTCAGCGTGCCTTGAGGGGGCAAGGCTTGCATTTGCGAAGACCATGGTGCATTGGCCGAGGATTAATCCAATGGAGATGGCCACTGGTCCTCCGCCCAAGGGGAAGGAGCATCGCCACCCCGAGCAGTATTTCGCGCAGGTGATGACTGATGCGCGGGCAATAGAGGGCCAGTGTTCGAAAGATGTAATGCTTGAGTGATTGTATTAAGTGTGTACCAAGTGTACCTTATGCTTTATTATGCATCTGCCTGACTTGTTTTATATTGTCATGATTTAATTTTGACTCCTGTGTGGCCGTATGTTTATTCTGAAAGCTACCAGTCGTCGGCTTCAGCCCCCAAGTGAATATCACGAGGGGTGTTTCGTCTCCGCACTGTTACCCTTAGCCAACATCTTGGTGCCCAGAGGCGGTAGCGCGGGAGCGAAACCAGGCGATTGGGCTATTCGGTTTTATTGCTTTCACTTAGCCATAGGAGCTTGACGGTGGGGACTAGGGACTAGCCCCCGGTGTATTGTGATGTACTTGGGGATCAAAACCCGCCCTTTCCGATCACATAGTTTGTGTTAAGATGAACCCTTCGTGTGACACGGCGAAATCACCAACGATTTTTAGAGTCAAACCTCTGTTGGAAATATGCCCTAGAGGCAATAATAAAATGGTTATTATTATATTTCCTTGTTCATGATAATTGTCTGTTATTCATGCTATAATTGTGTTATCCGGAAATCGTAATACATGTGTGAATACATAGACCACAACATGTCCCTAGTAAGCCTCTAGTTGACTATCTCGTTGATCAATAGATGGTTACGGTTTCCTGACCATGGACATTGGATGTCATTGATAACGGGATCACATCATTAGGAGAATGATGTGATGGACAAGACCCAATCCTAAGCCTAGCACTAGATCGTGTAGTTCGTTTGCTAAAGCTTTTCCAATGTCAAGTAACTTTTCCTTAGACCATGAGATTGTGCAACTCCCGGATACCGTAGGAGTGCTTTGGGTGCACCAAACGTCACAACGTAACTGGGTGGCTATAAAGGTGCACTACGGGTATCTCCGAAAGTATCTGTTGGGTTGGCACGAATCGAGACTGGGATTTGTCACTCCATGTAACGGAGAGGTACCTCTGGGCCCACTCGGTAGGACATCATCATAATGAGTTCAATGTGATCAAGGAGTTGTTCACGGGATGATGTGTTACGGAAACGAGTAAAGAGACTTGCCGGTAACGAGATTGAACAAGGTATCGAGATACCGACGATCGAATCTCGGGCAAGTATCGTACCGATAGACAAAGGGAATTGCGTACGGGATTGATTGAATCCTCGACATCGTGGTTCATCCGATGAGATCATCGAGGAGCATGTGGGAGCCAACATGGGTATCCAGATCCCGCTGTTGGTTATTGACCGGAGAGTCGTCTCGGTCATATCTGCGTGTCTCCCGAACCCGTAGGGTCTACACACTTAAGGTTCGGTGACGCTAGGGTTATAGAGATATTAGTATGCGGTAACCCGAAGGTTGTTCGGAGTCTCGGATGAGATCCTGGACGTCACGAGGAGTTCCGGAATGGTCCGGAGGTAAAGATTTATATATGGGAAGTCCTATTTTGGCCACCGGAAAATGTTCGGGATTTTTCGGTATTGTACCGAGAAGGTTCTAGAAGGTTCCGGAGTGGGGCCCACCTGCATGGGGGGACCCACATGAACGTGGGTAGTGGGGGCAAGGCCCCACACCCCTAGTCAAGGCGCACCAAGATTCCCCCTTAGAAGGAATAAGATCATATCCCGAAGGGATAAGATCAAGATCCCTGAAAAAGGGGGATAACAATCGGTGGGGAAGGGAAAGGATGGGATTTCTTTCCTTCCACCTTTGCCAACGCCCCAATGGACTTGGAGGGCAAGAAACCAGCCCCCTCCACCCCTATATATAGTGGGGAGGTGCATGGGAGAAAGAGCTCAGCCCCTGGCGACTCCCCTCTCACTCGTTGCTAGATGACTCCATAGATTGATCTTGGTGATGCGTAGAAAATTTTAAAATTCTGCTACGTTCCCCAACAGTGGCATCATGAGCTAGGTCTATGCGTAGTATCTTGCACGAGTAGAACACAAAGTAGTTGTGGGCGTCGATTTGTCAATCTTCTTGCCGTTACTAGTCTTATCTTGATTCGGCGGCACTGTGGGATGAAGCGGCCCGGACCGACCTTACACGTACGCTTACGTGAGACAGGTTCCACCGACTGACATGCACTAGTTGCATAAGGTGGCTAGCGGGTGTCTGTCTCTCCCACTTTAGTCGGATCGGATTCGATGAACAGGGTCCTTATGAAGGGTAAATAGAAATTGGCATATCACGTTGTGGTTTTGGCGTAGGTAAGAAACGTTCTTGCTAGAAACCTATAGCAGCCACGTAAAAACTTGCAACAACAATTAGAGGACATCTAACTTGTTTTTGCAGCAAGTGCTTTGTGATGTGATATGGCCAAAGGATGTGATGAATGATATATGTGATGTATGAGATGATCATGTTCTTGTAATAGGAATCACGACTTGCATGTCGATGAGTATGACAACCGGCAGGAGCCATAGGAGTTGTCTTAATTTATTATATGACCTGCGTGTCATTGAAATTCGCCATGTAATTACTTTACTTTATTGCTAACCGTTAGCCGTAGTAGTAGAAGTAATAGTTGGCGAGACAACTTCATGAAGACATGATGATGGAGATCATGATGATGGAGATCATGGTGTCATGCCGGTGACGATGATGATCATGGAGCCCCGAAGATGGAGATCAAAAGGAGCAAAGTGATAATGGCCATATCATGTCACTATTTTGATTGCATGAGATGTTTATCATGTTTTTGCATCTTATTTGCTTAGAACGACGGTAGCATATATAAGATGATCCCTTACTAAAATTTCAAGAAAGTGTTCCCCCTAACTGTGCACCGTTGCGAAGGTTCGTTGTTTCGAAGCACTACGTGTTGATCGGGTGTGATAGATTCTAACGTTCGAATACAAAGGGTGTAAGCCAGATTTACACAGCAATACACTTAGGTTGACTTGACGAGCCTAGCATGTACAGACATGGCCTCGGAACACAAGAGACCGAAAGGTCGAGCATGAGTCGTATAGAAGATACGATCAACATGGGGATGTTCACCGTTGATGACTAGTCCGTCTCACGTGATGATCGGACACGGCCTAGTCGATTCGGATCATGTAATCACTTAGATGACGAGAGGGATGTCTATCTGAGTGGGAGTTCATTACATAATTTGATTAGATGAACTTAATTGTCATGAACTTAGTCTAAATGTTACATATCTATCTTGTAGATCAAATGGCCAACGCTAATGTTACCCTCAACTTCAACGCGTTCCTAGAGAAAAACAAGCTGAAAGACGATGGTAGCAACTATGCGGACTGGGTCCGTAACCTGAGGATTATCCTCATAGCTGCCAAGAAATCATATGTCCTTGAAGCACCGTTAGGTGACCCACCTCCTCTCCCAGCACTGCCAGACGATTTGAATGTTTGGCAGACACGCACCGATGATCACTCCTTCGTTCAGTGCGGCATGCTCTTCAGCTTAGAACCGGGGCTCCAAAAGCGTTTTGAGCATCACGGAGCATATGAGATGTTCGAAGAGCTGAAAATGGTTTTCCAAGCTCATGCCCGGATCGAGAGATATGAAGTCTCCGATAAGTTCTACAGCTGTAAGATGGAGGAAAATAGTTCTGTCAGCGAGCACATACTCAAAATGTCTGGGTTGCACAGCCGCTTGTCTCAGCTGGGAGTTAATCTCCCGGATGACGCGGTCGTTGACAGAATCCTTCAGTCGCTTCCACCTAGCTACAAGAGCTTCGTGATGAACTTCAACATGCAGGGGATGGAAAAGACCATTCCTGAGGTATATGCGATGCTGAAGTCAGCGGAGGCAGAGATCAGAAAGGAACATCAAGTGTTGATGGTGAATAAAACCACTAAGTTCAAGAAGGGCAAGGGTAAGAAGAACTTCAAGAAGGACGGCAAGGGAGTTGCCACGCCCGGTAAGCCAGCTGCCGGGAAGAAGTCGAAGAATGGACCCAAGCCTGAGACTGAGTGCCTTTATTGCAAGGGAAACGGTCACTGGAAGCGAAACTGCCCCAAGTACTTGGCGGACAAGAAGGCCGGCAATACCAAAGGTATATATGATATACATGTAATTGATGTGTACCTTACCAGCACTCGTAGTAGTTCCTGGGTATTTGATACCGGTGCGGTTGCTCATATTTGTAACTCAAAGCAGGAACTGCGGAATCAGCGTAGACTGGCAAAGGACGAGGTGACGATGCGCGTCGGGAATGGTTCCAAGGTCGATGTGATCGCCGTCGGCACGCTACCTCTGCATCTACCTACGGGATTAGTTTTAAACCTCAATAATTGTTATTTAGTACCAGCTTTGAGCATGAACATTGTATCTGGATCTCGCTTAATGCGAGATGGCTACTCATTTAAATCTGAGGATAATGGTTGTTCTATTTATATGAGAGATATGTTTTATGGTCATGCCCCGCTGGTGAATGGTTTATTTTTATTGAATCTCGAACGTGATGTTACACATGTTTATAATGTGAATGCCAAGAAATGCAAGGTTGATAACGATAGTCCCACATACTTGTGGCACTGCCGCCTTGGTCATATCGGTGTTAAACGCATGAAGAAACTCCATGCAGATGGACTTTTGGAGTCTCTTGATTATGAATCATTTGACAGATGCGAACCATGCCTCTTGGGCAAGATGACCAAGACTCCGTTCTCCGGGACAATGGAGCGAGCAACCAACTTATTGGAGATCATACATACTGATGTGTGTGGTCCAATGAGTGTTGAGGCTCGCGGTGGTTATCGTTATGTTCTCACCCTCACCGATGATTTGAGTAGATATGGGTATGTCTACTTGATGAAGCACAAGTCTGAGACCTTTGAAAAGTTCAAGGAATTTCAGAGTGAGGTTGAGAATCAACGTGACAAGAAAATAAAGTTCTTACGATCAGATCGTGGAGGAGAATATTTGAGTCATGAATTTGGCACGCACTTAAGGAAATGTGGAATTGTTTCACAACTCACGCCGCCTGGAACACCTCAGCGTAATGGTGTGTCCGAACGTCGTAATCGCACTCTATTGGATATGGTGCGATCTATGATGTCTCTTACCGATTTACCGCTATCCTTTTGGGGTTATGCTTTAGAGACTGCCGCATTCACTTTAAATAGGGTACCGTCAAAATCCGTTGAGACGACACCGTATGAATTATGGTTTGGGAAGAAACCTAAGCTGTCGTTTCTGAAAGTTTGGGGATGCGATGCTTATGTGAAGAAACTTCAACCAGAGAAGCTCGAACCCAAGTCGGAAAAATGCGTATTCATAGGATACCCTAAGGAAACTATTGGGTATACCTTCTACCTAAGATCCGAGGGCAAGATCTTTGTTGCCAGGAATGGATCCTTTCTAGAGAAAGAGTTTCTCTCGAAAGAAGTAAGTGGGAGGAAAGTGGAGCTTGATGAGATGACCCTCGAACCGGAGAGTAGCGCAGCACAGGAAAATGTTTCTGTGGAGCCTACACCGGCTAGAGAGGAAGTTATTGATAATGATCATGATCAAGCTACCACTGAACTTCGAAGGTCCACGAGGACACGTTCCGCACCAGAGTGGTATGGCAATCCTGTCCTGGAAATCATGTTGTTAGACAACAGTGAACCTTCGAACTATGAAGAAGCGATGGCGGGCCCGGATTCTGACAAATGGCTTGAAGCCATGAAATCCGAGATAGGATCCATGTATGAAAACGAAGTATGGACTTTGACTGACTTGCCCGATGATCGGCAAGCCATAGAAAATAAATGGATCTTTTAGAAGAAGACTGACGCGGATGGTAATGTGACCATCTATAAGGCTCGGCTTGTCGCTAAGGGTTATCGACAAGTTCAAGGGGTTGACTACGATGAGACTTTCTCACCCGTAGCGAAGCTGAAATCCGTCAGAATCATGTTAGCAATTGCCGCATACTATGATTATGAGATATGGCAAATGGACGTCAAAACGGCATTCCTTAATGGTTTTCTTAAGGAAGAGTTGTATATGATACAACCGGAAGGTTTTGTCGACCCTGAGAATGCTGACAAGGTATGCAAGCTCCAGCGCTCAATCTATGGGCTGGTGCAAGCATCTTGGAGTTGGAACATTCGCTTTGACGAGATGATCAAAGCGTTTGGGTTCACACAGACTTATGGAGAAGCCTGTGTTTACAAGAAAGTGAGTGGGAGCTCTGTAGCATTTCTCATATTATATGTGGATGACATACTGCTGATGGGAAATGATATAGAATTCTTGGAAAGTATAAAGGCCTACTTGAATAAGTGTTTTTCAATGAAGGACCTTGGAGAAGCTGCTTATATATTAGGCATCAAGATCTATAGAGATAGATCGAGACGCCTCATAGGTCTTTCGCAAAGCACATACCTTGATAAGATATTGAAGAAGTTCAATATGGATCAGTCCAAGAAGGGGTTCTTGCCTGTATTGCAAGGTGTGAAATTGAGCTCGGCTCAATGCCCGGCCACGGCAAAAGATATAGAAGAGATGAGTGTCATCCCCTATGCCTCAGCCATAGGGTCTATTATGTATGCCATGCTGTGTACCAGACCTGATGTAAACCTTGCTGTAAGTTTGGTAGGTAGGTACCAAAGTAATCCCGGCAAGGAACACTGGACAGCGGTCAAGAACATCCTGAAGTACCTGAAAAGGACTAAGGATATGTTTCTCGTATATGGAGGTGACGAAGAGCTCGTCGTAAAGGGTTACGTCGACGCTAGCTTCGACACAGATCCGGATGACTCCAAGTCACAAACCGGATACGTGTATATTTTGAATGGTGGAGCGGTAAGCTGGTGCAGTTGCAAGCAAAGCGTCGTGGCGGGTTCTACATGCGAAGCGGAGTACATAGCAGCCTCGGAGGCAGCACACGAAGCAGTATGGATGAAGGAGTTCATCACCGACCTAGGAGTCATTCCAAATGCGTCGGGTCCAATGGCTCTCTTCTGTGACAACACTGGAGCTATTGCCCTTGCCAAGGAGCCCAGGTTTCACAAAAGGACCAGGCATATCAAGCATCGCTTCAACTCCATACGTGAACATGTTCAAGATGGAGACATAGATATTTGTAAAGTGCACACGGATTTGAATGTAGCAGATCCGTTGACTAAACCTCTTTCACGAGCAAAACATGATCAACACCAGTACTCTATGGGTGTTCAATTCATCACAATGTAACTAGATTATTGACTCTAGTGCAAGTGGGAGACTGTTGGAAATATGCCCTAGAGGCAATAATAAAATGGTTATTATTATATTTCCTTGTTCATGATAATTGTCTGTTATTCATGCTATAATTGTGTTATCCGGAAATCATAATACATGTGTGAATACATAGACCACAACATGTCCCTAGTAAGCCTCTAGTTGACTAGATCGTTGATCAATAGATGGTTACGGTTTCCTGACCATGGACATTGGATGTCATTGATAACGGGATCACATCATTAGGAGAATGATGTGATGGACAAGACCCAATCCTAAGCCTAGCACTAGATCGTGTAGTTCGTTTGCTAAAGCTTTTCCAATGTCAAGTAACTTTTCCTTAGACCATGAGATTGTGCAACTCCCGGATACCGTAGGAGTGCTTTGGGTGCACCAAACGTCACAACGTAACTGGGTGGCTATAAAGGTGCACTACGGGTATCTCCGAAAGTATCTGTTGGGTTGGCACGAATCGAGACTGGGATTTGTCACTCCATGTAACGGAGAGGTACCTCTGGGCCCACTCGTTAGGACATCATCATAATGAGCTCAATGTGATCAAGGAGTTGTTCACGGGATGATGTGTTACGGAAACGAGTAAAGAGACTTGCCGGTAACGAGATTGAACAAGGTATCGAGATACCGACGATCGAATCTCGGGCAAGTATCGTACCGATAGACAAAGGGAATTGCGTACGGGATTGATTGAATCCTCGACATCGTGGTTCATCCGATGAGATCATCGAGGAGCATGTGGGAGCCAACATGGGTATCCAGATCCCGCTGTTGGTTATTGACCGGAGAGTCGTCTCGGTCATGTCTGCGTGTCTCCCGAACCCGTAGGGTCTACACACTTAAGGTTCGGTGACGCTAGGGTTATAGAGATATTAGTATGCGGTAACCCGAAGGTTGTTCGGAGTCTCGGATGAGATCCTGGACGTCACGAGGAGTTCCGAAATGGTCCGGAGGTAAAGATTTATATATGGGAAGTCCTATTTTGGCCACCGGAAAATGTTCGGGATTTTTCGGTATTGTACCGAGAAGGTTCTAGAAGGTTCCGGAGTGGGGCCCACCTGCATGGGGGGGCCCACATGAACGTGGGTAGTGGGGGCAAGGCCCCACACCCCTAGTCAAGGCGCACCAAGATTCCCCCTTAGAAGGAATAAGATCATATCCCGAAGGGATAAGATCAAGATCCCTAAAAAAGGGGGATAACAATCGGTGGGGAAGGGAAAGGATGGGATTTCTTTCCTTCCACCTTTGCCAACGCCCCAATGGACTTGGAGGGCAAGAAACCAGCCCCCTCCACCCCTATATATAGTGGGGAGGTGCATGGGAGAAAGAGCTCAGCCCCTGGCGCCTCCCTCTCCCTCCCGTGACACCTCTTCCTCCTCCAGTAGCGCTTGGCGAAGCCCTGCTGAAATCCCGTTGCTTCCACCACCACACCGTCGTGCTGCTGGATCTCCATCAACCTCTCCTCCCCCCTTGCTGGATCAAGAAGGAGGAGACGTCTCTGCTCCGTACGTGTGTTGAACGCGGAGGTGCCGTCCGTTCGGCGCTCGGTCATCGGTGATTTGGATCACGACGAGTACGACTCCATCAACCCCGTTCTCTTGAACGCTTCCGCTCGCGATCTACAAGGGTATGTAGATACACTCCCCTCTCACTCGTTGCTAGATGACTCCATAGATTGATCTTGGTGATGCGTAGAAAATTTTAAAATTCTGCTACGTTCCCCAACAACCTCGTCATCGGATCACGGACCCGTTCGCGCTTACTATGACGGTCATTTTTCGGCTTTTTCCTCCTGAGGTACTTGACCGGGCAAGCCAGAAGTACAATCGCAGGGGTTCTCCCTTTGCCCTCTTAGCCGAACGTGCAGAACATAAGAGGCAAGCACAGGAGCCGGGCAACCCAACTATTGACCCAAGACATAGTTCGGAACATATGCATATAGTGCAATATCCGAGATGCCGAAACCTAGCGGAAAGTGTTGCCGGACTTGAAGATATTGAGCTGATATATAAATCAAACTCTTGACCAGTTAATATATTTTCATGCTGGGCTATTTGAAGAGCAAGGAGAGAATCTGAAAGGGAATAGACAAATCGCAGGATGCGGATATCCGAACACCATAAAGGGTATTTTTATTATTTCTCGTAAGCTCGGGACATCTATCCGTTACAATTCAAACTGCGAAGGCAGTACTTGTGAAAGAAAAAGAAAGTTTACAGAGTAAAGGTTGACGCAGGGCCTTGATGCTTGAGTTGAAGCCTTCACTGTGCCCTGCTGCACGTCTGCGCCTTTGCTTCTGATAGGTGAGGGTTGGGACCTTTGATGAGACCTTGATGGGCGAGGACCCTTCCGATGAAGCTTTATGCTTGGGGGTATCCGGAATTGGTCCTCGGGTCATCCGAAGACGAAGTAATTTCGAAGTTCGGCTTAACCGAACATGCACTTCGGATTTATTAATATATGCCTCACGGCTGCCCATGGTATTTTGAGTGCGAAGTTGTGCTGACAAGGCACGTGGAGCGTGAAGAATGTGGGCATGCCGTGGGGCGCGTATCCCTATTTGCGGTGAACTCATGCGGGTTCCCATGACGGGGAACGGGTTCGAACCCATTTACTATTGTCGCCGGCCTTTACGGTGGGTCGGCATCCGGGCCTATATGGGCCGGTGTGGTCTTCGGCCGCTAGGGCTGCAGTGTGCTCTTCGGTTCGAAGTGAGCGTTCTGTGTTACCGTTGATAGTTATGACGCCCGAGGGACCAGACATCTTTAACTTGAGGTACGCGTAATGTGGAACGACATTGAATTTGGCGAACGTTGTTCGGCCGAGGAGGGCGTGATAGCCACTGCGAAAAGGTGCAATGTCGAAGGTCAAGTCCTCGCTTCGGAAGTTATCCGGAGATCCGAACACTACTTCAAGCATCACAGTGCCTGTGCAGCGGGCCTCCACTCCCGGAATGACCCCCTTAAAGGTGGTGTTACTGGGTTTAATCCTTGATGGATTGATCCCCCTTTTTCTCACTGTATCTTCGTATATTAGATTGAGGCTGCTACCTCCGTCCATTAGGACTCTAGTGAGGTGGAATCCATCGATGATGGGGTCTAGCACTAGGGCTGCAGACCCTTCATGGCGTATGCTGGTGGGATGGTCCCTGCGATCGAACGTGATCGGGCAAGCTGACCAAGGATTGAACTTCGGCGCTACTGGCTCGACGGAGTATACGTCTCGTAGTGCTCGCTTCCTCTCCTTCTTTGGTATATGGGTTGCATAAATCATGTTTACCGTCTTGACCTCGGAAGGGAAGGGCTTCTGGCCTCCAGTATTCGGCCTGCGGGGCTCATCATCGTCCTCGCTTCGTGGGCTTTTGCCCGAGTCTTTGGCTGTTAGTTTGCCGGCCTGTTTGATCACCCAACAATTTCGGTCGGAGTGGTTGGCGGGCTTCTCTGGTGTGCCGTGAATCTGACAAGGCCTATCCAGAATTGTGTCTAGTCTGGATGGTCCGTCATTGTTGCCTTTAGGGGCTTTCTTTCTGGGTCCGGACTTCTGGTTTCGGAATCCGGCATTTACTGTCGTATCCTCGCCCTCGCCGTCATTGTGGTGACGTTTATTCTTGCTGTGTCACGGATTCCCATTTCCGTCCCGGACTTCAGAGGTGCCAGGGGTATCGGGATTGGTGTTTTTACGAGCGAGCCAACTGTCCTCGCCCGCGTAAAAGCGGGTCATGAGAGAAGTAAGGGCTGTCATGGTTCTTGGTTTGTCCTGGCCGAGCTGCCTTATGAGCCACTTGTCCCTGACACTATGCTTAAAGGCGGCCAAGGCTTCGGCGTCCGGACAATCGACAATCTGGTTTTTCTTGGTCAAGAATCGATTCCAGAACTGTTGGGCAGATTCTCCGGGCTGTTGAGTGATGCAATTTAGATCGTCAGCGTCCGGAGGCCGGACATAGGTGCCCTGAAAGTTTGCTCGAAAAGCATCCTCAAGCTCTTCCCAGCAGCCTATAGAGTTTTCGGGAAGGATGTTCAACCAGTGTCCAGCTGGGCCTTTTAGCTTTAATGGCAAATATTTAATGGCGTGGAGATCATCTCCTCGTGCCATGTGGATGTGGAGGAGAAAATCCTCTATCCATACGGCTAGATCTGTGGTTCCGTCGTATGATTCGATGTTCACAGGCTTGAAGCCTTCCGGGAATTGGTGTTGCATCACCCTCTCAGTAAAGCACAGGAGGTGTGCGGCGCCCTGAATTCGGGCTACATCGCGTTGGAGGTCTTCGGCCCTCCGAGCCTGTTGCTGCTCCCGGATTCTATCGCTTCGGTTTAGCCGATCGTAGTATCCTTCCCGGTAAGCGGGCGGGTCTTCTCTGGGTCCGTAGATGGACCTGGTACGGCCTCCTCGAGCGTCTAGGTCATGGCGGAGGTCGTACTCGTAAGTGGTCCGCACCTGATCCTTGCCGTGACGGCGAGGTGGGGTGGCTGGGTGTTCGGCCTCGTCAGCTTCCCTGTCCCACCTTCTAGGGGGGCGGTCCGGCTG
Source organism: Thinopyrum elongatum (assembly GCA_011799875.1). Taxonomy (NCBI): domain Eukaryota; kingdom Viridiplantae; phylum Streptophyta; class Magnoliopsida; order Poales; family Poaceae; genus Thinopyrum; species Thinopyrum elongatum. The sequence goes on from CM022298.1 coordinate 100,728,031, forward strand.
TTGGGCGTTTGTATATCTAGGGCGTGTTGGCTTTACGGCCTCGTCGTCGAACTGGGGCAATAGCCTTCGCTTGGGATAACTCCTGGTTGGCTGTTCGCGGCCATACCCCTCTTCGGCAGCTAGGACTTTAGTCCATCGGTCATTGAGGGTGTCCTGTTCGGCTTTGATTTTGCGTTTTTGTTTTTTTAGGCTGCGGGCGGTGGCTAAAAGCCTCCGCTTGAACCGTTCCTGCTCCAGAGGGTCTTCGGGGATGATGAAATCGTCCTCCCCGAGACTGGCCTCCTCTTCAGAGAGTGGGAGGTAGTTGCTACCCTCGGAGTCGTCTGGGTTTTCTGAATTGAGCGGGTCCTCCTGCCCCGCGGGGTCATCCTGATGATCTTCGAAGGCTGCGTCTCCGGCGAGGTCATCCGTATTTTTTACGGTGCCGTTCTCCGCAGAGTCCATGTTGCTCGCATGGCTTCGACGTGGCTTTGATCGACGACGCTGTTTTTGGTGTTTGGGTGGCTCATCTCTGGGCTTGCCTCGGTTGTGATTAGGAGTGCCGTCGCCGTCCTTGGGGGGTATCCACCATGTAAATGTCGTAGGTGGATGTGGCCGACCAGCGGCCGGTGACCCGGGGGGGGGGGGGGGGGGCAACATTGGCATTAGCCGTGGCTCCGTCCTCCTCGTCCATGTATTCGGCGTTCTCCGAATTATAGTCTAGCATATCGGTTAAGTCATCGATAGTGGCTACCAAGTGGGTGGTGGGTGGGACGCAAAATTCCCTATGGTACGCCTCGAAGGGTTGATGATTGAAGGCGGAGGGCATGCCCTCCTGGATGGTCATATTCTAAATTCGGTCCAGCGCATCATTTATCATTGCGAGGGTCGCCGAACTCGAGGGTTCTGGGCCATACTCCAGCGTAACGGAGCGGGGGGCGATCGATGCCCTGGCCGGTCCTTGGTTTCCGCTAGCCGTGCTGAGCTCGGTATGCGGAGCCGGATCCTTGAAGGGGTCGGGCCGTCACTGGAGGTCAGGGACGGGCTTTGGTCCTTGCTTGTGGTTTCCCCGTCGGGGTTCGAGATCGAGCTACTTTGGGCTGGGGGTGACCCCTGGCCGTGGGCTGCCTCTTTGTCGTAAGGGCTCAAGGCAAGGCGAGCGTTGTGAAAGGAAGGTTCGGCCGAGATTAACTCTTGGCCTCTGCCTCCTGATTCTACCTCGAAGATCGAGGATAGATCTTCCGCAGTCATGATGTGTCCAGACGGAGGCGGAGTCTGGGCCCCACTCGAAGCGGAGCTCTCCTGGCTCGAAGCTGTTGAGGTCGATCCGCAGATCGGATCGAAAAGGGACTCCAGAGCGGGCGTGTCGAATGTGCGGACGGGGGAAGTGAATCCGGTGAAAACCAGATCGCCCCGTGCGTCCGCGACATATTCCAGACCACCGAATCGAATTCGATGTCCGGGGGCGAAGGCGTCGATCTGACTTAGACGACCAGTTGGGTCGGCGTGCAGCACGATGCTGCCAAACGCGAAGAGTTGCCCGGGGACGAAGAAATCCCCGGATCCGATGCCTTCTCCTATGGTCAGGCGAGCCATCGATCCTTCTGGCGACCCCACAACGAAACTCTCAATGAAAGCACCAATGTCGATGTCAAAACTGGCAGACCTTGGGGTAGGGGGTTCCGAGTTGTGGATCTAGGATCGATGGGGAACAAGGGACGATGAACACAGTGTTTACCCAGGTTCGGGCCCTCTTGAAGAGGTAAAACCCTACGTCCTGCTTGATTTGTATTGGATGTATGATGTGGTTTACAGAGTAGATCTACCTCGAGATCCGTATGAGCTAAACCCTAAGGCGATGAGGTGATGAGTGTAGCTCTCGCCCTAAAGACTAAAAACCCTTGGTTTATATAGACACCGGTAGGGTTAGAGTTACCAAAGATAGATTACAATAAGGGTTTAAAGAGATCCTGCGCCTCCTTGACTTGGAGGGCACACCACAGCTTCATAGATCTCCTGCCATTGTACGGCTCCACCAGTCCGGCCCATGTACAATGGGCCGTCGCCCCGAGGACCCCTTAGTCCATGACTCCCTCACCATGGATGGCTACGGTAGCTCTGGGGATGAGGCGGAGCGCCACTGCCGCGCGCAAGCGGGGCGCGCGGAGGTGGCTCAACCGCGGTAGCCGGCCGCCGCCGGCGTTCGAGCGCCGCAAGCTGGTCGAGTTCGAGCGCGAGCTCGCCCGCCGCCGCCACGCCTCCTCTGGCTCCTCTGCCGCGGGGAGCTTGTCCGCGGGCGCCTCGAGCTCACGGCTCACTTCGGTGAAGAGAGAGCCGAAGGAGCTCGGGCTGCGCGCCGTCAAGCTCGAGGCCGACGCGCCGCCGCGTCGAGGCGTGATCGTCCCCGACGACTACCTCCCCCCGGGGCAGGAGGAGCACCTCGAGCTCGTCGTCCTGGAGCGGTCGGCGAGGGAGCAGGAGGAGGCCGAAGAGCGCCGCCGCCGCGAGCTCGAGTATGAGCACATGTTCCTCTAGACGGGCGTCACGGCGTCGCAGGCGCACGCGTCCAAGGAGGCGAACCTGCGCTTCATGAAGGCGGAGCAGGCGAAGTTCTTCATCGACCTCGACTCCTCCGACTCCGATTGAGCGCCGCCGCTGGTCAGCTACCGCACGAGCTCCGGTGAGCTCCATTTTGTCTAGTGCTACGGTAGCATAGGTCCGGCGTAGCTCCGGCGTGCTTTTATGTAATATATCTATTCATGTACGGACGATCTACTCCTATGTGAAGAAGAATGATCTATGCTCCAGCGAGCTTTTGCTTAAATTTCTCGTGCGAAACATGCTTTTGAAATTTTACGATTTTGAATATAGTTTCTGATCTGCCGCGGTGATTTTGAACCTGTATAGACGCCCCCGCTTGATTTCGCAGAATAGGGGGTCTGCTAGAGATGCTCTTAGTCATGTGATGGCATGATGGAGAATAAAGCTTGCCCTCTTTCCCCTGCTAACAGTTTTCTTTTTTTATTTTCTCCAGAAAACTGAAAAAACAAATGCTGTCTGTGTAGTACAAACCAAAAGGATAGACATGTACATGCGGCAATAGGGCACTCTAGTAGTAGCAGCTGATCGACGGTACCGAGCTTTGCTACATGTGTCCATGTCCTTGGAGCATTTCTCACTCATCCTTTGCATGGAAAGAATACCAAACGGAGATAAATAAATTCTGCAGCGAGACAGCGAGGGAGAGGGAGAGGGAGAGAGAAAGAGAGAGGTCTGAGCAGATACTGCTCGGGCCAATGGGAACTTGACATGCAACGGTGATGGGACGGCGAAATTCCTTTCCAAATAGATTGGCCGTGGCCCACCAGCACCCTCCTGGCACCACATTTTCAGCTTCTTTTATGATGCACAGAGTACCACCACTGCCACTGCGCGCTTTATATATTCCGAGGACCTTTCTTTCTTTCTCGCTGCAGTTTTCAGAATTTCTGCCTTTGTGTGGCTGCCCCCCGTTCGCAAAACCGATGAGGGATTTGAGCGAGCGAGCGAGCCTGCTTAGTTAATTACAGTACTCCCTCCGTCCCGTAATATAAGAGCGTTTATATGAACTCAGTTTGCGACATTTGTACCCGTTTTGATTCCTTTTTGTTGTTATTCTTGCTGGTGATAACAAGTGCCAAGAGCAAGAGCGTGCTGTATATTGCTACTCCTGCTCGTTGAAGGGCCTGAATGAACTGTTTGTAAGTCGATCGGTTTGACCGGGTTTGCACGCTTCAGAGATTCAGGTGAGCTGCTTCGGACTTGTCGAGATTCGGGCGCAATGTAGCAGCACATCTTCCCTGGTGTGCTCTGAATCTGATTGAATCTTTTTTGGTTTAGCGGGCAATCGAGATCGGATCTTTGGTGCGCCAGGATCCAGGGAGACTTTTCTCCGGCCGTCCTGGGGTCGTGGGGGGTGAGATGAGATGATGGATCATGGATGGCATACGCACGCGGTTGGTACGTACGTACTGCGTTGGTGGGAGTTCTTTATCCGCTCTTTCTCTCTTACTCAGTCTCCGGACTACTACTACTACAGTACGTAGTACTACTCCTGCAGCTCCGCTCAGTGATGGCCATGGCCAGGCCACCCTCGAGCCCTCCGAGGCCGGCCGGCTCGCCATGCACCTGCCTGCATCATTGACGTACATACGTACACGACGGCGAGGCTCCTGTGTAACGAGCTCCGGATTAGGTTAACGCCACCATGCCGCGCTAGCTGTATCGCCGGTTCGCTCGTACGCCCGGCACGGCGCTGCAGCGTTGCGGATCAGCCTTGCCGCCGCCCGGCGCGTGCGTACGGGCCCTGATGCCGGATACATACAGAGCCATGCATGGCGCACGCACATCGGCGCCCAGTCCAATCCCTGATCTCATCATGGATCTTTTCGGTGACTGGGCGCTCGCTCATCACGCTCCTGATGAGAGCAAGAAAGAAAGAACCACCAGCTTTTTTTCACTGTCTCGCCACCACCTTCAGTTACTACCACTAGTAGTACTTACTTTGTGTACCACTGCTGCTCCACTTAAGATGAGCATCACGGAAGTACGGTGGTGGCAAACTAATTGATAAACCTGACGACTGATTATCTGCAGGTAGAGAAAAACCCCGACGTGCTGCTGCACCGGAATCTGTACGGCGTCGCCAGTTTTATTATTGCGGGGAGCTCCTGCAGAATCTTTTCCTGACTTCTTCTTTTTTTTTAGGGTAAAGGCCTTTTATTACTCAAAGTCCACAATATGTGGGATACAAATCTGGTCATGTGGCTGGCCTAACCACACATGACGCCCTGAAAGTAAAGACAAAGCATATTTAGCTAACTTGTGAGCTTCAACATTAGCCTCACGCCTTTCATAAGTAAATTTACTAGTGGATGGTGATCTTAGTCTAATCTCTCTGATGATGACTCCATATTCTCCCTGACTCCCTTTAGCAATTCACCTGCTTGCAATCGGATGCCACAATGTAGTGATGTTGGTTGAGATCTTCCGCCAATGCAATGGCCTCGCGACATGCAATGGCTTCCAACGTCGGTGCATCACAAACTCCAGCAATCACAAAAGCTGAGCTTCCCAGAAAAGCTCCTTGGCTGTCTCTGCAAATCGCTACTGCTGAGCCTCCTCTCTGTGGTCGAACCCCAGCATCTACATGTATCTTTGCAAAATTTGCCGGGGGAGCCTTCGGTCGCAGGACCAAAGATGTCCCACTCGCCACCACCCGACATTGTTTCCTTGGCTTCCTAAGTACCTCAAGATCTTGTATGTAGCGTGTTATAAAGGCCTTTATCGCATGTGGAGTCTGAAATATTGCTTCATGTATGGCCTTTCTTCGAGATGTCCAAACAGCCCACAGTGTCACCGCCGTGAGAGTAAACTGCTCATGCGAGAGCGACCCCATCAAGTTGAAAAGCCAACTCTTAGCTCCGTTCTCGTTTGTAGCCACCAAGGTGCTGCCCAACTCTTCATCAACTAGCGCCCAGGTACATCTTGAGACGGTGCATTCGAGTAGAGAGTGACGCCAGGAATCAGGAGCGCCGCAAAAACCACAGGTGCTCGTCGTCGACATTTTCCGGTGTGCCCTCACATCTTCAGTTGGCAACGACTGCTTCGATAGCCTCCACAAGAACATACGCACTTTCGATGGTACCTCCGTCTTCCAGAGGGTCTTCCATGAGCTCGAATCTGTTTGTGCTGTTGAGGAGCCCGAAGAACCTTCTAACCAAGCTTCTCTCCTTTGCCTCGTCGCCACTAGCATGTTGTAGGCCGATCGCACCGTGAATTGGCCGGTTCTTTCGTGTGCCCAACTCCAATAGTCCTCCATGGGTGTCGTGCACAGTGGTATGCTGAGGATTACCTTGGCGTCAAAGGCCAGAAACGTAGCATCGATCTTTTGTCTATTCCATGTGGCCCTGGTGTGATCAATCAGTTCCGCTACTGTTGCCGGCGGTGTATTTGCAATACAACCATATGGCCTCATCATTTCCGGACGGGGGAGCCAATTGTCCATCCAAATGTCGGTACTCTCTCCATTGCCAATGCGCTTGATTAATCCCAACTTCAACGTGTCACGTTCCTCCACTAGGGCTCTCCATATCTGGCTTGGATGACTCCCGAGTGAAGCATCCAGTATAGTGGTGTTCGGGAAGTAAATGCTCTTCACTATGCGCGCGCTGAGAGAGTTAGGATCCTGAAGCATGCGCCATACCTGTCTAGCTAGCATAGCTAGATTGAAAAGCTCGAAGTCTTTGAAGCCCAATCCTCCCATGCTCTTAGGTTGAGTCATTGCCTTCCATGAGACCCAATGTGGTTTGCGTTGACCATTCTTACTCCCCCACCAAAACTTTCTAATCAATATGTTCAGATGCTCACATAGTCCCCTTGTTAGTTTGAAACAAGACATGGAATAGACTGGAATTGCTTGTGCCACGGCTTTGACCAGCACCTCCTTGCCCGCAGAAGACATCGTCCTTTCAACCCATCCTTGAATCTTGTTCCACAACCTGTCCTTCAAATACTTGAACGCACCATTTTTTAGGCCCCCACATCTGTGGGCATGCCTAGATATTTCTCATTCAGGGTTTCATTGGGGACGTTCAAGATATTTTTTATGTCATTGCGAACAGCCTCAGGGACACCTTTGCTGAAAAATATAGATGATTTGTCAAAGTTTATCCGCTGACCTGTTGCGTTGCAGTAAATATCCAGTACTTGGTTCACCTCGGTAGCACCCACATTGTTTGCCTTGAAGAACAGCACGCTGTCATCACCGAATAAGAGGTGGTTAACCGGTGGCGCCGAAGGTGCCACTTGAATCCCACCTAAGTTGGATGACTCTCTTTGTGATTTTAACAGGCACGACAGGCCCTCTGCTTCTAACAAGAACAAGTATGGAGATATCGGGTCCCCTTGTCGGATTCCACGTGAAGGACAGAACTCCTCAAGTTTCTTTCCATTAAACAGAACTGAAAATTTGACCGTGGTTACCATGCTCATAACAATGTCAACCCACCTACTAGTGAAACCCAGCTTAAGCATTATCGCCCGAAGGTAGGCCCATTCAACTCTGTCGTAGGCCTTCATCATGTCTAATTTGAGGGCACATGACTGATGTTTTTTGGCCTTGTTCCTCTTCATGAAATGCAAACACTCGTAAGCTGATATGATGTTATCTGTAATTAATCTGCCGGGAACAAAAGCTGACTGCTCTGGTGAGATGATATCTGGAAGTATTTGTTTGAGTCTGTTGGATATTACCTTTTACGCTATTTTATAGAGCACATTGCACAAACTGATTGGCCTGAACTGTTTGAGAAGGGTTGGGTTTTTTACCTTGGGAATGAGAACCAGGATCGCGTCGTTGATGCAAGCTGCTGACTCAGTACCCTCAACGATTTTGAGGACCACTCTTGTGACCTCTTCTCCACACACCTCCCAGTGACGCTGAAAAAAGTGAGCTGGGTATCCATCTGGTCAGGTGCTTTGATTGGAAACATTTGAAACAAGGCACACTTTACCTCCTCTTGAGTATATGGAGCATTCAGGAGATCATTCATATCGGATGTTACCTTGGTTGGCACGTGTCTCAGCACTTCCTCCATGTTATGCACCCCTTCGGAAGTGTACAAGTTTTTGTAATACACTGTTGTCATCTCTTCCATCCCAGTCAAATCCTCGATAACTTGCCCCTGCTCATTGTGTAGTGATTTGATTTGGTTTTTGCGGCGTCTTCTACTTGCTCTCAGATGGAAAAAGTAAGTATTTTTGTCACCATGGACTAACCACTCCATCCGCGCTCTTTGGCGCCAGAGCATCTCCTCGCGATGAAACAATTCGACCAAGCGATCTGTCACTTTTGTCTCTTCTCGTGTGGGGCCGGATCTTCCTAGGAAGGCGCGCAGGCTCTGTAGCTGGACTTTTAGTTGAGCAATCTCTTTCCGCACCGAACCAAAGTTGTTCCGATCCCAAGACGACAGGTCTCCTGCTAGATCCCCTAGCTTTGCGCACAATGATTGCACTGTACCCCCGTCTTGCATGCACCACCGGCCCGCCACTGTTGTGAAGAGAGATTCGTCTCTCTCCCACATGGTCTCGTATTTAAACACCCTGGGACCCGCCCTGCGTGCATGCAGATCACGTAGCGTGAGGAGGATTGGAATGTGGTCGGAGCTTGCTGCCGTCTTGTGGTGCAAAGTTGACGTTGGCAGTGCTACAAGCCACTCCGGGTTTGCCAGGCATCTGTCCAACCTTACGCGGGTAAAGGTGCCTCCAGCCACTTTTCTTTCAAATGTCCAGTTTGTGCCCGTATGGCCTATATCTGACAATCCGCAGGTATCAACTGCCTCCCGAAAACCATCAATCTGTGCTTGGCTCCGGCTTCCAACGCCATCGTGTTCGCTGAGGTTCAGTACCTCGTTGAAATCACCAATGACCGCCCATGGCCTGTTCTGCGTCTCAGCTATATCCTTCAGAGTATTCCAAGTGTTTTGCCTGTCCGGCACCACAGCCTCTCCACAGACAAACGTGATTCTGACCTGCATATCCACCATATTCTCTACTAGCACATCAATATGGTACCTCGAATAACCGATAACTTCCACATTTATTTCATCATTCCAGAAAATACAAAGACCACCACTCTGTCCAGAGCTACTAACTGCATAACTTTTATTGAAACCTAAACCATCTGCCAAATTCTCTACCCTCGAACCCTCTAATTTTGTTTCAAGAATACAAAGAATAGAGGGGGCAAACTGCCTCGCAAGATCGCGAAGCTCCCGAACTGTCGCGGCTTTGCCAATTCCGCGGCAGTTCCAACATAGTAGACTCATTGCGCTAGGCGAGCCCCTCCTTGGGAACTCGCCAAACGCGCATCAGGGGTCTTGTTGGGTGTCGCACTCTTCGTTGTGTTTGTCTCAGCAGATGAAGGACTCGGCTTGTTTCTCTTCGTCTCCTTCTTAGAGGTGGGGCTTGGGGGGATCGCCGGCGGCAGCATGAGAAGGTTTTTGCTTGACTGCGCGAGGTGATGCGAATGTGTAGCTTTTGGGTCAGCTAGAGCGCTTCTCTTTCTGTTGCGGTCTAACTCTTCCATAGTGACATCATTGAGCATCAAGTCAGCGTCTTCATGAGGCTGGCTGTCCGTTGCACCTCGGTTTGCTGCTGCACGCCCACCTCCTCGCCCTGTCATGCCGCGTCCACGGCCGCCTCTGGGGCTTTCGTTCTCTCCCGGTCCTCTACCAGGGCTCTAAAACCAGCTAGCTTTGATGTCCTTGAATACGAGTGCTTTTGGAGGGTGAACCCCGTCTCCACACTCTTTGTACAGATGGCCTAGGTATCCACATACAGCGCACCAGTCCGGCAATCTTTCGTACTTGATTCTGAAGATGACATGTTCAACCGTATCCTTCTTCTTGACCACCAGCGAGACAGCGTTTTTCAGAGGCTTAGTCACATCGATTCGCACACGGACCCTTGCAAAGTTTCCCTCAAAATCCTGTGACTTTGGCTCGGCAAATATGAATTCTCCCACCGTGGATGACAGGGCCTTAATCTTGGAGAAGTAACCGTCTGGGAGATCATGTATCTGCAGCCAGATATCTATCTTTTTGAGTTCGATAGTCGACGGCTTCGTGAAACCATCGTAAGGCGCCAGAACTACCGCCTTCCCCTTGAAGTTCCATGGTCCGTCCTCCATTACCCTCTCCCAATCGCCGAGACACGAGAATTGGAGGGTATAGAGGTTTTCCTCTAGCGGCCTGATCTTGACTTCCTGCGCCAGATCCCACGCCACCCTCATGCTTCTATAGAACCAATATTGGCTATAAGCTTTGTCGGTGTGAACCCTAGCAATCGCCATCCAGCGTGTCACCTCCTGTGGCAGCTCGCCGTCTTCCACCACGACATCCTGCAGATCGTCCTCCTTGAGTCCAAGTTCCTCCATCAGCGCTTCAAGGTCGGAGGTGGCCGAACCCGATGCCGATGCCGTCGAATCCATGATCCTCTCGCTCGGGGTTTTGGTTCCGCGAGCGGTATTGACCCAAGATCCGCCCCCTCTGTGCGGCCACCACGTCTCGGCGACGCAGCGAGCCCCCGCCAGGGAGGAGCGGTAGGGGAGATCGGTCTCTATGGTGATGGCGGCGCCGTCGCCGTAGCTCGTGGGGCCAGCCCGATTTTTTCTTCACATTTTGTTGAGTCGGATTTTCTTCTCGTGGGTGCTGTTCCAAAGGGCATCAGCTTTCATGCATCATGTCGGGTCAGGGGCCCATATAAGTGTTTTTCTTTTTGAACTTTCGGTCCATATGACTAGTTTTTGTTGTTGTTGAGTGGACCATATGACTAGTTTGTTAATTCTAAAAAATTGCTAGTTTGCCGTATGTTGCATGTAGCAACAGAAGCTCCTATTCCCCACGTGGGTCAGCACGGAAGCCCTATTCAGTGACCTACACGCTGAATAGGGAACACGCACACACCTCCCACTCCCCCACCCCCGCACGTGGTATTCGGCCAGCCCATGTGCGGGGCAGGACACCCCTGTTTTTTCATTTCATTTCATATTTTCCTTTTTGTTTTTTTACTTCTTTAATTTAATTTGGGATTTCACGCAATTCAAACTTTCAAAAAAATTGCATTTTTTTACAGTTCAAGAAATCATAAATTGTTTGTGAATTAGAAAAGTGTTCATGGTTTTATTAAATGTTTGGGCAATCATAATTGTTTGGGGATTCACAAAATATTCGCATATTCAAAAAATGTTTACTATTTTGGAAAAAATATATTTGAGAAATTAAATAATATTCGTGAATAAGAAAAACTGTTTGTGAATTCAGACAATGCTCACAAAATTCAGATAATGTTCTTCTATTTATAAAAAAATTTGCAAATTTCCAAAAAGTTCATCTAATAAAAAAATTCCCATGAATTTGAACAATGTTCATCAATTTCAGAAAATGTTCGTCAAAAACATTTTTTTTATAGTTTCAAAAATTGTACCCAAATTGAAAAAAAGTTTGCTGATTCAATAAAGTTCTTGAATTCATAAAATGTCCATGGGTTTCCGAAAATAATATTCTCGAATTTGTAAGAAATGCCTATGAATTGAGAAAATCTTTAAGATTTAAAAACATGTTGGTGAATTTGTAAACAATGTTCATGATTTCAAATAATTGTTCGTGAAGCCAAAAAATGTACATGATTTCAAAAAAATATCCATGAATTTCAAAGATGTGCAGAAAATGGAAAATAAAATAAAACATTAGAAACTAAAAAAAGAGAGCGAAAAGTAAATACGAACATGAAGAAAGAACAAAAGAGGAAAAACTAAAGGGGAAGAAAAAAATGAAAAAAAGGAGAAATAAATAACCAGGCAAAATAGAAAAGCGGAACTAAAACGTGTACAAGGAAGGTTCCTAAAAAAACTAGAACCTTCCTAAAACTAGTGAAAATAAATGGAAATGGGCCGACCACATAGTGGAGCCGCGCCGTGGGGGGGGGGGGGGGGGGGGGGGGGGGGGCTTGAGCTTGGTTACGACAAAGCAACCACTACTCCTATTTGGCGAGTATAGGTCACTGTGTAGCGACCTAGCGCGCACCCCGCCGGCACATTTGTCGAGTGTATGGCTGGCTGATTTCAACTTTTTCCGCCATACATCTGAACTGGTTTTTTTTCCTTTTATTTTTTTCTGTTTATTTTTTATTTATTCTTTTACGCTTTTCTTTTTCTTTGTGTTTTAAGTTTTAGTTTAATTTTGTTATTTTGATTTCCTTTTTATGTTCATTTTCTATTCCCTTTTATTTTCCATTTTCCTCTTAATTTTCTTTTACTCTTTTTATTTTTCATTTCGCAAACATCTTTTAAATTCGTCTAAATCTTTTGAAATCATGAACTTTTTTGAATTAGTGGATTTTTTATTTAAATAATGAACATTTTTTCTAAATCCTCAATGATTTTTCAAATCACAAAGATTTTTTTAAATATTTGGTAACATTTTTCGAAATAATTAACATTTTGCAAATTGGTGAATTGTTTTTCAAATTTGAATAATTTTTCATAGTGATCTTTTTTTGAAATGATGAACATTCTGCAAATTGGTGAACAGTTTTACAAATTCATGAACATTTTTTGAAATACTGATCTTTTTTCGAATCAGCCATTTTAAAAAAAAAATCACATTTTTTTGCTTTCACTAGTATTTTCTGAAATGCATGATATTTTAAAATTCATTAATATTTTTAAATGAATGTTTTTATAAAATTTAGGAACAATTTCTGAAATGTCCAAGATTTTCTGTACATGTTTGAGGAAATCATGAACATTTTTAAAAAAATCTGAACCTTTTTGAAATCAATAATTACTTTAAATAAGAAAAAAATAAAATAAATAAATATATGGGAAAAAGTAGTGCACGTCCCGCCCAGCACATGGGTCTGCCCAAAAAAGCTTGCAAAGGGGGCGTTCCGCATATTAGTGGTGCGCACTGCGCCAAATAGGAGATCCTGACAATGACCGATGCGCCAAATAGTATCTGGGAAGAAAACAAAGATCACACACAACGACCCATGCGCCAAACAAAGATTAAAAATGAACTAAAAAAGAAAGAAAATAATAGAAAAATGAAAGAGAAACAAAAAAACAGGTCAGGGAAGAACCTTCCCATAACCTGAAGAGGGAGCTAGCCCTACTTGGAGGGAACAAATTCACACAGGGAGGGAGGGAGGTGCGCGTTTGGTCGGCAACTTTCGACCTTCGCGATAAATAGGAGATGCCTGCAGCAACTCCACATAATCTAAGCATCTAGGCTCCTTCGTACCCCCACCCACCGACTGGGCCGGCCCATTTGAAGCTCTAACAGTGAAAACTCCCAAGAAACTAAGTGGACAAGGGTTCAAACACAGGACCTCTCGCTTGTGAGGGCGCGTGGCTAGCCACTTGTTGATGAGGTTTGGTGGCTAATAGGCAACGCAGAAGAACTATCAGGAGCGACACATCTGAGACAAGTTTTGAAATTTCAAAACTAGTTTTCTTTTAATAGTGAATATTCTTGGAACACCAACCTTTTTCAAAATTGCGAATACTGTTTTTGAAAGCTCAAACATCTTTTAAAAAACACAAAAAAATTTGTGAAAAATCTGAAATATTTTTAGAAAATACGAACATTTTTAATCTGTGAACAATTTTTGAAAAATGGGAACTTTTTTTTAAAATTTGGAACTTTTTTGAAAAAAGTGAACAACTTTTGAAATTTTATATTTTTTATAACTCAATTTGTAAAAAAATCCGAACACCCCCAGATTTAAAAAAAAAATGTTCTAGCGTTAATTGTTGGTTGGATACCGGCGGTTTGGGGGTCTGCGTTGGAGATGCTATTAATAATAGCTTCCGAAATTGGGATAAGTTGTATGTCCATTCCCAGATTAAATTCTTTCGTTAGTTGTTGGTTGCCGCTGGTGGCATTTGCCTAAGATGACAGATTTTCTGTCGAAGAATCAGCAGCCCGTTCGCATATCGCAAGTACGCTATCCGCCGAGCACCACAACAGACTCTGAAGACTGATGATGTAATCACTGCAACAGCAAACACCACCATGAAACGAAAAAGGAAACTTAGCTCGCAGAAGCTGGAGCAGGTGATGCAGTTCGTGCCGCAGCAGGAGGCGGGGGAGAGGCAGCAGCAGCTCCGGCGACATGTGGTGCTCTACATGCCCCAGCAGGAGGCGGAGCCGAAGCAGCACCAGCACCAGCTCCGGCGGATCAACTCGGCCTCCTTCTGATCGATGGATCGATCGACGGCGAGAGGCACACCCGCACCGCCTTGTTCATAGTACGCGCATAGTAGCCAAGACTCTCTAGTAGTAGGGCGTTAGAGCATCTCAGCGGCGGCAAATATCGCGCGCGGGGAAAACTTAGTTTTATCGCGTGCGGAGTGGTTTTGCGCGCTTCAGTGGGCGTGGAAAATTCTGGCGTGCGGCAAAAGAGCGCGCATGCGAAAAAGAGGCCAGGCGCGCGGCGTCCGCCGCCCCCTTCTTCCCCTCGCCGCCCCTTTCTTCTTCGCATCCGGCGCCCCGCCGCCGCCACCGTGCCCTTCTCCCACCGCCGACTCCCCGGCCGCCGACATGCCGCCGCGTCGCCGAAGTAGCTCGGGCTACCGCGGCGTCCGCGTCCGCCCTTCCGGCGCGTTCTACACGGAGATCCGCTCCGGCAACGTGCGTCTCGGTCTCGGGACATCCGAGACCGTGCACGAGGCCGCCCGCGCATACGACGCTGCGGCGTGGCGCCTCTCCAAGCCACGCTCGCAGATGAACTTCCACGACGCGAAGACGTGCCAGCAGGCGCAGGACCTCGCGCCGCCGCCGTGTCTGGTAACGGATGAGGACCGTCAGGAACACCGCAGACGCCAACGCTGCCTCCTCATCGCCGAGGCGGACAAGCTAGCCATGGCGGAGTGGCGCCAGCGCTACCCGCAGGACGTCGCCGACGAGAACGCCTTCTGGGCGGAGAGGAGGGCCAAGCGCCGCGCGGACCGGGCGGACAGGCGTCGACGGAAGGCACTGGCGATATCGCAGTGCGATCTGGGACATGCGTCATTCTTTGACGACAACGATCCTCGTTGGGAAGATGCGTTTCTTGATACCTCGGACGACACCTGCGAGGATGAGGACGACTCGAAGTAGTTTCTAGTTGCACCGTAGTTTTTATCTATTTTATTGTATCGGACTAGTGTCTTTTTTTTTCGAAAGTGCTCTTTTGATCCCGAGCTCATATGCTCTCGCATGAACAGTAAAATCGAAAAAAATAGTAAAAAAGTTCAAAAAAATCTGATTTTTTTTATGATGAACATTGATGAATGTTCTAACTGCGTGCAAAATTTCAGATCGAAATGACATTTGTGGAGGTCTGAGCAAAAATAACAAAATCAATGCTCCAAAATGCTTCCAACAATAGTTTTTTTGGAGCATCGATTTTATTCTTTTTGCCCAGACCTCTACGAATGTCATTTCAGCCTGAAATTTTGCACGCAGTTAGAAATTTTGTCAATGTTCATCACCAAAGAAATTCAGAATTTTTTGAATTGTTTTACTTTTTTTTTATTTTACTGTTCATGTAAGAGAATTTGAGCTCGGGATCAAATTTCCTTTTTTTTAATCTATCTATGCTATGATGAACTATCTATGCTATGAATTATCTATGTATCTTTTTTTTATCTATTTTATTTATCTATGTCTATGTTTTTTTATTTGTTTGGAGTGCATATGCTGTTTGAGATGAGAGCGCGCGCCGTTTTTTTGCAGCGCCTGCTGGAGCGGCTCGGGCGCGCTATATTTTGCAGCGGCCGCTGGAGGCAGCGCACCGCGGCGCGCAAAAGCTGACGATTCCGACGCTGTAAACTGTTTTTTAGTGCGCCGCGTGTTGCGCGGCTGTTGGAGATGCTCTTAGGACTCTGTACCTGGGATGAAACGCTGGGTGAGAAGAACATCAGCTAATCTAAACCGACTCTCTTAAATATACTAGTAAATGAGCACGTGCAATGCACGTTGATATTAGGGAGAAAATTAATTGCATGTTTTTTTTATCAGAAAATTAACTGCATGTTGATATTAGGTAGGATATCAATTACGTGTTAATTATAAGATTAATATAGACGTTGATATTTGGTATACTATCAATTGTACGCTCAACATGTTGAGAGCTCACCATTGGAGCAATTTAGGTCGTTGGATTGACATGGTTTGATGGTTGAGATTAATTGGATCTGCCCCTTTGGGTCTTTTTATATTGGTATAGATAAATGAGCATGTGCAATGCACGTTGATATTAGGGAGAAAATTAATTGCATGTTTTTTTATCAGAAAATTAACTGCATGTTGATATTAGGTAGGATATCAATTACGTGTTAATTATAAGATTAATATAGACGTTGATATTTGGTATACTATCAATTGCACGCTCAACATGTTGAGAGCTCATCATTGAAGCAATTTAGGTCGTTGGATTGACATAGTTTGATGGTTGAGATTAATTGGATCTGCCCCTTTGGGTCTTTTTATATTGGTATAGATATAGATGTGTGCAGTGCAGTCTGTCTCTTTGGGTTGCAAGTTCGTTTCTGGTTGGGTGTTGTTGCAGCACCAATCAGTGTATCTTTCTTGGATAAGGAATTTCCTGATCAGGGAAATTCTTTAACTGCCGGTTACTGAACATTGCACGCTGAAAATGTCCACACACTCAAGCGACTGTAAACTGTAATTTATAATCTGCAATACTTGTGAAGTAACACTGGGAGGGGGATGTTAACATATCGATCTAAATGCACACAAAGTTGATTGGAATCCAAGAGAGCTTTCAGCAACTTATGTAAATTGATAGTCCCAGAGAAAAGACACTGATAAACACTTCCAGCCGATTTCCATTGCACACCCACGGTGAGTCTCACCCGCCGAGATTTGCAACGGCGACTATTGGGCTCCGCACCACATGCGTCCCCGACGCCCAGCTCAAGCTTGCATCGATTTGCCGGTGATACTCGTTGCATCTCACTGACACGCTGAACATCTTCTCTCCTGACTTGGAGAACACCAATGTGCCGGGGATAACGCGTACCGCCAACGACTTGGGCGCGGCCACCTTCACCCTGTACGTCGGTGCAGCCGGACCGACATTCGTCACAGTTCGGTTCACGGTGAAGCCCCCTGCCTTCAGCCGACAGTTAAGCGGCACGGTTATGGTCGGGTAGTTGAGTTGCACGCCCTTGATTATGGGTAGCTTCGTGCAACTCAGACTCGAGTTGCGCACGAAACCATCGTGGCCAACAAATGTAGCCAGCATAGTCGTGGACGCCGAGGTCGTACACCAGGGCAGGGTCGGCGGCTCTGCTTGGGTTCACATGGCCGGCGTCCGCGTCATACACGTGGGCCTTCTCATGCTGCTCGTTCAAGATTGAGCTGCCGGTACTATTAAGGATGTTGGACGTTCTTAGGATTGCAGACTTGATAGCAGCGGGGGACCAATCAGGATGCGAGCTCTTGATGAGCGCCGCGATGCCACTCACATGAGGCGCCGCCATGGATGTGCCGTATAGGATGTTGAAAGGCCCAGATCCAGATTCTGTTTTTGGCGGCCATGCGGCGAGGATGTTGAGCCCTGGTGCCAATATATCTGGCTTGATAACACCCAGGGCGGAGGGGCTTGGATCTCTGGAAGAGAATGATGCCAGGACGGGGGCCGACTGGACACCAAGCAATGTGTTGTTGTACTGAGCTGCTCGTTGACGACTTGGCGTATTCTCTTAGGATTTTACCATCGTTCGCGGTCACCTGCACCAAGCTGGAGTTATAATCCCGAAGAACAACGGTGTAGCCATGGGACACATCATTGGATAAACACTACGCCGACCGCCCTGGCACGCATCATGCGATGGATGTCCGGCTTGAATGGTTCCGAGTCACAAACCACGATCTTGTCAGCGAGGGCATAGTGACCCACATAGTCATAGGACCGTCATTCCTCGGAATAGAGTTGATACATCTTTGAGCTCGGCTTTGCCACTTGGGTAACTGCTTCTGCGTCGATGTGCATGCCATTGCCGAAGTGCACAATGGCGTCGAAGCTTCGATCCAGTTAGCCGACAACGACCGTGAGAAACCACGGCGCGTCGTTAGTGATAAAGCTGGAAAGGGGCCACTGTTGCCAGCGGAACACACCACAATGATTCCCTTAGATTTTGCGCTAAACACACCAATTGCGATGGGGTCTGTCACGACCGTGGACATGCTGGAGCTACAAGTGAAGGGTGCTGACAAGCGGACCAGGGATGACAAAGAAGACAATGACAAGGTGGGCCCAGGGAACCGACATGTCATCACTTGACTGGCTGTGCCAGGCGTGAGGAGCATTGCCCATGT
This sequence comes from Thinopyrum elongatum, assembly GCA_011799875.1. Taxonomy (NCBI): domain Eukaryota; kingdom Viridiplantae; phylum Streptophyta; class Magnoliopsida; order Poales; family Poaceae; genus Thinopyrum; species Thinopyrum elongatum. The sequence goes on from CM022298.1 coordinate 100,745,940, forward strand.
AAAGAGTAGTAGTAGTGGGCACAGGGGGTAGGAATCCTATACGAGTCAAACTCAACTTTCCCCTTTGCTCTCCTCTTCCGAACTCCCAATCCTGTAACTCTTTCTGTGATTCAAGCTACTTGGTGTGTCACCTCTAGTTTGGTCATAACAAATGGTATTCAGAGCCTCCGATCTTCGGATCAGTTATCCCCAATTTTAGAGAAAATCCACAAAAATAGCCAGATTTTTTTTCTGTGCACAGCCTCCTGATTTCGTCCCAAATCCGACGGCTGTGGCGGCGAATCGAGGGTTTGAGGGGGTTGGGTTGGGATCTCCCGTCGAATCCCCAACCTCGCTCATCTCTCGCGGCGGCGGTGTGGTGGCTGCGGTGATTTTCGAGCGGCACCTGTGGCGGCGTTCGTGGCGGCGGCGATACATTAGGCCACGAATTCGACGACGATTGAAGGTTCCCTGTGCGTTCCTTTGCACAGGTCGTAAAATCCCTGTCGATCGGCCGGATTTGCGTGGTTCAGGCGGCGTAGTCAGACCAATTGGTAGAGGAAAAGGGACACAACCTGAGTACTCGTTGGTCTAGGCGGCGGTAGACCTCGGTCCTGAGTACGTGTCATCACGGCGCGTGGAAGTCGTCCTCCGACATTGACGCAACGTATGGTGCTGGTCGAAGGACAAACTGAGGCAACGGCGATGACGGTGGCGGAGTTGCAGCAGCAGCTCAACACCCTGCTTACTAGCATGACCAAGGCAGCTGAAGCTGCAACGCAGAACACCGCGAGTTGCACGGAGCTCCGCATTACAACCGAGCAGATTCTGCAGTCTCAGGATGTTGTGTCCAAGAAAGTCTCGCATCTAGAGACACAAATCGAGGGATTTGGCAACCGCATCTCTTCCCTGGAAGGTACCATTTCTGCGGCTGCTGCGAGGTCCCCTGGCCCAGATGGGCGTCGTGCAGAACATGATCACCAGGACACTGCTCCCGAGCATGTCCTGGGCAATGGTGCGTTTCGCCTCCCTCGGAATCAGCATGAATCTGGTCCATCTACTGCACGTACTGCAATTCATGATGGTCTCTTGGGTTTTAGGCATGACAGGAATGGTAGAGATCAGCCTTATGAGTTTCGTATGCCCAAAACATCATTTCCTAAGTTTGATGGCACAAACCCAAAGATATGGAAAGAGAAGGCCGAGAAATATTTTCGTATGTTCCATGTTCCTGAGGAGTGTAAAGTGGATTATGCTACCATACATTTTGTGGGTACTGCTGCCCTGTGGCTGCAGACTTATCAAGCACAACATGACATTGATAGTTGGCCTCAGTTATGTATAGCAGTATGTCACAAATTTGGCAAAGATTTGTATTACACAAATATGAGTACGGCCTTGCACATTAGGCAAACTGGTGACGTCGCTAGTTATCACACGGAGTTTGAGCAAATTATGCATCAGTTGCTTACTCATAATCATGCATTAGACGACACATTCTTCGTGGCTAAGTTTATCAAAGGGCTTAAGAAAGAAATTCGTTCTGCTATAATCCTGCATAAACCAAGAACAGTTGATGCGGCTATTTCATTGGCATTGTTGCAGGAAGCTCAATCGGCTGATGATAGATCATATCGTTATCAACCAAAAAAATGGCACAATCAGGCGGGACCAGGCAAATTGGGACCTCATCCTGCAGAAGCTCAAGCTGCAGAGGGAGCTACTAAAGCTATAGAACCCAAGCAGGCTGTGGTCAAATTCACGGAATTGAGGGCTCAACGTCGTGCCCGCGGTGAGTGCTTTAAGTGTGGTGGTAAATATGCACCAGGTCACAGATGCCCTCCGCAGATTTCTTTATCTATTATGGAGGAACTCTGCGAGGCCTTGCAATTGGAAGCTGAAACCCATAGTGATGAGGCAGCACCTGATGGTGCTAGCAGTGAATCTGGTGATGAGCAAGTGATGAGTTTATCTGTAGCAGCCACTCAAGGTTCGATCCGAAAAAAGACCATCCGGTTGCAGGGGTATATTGGCAAGAGGCAGATTTTAGTCTTGGTTGATTCTGGTAGCAATGGGAATTTTATAAATGCAGATCTCGTTGATCATCTTCAGCTTCCAGTGCAGCCTATGTCTTCTGTTAAAGTTACTATTGCTGATGGTTCGCATATGGTGAGCACGACGGGAGTACCTAATTTGAAATGGGGTGTTCAGAATGCTAAGTTTGACACCTCAGTGCGTGTGTTAAAGCTGAAATGTTATGACCTCATTGTGGGTATGGAGTGGCTGGAAGAGTGTGGCCAAGGCAAGATGTGGATTGATTGGCGCCGCAAGACCATGAGATTTGCACATGAAGGCAAGCGTATCACATTGCGCGGTGTCAAGGACGTCACCACATATTGTCCTAAGGTGTCTGTTAAACAGTTACAACACTTCGTGAAGCAAGGAGCAGTGGCTCAGTTACTCCAGTTAACTCAAACATCAGATGAACCACCCATTGCACCAATACCTCCCACAATTCAGAAAGTCATTGCTCAGCACGCAACTACATTTCAGGAACCTAAACAGTTGCCTCCTCATCGACCATTTGATCATCAAATACCATTAGTACCAGCCGCTATTCCTGTTCATAAGAAGCCCTATCGCTATGCTCCTACTCAGAAGGATGAGCTTGAAAGGCAAGTCAAGGATATGTTGGCACGTGGAGTCATCCAACCAAGTCATAGTCCATATGCTTCACCAGTGATATTAGTGAAAAACAAAGATGGAGGCTGGCGCATGTGTGTTGATTACAGATACTTGAATGCTCTCACGGTGAAAAACAAGTATCCTCTGCCGATTGTGGAGGAATTGCTTGATGAGTTAGCAGGCGCCAAGTACTTCACCAAGCTGGACCTCCGGAGTGGATATCATCAAATCAGGCTAGTGGAGGGAGAAGAATTTAAGACAGCCTTTAAAACTCACCACAGTCATTGGGAATTTAAGGTGATGCAATTTGGGCTTACAAATGCGCCGGCTACATTCCAGTCTTCCATGAATCTCTTGTTTGCTCACATGCTTCACAAAGGTGTGTTGATTTTTATGGACGATATCCTAATATACAGTCCTACCTTAGAGGAACATGAGAAGCTTCTCATACAAGTGTTTCAAATTCTAATGGAGAATCAGTTGTACATCAAGCAGTCCAAATGTTTCTTTGCTCAAACAAAATTGGAATACTTGGGGCATGTCATAAGTGCTGAAGGAGTAGCTACGGACCCCAGTAAAATACATGCAATTCAAGCCTGGCCTCCACCAACAACAGTAAAGCAATTGAGGGCATTTTTGGGCTTAGCAGGGTACTACCGTAAGTTTATTGCAAACTACGGTACCATCAGCCGCCCTTTAACTGAGTTGCTTAAGAAGAATGTCCAATTTGTTTGGTCTTCGGTTGCTAGCTCTGCATTTGTTGCTCTCCAAAATGCTTTGATTCAAGCTCTTGTTCTTGCATTGCCGAACTTCAAGTTACCCTTTGATTTGCATAGTGATGCCTCGGGTCTGGGAATTGGAGCGGTGTTGTCACAGCAAGGTCATCCTGTTGCTTATTTGAGTAAGGCATTGAGTCTGAGAGCCCAAGCATTTTCTACATATGAAAAAGAGTGCTTAGCTTTGATCATGGCTGTTGAGAAATGGAAGCCTTATCTCCAACATAAGGAATTTACAATTTACACTGACCATAAAAGTCTCACTCATCTGGAATCTCAGCAGCTTACAAACAACATTCAGCACAAGGCCTTTTGCAAGTTGTTGGGGCTTCAATACAAAGTCAAGTATAAACAAGGTACTGCTAACTCAGTAGCCGATGCATTATCTCGTTGTATGCCTACTACATAATTGTCGGCAATCTCTGTTAGCAAACCGAGGTGGCTTGAAATTATAGTGGATAGCTATCTTAAGGACCCCGAGGCCAAGAAGTTATTGACTCAACTCAGTGTTGCTAGTCCTGATGACCAGGGGTATTCATTGCATGATGGTGTCATTAAATTTAATAATCGCATTTGGTTGGGAAATCATGCGGAGGCCAAACAAGCAATTTTATTAGCTTTGCATTCCAGTGGTGTTGGTGGTCACAGTGGTATCGCAGCTACTTATCACAAGATTCGTTCATTGTTTGCTTGGCCACATATGAAACAAGACATCAAGAACTATATAGAGCAATGTTCCATTTGTCAGCAAGCAAAATCTGAACATGTGGGCACTCCAGGCCTTCTGCAACCATTGCCCATTCCTGACAAACCATGGGAGATCATCAGCTTAGACTTTGTGGAGGGCTTACCGAAATCTAATAGGTATGACACAATTTTGGTCATTGTTGACAAATTCACAAAATATGGCCATTTCATACCTTTAGCACACCCGTATACAGCTCTCTCGGTGGCACAGTTATTTGTCGATCATATTTATAAATTGCATGGCTTGCCCAAGATTATAATTTCTGATCGAGACAAAGTCTTTACAAGTGCACTATGGCAGCAATTGTTTAAGCTTACAGACACAACACTTAACATGAGCTCTAGTTATCACCCCCAGACAGATGGCCAAACAGAACGCCTTAATCAGTGTATGGAGACATATTTGCGCTGCATGACCCATGCTTGCCCAAGTAAATGGTCTAAATGGTTAGCTCTCGCTGAATATTGGTATAATACTACCCTTCACTCTGTCTTGGGTCGATCTCCATTTGAGGTGCTGTATGGCTATAAACCAAAGCATTTTGGCTTGCAAGTTGGAGTCTCTACTTCTCTTCCTGATTTGGAAACCTGGTTAAAGGAAAAGGATGATATGAACAAGTTAATTCAGCAGCATTTGCTACGAGCTCAGCAAAGAATGAAGAGCCAAGCTGACAAACACAGGGTTGAGCGTACGTTTAAGGTGGGAGATAAAGTGTACCTGACATTACAACCATATGTCCAAACATCTATTGCTCGGCGTTCTAATCAGAAGTTAAGCTTCAAGTTCTTTGGTCCCTATGAAATCATTCAGAAGGTTGGTGCAGTGGCCTACAAGCTTCAACTTCCACTGGACAGTCACATTCATCCAGTAGTGCATGTCTCCATGCTGAAGAAAGCAATTCCAGCTGCAACAGTTGCTCAACCTGATCTCCCTTCTCAGTGTTCTGTTTTGGATACTGCTCTAGTGCCCCTCCAGGTAATGGATACTAAACATTTACTGGCTGGGAATTCTCCTGTTGAATTGGTGCAGATACAATGGTCTGGCTTGCCTTCTTCTTGGCTTACATGGGAAAACAAGCTTCGTCTGATGGCCAACTACCCACATGCACCTGCTTGGGGTCAAGCAGGCTCTCAAGGGGGCGAGTATGTCACGACCGTGGACATGCTGGAGCTACAAGTGAAGGGTGCTGACAAGCGGACCAGGGATGACAAAGAAGACAATGACAAGGTGGGCCCAGGGAACCGACATGTCATCACTTGACTGGCTGTGCCAGGCGTGAGGGGCATTGCCCATGTAAAGAGTAGTAGTAGTGGGCACAGGGGGTAGGAATCCTGTACGAGTCAAACTCAACTTTCCCCTTTGCTCTCCTCTTCCGAACTCCCAATCCTGTAACTCTTTCTGTGATTCAAGCTACTTGGTGTGTCACCTCTAGTTTGGTCATAACAGGGTCTTGGTCAAACATGATACTAGTGTCACCGCCAAGGGAGAGTGAGAGCACGTCCACCCCATCCTTGATGGCTGCGTCCTAGGCCAGCCAATATGGCCGACTCCTCGCATCGCCTGACATTGCACACTTTGTACATGGCGATGTGGGCGCCAGGAGAAATTCTAGCGGCAATGCCCACACCCACACCATGGTTGGACGCACCTGGGACAAAGTTTTCGGCGGCAGTGGACGAATTGTGTGTACCATGCCCGTCTTCATCGCCAGAACTGCCTCCAACAAATGATGTGGTTCCAATCTACTTGTTGCATCGTGTCTCCTTGCACAAGCCCTTCCACTTTGCTGGTGGAGGCAGGACACCATTATCATCGAAGGAAGAATGTTGCACATGGATACATGTGTCGAGCAGACCGACGATGACTCCCTTCCCGTAGCCGGAGTGGCTCCAAAGTCCAGTGCCCTTTCTGAGGCCCACGAACTCCGACGTGTGCGTCGTTCTGAGCCGCAACGTCTGCTCCATGAACGCACGCATGAACCCAGGCTTCTTAGCCACTGTGTCGAGCTCCATGGCAGGGAGCTTCCCGGCAAAGCCGTTGAACACCTCGATGTAGGAGTGTACAAGGTGTGGCTCGCCTAAGTCGGTGTGTGATACGTCTCCATCGTATCTACTTTTCCTAATGCTTTTGCTCTTGTTTTGGACTCTAATTTGCATGATTTGAATGAAACTAACCCGGACTGACATTGTTTTCAGCAGAACTACCATGGTGTTGTTTTTGTGCAGAAATAAAAGTTCTCAGAATTAGACGAAACTTTTTGGAGAATTATTTTAGAATAAAAGAAAAACACTGGAGTCAAGACCCACTCGGGGGGGGCTGCTGCCCACTAGGCACCAGGGCGTGCCACCCCCCTCTGGCGCGCCCTGGTGGGTAGTGGGGCCCACGAGGCTCCGCTGACCCTAATCTAGATACTATAAATTCCTATTTCCCGAGAAAAATAGGAGAGGAAGTTTCATCGCGTTTTGCGATACAGAGCCGCTATCACCTCCTGTTCTTCATCGGGATGCCAGATCTGGAGTCTGTTCGGAGCTCCGGAGAGAGGGATCTTCCGTCTTCGTCATCATCAACCATCCTCCATCACCAATTTCATGATGCTCACCACCGGGAGTGAGTAATTTCTTCGTAGGCTTGCTGGACGGTGATGGGTTGGATGAGATTCGTCATGTATTGAGTTAGTTTTGTTAGGGCTTGATCCCTAGTATCCATTATGTTCTGAGATTGATGTTGCTATGACTTTGCTATGCTTAATGCTTGTCACTAGGGCCCGAGTGCCATGATTTCAGATCTGAACCGTTTATGTTTTCACCAATATATTTATTTGTGTTCTTGATCCTACCATGCAAGTTATATGCACCTATTACGTGTTATGATCCGCATACCCCAAGGTGACAATAATTGGGATTCTTTTCGGTGATTACCGTACTTTGAGGAGTTCATGTATTCACTATGTGTTAATGCTTTGTTCCGGTTCTCTATTAAAAGGAGGCTTAATATCTCTTAGTTTCTTTATGGATCCCGTTGCCACGGGAGGGTAGGACAAAAAATGTCATGCAAGTTCTTTTCCATAAGCACGTATGACTATATACGGAATACATGCCTACATTGCATTAATGAATTGGAGCTAGTTCTGTGTCGCCCTAGGTTATGACTGTTATATGATGAATATTATCCAACGTTATCACCGATCCAATGCGTACGAGCTTTTCACATATTGATCTTTGCTAAGTTACTATTGTTGCTGCTGCTACTGTTACAATTGCTACAAAACTGCTATTGTTATCGTTACCGCTACTATTGCTATTGTTACTATTGCTATCAAATTACCATACTACTGTGCTACTGATCACTCTGCTGCAGATATTTAGTCTTCAGGTGTGGTTGAATTGACAACTCAACTGCTAATACTTACAAATATTCTTTGACTCCCCTTGTGTTGAATCAATAAATTTGGGTTGAATATTCTACCCTCGAAAACTATTACGATCCTCTATACTTGTGGGTTATCAGTGTGCGAGCTTGGCAAGAAAGACTCATGCCACTAGCGGTGCGCGTCGTCACCGTCATTAGAGGGTGGTGGCTTGACGAGCACAATGTAAGTGTGATAAGCGGAGGCTGTCATCGAATCCTTATTGACCCTTGCATCGGCTGGGTTGATATAGCAAAGTGCGGGTGGTGCATAGAGGGTTGCGAGCAACAAAAGCGGCAATAAGAGATTATTGGTAAGTGATGCCATTGTACAAGTCATGCACATCTAGGCAATGAAGGCAATGGAGGTGAAGTGCCCATGGCCAATCATTCTTAATTTATAGACATCCCGCGATAGATATGATGCATTATTTATCTGGCGTTATTAATTCATACACATCCCAGGAAGGATACATGTATCAATACATATTTCACAAAGAAATAAATGGTGTTCTATAATGTTTGCCCGAAGAGATAAATGATATGCATTCTTGCAATGTCCTCATGATCTCGTAAGATATTTGCAAGGGAGGCCAGATGATAATGCAAGGTGGTGTGGAAAGTTCTATGAAATCAAGTAAGGTTTTGAAGATGTTAATGCACATATCTTGCTAAATCTTTTACATAGCTATGTTTGCGTGTTGGTTGGATCGAGTATACTATGTCAAGTGAAAATAAATCTCGATGCTATTAATGTGCATATCCTGCTAAATATGCATGCATGTTATTTCCTTCTTTTAAACAACTATCCTTTTTGGCACGTTGGTTGGATCCATACTCAATGTGCATAATCTTTCTAAATAACTTTCAACATGTTGTGGCATTAAATCTAGATTTCTTTTTGATAGTGTGTAATAAATATATGAGATTGCAGACGGCTTATATATTACATGGCAGCCTTGCGGCACAATTAAAATTGTGGCGTTGGTAGACTAGCACAAGCCATAGTGTATTTCCAATTACCACTGGTATTCAGCTTTGGTTGTGTGCATGTTTGATGTAGTGGCTGGAGTCATATGCCATTTCGAAAAGACAAAAATGTATTCAGTGACGTGTCCCAATCCTTATTCTCCACTCTACCTTAGAGTGTAGAGTCATGCTTTTGGGCGAAAAAGAGAGACAAGGCCTATTAGAAGCCTAACCAGACCAACCAAGATATGAAATGCTAGGTTGACACTTGTTATACCATGGTGATTTTATTAATTAGACCATGGTAGTTTATTTTATGTAGCCTGCCAATTTATTATTTAGACCATGACAATTTATTTAATTAGACCATGGTAGTTTTATTATAGGTAACATGACAATTTTATTATTCCGACTATAGTAATTAGACCGTGGTAGATTTATTATAGGTAGCATGTCCAATTAATTATTTAGACCATGGCAATTTTATTAATTAACCCATGGTTATTTTAATGTAGGTAACATGGAAATTTTATTAATTAGGCCATTTTTATTTTAATGTAGGTAACATGGCAATTTAGGCCATGGCAATTTTATCAATTAGCCCATGGTTATTTTTATTTGGTCATGGCAACTTGTTTCAATAATATTCATAGTACACCATGCAATTTTAAACACATTTTTGCCATGTTAACAAAATATTTGTTGCAAGCATTTGGATGATAACACCCTAGCCACCCCCAGGGGGTACGTCAGCCATGTTATTCATATCCATGCAACCTGTTTATGTGTCTTAATATACTTTCGAAATTCACAGACATTTGCCATTTTTTTTCTGAAACGGATGGCAAAAATTTGTATGTCTTTTAGATATCTTATTTTACAGATGCAAATCCCAGCTTTAAGGCTCGGCACTGCTCAAGCTGAGCTGTGTTGACACATTATTACTCGGCATGATTGTTAATGTGGGTGGTTTAACGAGAGGTTCGATTTCGAGGGCCGCTTGGGAGGGAATGGTAGCCAGATACTACGGTCCTTTTTCTCGGGATTATATGGGACATGATGATTTCAGTGTGCGCCTAGATCTCTCTAATTGTGAGACCGACGCCAGCGTTGCCTCAAGTGCCTCCCTAAAATGGGCCAGCCCAAAACACGTTCGCTCCGCTCAACTCTCGCTTGCTAGCGGTTACGAAGATGCTTCCCTTTTATTTTGTTTTTTTTTTAAATTTGTCTACTCTTGTGTATATTCAAAAAATTTTAAAACTATATTTAAAATTTATTTACTTAAAATTTTAAAATTTTATCGTGCATTTTTTATTTTCACGTAATGTAAAACTATATTCATGTAATTTTGTTCTAAAAAAAATTCATATCATTCAAAAAAGAATTCATCACATTAAAAAATGTTCACACATTTCAAAATACGTTTGTGAATTTTCTAAAAAAATCTTTCTGTCATTTAATTTTTTTTTAATCATTCAAAAAAACTTTCTGTCATGTAACCATGAGGTCACGGGTTTGAGTCCTGGAAACAGCCTCTTGCAGAAATGTAGAGAAAGGCTGCGTACTATAGACCCAAAGCGGTCGGATCCTTACCCGGACCCTGCGCAAGCGGGGGCTACATCCACCGGGCTGCCCTTTTTTTTAAGTTACTAAGGTTCCACACAAAATTAAATTCACCAATAGTGATTTACAGCCGTACTTTCTTCTGCCATGCCTGTCGAAAACCCAACTTTGTTTCCTGCATGCAGATGTAACCTTTTACAATTTTCCATGTGGGCAGTGCACTTTTGTGATTCATGCTGCAATTAGTCTGTCAAATCGATCCCTCTATTGAATTCTGTTCATTTTGTAACCAATATATGTCTTTGTTTAGCGTACTGTTGCAATGGAGCCTAGGACTCTTCTGTTGGATTGCCATCGGTCCTTTCTATGTGCCACTGTTTTTTTCTCCTTTAATCATCTTCCTCTCCTTTATGTATGTGCTCCTGTCTTTAATTTCCCTCTCATCCACACCCTTCCTTTGAAGCATGGAAACACACAAATTGACAATCACTACAAAATTTCCTTGTTTGCAGCATGATTGAGCTTGACTGTACTAATATCAGTAACAAGAAATGTTTACCGAACTTGGTTGGATTTTGTGAGTACTTGATTGCTAGATTTGATATCGGGTTCTCTCTTCATATGTTGCCTGCAACTTTCTTAATTCTCAATCACATTACTAGGCTTTTCAATCAACATCTAACCATTCTCAACTGAAGGTCACACCATAAAAGAGAGTAAGCTCAACCTTAGTTTAATACTAGTTTGTAACATCAAGTGAAGATGTCAGACAACCAAAAATTAGCAATAGGTCTATTTAATGATGTATCCTTGTGCAATGCAGCCACACCCCATGCTGATGTCCGGGAAGCGGGGGACGCTGTGCGGATGCCTGAACCACGAGAAGCTGGCCCTGGAGGCGTGACCTTGTGCAATGCAGGCAAGTACCAATGTGTATGCACACGGCAGCTATTAGTTAAATGTACCATGATAGAATGCGCACATTGGTAGTCTTTCCAAGTAGGATTTATGCCTCCCATCTTGTTTTCCTTCCCAATCGGTGAGGAGCAATAATCATACCAAAGCAATATACAACACACCATTCTCATATCCCAATCACAAATCCTGATGCACCTTTTGGGCCCTGATACGTCTCCAACGTATCTACAATTTTTTATTATTCCATGCTATTATATTATCTGTTTTGGATGTTTTATATGCATTAATATGTTATTTTATATTATTTTTGGGACTGATCTATTAACCTAGAGCCCAGTGCCAGTTTATGTTTTTTTTCCTTATTTTTGAGTTTTACAGAAAAGAAATACCAACCGGAGTCCAAACGAAATAAAACTTTCGCGGTGATTTTTCTTGAACCAGAAGACACCCGTAGGACTTGGAGAGGGGGTCAGAGGACCCACGAGGAGCCCACAAACCCTCAGGACGCGCCCTAGGGGGGGCGCCCCTGGCTTGTGGACACCTCGGGAGTCCCCCAACCCTAATTCTTGCGCTATAAATTTCCAAATATTCCCAAACCACCAGAAAGCGTCCACCAAAATACTTTTCCGCCGCTGCAAGCCTCTGTTCCCGTGAGATCCCGTCTTGGGGCCTTTTTCGGCGATCTGCCGGAGGGGGATTCGATCACAGAGGGCTTCTACATCAACCTTGCTGTCAGAGTAAATGACCACGGGTAGCCTCATCAGTCCCCCATGGTATTTCAAGACATCGGGGCTAGCTGCGCCCCTCACACCTTCCGGGAGCGTGACTGCCTTATTGGGCCGGCTGCTAGAAGGCGGCAAGACCAGGGAGGGCGGCCGCGAGGGGGCCGATTCCTGGCAGGCGGCCCCTCGCCTCCTCGAAGGTAGCACCACATCATCACGACAAGACGAGGCATGGCTACAGTGCAGCCTGCCACCCCCGAGTCCAGGATGGAACGTGGCCACAGTGCTGTGTATTGGGCGGACACCCCCCGCCCAGCGCGACACTGTTGCCATGCAGTCCATGACATCACTAGCGTCAGAGGGAGCCGTGCTCCCACGACGGGCGGTCGGTACGGCCCGCAGACGGCGGGCCCTACCTGTCCGCGAGCCACCAGAAGGCGGCAAACCTCAAGCAGGTGGCAATAAGGGAGGGCCGACTCCTAGCAGGTGGCCCTTCTCCCCCTTGGAGTCTGTGTGCCATTAACCAGATGGGACGGGGTATGGCTACAGTGAGCGCCCGTCGGGCGACGGGACTGCAGCCACGCTCCCTCGACAAAGCCTTCGTCATCAGGGACGAAGCTGCAGTATAAAGCAGTCAACATGGCCCGCAGGCAGCGGGCCCTACCAGTCGGCCGAGATCATGGCAGTCGGCGGGGTCCACCAGGCGGCGGGCCCCAGCGGTCGGCGGAGAAGCCGGCGACCAGAGACGCTGACGGCCGGGTCCTACACCCGGCCGGATTACCATTGTACCCCTGGGGGGTAGGCCTATATAAACCCCCCAGGCTCACCCATGCAAAGGGTTCAGCACCCACACCATACACTCACACACGTAGAGAGAAGAGTAGGGCTAGCCTTGCCCTTCTTCCTCCTCTAGCCAAAGCAGCTCAAGGAGCAAGCTTGTAGCTACCATGTTGATCATACTCATCATGCGAAGACCCCGCAGAGCAGGACTAGGGGTGTTATCTCCGAGGAGAGCCCCGAACTTGGGTAAGATTCGCAGGCATGCGCGGTCTCGCTCACTCCCGCTTCTAGAGCCCGGCGTCGTACTCTTGTTCAAAAGATTACAAGAATAGGAAAGATAAGATAAAGTGGCCGTCTAGGCCAGGTGAGCAGTAGGCAGGTCCGTCGGGTTCGCGGAGGCAGCGGCGCCGGATGGTGGAGCGGCCGACTGAGGGGTCTCGGCCTAATCGCCCTCGGCAGCAGTCAGTGCGGTAGCGCGCGGCTCGTTGGTCGAGGCTTGGTCGGGCTGAGGCCGGCTGTCCGCTCTGCCGTCCGGTGCGTCGTCTTCACCGTCCTCGTCCTCTTCATCCTCGCCCTCGTCATTGGAGGCGATCTCTTCCACCGAGTCCTCCTCATCCCTCGGGTTCAGCCCGAACCAGTTGGGCGGCACCTCAACGCCTTCCTCGTCCATCTCGGGGGTGAAAACGGTGGTGTCGGCATACTCGGCGATCGCCGCCGCGCGTTGACTAAGCACAGGGCCCATCGCCGCCAGCTCCGGTCCTGCCTCCTACCGGAAGGTGGCCAGCTGGGCCAGGTCCAGCCCAGGATACCACGCCCTGGCGAACTCCAAGGCCGTCCGCGCACCCGCCTGAGCCGTGGCGCCCTTCCAAGCCTCGAAGCGGCCGACCGCTACCTCCAGCCAGTCGGCAGTCCGACTGGGGGTGCGCGGAATTCGAGTGTCGGGCCAGAGGGCGGTTAACACCTGAGCCCCGGCGCGCTGCAGGTGGTGGAGTATCCTGCGAGCCGGCTGCAGGCGCGTCTTGATGGCCAGGAGCTGCTCGCCGAGATTCCGGGGCGCGTTGGGCGCAATGCCTGCGCCCGCCCTCCTCCACACGTCGCGACGCGCCTCGATGGCCTGGCTGACGGTGACGGAGTGACCGGGAAAGTATTCTGCACAAGAAGAAGATCAAAGATTAGAAGCCAGAAGCCGACTCCTACAGCAGTCGGCGTCGGTTCAAAAGAAGAAGTAACTTACCATCGATCATGTCCTCGATCTCACTGTAGCCGTCGGTCAGGAGTCTCACCTTCTCGGCCCAATTTGAGCGTTGAGTCTCGAACTCGGCCTTGAGGGAGTCTTCCTCCTCCTTCAGCTTCTGGAGCTCCGCCTTGTGCTGCCCCGCCTGGTCCGCCAGCTCCTTGGCCAGGCGGTCGCATTCCTGGGCCGCCTGGCTGCGCTCCTGCTCCTTGGTGTGGAGCGCGGACTCGGCCTCGCCCAGGCGCTGCCGTAGATCTGCGGCGGCCTCTACCAAGACGGAGAAAAAAGGAAACCATCAACCCTAATGGAAAGTAGTTGCCGGGAGATCCGGCCCGACTGCTCAGCAGTCGGCCCGAATCTCAGGGACTACACCCAGCGGGTGCGCTGACGCGCCCCCGCGAGGAAGAAGACCAAAAAAGTTACTTCGGCTCTCCGCTAGATTGGCGGTCCGCTTGGTCAGCTCCCTGAGCTGAGAGTTATAGACGGCCGCACGGAGGTTGTGGTAATCCTGCAACAAAGACAACAGAAGAAGGTAACGAGTCAGTACTCAGAGCTCAACCTGAAGTTCCGAGTCGCCTGCTCAGCAGCCGGCCCGGAACTCGGGGGCTACACCCAGTGGGTGTGCTGGCGCGCCCCCACGGAAGATTACAAGAAACGAAAACAAGAGCCGCACCCGGCTGGCCGACCGCGTCGCCAGGAACTCCTGCGTGTATTGCTGGAGAGTGGCGCCTTGGGCGTTGAACCAGGCCAGGACTTCCTGCGAGGCCGTGTTCAAAACGCCTGTACCGCCGCCAGATGTCCAATCCGGTGGGGCGGCGCTGGTAGCCTTGGCGTCGGGGGCCGACGAGCTAGCGGCCCCGATCTCCAATGGCCGCGGTGCTGAGGCCGCCTTCTCCGCATGCCGGCGCACCGGGATACGGATTGCAGGAGTCGGACCCACCACCAACTCGCCGCCGGCTGGCGGCACCAGCGACACGTCAGGGCGACTGCCCTGGCTGTCGACAGCCGGCGTGCGTGGGGGCACCTCCGCCTCCGGGACAACAGGGTCCCCTCCCCTCTCTAGGGCCGGCTGGTCATCGCCAGCCCCTCCAGTCGGAGCCTGGTCCTCCAGCACCACTGGCTCCGCAGATTGCGGACTGGTGGACTCCGGAGCCCGGCTACGGGACGCCTCCTCCGCCTGCATCTTGGCGGCCGCGTCCGCCTGCTCCTTGGCCGCGGTGTCGGCTTGAGCCTTCGCCGCCGCATCGGCCTCCGCCTTCTCCCAGGCCACAGCCTCCCGCTCCTCTCGCGCCTCCCGCGCGTTCCTCTCCGTCGCCTCCTGATGGGCGGCGAGCGGATCCACGCGGCCAAGGCCCGCGAGGCCGTCTGCCGCCCCGATCACCGAGTCGGACGGGGCTCGCGACAAGGAAAGTGGGACGCTACGCACCAAAGGAGGAAGAGAATAAAAAGATCGCAAAGACAGAAGAAAACCAAACGCAAAGCAAGATGCAAGAAAGGACAAAGCGCTTACGCGGACACCAGTGGGAGCCGCTTTGGGGCCTTCTGGAAGAGAGCCGCCTTCGCAGCAGCTTCCTGCCGCCTGGTCGTGGCGGCCGAGGTCCTGGCCTTCTTGGGCCGGCTACCGAATAACCCGGCGTCGGCCCGGCGCTTCGGCGCGACGGCTGTTGCAGTCGGTGCGGCGGAGGGGCTGGCGCCCGCCCTGTCGGCGCCATGGGAACTGCACGGCTCGTCGTCCTCCTCGTCGTCATCCAGCCAATCCCCGAGGCCGCCTCCTAAGGAGCCGCCTGCTCCCTCGCCGCCACTGCCTGTGGCATCGTCCTCCTCCTGAGCGACCGCCCCCAAGTCGGGGTCGTCCCCGTCACTCGTCGCCCGGTCCGCCATGTACTGATGACCCGGGGCCAGCGCGTCAGTGGCTGTCTGGCCCGGGAAACGCTACACCAATGCCGACTGGTCAGGCACCAAGAAAGAGCCCGGGCGAACAAAGGAAAAAGAATTAGAGGACTTACCGGAGGCGGCGGGTTGGCCCGGCTGTACGGCGGCATGCCGAATCGCCACTCCGTCTCCGACAGCTTACAGTCGGAGAAGAAGTTCACCATGCGGACCACCTCCACGTCCGACCTCACTTTGGTGGACAGCCGGCACGGGTCCCTACGCCCACTCATGTCACTGATCAAGTGAGGCCGGGCTTGAAGGGGCAGCACTCGGCGCTTCACGAACGCGGCCAGCAGGTCCGAGGCCTTGAGGCCCTCCGACGCCGTCATCTCCTGGAGCCGGAGGAGCGCGGTGGTGTAGGCGGCCGACGGGGTTCTCGGCCAGAACTTCCAGTTGGTGCGAGGCCCAACAGGCGGGCTGGCTGCGTAAGCCGGCAGGTTGACGTAGTCCCGCGTCAAGTGGATACCCTCGATGTAGAAGTACGACTTTTGCCACAGTTTGGCCGACTGCAGCAGGGCGAGAGCTGGGAAGTGGACCCCAGATCCCGTGCGTTGCACCGCGACGCAGGCTCCGCATTGGGCCTCCTCGTTCTTGGCGGGGGTACCGAGCTTGAGATAGAAAAGCTCTCCCCACAGCTCAAGTGTGGGAAGCGTGCCGAGGTAGCCCTCGCACAGGGTGACGAAGGCGGAGAGCAGCACCACCGTATTTGGAGTGAGGTGGTGGGGCTGCACTCCGTAGAAATCCAAAAACGAGCGAAGGAATCCGCTCGCCGGAAGACCGAAGCCACGGAGGAAATGCGACCGGAAGACGACGCGCTCGCCGCCTTCCGGCGCCGGCGAGATCCCCCTTTCGGGGGGGACACACACCTTGACGTTCGACGCATGAGGGAGCCGCCGCGTCTGGCGGAGGAACTCCAAGTGCCCGTCGTGAACATTGGAGACGTCCCAGTCACCCGCACGACCGCTTGGCGCCATGAGCTCCATGCTCGGCGACGACGCAAGGTGGCTGTGGCGTGAAAGAGGTCCGGCGACGGCGGGCTGCGGCGGCACCCTAGCGAGAGGAGAGGCCGCGGCGGCAGCAAAAAGAAGAGGAAGGAGAAAGGCAGGACAAAGGGAGAGGAGGGCGCGCGTACGTTCTGCCGCCCCCTCCTCCCCCTACTTACAGCCCCCCGGCGGCGGAGCCGAGGGGGCAAGACATGGGGGGCGCAAGATTAACTGCGCCCACTCCCCCCGCGACCCCGCGATTACTGCGCCATAACGGCGTGTATTAACCGCACCTGGGAAGCGCAACCGCCCACCTCGGCCGCAGCGGATCCGCGCGCGTGCCGAGGCCCTGTAGTGGCGGGCCCAGGCCTGCGGCAATGTCCCATCTCGCACGCGGGCTGGCAGGCCAGCCTGGCCTGCTGGCGCCGCATGGCAAGCGTGCAACGGGTGGCAAGCCTGTCGTCCGGCTGGCACTCTACCCGGCCTCCACCACGGTGATTCGAATTCGCCAGGCGGCCGGCCTGGCCTTGGCCGGCTCCTGGCAGTCGGCCTCTCCGGAAGACGGACGAAGCCCAACTACGAGATCACTCAGAGTAGGAAGCTGCTGAGGCTCCTCGTTTTTCAGCCGCGGTGCCCCACCAGCTTCGAGGACTACTGTCGGAGTAAATGACCACGGGTAGCTTCATCAGTCCCCCATGGTATTTCAAGACATCGGGGCTAGCTGCGCCCCTCACACTTTCCGGGAGCGTGACCGCCTTATTGGGCTGGCTGGTCCAAGAGGCCGGCTGCTAGAAGGCGGCAAAACTAGGGAGGGCGGCCTCGAGGGGGCCAATTCCTGGCAGGCGGCCCCTCGCCTCCTTGAAGGTAGCACCACATCATCACGACAAGACGAGGCATGGCTACAGTGCAACCTGCCACCCCCGAGTCCAGGATGGAACGTGGCCACAGTGCTGTGTATTTGGCGGACACCCCCCGCCCAGCGCGACACTGTTGCCACGCAGTCCGTGACATCACTAGCGTCAGAGGGAGCCGTGCTCCCACGACGGGCGGTCGGTACGGCCCGCAGACGGCGGGCCCTACTTGTCCGCGAGCCACCAGAAGGCGGCAAACCTCAAGCAGGCGGCAATAAGGGAGGGCCGACTCCTAGCAGGCGGCCCTTCTCCCCCTTGGAGTCTGTGTGCCATTAACCAGATGGGACGGGGTATGGCTACAGTGAGCGCCCGTCGGGCGACGGGACTGCAGCCACGCTCCCCCCGACAAAGCCTTCGTCATTAGGGACGAAGCTGTAGTATAAAGCAGTCAACATGGCCTGCAGGCGGTGGGCCCTACCTGTCGGCTGAGATCATGGCAGTCGGCGGGGTCCACCAGGCGGCGGGCCCCAGTGGTCGGCGGAGAAGCCGACGACCAGAGACGCTGATGGCCGGGTCCTACACCCGACCGGATTACCATTGTACCCCTGGGGGGTAGGCCTATATAAACCCCCCAGGCTCACCCATGCAAAGGGTTCAGCACCCACACCATACACTCACACACGTAGAGAGAAGAGTAGGGCTAGCCTTGCCCTTCTTCCTCCTCTAGCCAAAGCAGCTCAAGGAGCAAGCTTGTAGCTACCTTGTTGATCATAGTCATCATGCGGAGACCCCGCATAGCAGGACTAGGGGTGTTATCTCCGAGGAGAGCCCCGAACCTGGGTAAGATTCGCAGGTATGCGCGGTCTCGCTCACTCCTGCTTCTAGAGCCCGGCGACGTACTCTTGTCCCCATCCACGATAAGCCACCCCCTGGCATATGTCGCATAATATACCCAACACTTGCTGCCCTACCGATGATGCGTGAGTAGTTTACCACAGACCTACGGGTCCATAGCTAGTAGCAAGATGGCTTCTTCTCTCTCTTTGATCTTCAATACAATGTTCTCCTCGATGTTCTTGGAGATCTATTCGATGTAATACTTTTTTGCGGTGTGTTTGTTGAGATCCGATGAATTGTGGATTTATGATCAGATTATCTATGAATATTATTTGAGTCTTCTCTTAACTCTTTTATGCATGATTAAGATATCTTTGTATTTCTCTTCGAACTATCGGTTTGGTTTGGCCAACTAGATTGGTTTTTCTTGCAATGGGAGAGGTGCTTAGTTTTGGGTTCAATCTTGCGGTGTCCTCACCCAGTGACAGAAGGGGTAGTGAGGCACGCATTATATTGTTGCCATCGAGGATAAAAAGATGGGGTTTATATCATATTGCTTGAGTTTATCCCTCTACATCATGCCATCTTGCTTAAGGCGTTACTCCGTTCTTATGGACTTAATACTCTAGATGCATGCTGGATAGCTGTCGATGTGTGGAGTAATAGTAGTAGATGCAGAATCGTTTCGGTCTACTTGTCATGGACGTGATGCCTATATTCATGATCATTGCCTTAGATATCGTCATAACTTTGCGCTTTTCTATCAATTGCTCAACAGTAATTTGTTGAGCCACCGTATGCTATCTTCAAGAGAGAAGCCTCTAGTGAAACCTATGGCCCCCGGGTCTATTTTCCATCATATATTTTCAGATATATAAACCAAAAAACCCAAAAATACCTTGCTGCAATTGATTTAGATTTATTTTAGTTTGCTCTTTTATTTATCTTTTATACCTATCTCTATTAGATCTCACTCTTGTTCGAGACCGTGAAGGGATTGACAACCCTTTTTTCGCGTTGAGTGCAAGTGTTTGTTAGTTTGTGCAGGTGCATAGATTGGAGACTTGCTTTTGCCTCCTACTGGATTGATACCTTGGTTCTTAACTGACGGAAATACTTATCTCTACTTTGCTGCATCACCCTTTTCTTTTCAAGGGAAAAATCAACGCAAGCTCAAGAAGTAGCAAGAAGAATTTCTGGCGCCGTTGCCAGGGAGGTTCTACATCAAGCCTACCAAGTACCCATCATAAACTCTCATCTCTTGCATTACATTATTTGCCATTTGCCTCTCATTTTCCTCTCCCCCACTTCTAAAACGTTTTCAGAAAAACACAAAAATATTTGCCTTTTTATTCACCCTTCTTTCATTCTTCTTTTTTTGTTTGCTTTTTGTTTGCTCGTGTGTTAGATTGCTTGCCTTGTCACGAGGTCTGAAGAGAACACCAAATTGTGTGACTTTTCCAATACTAATAATAATGATTTTATTAGTACTCCGATTGCTCCCGCCACTAGTGCGGAATCTTATGAAATTAATGCCGCTTTGTTGAATCTTGTTATGAAAGATGAATTTTCCGGCCTTCCTAGTGAAGATGCTGCATCCCATCTAAATACTTTCTTTGAATTGTGTGATGTGAAAAAGAAAAAAGATGTGGATAATGATATTGTTAAATTGAAGCTATTTCCGTTCTCACTACGAGATCATGCTAAAACTTGGTTTTCATCTTTACCTAAAAATAGTATTGATTCTTGGAACAAGTGTAATGATGCTTTTATTTCCAAGTATTTTCCTCCCGCTAAGATCATCTCCCTTAGGAACGATATAATGAATTTTAAGCAACTTGATCATGAACATGTTGAACAATCTTGGGAGAGGATGAAATTAATGATAAGAAATTGCCCTACTCATGGTTTAAGTTTATGGATGATCATATTTTGCATCTAGAAATCTTTTAGATTCCGCCGCGGGAGGTACTTTTATGGAAATTACATTAGGAGAAGCTACTAAACTCCTAGATAATATTATGGCAAATTACTCTCAATGGCATACCGAAAGATCTTCCACTAGTATAAAAGTGCACGCGATTGAAGAAATTAATACTTTGAGTGGAAAGATGGATGAACTTATGAAATTGTTTGCTAGTAAGAGTGATCCTATTGATCCTAATGATATGCCTTTGTCCACTTTGATTGAGAATAATAATGAATCTATGGATGTGAATTTTGTTGGTAGGAACAATTTTGGTAATAACGCGTGTAGAGGTAATTTCAACCCTAGGCCGTTTCCTAGTAATTCCTCTAATAATTATGGTAATTCCTACAATTTTTTTTATGGAAATTATAATAAAATACCCTCTGATCTTGAGAACAATATTAAATATTTCATTAATTCTCAAAAGAATTTTAATGCTATGGTAGAAGAAAAATTGCTTAAGATTGATGATTTGGCTAGGAACGTTGATAGAATTTCTCTTGAGATTGATTCTTTGAAGATTAGATCTATGCCACCCAAGCATGATATTAATGAATCTCTGGAAGCTATTAAAATTTATATGGATGAATGTAAAGAAAGAACCGCTAGGATGCGTGCTAAGCGAGATTGGTATGTAAAAGCGTGTTCTTCTAGTTTTTGCAAAAATAATGATGAAGATCTTAAAGTGATTGGTGTGAATCCTATTGAATCTTTGTTTTCTAATATAAATCTTGATAAAGATGAGACTGGAGATGAGTCAACTTTAGCTAGAAGGTGTCCCAATAATTTGGAGTTTAAAGATCTTAATGAAAAAATTGATAAAAGTGGGATTGGAGAGGTCAAAACTTTAAGTAGCGATGAACCCACTCTTTTGGATTTCAAGGAATTTAATTATGATAATTGCTCTTTGATAGATTGTATTTCTTTGTTGCAATCCATGTTAAATTCACCTCATGCTTACAATCAAATAAAGCTTTTACTAAACATATCATTGATGCTATGATGAAATCTTTTGAAGAAAAACTTGAGTTGGAAGTTTCTATCCCTAGAAAGCTTTATTATGAGCGGGAACCTACTATTAAGATTAAAATTAAAGATTATGAGTGCAATGCTTTGTGTGGTTTGGGTGCTAGCGTTTCCACTATTCCGAAAACTTTATGTGTTGTGCTAGGTTTTCGTGAATTTGATGATTGTTCTTTGAATTTGCATCTAGCGGATTCCACTATTAAGAAACCTAGGGGAAGAATTAATGATGTTCTTATTGTTGCAAATAGGAAGTATGTGCCCGTAGATTTTATTGTGCTTGATATAGATTGCAATCCTACATGTCCTATTATTCTTGGTAGACCTTTCCTTAGAACGATTGGTGCAATTATTGATATGAAAGAAGGAAACATTAGATTTCAATTTCCATTAAGGAAGGGCATGGAACACTTCCCAAGAAAGAAAATTAAGTTGCCTTATGAATCTATTATGAGGGCTACTTATGGTTTGCATACCAAAGATGACAATACCTAGATCTATGTTTTATGCCTAGCTAGGGGCGTTAAACAATAGCGCTTGTTGGGACACCTTCTAGGCAACCCAATTTTATTTTTATGTTTTTTGCTTTTGGTTCTGTTTTTCAAGAAATAAACATTATTACCTCTGTAGTAATTGTGTTTTGGTGTTTTAATTAGTGTTTGAGCCAAGTAAGACCTTTGGGATGGTCTACGGTGATAGTTGATTTGATCTTGCCGAAAAACAGAAACTTTTGTGCTCTTTGCCAAAATTTAAAAAATCACATAAACGTGGTTTTGATCTGAATTTTTGACAAAAGATTGATATACAAATTGCCTAAATTTTCGTAATTTTTCAGAATTTTTGGAGTTACGGAAGTATATGAAATTTCTAGATTACTACAGATTGTTCTGTTTTTGACAGATGGATGATGCAGCACAGCTACGGTAGGTATTTCCCTCAGTTATGAAACCAAGGTATCAATCTAGTAGGAGAACCAAGCAACACTATGTAAACGGTACCTGCACACAAATAACAAATACTTGCAACCCGACGATTAGGAGGGGTTGTCAATCCCTCTACGGGTAACGGTGTCAGAAATTGACAAGTTGACGGGATAAAAATTGTATAGATTGGATAGATAGCTCTTGATAAAACGTGAAATAAAATAAATAGCAAAAAAGTGCAGCAAGGTATTTTTGGGTTTTTGGTATAATAGATCTGAAAATAAAAGCGAATAAAAATAGATCTCGAAGCAAATATGATAAAGAATAGACCCGGGGGCCGTAGATTTCACTAGTGGCTTCTCTCAAGAAAATAACATACGGTGGGTAAACAAATTACTGTTGGGCAACTGATAGAACATCAAATAATTATGACGATATCCAGGCAATGATCATTATATAGGCATCACGTCCAATATTAGTAGACCGACTCCTGCTTGCATCTACTACTATTACTTCACACATCGACCGCTATCCAGCATGCATCTAGTGCATTAAGTTCATGGAGAATTGGAGTAATGCAATAAGAACAATGACATGATGTAGACGAGATCTATTCATGTAGGAATAGCCCCCATCTTGTTATCCTTAATAGCAACGATACATGCGTGTCTTGCTGCCCCTTCTGTCACTAAGAAAGAACACCGCACGATCGAACCCATCACAAAGCACCTCTTCCCACAGCAAGAAAAATCGATCTAGTTGGCCTAACTAAACCAAATATTCGAAGAAGAAATACGAGGCTATAAGTAATCATGCATAAAAAAGATCAAAGAACTCAAATAACTTTCATGGATATAGATCTGATCGTAAACTCAAAGTTCATCGGATCCCAACAAACACACCGCAAAAAGAGTTACATAAAATAGATCCCTAAGAGACCATTGTATTGAGAATGAAAAAGAGAGAAGAAGCCATCTAGCTACTGCCTACGGACCCATAGGTCTACAATGAACTACTCACGCATCATCGGAGAGGCACCAATGATGATGATGAACCCCTCCGTGATGGTGTCTAGATCGGATCTCGTGGTTTTGGAACTTGCGGCGGCTGGAATTGTGTTTCGTCGACTCCCCTAGGGTTTTTGGAATATTTGGGTATTTATAGGGTGAAGAGGCGGTGCGGTAGGCCACCAAGGTGGGCACAACCCACCAGGGCGCGCCTGGGCCCCCAGGCGCGCCCAGGTGGGTTGTGCCCCCCTCGGGGCACCCCTCTGGTACTTCTTTGGCCCAAGTTGTTCTTTCTGGTCCATTAAAATTCTCCAAAAAGTTTCACTGCGTTTGGACTCTGTTTGGTACTGATATTCTGCAAAGTAAAAAACAAGCAAAAAACAGCAACTGGCACTGGGCACTATGTCAATAGGTTAGTCCCAAAAAATGATATAAAGTTGCTATAAAACGATTGTGAAACATCCAAGAATGATA
Source organism: Thinopyrum elongatum (assembly GCA_011799875.1). Lineage (NCBI taxonomy): Eukaryota > Viridiplantae > Streptophyta > Magnoliopsida > Poales > Poaceae > Thinopyrum > Thinopyrum elongatum. Next base: position 100,769,718 of record CM022298.1, read on the forward strand.
ATATAACAGCATCGAACAAGCAAAAATTATAAATACGTTGAAGACGTATCAGCATCCCCAAGCTTAATTCCTTCTCATCCTCAAGTAGGTAAATGATAAAGTGCCCAGTGCCAGTTGCTGTTTTTTGCTTGTTCCATGCTCCGACGTATCTATAATTTTTGCTTGTTCCATGCTGTTATATTATCATTCTTGGATGTTTTACAATCATTTTATAGCAACTTTATATCATTTTTTGGGACTAACCTATTGACATAGTGCCTAGTGCCAGTTGCTGTTTTTTGCTTGTTTTTTACTTCGCAGAAAATCAATACCAAACGGAGTCCAAACGCAGCGAAACTTTTTGGAGAATTTTTCTGGACCGGAAGACACAAGATGGGCCAAAGAAGTACCAGAGGGGTGCCCCGAGGGGGGCACAACCTCGGTGGCCTCCTGTACCGCCTCTTCGCCCTATAAATACCCAAATATTCCAAAAACCCTAGGGGAGTCGATGAAACACAATTCCAGCCACCGCAAGTTCCAGAACCACGAGATCCAATCTAGACACCATCACGGAGGGGTTCATCATCCTCATTGGTGCCTCTCCGATGATGTGTTAGTAGTTCATTGTAGACCTACGGGTCCGTAGGAAGTAGCTAGATGGCTTGTTCTCTCTTTTTGATTCTCAATACAATGGTCTCTTGGAGATCTATTTGATGCAACTCTTTTTGCGGTGTGTTTGTTGGGATCTGATGAACTTTTAGTTTATGATCAGATCTATATCCATGAAAGTTATTTGAGTTCTTTGATCTCTTTTATGCATGATTACTTTTAGCTTCTTATTTCTTCTTCGAATCTTTGGTTTAGTTAGGCTAACTAGATCAATTTTTCTTGCAATGGGAAGAGGTGCTTTGTGATGGGTTCGATCGTGCGATGTTCTTTCTCTGTGACAGAAGGGGCAGCAAGACACGCATGTATCGTTGCTATTAAGGATAACAAGATGGGGCTATTCCAACATGAATAGATCTCATCTACATCATGTCATCGTTCTTATTGCATTACTCCATTTCCCCATGAACTTAATACACTAGATGCATGCTAGATAGCGGTCGATGTGTGGAGTAATAGTAGTAGATGCAGGCAGGAATCGGTCTACTAATCTTGGACGTGATGCCTATATAATGATCATTTCCTGGATATCGTCATAATTATTCGAGGTTCTATCAATTGCCCAACAGTAATTTGTTTACCCACCGTATGCTATTTTGTTGAGAGAAGCCACTAGTGAAATCTACGGCCCCCGGGTCTATTCTTTATCATATTTGCTTCAAGATCTATTTTTGTTCGCTTTTATTTTCGGATCTATTATTCCAAAAACCCAAAAACTACCTTGCTACACTTTTTTTGTATTTATTTTATTTCATGTTTTATCGAGATCTATTTATCCAATCTATCACAAATTTATCTATCTTTTTACCCGTAGAGGGATTGACAACCCCTCCTAATCGTCGGGTTACAAGTATTTGTTATTTGTGTGCAGGTACAGTTTACATAGTGTTGCTTGGTTCTCCTACTGGATTGATACCTTGGTTTCATAACTAAGGGAAATACCTACCGTAGCTGTGCTGCATCATCCCTTCCTCTTTGGGGAAATACCGACGTAGTTCAAGCGACATCAAAAGGGATTTCTAGCGCCGTTGCCGGGGAGGATCAAGTCAAGATAGTCTCCCGGCCACGTGCCAATTTCTGGCGCCGTTGCCGGGGAGACATCATCAACATCTAGCAGGTTCCTAATCACATATCTCATCTCCTTGCAATTTACATTATTTGCCATTTGCCTCTCGTTTTCATCTACCCCACTTCACAAAAATTTGTCATTTTATTCGCCCTCTTTTTCGTTCGCCGTTTTCTCATTAGATCTGTTTTTGTGTGCAATCTTGTTTGCGTAGTCACGATGACTCAAGAAAACACTAAGTTGTGTGATTTTTCCAATACCAACAACAATGATTTTATTAGCACTCCGTTTGCTCCTCCCGCCACTAGTGTGGAATATTGTGATATTAATGCCGCTTATTGAATCTTGTTATGAAAGATCAGTTTTCTGCTACTCCTAATGTGGATGCTGCGTCCCATCTAAACACATTCGTGGAATTATGCGATATGCAAAAGAAAAAAGATGTGGACAATGATATTGTGAAGCTGAAATTATTTCTGTTTTCTTTGCGAGATCGTGCAAAAATTTGGTTTTCTTCTTTGCCTCGCAATAGTATTGATTCTTGGGATACACGCAAAGATGCTTTCATTACTAAGTATTTTCCGCCCGTGAAAATTATTTCCCTTAGAACTCAAATCATGAATTTTAAGAAACTTGAGCATGAACATGTTGTGCAATCTTGGGAAAGAATGAAATTAATGCTAAGAAATTGTCCTACTCATGGTTTAAATCTTTGGATGATCATACAAAATTTTTATGCGGGATTGAACTTTGTTTCTAGAAATATTTTAGATTCCGTCGCTGGTGGTACTTTTAGGGAAATTACTTTGGGTGAAGCTACTAAATTCCTTGATAATATTATGGCAAATTATTCACAATGGCATACCGAAAGAACATCTACTAGTAAAAATGTTAATTCGATTGAAGAAATTAGTACTTTGAGTGAAAAAGTTGATGCTTTATGAAATTGGTTGCTAATAAAAGTGCTCCTATTGATCTTAATGATGTGCCTTTGTCTAGTTTGATTGAGCAAAATAGTGATTCCGTAGAAGTGAATTTTGTCTCCCGAAACAATTTTAATAACAATGCTTATAGAGGTAATTTCAATCCTAGGCCTTTTCTTGGAAATTCCTCTAATAATTATGGTAATTCCTATGGTAATCCTTTGTGACGCCCCCAGCTTAATCGTGCACTAATCATACACGCAAATGCACACGATCAAGCCTAAGGACTCACGGGAAGATATCACAACACAACTCTAAAACATAAATAAAGTCATACAAGCTTTATATTACAAGCCAGGGGCCTCGAGGGCTCGAATACATAAGCTTGCGAACAAGCGTCAGCGGAAGCATCAGATATCTAAGTACAGATATGAAACAGAAACAGCAAGGCCTTTGGAAAGGCGGGGCAAAATAAAACACTACGATCGAAAGGCGAAGGCCTCCTGCCTGGGACCCTCCGATCCTACTCCTGGTCGTCAGTCAGCTCGTAGTATTAATCATCCTCTGGGTAGTAGTAGTAGCGATCGTCGGGGCATCTGTCCCAGGGGGCTCCGTCCTCTGGTCACGACAAACTGATATGGGGGAAAAAGTAAAACAAAGCAACCGTGAGTACTCAGAAGTACTCAGCAAGCAAGGATCTACACTACATATGCAACATTTTCAAGGGGAGGCTGTATATGTGGACTGGGCTGCAGAAATGCAAGAATAGAGAGAAGGCCTAGTCCTATCGAAGACTAGCATCTTCAGCGGTCTTGCAGCAATAGAAGAGAGCAGAACAGATCAATATAATGTAGTAGTATCATTAAGTCTCATCCTCACCTAGAGATCCTTTCTCGACTCCCTGCGAGAAAGCAATCCCAGAGCCATACAGTCATCAACCTCGTCCGGAGATCCCTTCTCGACTCCCTGCGAGAAGCAATCCCAGAGCCATAGTATCCAAGTATCCAGTTCTAAAATGTATCAATCAGGATACAACTCCGAGTGTCCTTTACCGTAGGACCGGCTATCGATAGAAGTATTCTTCCGTGCAGGGGTGCACCAACTTACCCAACACGCTCGATTAACTCCGGCCAGACACACTTTCCTGGGTCATGCCCGGCCTCGGTCAAACGACACACCGCAGCCCTACCTACAGCTCAGCAGAGAGGTCCCCGCCGGTCTACATCCTAAGCGCTCAGGGGTCTTGGGCCATCGCCCTGTGCACTCCGGGTCGTTGCGAGCAGGGTGAAGCCAGGCACCCGGAGGGCGCCGGTCCGTCCCGGCCGCAAGGCTGAACTAGACGTCTGACAGAGCTTTCGGCTGATGCTACGATGCAGAACGCCCATACTATGCCCACGTGATGGTTAGTGCTATCAGACCAGAGGCCTGCTCGGATCAAATATCCAAATCGGTAACGGACTAGGGCTTGCGGTAATGAGCAGAGACTCACGAAAGATGTGACCCCGTCGCCCCGTCTCAAGGACTTGCTGCAAGGGTTAAGAATGCCCGGCCGCGCCTCATATTCAGCACTCGGGCACCACACTGGCACCCATCTTCACAACACTCGCCTCTCAGGCGCACGCGGGTACCCCTCAGGGTCGACCCGCCTATCCAAGTAACAGTGTAAAGTCCAAGTATCCGTGTGTCCATAACATCAGGGGAATCTGAGGTATCACCCTCGTTTGATTTCCCACTCGATGTATCCGTCAAGGTGAACTCGGAGGAATCACCCTCACTGGGTTCACACTTGAGGTGTTGTACGACAGCGTCGTTACCGGAAGTGGTGAAGGAGGAATCACCCTCGATGACCACGACCGAATAGCTACTCTACAGAGTTAACATCAGAAGTGCTACAAGAGGTTTCACCCTCGGCACTCGATAGTAACGCTGCAGTGTCGTTACAACTAAAGGGGGTGATGTGCGGTGTCGGGGCCTGGTCTTCAATCCCGTTGATCGGGTCTTCTGACGATCCAGCGCGGTAGTCGGGATAAGTGGGGTCACTGATAGGTCTCTACCCAGCCTATACTAAGCAGTTTAGGATATGCAGGTAATTATCAACAGCAGGTTACAATAGACAGGCTATGCATCAGAATAGGTAAAGCAGCAGCAGCAGCAATTCTAATGCAAGCATGAGAAATAGAATGGGCGATATCGGGAATGATACAAAGGTGGGGGGGGGCTTGCCTGGTTGCTCGGCGGCAAGGGCAAGGTCTTCAGGGGTCGTCGAACTCCGGAGCTGCGTCGGTCTCGGGGACGACGTCGGGGTCGGGGGCTATCGAGAGAGAAGAGGGGGAGGAAACAGTATAAATATAGAGCAAACATGAGCATGACAAATACAATACACGGTGCTAGGGGTAGTCTAACGCAGCATTACACGTATCAGACGGAGCGGGAGAATATCTGACGATATTTCCCGGGTCTTTGGAATTATCGGACAGAGGATCCGGAGGGGGACGGTTGCATGTTCGGATAGTTAGAGACGTGTGACGGACGAACGGACCTCGTATTCGGATTCGTCTCGTCGTTCTGAGCAACTTTCATGTATAAAGTTTTTCGATCGGAGTTACGGATTAAAAGATATGATTTTCTAAAGTTTTATTGATTTTCTGGAATTTATTTATTTTATTAAATCAACATTATCCAAAACAGTATAGGGTGATGTCACTGTGACGCAATGCTGACGTCATCAGTCAACGGTCGGCTGACCAGGGTCAAACCTGACCAGTGGGGCCCACATGTCAGCCTCTGATTAGTCTAAACAGGGTTTATTTTTAACTAATCGACTAATTAGGCTACTGGGCCCACATGTCAGTGACTGATTAGTGTTTAAACTAATTAATTAACTAATTAACAGATTTTCTATTTAATTAAATTAGTTTAACCGAGTGGGGCCCGCATGTCAGCGAGACAGGGCGGCCACGTCAGCTGTTGACCTGGTCAACAGGTCAACTGGGGCCTGCGGGGCCCCACAGTCAGTGGCCCAGGAGCGGGGCCCTTCGGGGCCAGGTCAGCGCCGGCCGCCGGAGCTCTCCGGCGAGCCCCGACGCGGTGGCTCAACTCCGGCGAGCTCGGAAACGGCGCACACGGCATCATTTGCGACGCGGTTGGCGGCAGTCGAACGGGGAGACGACGCCGCGTCGATCTAGGGCACTAGCACGAGGCGGGGCAGTCAGAGACGAGCGCTGCGACGGCAATGGCGGACGGCGGCGTTCGGGCGAGACGGCGAACGGCGTTGCAGCGCGCGTGCGAGCGAGCCAAGAGGCTAGGCGTGGCCTACGCGGTGCAGTGAGTGCGATGGCCACGGGCTCGGGGCCCAAAGGTCGCCGGGGACACGCCAGCGACGAGCGAGGCGGATGCGCGTTCGGTGACGAAGGGGGCGGCGCCCACGGCTAGCTAGCGGCGACGAGAGGGAGCGGGGAGAAAGCAGAGGCTCACTATGAGCCGTAGGGAAGTGGCAGCGGGCTCGGGGAGGTGTCGACGGTGGCGAATCGGCGGCGGCGATGCGGGCACCCGAAGGTTGAAGACGACGGCGCAGGAGGCGAAGCAGAGGCGCTCGGCTTCGGCTCGATGGCGCAGTCGAAGGAGGCGACGATGGCGGGCACCGTGGACACGTCGGGGAGGCCAGAGGGGCACGGTGGCCGTGGCTGTTACGGCGGCAGCGCCATGGTCGCGCTCGGGCTTGCGGGAGAGGAGAGGGACGAGGCAGGGAGAGGGGTAAGTGAGGCAAGGGAGTGCCAGGGGGGCCGTAGGAGCTGCTCTTATCCTCACGCGGCACGGAAGCGCGTTGTCGATCGCCGAGGGAGGGGGGCCGGGCTCGGGGGCGCGCGCGCACGCAGGGTGCTCGACAGCGCGCCCGCGGCGTCAGGGGTAGGGGGAGGGGGCTAGTTGGGCTGGGCCAGCTCCTGTGCGGCTGTGGGCTTAAGTGCACAGGGGCATTTTTCCATTTCTTCTTTTCTTTTCTTTTCTATTCTGTTAATTGTTTAGGCCCCAAATGGTTTTTTGTAAAAAGGGAGACCTAGTCCATAAATACCAGTGCTTTATACCCTAACACCAAAAACTGGTTTGGGCAAAACATCATTTCATATTTGTTTTAAATAAATTAAAAGGTTACTAAATGTTATTTTCAGCCACTGTTTTAAGTTGTTTGAGTCACTTATCCAATTTTAATAATGTTGTTTACAATTTTAACATAGCCTCTGATTTATCTGCTATTTAATGAACAATTTAGTTTTTATGTTGGACAACTTTTATATTTCACTTTCATTTAAATTTGAATTGGAGTTAGGAGTTGAAATGCAATATGATGCAAATGATGATCATGCACTGTTAATCATGCTGACTTGGCATTACCAAAATGGGATTACTGTGGCTAACCACTGGGGGTGTTACATCCTTCTTACAGTAATAATAGAAACACATCTGATCTTGAGAATAATATTAAAGAATTTATCAATGCTCAAAAAGTTTTCAATAACACGATAGAAGAAAAGCTGAATAAGATTGATGATATGTCTAGAAGCATTGATAGAATCTCTCATGATGTAGAAAATCTCAAGTTGAAATTTTGTGTACCCAAGGTTGAGGAATCAATTAAAGCTTTATATGTTTCTATGGATGAAAGTAAGAAAAGAACCGCTATGCTTAGAGCTAAATGAGAATTTTTAGAAAGAGCGTTTTCTAGTGATTGCTTTCATAAAAATGATGAAGATCTTAAAGTGATTGATGTTTCTTCTATTGATTCCTTGTTTAGTAAAATTAAAATTGATGATAAAGGGACTGAAGAAGAGTCAACTTTTGTTCGAAGGCATCCCGATAATTTGGAGGGTGAAAATCTTGATGAAAAAAATTGATAAAAGTGGGTTTGGAGAGGTCAAAACTTTAACTAGTGATGTGCTCACTCTTTTGGATTACAAAGACTTTAATTATGATAATTGCTCTTTGATTGATTGTATTTCTTTGTTGCAATCCATGATTAATTCACCTCATGCTTATGAACAAAATAAAGCATTTACTAAACATATTGTAGATGCCATGATGAAAGCTTTGGAAGAAAAGTTGGAATTAGAGATTTCAATTCCTAGAAAATTACATGATGAATGGGAACCTACCATCAAAGTCAAGATTAAAAATTATGAGTATTTTGCTTTATGTGATTTGGGTGCTAGTGTTTCCACAATTCCGAAATCTTTATGTGATGTGCTTGGTCTTACCGATATTGAAGAATGTTCTCTTAATTTGCACTTGGCGGATTCTACTATTAAAAAGCCTTTGGGAAGAATTAATGATGTTCTTATTCTTGCAAATAGGAATTATGTGCCCATATATTTTATTTTTCTTGATATTGATTACAATCCTTCTTGTCCAATTATACTTGGTAGACCGTTTTTACGTACTATTGGTGCCGTGATTGATATGAAAGAAGGCAATATAAAATTCCAATTTCCACTAAGGAAGGGGATGGAACACTTCCCTAGAAGAAGAATTAAGCCACCATATGAATCAATTATGAGGGCATCCTATGGATCTAGAACTAAAGATGACAATACTTGAATTTATGCATTATGCCTAGCTAGGGGAATAAAACGATAGCGCTTGTTGGGAGGCAACCCAATGAATAAAATTTATTTTTGCTTTTTTTATTTATGTTCTTAAGTGTTTGCACAATTATTCCTCTGTTATGATTGTGTTTTTTATGTTTTAATTAGTGTTTGTGCCAAGTAAAGCCTTTGGGATAGCTTTGGTAATAGTTGATTTGATTCTGTTCAAAAACAGAAACTTTTTGCGTCCAGTGAAATAATTGTATAAATTCGTAGAAGCGACAAAAAATTCTGAAGTTTTTACACAAGATTGATATACAAATTTCCAATGTTTTCATAAACTTTCAGAATTTTGGGAGTTACATAAGTATGAGTAAAATTAGAGTCTTTACAGACTGTTCTGTTTTTGACAGATTCTGTTTTCTTTGCATTGTGTGCTTATTTTGATGATTCTATGGATTGTATCGGCGGGTATAAGCCATGGAAAAGTTAGAATACAGTAGCTATAATGCAATAACAAAATTTTAATGGGTTTTCTACAATACTTAAAGTAAAGATTGGTTTTCTTATACTAACAGATCTCACGAAGGTTTTGTTAAGTTTTGTGTGATTGAAGTTTTCAAGTTTTGGGTGAGATCACGATGGATGAAGGAATAAGGAGTAAGAAAAGCCTAAGCTTGGGGATGCCCCATGGCACCCGAAGTTAATATTCAAGGAGAACCAAGAAACTAAGCTTGGGGATGCCTTTAATATTCAAGGAGAACCAAGCAACTAAGCTTGGGGATGCCCCGGAAGGCATCCCCTCTTTCTTCTAACGACCATCGGTATTTTACTTGGAGCTATATTTTTATTTGTCACATATCATGAGTTTTGCTTGGAGCGTCTTGTATTATATGAGTCTTTGCTTATTTTGCTTTTTAGTTTGTCACAAGTATCCTTGCTGAACACACCTATTTTAGAGAGCCAAAATTATGCTATGATTTGTTAGAATTGCTCTTTATGCTTCACTTAAATTTTTTGAGCTATGGAATTGCTCTAGTGCTTCACTTATATCTTTTTGAGCATGGTGTGCTTTAATATTTTTGAAAAAAAATGCTCTCATGCTTCACTTAGATTAGTTTGAGAGTTAGGAAATTTTTGAAGAAATTCTCTCATAGATTTGTTTGAGCTTGTCAAAAGCAATTGCAACATATGAAACTAGCCCCAAAGTGATAGATATTCAAGAGGGATATAATAAAAACTTTCATGAAGATCATTGGACAAAATAAACTTTATTCTTTGTAATAGTTTTGAGATATGATGATAGAGATATGTGAGCCATGTTGGTGAGTAATTATGCTTGAGTAAGAATATTGTTGTTAAGGTTTGTGATTCCCTATGCAAGCACGAAAGTCAATAGTTATGCAATGAAATTACATCCTACTTGTGGTGCATTATTCAGTGTTAGTTATGCTTAATACTCGCTTATGTGATTTTTCGTTTCTTGGTTGGTTGCTTCTTAATCTATTTGCTAGCCCTCACTTGTACTAAGTAGAAATACTACTTGTGCATCCAAAATCCTTAAACCCAGTTTTGCCATATGAGTCCACCACACCTACCTATATGCGGTATTCCCGTGCCGTTCTAAGCAAATTTGTATGTGCCATCTCTAATTTTCAAAATAAATTTCCTTTTTGTGTGCTTGTACCGCTCATGAAGCGGCAGGGGGTGGCCAATATTTTTCATGCTAGATGTGTGATACGTCTCCAACGTATCTATAATTTATGAAGTATTCATGCCATGTTTGCAACAATTTTATATGGTTTTGGTATGATTTTATTAAAACTAACCTGGACTGACGTTGTTTTCAACAGAACTACCGTGGTGTCGTTTTTTGTGCAGAAATAAAAGTTCTCGGAATAGGCTGAAAATTTATGGTGATCAATTATGGAGCAGAAGAGACCCACGGAGTACTGGAGTTGTGCCAGGAGGTGACCGAGGAGGCCACAAGCCAGGGGGGCGCGCCCACCCTCCCAGGGCACGCCCCTAGGGCTTGTGGGCCCCTCGGGTGTCCCCCTGACTTGTTTCCAACACCAAATACTCTTATATATACAGAAACCTCCGAAAAGAACCCTAAATCGGAAGTTCCGCTGCAACAAGCCTCTGTAGCCACGAAAAACCAATCGGGAGCCCGTTCCGGCACCCTGCCGAAGGGGAAAACCATCACCAGAGGCCATCTTCATCATCCCGACAGTCTCCTTGGCGAGGAGGGAGTAGCTAACCCTCGGGGCTGAGGGTATCTACCAGTAGCTATGTGTTTGATCTCTCTCTCGTGTTCTTGATTTGGCACGATCTTGATGTATCGCGAGCTTTGTTATTATAGTTGGATCATATGGTGTTCTTCCCCCTCTACCATCTTGTGATGAATTGAGTCTTGCTCTTTGAGTTTTCGTTATGTTGGATTGAGTATTGGATTTGAGAACACTTGATGCATGTCTTGCAATGGGATATCTGTGGTGGCAATGGGATGTTCTATTGATTCACTCGATGTATGTTTTGGCACTCAACTCGCGGATTCCCGAGGTGACATTGGGGTAATCTATGCATAGGGGTTGATGCATGTTTTCGTCCTACGTTCTCCGATAGAAACTTTGGAGTGATCCTTTGTTGCACGTTGAGGGATTACCATATGATTTAATTATGTTATCATTGTTGAGAGACTTTGCACTAGTGAAAGTATGAACCCTAGGCCTTGTTTCCAAGCATTGCAATACCGTTTTTGCTCACTTTTACTACTAGTTACCTTCCTATTTTTATATTTTTAGATTACAAAAAACCATATCTACTATCCACATTACACTTGTATCACCATCTCTTCGCCGAACTAGTGCACCTATACAATTTACCATTGTATTGGGTGTGTTGGGGACACAAGAGGCTCTTTGTTATTTGGTTGCAGTGTTGTTTGAGAGAGACCATCTTCATCCTACGCCTCCCATAGATTGATAAACCTTAGGTCATCCACTTGAGGGAAAATTGCTACTGTCCTACAAAACTCTGCGCTTGGAGGCCCAACAAGAGTCTACAAGAAGAAAGGTTGCATAGTAGATATCAAGCTCTTTTTTGGCGCCATTACCGGGGAGGTGAGTGCTTGAAGGTATATCTTTAGATCTTTAGATCTTGCAATTGAATCTTTTAGTTTCTTATTTTATCACTAGTTTGGTCTATAAAAGAAAACTAAAAAAATGGAATTAAGGTTGCCTCATATGCTTCATCTTTATCATGTCTTTCTTGAAAATGATGGAAAGGAAAATTGTGCTCAAGTGTTAGAAGAAGAAGTTAATAAAATGTTTGGCATAAAATCTTCGAATGATGAGCATGATTGCAATGTTGTTAGTGTGAAATCTATGAATATCCATGATGCTAATGATATGCAAAGCCATAAGCTTGGGGATGCTATGTTAGATGGAGATGATATTTTTAGTCCCCCAAGTTTTGATGAGAAAATTTATTATGATGAAAGCATGCCTCCTATTTATGATGATTATATTGATGAAAGTGGGTTTGGAAGAGTGTCAACTCTAGGAAATAATGATCCCACTATTTTGGAGGGTGTTGAATCTTTTCACAATATTGATGAAAGTGGATTTGGAGAGGTCATGACTTTATTTAATGATGAATCCACTATTTTGGAAGAGGTTCCAATTGATTATGAGAACAAAGTTGCTATCTATGATGATTATTGTGATGACTTGTATGCTATAAAGAATAATTATAACCATGAAACTTGTCATCATTATTTTAATTTTCAATTGGATTATGCCTCACATGATAGTTATTTTGTTGAGTTTGCTCCCACTACTATTCATGAGAATAAATTTGCTTATGTGGAGAGTAATAAAATTTCTATGCTTGTGGATCATGAAAAGAATGCTTTATGTGATAGTTATATTGTTGAATTAATTCATGATTCTACTGAAAATTATTATGAGAGAGGAACATATGCTTCTATATATCTCAATAATATCAAGTTTCCTCTCTATGTGTTGAAAATTTTGAAGTCATGCTTGTTTTGCCTTCCTATGCTAGTTGATTCTTGTTCCCATAAGTTGTTTGCTCAAAAAATCCCTATGCATAGGAAGTGGGTTAGGCTTAAATGTGCTAGTCATATGCTTCATGATGCTCCCATTATGTTTCAATTCTTACCTTTTATGTGAGCATCATTGAAATCATCATGCCTAGCTTAAAAGGCATTAAAGAAAAGCGCTTGTTGGGAGACAACCCAATATTTAAAACTACTGTTTTTGTGTGTTCACATGATTAAGCTACTGTATTAATCATGTTTTATAGCTTTTGGTTGCATAAAGTGCCAAGTAAAGCCTTTGGGATAGTGTGGTTGATAGTTGATTTGATTCTGTGCAAAAACAGAAACATTTGCGTCCAGTAACAGAATTGTTAAAATTCACTGGAAGGTGGAAACACTCTGAATTTTTTACATAGGATTTATATACAAAATTTATATGTTGTAATAATTTTTTCAGAATTTTTGGAAGTACAGAGGTATCACTATAATTCAGATCTCTACAGACTGTTCTATTTTTGACAGATTATGTTTTCATTGTGTTGTTTGCTTATTTTGATGAATCTATGGGTAGTATCGGAGGGTATGAACCATGTAGAAGTTGGAATACAGTAGATATTACACCAATATAAGTAAAGAATGAGTTCACAACAGTACCTAAAGTGGTGATTTATTTTATTATACTAACGGATCTTACGAGTTTTCTCTTGAGTTTTGTGTTGTGAAGTTTTCAAGTTTTGGGTAAAGATTTGATGGACTATGGAATAAGGAATGGCAAGAGCCTAAGCTTGGGGATGCCCAAGGCACCCAAAGGTAATATTGAAGGACAACCAAGCATCTAAGCTTGGGGATGCCCCGGATGGCATCCCCTCTTTTGTCTTCAATCCATCGGTAAATTTACTTGAGGCTATATTTTTATTCACCACATGATATGTGTTTTGCTTGGAGCGTCTTGTATGATATGAGTCTTTGCTTTTTAGTCTGCCACAATCATCCTTGGTGAACACACCTTTTGAGAGGGAAACGCATTAATCGTGAATTTATTAGAATACTCTATGTGCTTCACTTATATCTTTTGAGTTAGGTAGTTGCTCTAGTGCTTCACTTATATCTTTTTAGAGCACGTCGGTGGCTTTATTTTGTAGAAATTGTTGAACTCTCATGCTTCACTTATATTATTTTGAGAGTCTTAAACAGCATGGTAATTTGCTTAGGTTATGAATTTAGTCCTAATATGATGGGCATCCAAGAGGGATATAATAAAAACTTTCATATAAAGAGCATTGAATAAGATAAGAAGTTTGATTCCTTGCATTTGTTTTGAGATATAAAGATAATGATATTAGAGTCATGCTAGTGAGTAATTGTGGATTGGTAGAAATACTTGTGTTAAAGTTTGTGATTCCCGAAGCATGCACGTATGGTGAACCGTTATGTGATGAAGTCAGAGCATGATTTATTTTTTGATTGTCTTCCTTATGAGTGGCGGTCAGGGACGAGCGATGGTCTTTTCCTACCAATCTATCCCCCTAGGAGCATGCGTGTAGTACTTTGTTTCGATAGCTAATAAATTTTTGCAATAAGTACGTGAGTTCTTTATGACTAATGTTGAGTCCATGGATTATACGCACTCTCACCCTTCCACCATTGCTAGCCTCTCTAGTACCCCGCAACTTTCGCCGGTGCATTAAACCCACCATAGATTTTCCTCGAAACAGCCACCATACCTACCTATTATGGCATTTCCATAGCCATTCCAAGATATATTGCCATGCAACTTCCACCGTTCCATTTATTATGACACATACCATCATTGTCATATTGCTTTGCATGATCATGTAGTTGGCATAGTATTGGTGGCAAGGCCACCGTTCATATTTTTTATATACATGTCACTCTTGATCATTGCACATCCCGGTACACCACCGGAGGCATTCATATAGAGTCATATCTTGTTCTAGTATCGAGTTGTAATTTTTGAGTTGTAAGTAAATAAAAGTGTGATGATCATTATTAGAGCATTGTCCCATGTGAGGAAAGGATGATGGAAGCTATGATTCCCTCACAAGTTGGGATGAGTCTCCGGACTTTACAAAAAAATAAAAGAGGCCAAAGAAGCCAAAACAAAAAAAAGAGAAAAATAAAAAATAAAAAAATGAGAGAAAAAGAGAGAAGGGACAATGTTACTATCCTTTTACCACACTTGTGCTTCAAAGTAGCACCATGTTCTTCATGATAGAGAGTCTCCTATTTTGTCACTTTCATATACTAGTGGGAATTTTTCATTATAGAACTTGGCTTGTATATTCCAATGATGGGCTTCCTCAAATTGCCCTAGGTCTTCGTGAGCAAGCAAGTTGGATGAACACCCACTTAGTTTTCATTTTGAGCTTTCATACACGTATAGCTCTAGTGCATCCGTTGCATGGCAATCCCTACTCATTTGCATCGATATCAATTGATGGGCATCTCCATAGCCCATTAATTTGCCTAGTTGATGTGAGACTTTCTCCTTTTTGTCTTGTCACAACCTCCACCATACTCTATTCCACTTATAGTGCTATATCGATGGCTCATGCTCATGTATTGCGTGAAAGTTGAAAAACCTTGAGAACATTAAAAGTATGAAACAATTTCTTGGCTTGTCATCGGGGTTGTGCATGATGAAATATTTTGTGTGATGAAGATAGAGCATAGCCAGACTATATGATTCTGTAGGGATAACTTTCTTTGGCCATGATATTTTGAGAAGACATGATTGCTTTATTGGTATGCTTGAAGTATTATTGTTTTTATGTCAATATTAAAATTTTGTTTTGAATCTTATGGATCTAAACATTCATGCCACAATAAAGAAGATTACATTGATAAATATATTAGGTAGCATTCACACTTCATAAATTCTTTCTTTTATCATTTACCTACTCGAGGACGAGCAGGAATTAAGCTTGGGGATGCTGATACGTCTCCAACGTATCTATAATTTATGAAGTATTCATGCCATGTTTGCAACAATTTTATATGGTTTTGGTATGATTTTATTAGAACTAACCCGTACTGACGCTGTTTTCAGCAGAACTACCGTGGTGTCGTTTTTTGTGCAGAAATAAAAGATCTCGAAATAGGCTAAAAATTTAAGGTGATCAATTATGGACCAGAAGAGACCCATGGAGCACCGGAGCTATGCCAGGAGGTGACCGAGGAGGCCATAAGCCAGGGGGCGCGACCACCCCCAGGGCATGCTCCTAGGGCTTGTGGGCCCCTTGGGTGTCCCCCTAACTTGTTTCCAACGCCAAATACTCTTATATATACAGAAACCTCCGAAGAGAACCCTAGATCGGAAGTTCCGCCACCGCAAGCCTCTGTAGCCACGAAAAACCAATCGAGAGCCCGTTCCGGGACCCTGTCGGATGGGGAAACCATCTCCGGAGGCCATCTTCATCATCCCGGCGGTCTCCATGATGAGGATGGAGTAGTTCACCCTCGGGGCTGAGGGTATGTACCAGTAGCTATGTGTTTGATCCCTCTGTCTGTCTCTCTCTCTTTCTCTCTCTCTCTCTCTCTCTCGTGTTCTTGATTTGGCACGATCTTGATGTATCGCGAGCTTTGTTATTATAGTTGGATCATATAGTGTTGTTCCCCCTCTACCTTCTTGTGATGAATTGAGTCTTGCTCTTTAAGGTTTTGTTATGTTGGATTGAGTATTGGATTTGAGAACACCTGATGTATGTCTTGCGATGGGATATCTGTGGTGACAATGGGATGTTCTATTGATTCACTTGATGTATGTTTTGGCACTCAGCTCGGTGATTCCCGAGATGACATTGGGGTAATCTATGCATAGGGGTTGATGCACGTTTTCGTCCTACATTCTCCAATAGAAACTTTGGAGTGATTCTTTGTTGCACGTTAAGGGATTGCCATATGATTTAATTATGTTATCATTGTTGAGAGACTTTGCACTAGTGAAAGTATGAACCCTAGGCCTTGTTTCCAAGCATTGCAATACCATTTTTGCTCACTTTTACTACTATTTACCTTGCTGTTTTTATATTTTCAGATTACAAAAACCCATATCTACTATCCATATTACACTTGTATCACCATCTCTTCGCCGAACTAGTGCACCTATACAATTTACCATTGTATTGGGTGTGTTGGGGACACAAGAGACTCTTTGTTATTTGGTTGCAGGGTTGTTTGAGAGAGACCATCTTCATCCTATGCGTCCCACGGATTCATAAACCTTAGGTCATCCACTTGAGGGAAAATTGCTACTGTCCTACAAAACTCTACGCTTGGAGGCCCAACAAGAGTCTACAAGAAGAAAGGTTGCGTAGTAGACATCAATGTGTTATTCTCAAGATGAGTGTTTATTCACTTGTCATTGCACGAGAGTGCGGCGGTAATAGGGATGCCCAGTCCCGAAATGAAAAAGAAATTTACTTTATGTTGTAAAATAATAAATTCCTTGGAAAGTCTTGGTATGGAGGGCACCCATGGATACGGCTAGCCATGGCAAGTGAAAGAATGGTGGAAAAGGAATAAACTTTATTTTCTGTTTGGGAACCGCCTATGATATATCTAGCATAGAAAGTGTTGGGAATTACTCGGTCATTTTCGTTGACGGGAAAAGTATGCCTCTCAAAAAAATTTATCTCTCAATTTAAACTTTGAGCTATGGCACCTCTACAAATCCCTACTTCCCTCTGCGAAGGGTCTATCTATTTACTTTATGCAAATTTTATTTTTATTTGAGTCTCCTTCTTCTCTCATAAAGCACCAACTAAGGGGCACTATGATCGTACTTGAGCATTGGGTATAGCTAATATGCGAGTGTGTTTCATGAATGGATCAATGATTGAGCATGATGGGCTAGGGATAACTTTCTTTAGTGTTGATATTTTGCAAGACATGGTTGCTTATTGATATGCTTGAGTATTGAAATCTTCATGTCAAAACTAGACTATTGCTTTGAACCATATAAAAGTCCAAATGTCCATGCTACAAAGAAAAGAATATGTGATGAACATGTTAGGCAGCATTCCACATCAAAAATTCTGTTTTTATCATTTACCTACTCGAGGACGAGTAGGAATTAAGCTTGGGGATGCTGATACGTCTCCAACGTATCTATAATTTATGAAGTATTCATGCCGTTATATTATCATTCTTGGATGTTTTACAATCATTTTATAGCAACTTTATATCATTTTTTGGGACTAACCTATTGACATAGTGCCTAGTGCTAGTTGCTGTTTTTTGCTTGTTTTTTACTTCGCAGAAAATCAATACCAAACTGAGTCCAAACGTAGCGAAACTTTTTGGAGAATTTTTCTGGACCAGAAGACACAAGATGGGCCAAAGAAGTACTAGAGGGGTGCCCCAAGGGGGGCACAACCCACCTGGGTGCGCTTGGGGGCCCAGGCGCGCCCTGGTGGGTTGTGTCCACCTCGGTGGCCTCCCGCACCACCTCTTCGCCCTATAAATACCCAAATATTCCAAAAACCCTCGGGGAGTCGACGAAACACAATTCCAGCCGCCGCAAGTTCCAGAACCACGAGATCCAATCTAGACACCATCACGGAGCAGTTCATCATCCTTATTGGTGCCTCTCTGATGATGTGTGAGTAGTTCATTGTAGACCTACGGGTCCGTAGGCAGTAGCTAGTTGGCTTCTTCTCTCTTTTTGATTCTCAATACAATGGTCTCTTGGAGATCTATTTGATGTAACTCTTTTTGCGGTGTGTTTGTTGGGATCCGATGAACTTTGAGTTTATGATCAGATCTATATCCATGAAAGTTATTTGAGTTCTTTGATCTCTTTTATGCATGATTACTTATAGCCTCGTATTTCTTCTTCGAATCTTTGGTTTAGTTAGGCCGACTAGATCAATTTTTCTTGCCATGGGAAGAGGTGCTTTATGATGGGTTCGATCGTGCGGTGTTCTTTCCCAGTGACGGAAGAGGTAGCAAGACACGCATGTATCGTTGCTATTAAGGATAACAAGATGGGGGCTATTCCTACATGAATAGATCTCGTCCACATCATGTCATTGTTCTTATTGCATTACTCCGTTTCTCCATGAACTTAATACACTAGATGCATGCTGGATAGCGGTCGATGTGTGGAGTAATAGTAGTAGATGCAGGCAGGAGTCAGTCTACTAATCTTGGACGTGATGCCTATATAATGATCAT
The DNA here is from genome assembly GCA_011799875.1 of Thinopyrum elongatum. Lineage (NCBI taxonomy): Eukaryota > Viridiplantae > Streptophyta > Magnoliopsida > Poales > Poaceae > Thinopyrum > Thinopyrum elongatum. The sequence continues at coordinate 100,788,189 of CM022298.1, forward strand.
TGCCTAGATATCGTCATAATTATTTGAGGTTCTATCAATTGCCCAACAGTAATTTGTTTACCCACCGTATGCTATTTTCTTGAGAGAAGCTACTAGTGAAATCTACGCCCCCCGGGTCTATTCTTTATCATATTTGCTTCGAGATCTATTTTTATTCGCTTTTATTTCCAGATCTATTATTCCAAAAACCCAAAAATACCTTGCTGCACTTTTTTGCTATTTATTTTATTTCGCATTTTATCGAGATCTATTTATCCAATCTATCATAAATTTATCTATCTTTTTACCCGTAGAGGGATTGACAACCCCTCCTAATCGTCGGGTTGCAAGTATTTGTTATTTGTGTGCAGGTACCGTTTACATACTGTTGCTTGGTTCTCCTACTGGATTGATACATTGGTTTCATAACTGAGGGAAATACCGACCGTAGCTGGGCTGCATTTGTTTGCTGCATAGCATGCATATAGACTAGTTATCACTAACGATTGATCTGGTGAGTATAGGCGGCAATCCACTACCTGTACCCTCTAGTTGCATATCTTTTCTTGGTGGTTGGTGTCATCTTCGTCCCAGCGGAGTGATGCCTAGGTGCTTGGTGTATCGATCCTTTGCAGGATTGATGCACAGGTACCACACCAATATATCCTCTTTAGCCACCCCTATGGTTTGGTGATAGACATGTCTCTATTCCGGATCGTGCCATCCCTCTAGCCGCCTTGGCAACCCTTACTGATCTTGGTTATCAGAAAAGGGCAATGCCAGCAAGCCTTTCTTTTCATCGCTATCCGTTCCCAGGACAAATACGGTTTCTTCCGTACGCTTGATGATGATGTGGTCGTGACCTCCGTGTTCCGATCCACGATCATCAAGTCCGTCCTCGCCTGAGTATCCTTCCAGCTGCAACCAGTGTTAAGCCGTGTTTGGTGTACCTTTGTTTACACCAACTCCTTCCACACCTTGACTTCCTTTCGTGCACATCGCCACAGCATGTTAGACCGTAATACCGGAGTCTCCGCGAGATTTGTGTGCTTAGGTAGGCATGCATATCATTGCTGTGGATAGCTGTAATATATGATATTGCTTGTGTGTGATCTTAGTGCTTTCTGTGCTTTTGTTTCTTTCGTTGGGCCCTTGGTGTTACCTTATTTCCCCTTATGGAAGTTGCTCCCCGACACCGGACTCAAAGAAATCAGTGAAGAGACAGTTAGTTGGAGGCTCAGCTCAACAATATGGAATTTTCCGCTGACTGCCTGATATCGGGAAATACCTGGCCTGACTACCAATGGTATTTTGGGATTGATTATTAGCATCCAGCATGCATCATTGCAACCTTCACAGCAGAAATCATCGGATCAGCAAGACGACATATTGTGTGCTGATCCACAGTACAGTTCATGTCAAAGGTATGGTTACCATATACGGTTTGAGTCTGCTATGAGTACAGGTTGAACCCTGATATATCCCGGAAGTAAGCCAGAATATGTTATGAGTGCGGTGTTCAGCAAGAAGGATACCTGAATACCATGTGGCTTACAACAAGTAACTGACAGCAGAAACATTAAGGAATAGATATATGCACTCAGTCCGTATGTGGCAAAAAGGAAGCCTCAGAGTACAAGATACTCCCCAGACAGTTGGCAGCATATGACAATGCATCCCAAGAGTCAGGTCCGCAACCGTTGGTCGGAATGCAAGAACCAGTCAGGACACAAGCCTGCCTCAGAAATCAAGTGCCAGCTACACAAGTTTTTATGGAAATGATGAACATGCTGCCAAGGTTACATGAGTTACTCAGACCATGATGTCAGCCCGGTTTCAATTATCATACCTGTGCTTGTCTGCGTAGTAGCGAGCTGTATGGGACGCTACTGAACCCTTGCCTGCCTTTCTTTAGTAACGGCACCACGCCTGTGTTCCGAGCTGTTTTACGGCCGCCCGGGGTGGATGCTGATTTTTTTTCTTTTGTCAGCAACTGGCCCGTGTTCTGAGCTGCTTTTCGGCCGTCTCGGACAGTTGTTGAATTTCTTTCTGTAGCGGTGACCCTATGCTCTGAGCTGTTTCTCGGCCGTCTTAGGGAGCTGCTACTTTCTTCTTATCGACACCGTCTCATGCTCTGAGCTGCTTTTCAGCCGTCTTGAGTCGGGGTTGAGTTACTCCAGTAATGTCCCAGATCTGAGTTGTAAAGACCGTTCTGGTGGCTACTGGTTTATTTGCCGATTTCATCCAAGGGTTCAGACAGTCGTTACCCTACAGCTACAACTCGTAAAGTAATATGCCTGCCGGAACGTTGCATCTGGCAGTACCCATGGTCACCCGAAGAATCGAGAATACATAAGGCCAAGCTCTTTCAGCTAAGGATCCAGGTAAAGAAAACCATAATGAAGGAGCAAGATTGGCCATACAGATATGATAATGGTTACATGATCAACTTGGTACAAATGCCAGAATAGACTGGTTCGATACCGGTCACCATGGGGATACACACCACGGGGTCTAATCTATTTGCAAGGACCCCATATCGAGTCAACCCGCTCAGCCAACTAAATATTCCCAGAATCATCAGAAGAGAATAGTCAAGCCTGTCAGACTGAGCACTCAGAAGGATGAGCAACAGTCTCGCAGCACATGTCCTCACATATGGGAAGCAGATAAAGAATAACCTGCCATGAACAAGATTCTGCTGCCAGGACCACTGTCAGTCAAGTCTATGGATAATATCACCGTACACCTTTATGCTGGTCACGACAGGTGACAATTAAATCTTTGGTACGAATGTGATACCTGAGATAGTACAGATACCAAAGATGATTCAGTAAACCATGCGAGAAGGAGAACGGTATGAATCACAGTACTGTTTCAAACTTGGAGGACATACAACCCTTTGAGGACACCCAAGCACGATGAGTAAAAGATTTCATGTCCCTCAAGAGGATCTGTTCACGAGTCAATGGACGATCATCCGTATTGGACTTCATCACAACACGTCCATAGAGAACAACTCTCGGGCTTGCGAGAAGGACGGGTATTGTAGTCAGGATAATTCATTGCACCTAGGCAGGCCATTAGACATAAAAGGATTAAAGTCAGAATAATATATGAGGAAAGACCCGTCAGAATGAGAATCCAGTGAAATGAATCACATCAGGGCCAGGCAGTCAGTCCGAGTAACCAGCGGGAGCAGAATACAAAGGTATAAAGGAAACCCGAGTGGGAAACGGTTTCCTCAAAGGGGAATATTCAGGTTTAACCCCTGAGCAACCAAATCTCGAGGACGAGATTTCTTTAAGGGGGGTAGGTTTGTGACACCCGGGATTTTGCCCATTTCTTTTTCCTTTTTATTTTGGTCTGGATTTGCTTTTCTGTGGCTTAGTAGTCCTGAAACCTGGAGAGATCACCCTTGATTCCTCTCCCAAGTGGCTTGCCAACCTCAAAATCATCCCAAGACCTTGTCTTTTCCATCTTGGACCAATCCCCATATTCTTTTCTTGGGAATATTCCTTTTTCTATTAAAGGATTTACCCTGTCAGCTCTGAGTTGTGAAGCAACTCATATTTCTATCATTCCCAAAATTCCCAAATAATTCTCATAAATCCTTTGGGACATATCTTATCTAGATATGTCAAAATATTCCTTGCCATGTCCAAAAATATTTCACAAATATTCCTTTTCTGATTCTGCCCCAGCTGGCAGTTTGTGAAGCAAGTACCATTTATATTTGCTTGCTTGCTCTCAAACTTTTTGGGCATTCTTTCCTATCCATATCATTGCCACATGCCAAAATTCAAATTTATTTGGATATTAAATCTCTCCTGGCTAATTTCCAAAGTTCCTGGGCAACTGGAATCTTTGTGAAGGAAGTACTAGTTAGGAGTATCCAAATGAGTTGAAATTTTACAAGCATATTCATATGCTCAAATAATGACTCTCCACCAAGTTTCAACCCTATATAGTCATCTATGTGAGCAGAACATCAAATCCTAGCTTCTGGTCATATTTTTCAGTTGTGAAGCAACTATATTCTATATTGCTCCATTTAAGCTGAAAATTTTCCAGGACATTCTTAAATCCATTTCAACTCCTTCCACCAAGTTTTGGCCCAATTCCGTAATCCAATTGCCCTGTGCAAATTTTGCAAGTTTCTGGACAGAGTAGATAGCTGTGAAGGAAGTACCATTTTGGCATGTCCATTTGGTATGAAATTTTTACAGCATCTTCATATGTCCAAATAACCCTGCCTTGCCAAATTTCAGCTCAAGTGGCTTCTTCATTTGAGTGCACCATCATGATCTTGATTCTGGACCAATTTGTGCTGTTGCAAAGCAACCATGATGTATATTGGTCCTATTACTTCCAAAACCCACATGATTATGGTCCTTCCTCATCTAAACATCCCAGACAACTTATTTGGCTCCTAGATCATCTCTGTTGATCACTGTATCATGATTTAGTCTGATACAACAAAGTTTTAGTGAACCCTCACTTCACCTCAGAGCTTTTATAGTCGATCTATCACCTCAGGTGCAATGTAGTTTGGAGGGACTACACACCAGACAAGATTTCGTGCCAAGTACGTGGCCGTGGCACCATATGCACATGGTGACCACGTGTTTGACTTGCCAAATCGCGCGCTCTGTGCATGGGACCCTTGGCCTCGTCCGTTTCCTCGCTCGTTCGACACCACCTCATGTCCAGCGGCTTCGTTTCGTCGTCGCCCTCGCGCTGGACCCCTCTCCCCCCTCTCCCGTCTCTTCCTGTGCAGTGCACAGCCGCGCCGCTCCTTGTCCGCTTCTGCCGTCGACGAGTCCCGTCGCCCCGAGCTCTCCCGAACCTCCCCGGCCGCTCCTGAACCCTCTCCGCCCTCCGTGAAGCTCACGGATGCTTCTCCTCCCCTCCAGGCGAGCTCCCGAAGCATCGGGACGCCGGTGCACGTGGCACCGTGGCCGTGCCCGGACCTCCGCGTCGCTCGGCTATATAAGGACCTCCGAGCCCCTCCCGAGCTCACCAGCCACCTCCCCGTCTTCCTCTAGTCCCGCCCAGCCACTTCCCCGAGCGGGAGAAGCTCTCTCCAGCCACCACCATCGCCATGGCCACCGCGGCCCTTCTCCTAAATTGGAGCTCAGCCGAGCTCCTCTCCTCCTTCCAACCTCTCCACCAGCTCCTCCTCGTCCCGTTTAACTGCCCCACCCACTCGCCCTCGCCGGAGTTGCCCGTTTCGCCGGAGAGCATCACCACCGCCCGCCTCTCTGTCCTCCTCCTGGCGCCGCCCCTCCCCGCCTCCCTACTCCTCCCCGGCGCCGGACGACCCTCTGAATGGAGGCGCTACAGCCCTGCGGTCCCGCCGGTGGCCTCAGCCCGGCCGGAGCTGGCTTGAGCTGGCCGGCCCCCTAGCGCCCATCTCCCCTGCTCCCTTCCTCTGTCCCACGCGAGGCACAGCGCGGGGAAGAAGACGAACTGGAGCGAGAGGGGAGAGAGAGGTAAGCGGGGCCCGCCTGTAAGCGTCACGGCAAGGTCAACGCCCGGGCCCGGTGCAGTAAGTGGAAGCGTAACTCGAAAGTGCGCTTTCATCTTTTGAAAACGTACTTTGTTCTTTCTTCTGTGAAATTACGCTTTCCTTACTGGAAAGCGTATTCCTGTTGTACTGCGGCTGAGAATACGTTTTCTCGTGCAGAAGGCGTAATTCAGAGAAAGACGCTTTCTATTTTCAGCCGCCAGGGACCTGTTTGTAGGGTTTTCTTGCAGATTGGTCCCTAGATTTCAACTGGTTGTAACTTTTCACCCGAGACTCCGATCGAGGTGAATCCAACGCCCACGTCTTCGTCTCATCGAGCCCATTCCGATGGTGTCATTCTCATGCTGTGTTGACATAGCAGAAATGACCCTTTTGCCCTTGTCCGTAAACAGCCCTCCGAGAGAGTACTGTTTCCGGCATTCGTCCCCGCGACATTTCCATGACTCCTTCATCTCCAGGCAAGCCACAACCCTCATCTGCATAATTGCAATGCAATATCATAGTTTAATTAATTACTTTAATAGCAAGAATGTTATCTGTAGCATGGATTGGATTATGACATGCATGAGTAGATGTTGAATACCGGATTGTTAATGACTAGTAGTTTACCCACTCGTTGAGGTTATGATGTTGAGATTACCGTCTATGATTATTTTGGGATTCCATCCGGCATTTGTGGATATGAACTAGTAGCAGTAGCCTAAGCATGCCGGTTATTGGATTACTATGATACCGGAGTGTCAGCTGTGACAGAAAGATTGTTCGAGGATAAGCTGCCTAATTTGACCAACTAAGTTAACTTGATGAAACAACCTGGTAATAAGTGAACTTAGTTGGTTGATCGAGAGTCACCTGTCCGGGCTTATTTGTGCAGCCACATTTGCCGGTATGGGACGGCCTTGACTTGGTCTGATCGCGTGCTCTTCCACCAGTACCTCCAAAGAGGGAGGGTTATGCGGGCGCGCTACCCTGGCCCGGTAGGCGGCGATAACCCTGTGAGCCCAGTTGAGTTATTGGATCCAGGTCCCCGTTTGGGACAGTTTGTTTGGCCAGGACGCTGGCAGGTGTCTTGAGCACACGGGGCCACCCAGGGCCTGACTCCAAGAGGGAGTATGATTGCCGGTCGTACGATGGAAGAGTCACGGGTCAGGCGGGTTTCGTCGGAACGTCGTTGGTCCACCCGAATGGGAGCACGAGGCCATGAGTTCCGTGGTGTGGGTAAAGTGTACAACCTCTGCAGAGTGTTAAATCTATTCGAATAGCCGTGTCCACGGTATTGGACAGCCCGTCCAGACCTCTATAGGAGATCAACCGTTATAATGACAGTAATGATGGGAGAACTCATCTGAGTTTGGTAACAGTTGGACAGTATGCCATGGGCAAGTATTAGTAACGATCTCGAGGATGATCGTTGGATGTTCTTGGAGTGATCATGAGTTGGTCACCAGAATGCAGGAAGAGTAGCCTGTTATTGCTCATTTCAACCATTCCTTCGGTAACAGTAAATCTCAACCTAATCTTGATTACTATGATGTTGTCTTGCCTTAATGCTGATGTTTGTTGTGAGCTTGCGAGTACATTCAAAGTACTCACCTGGCGTGTCATGCCAGTTTGCAGGTCATGCCATGACTGCTTGTTTGTCGAAGATGTTGATTGCGCGAGCTAGGATACATGTTCTAGCCAGAGTCCCTGCGGAGTGGAGTCCATCACCGCCGACGCTGTTCCGCTGCCGAGAGATACTCCGCCTCCTCAGGTCGATCCGCTGTTAGCATAGAGCTATTTTGAGCAGGTGTAGTGTCGCCGTGTTGATGTAATCTTTGTAACCATATTTATAGCAATAAAGAGCTGATTTGTTCTATGCCAACAGTGCCGTATTCCAGTGGACTTGTCCCTGGGACTGGAATACGGGGCGTTCCGGTTTCCTCTGAGCCGGGGTGCCACAGCTATCCCAAAGGCTTTACTTGGCACAAACACTATTAAAACATAAAAAACACAATCATAACAGAGGCATAATTGTGTAAACACTCAAGAACAGAAAGAAAAAGGCAAAAATAAATTTTATTCATTGGGTTGCCTCCAAACAAGCGCTATCGTTTTATGCCCCTAGCTAGGCATTGAGATTTCATTGATGCTCACATGAAAGATAATAATTGAAACACAAAGAGAACATCATAAAACATGTGACAAACACATTTAAGTCTAACATACTTCCTATGCATAGGAATTTTATAAGAAAACAAATTATCAAGACAAGAAATATCTAGCATATGCAAAGGAGAGGAATAAAACATTGAAAATCTCAACATAATGAGAGGTAATTTAGTAACATGAAAATTTCTACAGCCATATTTTCCTCTCTCATAATAATTACATGTAGGATCATAATCAAATTCAACAATATAACTATCATATAAAATTTTCTCTTCATGATCCACTTGCATAAACGTTTTATAATCTTCCAAGATAGTGGGATTAACATCAACTAAAGCCATGACCTCTCCAAACCCACTTTCATAAAAAAAAATCGTAAGATTGAACACACTCCAAATATATGGGATTATTTTTACCTAAAGTTACTGCTCTTCTGAACCCACTTTCAATATTATTGCAAACATAATTATCAATATCATATTCATCATGAGGCTTAAATAAATTTTCAAGATCATAAGAAGAATCACCCCAATCATGATCATTGCAATAAGTAGTTGACATAGCAAACTTAGCATCCCCAAGCTTGAGGTTTTGCATATTATTAGCACAATTGACATTAATAGAATTTATAGTAAAATCATTGCAACCATGCTTTTTATTGAAGGAGCTATCATGAATGACTTCACAAATTTCTTCATCACAATTTTCAGATTCACGAATCTCAAGCAAAACTTCATAAAGATAATCTAGTGCACTCAACTCACTAGCAATTGGTTCATCATGATTGGATCTTTTAAAAAGATTAGCAAGTGGATGGGGATCCATATCAATAGATTTTTAGCAAGCGAAGATGCAAGCATATAGAAGGCGCATGGCAACACAAGCAAACAAAAGATAAAACAAGAAAAAGGCAAACGAAAAGAAGGCGAATAAAAAGGCAAATTGTGAAGTGGGGGAGATGAAAATGAGAGGCAAATGGCAAATAATGTAAATTGCAAGGAGATGAGATTTGTGATTAGGAACCTGATAGATGTTGATGATATCTCCCCGGCAACGACGCCAGAAATTTCTTTTGATGTCGCTTGAACTACGTCGGTATTTCCCCAAAGAGGAAGGGATGATGCAGCACAGCTATGGTAGGTATTTCCCTCAGTTATGAAAGCAAGGTATCAATCCAGTAGGAGAACCAAGCAACACTATGTAAACGGTACCTGCACACAAATAACAAATACTTGCAACCCGACGATAAGGAGGGGTTGTCAATCCCTCTACGGGTAACGGTGCCAGAAACTGTCAAGTTGACGGGATAAAAATTGTATAGATTGGATAGATAGCTCTCGATAAAACGCAAAATAAAATAAATAGCAAAAAAGTGCAGCAAGGTATTTTTGGGTTATTGGTATAATAGATTTGAAAATAAAAGCGAATAAAAATAGATCTCGAAGCAAATATGATAAAGAATAGACCCGGGGGCCGTAGATTTCACTAGTGGCTTCTCTCAAGAAAATAGCATACGGTGGGTAAACAAATTATTGTTGGGAAATTGATAGAACATCAAATAATTATGACGATATCCAAGCAATGATCATTATATAGGCATCACATCCAAGATTAGTAGACCGACTCCTGCCTGCATCTACTACTATTACTCCACATATCGACCGCTATCCAGCATGCATCTAGTGTATTAAGTTCATGGAGAAACAAAGTAATGCAATAAGAACGATGACATGATGTAGAGAAGATCTATTCATGTAGGAATAGCCCCCATCTTGTTATCCTTAATAGCAACGATACATCCATGTCTTGCTGCCCTTTCTGTCACTGGGAAAGAACACCGCACGATCGAACCCATCACAAAGCAACTCTTCCCATGGCAAGAAAAATCGATCTAGTTGGTCTAACTAAACCAAAGATTCGAAGAAGAAATACGAGGCTATAAGTAATCATGCATAAAAGAGATCAAAGAACTCAAATAACTTTCATGGATATAGATCTGATCGTAAACCCAAAGTTCATCGGATCCCAACAAACACACCGCAAAAAGAGTTACATCAAATAGATCTCCAAGAGACCATTGTATTGAGAATCAAAAAGAGAGAAGAAGCCATCTAGCTACTGCCTACGGACCCGTAGGTCTACAATGAACTACTCACGCATCATCGGAGAGGCACCAATGAGGATGATGAACCCCTCCGTGATGGTGACTAGATTGGATCTCGTGGTTCTGGAACTTGCGGCGGCTGGAATTGTGTTTCGTCGACTCCCCTAGGGTTTTTGGAATATTTGGGTATTTATAGGGCGAAGAAGCGATGCGGGAGGCCATCGAGGTGGGCACAATCCACCAGGGCGCGCCTAGGCCCCCATGTGCCCCCCTCGGGGCACCCCTCTGGTACTTCTTTGGCCCAAGTTGTTCCTTCTGGTCCATAAAAATTCTCCAAAAAGTTTGATTGCGTTTGGACTCCGTTTGTTACTGATATTCTGCGAAGTAAAAAACAAGCAAAAAACAGCAACTGGCACTGGGCACTATGTCAATAGGTTAGTCCCAAAAAATGATATAAAGTTGCTATAAAATGATTGTAAAACATCCAAGAATGATAATATAACAGCATGGAACAAGCAAAAATTATAGATACATTGGAGACGTATCAGGTATGAACCATGGAGAAGTTGGAATAAAATAGATATTACACCAATATAAATTAAGAATGAGTTCACAACAGTACCTAAAGTGGTGATTTATTTTGTTATACTAACGGATCTTATGTGTTTTCTGTTGAGTTCTGTGTTGTGAAGTTTTCATGTTTTGGGTAAAGATTTGATGGACAACGGAATGAGGAGTGGCAAGAGCCTAAGCTTGGGGATGCCCAAGGCACCCCAAGGTAATATTCAAGGACAACCAAGCATCCAAGCTTGGGGATGTCCTAGATGGCATCCCCTCTTTTGTCTTCAATCCATCGGTAAATTTACTTGAGGCTATATTTTTATTCACCACATGATATGTGTTTTCTTGGAGCATCTTGTATGATATGAGTCTTTGCTTTTTAGTTTGCCACAATCATCCTTGCTATACACACCTTTTGAGAGGGACACGCATTAATCGTGAATTTATTAGAATACTCTATGTGCTTCACTTATATCTTTGAGCTAGGCAGTTTGCTCTAGTGCTTCACTTATATCTTTTTAGAGAACTGATGTGTACTATGCAACTTTATTCTTGTAGACTCATGTTGGGCCTCCAAGCGCAGAGTTTTGTAGGACAGTAGCAATTTTCCCTCAAGTGGATGACCTAAGATTTATCAATCCGTGGGAGGCATAGGATGAAGATGGTCTCTCTCAAACAACCCTGCAACCAAATAACAAAAAGTCTCTTGTGTCCCCAACACACCAAATACAATGGTAAATTGTATAGGTGCACTAGTTCGGCGAAGAGATGGTAATAAAAGCGTAGTAATGGTAGTAGATATTGATTTTTGCAATAGGAACAATAAAACAGCAAGGTAGCAATTGATAAAACGGAGCACACACGGTATTGCAATGCTTGAAAATGAGGCCTAGGGTCCGTACTTTCACTAGTGAAATCTCTCAACAATGCTAATATAATTGGATCATATAACCATCCCTCAATGTGCGATGACGAATCACTCCAAAGTTCTTATCTAGCAGAGAACATAAGAAGAAATTGTTTGTAGGGTACGAAACCACCTCAAAGCTATTCTTTCCGATCAATCTATCCTAGAGTTCGTACTAAAATAACACCAAGCTATTCTTTCCAATCGATCTAACCAAGAGTTCATACTAAAATAACACCATATGATACACATCAACCAACTCTAATGTCACCTAGATACTCCAATGTCACAGCGAGTATCCGTGAGTTGATTATACAATATGCATCAAACAATTTTAGATTCATAATACTCAATCCACATAAAGAACTTCAGAGAGTGCCCCAAGATTTCTACCGGAGAAATAAGGACAAAAACATGCATCAATCCCTATGCATAGATTACCCCAATGTCACCTCGGGAATTCGCGAGTTGAGTGCCAAGACATAGATCAAGTGCTCTCAAATCGATAAAAGTATTCAATCTGATAAAACAAAATCTCAAAGGGAAAACTCAATTCATCACAACAAGATAGAGAGGGGAAAACACCATATGATCCAACTATATTAACAAAGCCCGCGATACATCAAGATCGTGCCATCTCAAGAACACGAGAGAGAGAGAGAGAGAAATTAAACACATAACTACTGGTACAAACCCTTAGCCCCGAGGGTGGACTACTCCCTCCTCATCATGGTGGCCGCCGGGATGATGAAGATGGCCACCGGTGATGATTTTCCCCTCCGTCAGGGTGCCGGAACAGGGTCTAGATTGGTTTTTCATGGCTACAGAGGCTTGCGATGGCGGAACTTCGGATCTAGGGTTACCCCGAGGGTTTTTCGAATATTTGGCAATTTATAAGGCGAAGAGGCGGTGCGGGAGGTCACCGAGGGGGGCACAACCCCCCTGGGCGCACCCAGGTGGGTTGTGCCCACCTCGGGCCTCCCCTCTGGTACTTTTTTAGCCAATCCTGGGTCTTCTGGTCCAAATAAATTCTCCAAAAAATTTCGCTGCATTTGGACTCCGTTTGATATTGATTTTACTGTGAAGTAAAAAACAAGCAAAAAACAGCAACTGCCACTGGGCACTATGTCAATAGGTTAGTCCCAAAAAATGATATAAAGTTGCTATAAAATGATTGTAAAACATCCAAGAATGATAATATAACAGCATGAATACTTCATAAATTATAGATACATTGGAGACGTATCAAGCACGGCGGTGGCTTTATTTTATAGAAATTGTTGAACTCTCATGCTTCACTTATATTATTTTGAGAGTCTTAAACAGCATGGCAATTTTCTTAGGTTTTGAATTTAGTCCTAATATGATGGGCATCCAAGAGGGATATAATAAATACTTTCATATAAAGAGCATTGAATAAGATGAGAAGTTTGATCCCTTGCGTTTGTTTTGAGATATAAAGATGGTGATATTAGAGTCATGCTAGTGAGTAATTGTGGATTGGTAGAAATACTTGTGTTAGAGTTTGTGATTCTCGTAGCATGCACGTATGGTGAACCGTTATGTGATGAAGTCGGAGCATGATTTATTTTTTGATTGTCTTCCTTATGAGTGGCGGTCGGGGACGAGCGATGGTCTTTTCCTACCAATCTACCCCCTAGGAGCATGCGTGTAGTACTTTGTTTCGATGTATAATAAATTTTTGCAATAAGTATGTGAGTTTTTTATGACTAATGTTGAGTCCATGGATTATACACACTCTCACCCTTCCACCATTGCTAGCCTCTCTAGTACCGCGCAATTTTCGCCGGTGCATTATGCCCACCATATACCTTTCCTCAAAACAGCGACCATACCTACCTATTATGGCATTTCCATAGCCACTCAGAGATATATTGCCATGCAACTTCCACTGTTTCGTTTATTATGACACGCACCATGATTGTCATATTGCTTTGCATGATCATGTAGTTGGCATAGTATTTGTGGCAAGGCCACCGTTCATATTTTTTTATACATGTCACTCTTGATCATAGCACATCCCGGTACACCGCCGGAGGCATTCATATAGAGTCATATCTTGTTCTAGTATCGAGTTGTAATTTTTGAGTTGTAAGTAAATAAAAGTGAGATGATCATCATTATTAGAGCATTGTCCCATGCGAGGAAGGGATGATGGAAGCTATGATTCCCTCACAAGTTGGGATGAGTCTTCGGACTTTATAAAAAATAAAAGAGGCCAAAGAAGCCCAAACAAAAAAAGAGAGAAAAGAAAAAAATGAGAGAAAAGAGAGAAGGGACAATGTTACTATCCTTTTTCCACACTTGTGCTTCAAAGTAGCACCATGATCTTCATGATAGAGAGTCTCCTATTTTGTCACTTTCATATACTAGTGGGAATTTTTCATTATAGAACTTGGCTTGTATATTCCAATGATGGGCCTCCTCAAAATTGCCCTAGGTCTTCGTGAGCAAGCAAGTTGGATGCACACCCACTTAGTTTCTTTTTGAGCTTTCATACACTTGTAGCTCTAGTGCATCCGTTGCATGGCAATACCTACTCACTTGCATCAATATCAATTGATGGGCATCTCCATAGCCCATTAATTTGCCTAGTTGATGTGAGACTTTCTCCTTCTTTTTGTCTTCTCCACAACCACCATATTCTATTCCACCTATAGTGCTATATCCATGGCTCACGCTCATGTATTGCGTGAAAGTTGAAAAAGTTTGAGAACACCAAAAGTATGAAACAATTGCTTGGCTTGTCATCGGGGTTGTGCATGATGAAATACTTTGTGTGATGAAGATGGAGCATAGCCAGACTATATGATTTTGTAGGGATAACTTTCTTTGGCCATATTATTTTGAGAAGACATGATTGCTTTATTAGTATGCTTGAAGTATTATTGTTTTTATGTCGATATTATACTTTTGTTTTGAATCTTATGGATATGAATATTCATGCCACAATAAAGAAGATTACATTGATAAATATGTTAGGTAGCATTCCACATCAAAAATTCTATTTTTATCATTTACCTACTCGAGGACGAGCAGGAATTAAGCTTGGGGATGCTTGATACGTCTGCAACGTATCTATAATTTTTGATTATTCCATGCTATTACATTATCTGTTTTGGATGTTTTATATGCATTAATATGCTATTTTATATTATTGTTGGGACTAACCTTTTAACCTAGAGCGCAATATCAGTTTTTGTTTTTTCCTTGTTTTTGAGTTTTACAGAAAAGGAATACCAAACGGAGTCCAAACGGAATAAAATTTTTGCGATGATTTTTCTTGGACCAGAAGTCACCCGTAGGACTTGGAGAGGGGGTCAAAGGACCCATGAAGAGCCTACAAGCCCTCAGGGCGCTCCCAAGGGGGGGGGGGCCCTGGCTTGTGGACCCCTCGGGAGTCCCCCAACCCTAATTCTTGCGCTATAAATCCCAAATATTCCTAAACCACCAGAAGCGTCCACCAAAATACTTTTCCGCCGCCGCAAGCCTCTGTTCCCGTGAGATCCCATCTTGGGGCCTTTTCCGGTGATCTGCCGGAGGGTGATTCGATCATGGAGGGCCTCTACATCAACCTTGCTGCCCTACCGATGATGCGTGAGTAGTTTACCACAGACCTATGGGTCCATAGCTAGTAGCTAGATGGCTTCTTCTCTCTCTTTGATCTTCAATACAATTTTCTCCTCGATGTTCTTGGAGATCTATTCGATGTAATACTTTTTTGCGGTGTGTTTGTTGAGATCCGATGAATTGTGGATTTATGATCAGATTATCTATGAATATTATTTGAGTCTTCTCTGAACTCTTTTATGCATGATTAAGATATCTTTGTATTTCTCTTCGAACTATTGGTTTGGTTTGGCCAACTAGATTGGTTTTTCTTGCAATGGGAGAGGTGCTTAGTGTTGAGTTCAACCTTGCGGTGTCCTCACCCAGTGACAGAAGGGGTAGCGAGGCACGTATTGTATTTTTGCCATCAAGGATAAAAAGATGGGGTTTATATCATATTGCTTGAGTTTATCCCTCTACATCATGTCATCTTGCTTAAGGCGTTACTCCGTTCTTATGAACTTAATACTCTAGATGCATGCTGGATAGCGGTCGATGTGTGGAGTAATAGTAGTAGATGCAGAATCATTTCGGTCTACTTGTCACGGACGTGATGCTTATATTCATGATCATTGTCTGAGATATCGTCATAACTTTGCGCTTTTCTATCAATTGCTCAACAGTAATTTGTTCACCCACCGTATGCTATCTTCAAGAGAGAAGCCTCTAGTGAAACCTATGGCCCCCGGGTCTATTTTCCATCATATATTTTCAGATCTATAAACCAAAAAACTCAAAAATACCTTGCTAAATTTATTTAGATTTATTTTAGTTTGCTCTTTTATTTATATTTTATACCTATCTCTATTAGATCTCACTCTTGTTCGAGACCATGAAGGGATTGACAACCCCTTTTTCGCGTTGAGTGCAAGTGTTTGTTAGTTTGTGCAGGTGCATAGATTGGAGACTTGCTTGTGCCTCCTACTGGATTGATACCTTGGTTCTTAACTGAGGGAAATACTTATCTCTACTTTGCTGCATCACCCTTTCCTCTTCAAGGGAAAAATCAACTAAAGCTCAAGAAGTAGCAGGGCCCCCCAAAAAAGGAAGACCCCTATGTGAAGTGAAGATGTCAGAAAACTGAAAAGTAGCAACAGCTTGTGTTCATTCAACGGTGTATCCTTTTGCAATGCAGGCACACCGCAGGGAGCGGGGGACACTGTGCTGGTACTTGAAGCACGAGAAGCTGGCCCTGGAGGCGTGCAAGGATCCGACCTCGCATCCGCCGCCCAAGCCCGAAACCCCTTGTTTGACAACAATGGCAGTCGTGGTGGGCAAGAAGGAAGCGCTGGGGCTGGGGCTGGACCTGTGGAGTCTGCAGGGGCCAGGTAGCCGAGGTGCAAGGAGACGAGGGACGGGAGTAGTAGTAGTGCCAAGGCGTCTAGAATGTGGTAGGCTGCTAGCTAGATGGAGACATGGAATGGCCTGATCCTTTTTGTAAAGCTTATTTGCTTGATTTGTGCCATGATGGCCGCTGGGAACGAGTGAGGCACACGAGCAAGAGGGGCAGCTGGTCTGCTGGGATTGCAAAGCTTTTGCCATTGCGGGATGACTGATCGACCGTGCACTTTTTCTTCTGTCGGCAAACCCATTGTTACTTGGCAACAAGTACTGCATGCTGATTTTGTTGTGGACAATGCTGGACTTGGTGTTAGGAAGTACCCGACAGTAACATGAGCTTCATCTTCGTAAATTGCCGATTTTGTTTGTCTTTTTTTTGTAGATTCATTTTTTTAAATGTGTTATCTCTTGAACCGTTTGTACAAATCAAGAATCGTTTTTACCGTTGCGTTTCTCGCGGCGATAGCGAATCAATGTTCACACGGCTGCTCGCGTGGTTTTGCCCAACAAACGCGAGTGACCAGCTCGCTCAGCATGCGCCCCGTTCCCTCGGTTTATGATTAACCTGGTCGATCGTTGACCATTGACTTTGAAAAAAATTGTGTTTTTTTGGTAATTAGAAAAAAGTTTCATAGATTTGGAGTTCACGGATTTGAAAAAGCTTACACATTTGAAAAATTCCACGAACTCGAATTTTTTCATGAATTTTAAAAACTTCAGGAATTTCTAAAATATTCATGGATTTTAAAAATTCATGAATTGAGAAAAAGTTCACAAAATTGAAAAAATATGTTCATGAAAATTAAAAAAAAAAACAAAATGTCAAATAAAACCCGTTATAAAAAAACCTAGAGAAACTGAACCCCAATAATCAAAGAAAAATATTCTAGCACATTCCCAAAACCAGTGAGGGAAAAAGAAAAGCATGGGCCGGCCAGTTATATTAGAACAAAGGAAGAGTCGTGGTGTGAGCGCAGCGGACGAAAATAGCTATAAATGGCGCTCCAGCGCCAAATAGTGTTTCATCGTATTCTTCGCCTAGTGCGTCATATTGACGCTATAACATGCACCGGGCCAGCCCAAATAAAGCTCCTTCTCTCTCCCCCACCCATGAATAGATGCTGAATTCCTTCCCTCCGCCAAGAAAATCGTCTGTAGTTCGCTCCCAAACAGAAAATTGATTAGAAAAATCCCGGCAACGCCATCCTTTGAAAAAGCCATTGTTTTGACCAAATTAAATGTTTGTGAATCCAAAATATGTCATGGGTTTTAAAATTTGTTCATGGATTTAGAAAATGTTTGTGAATTGAAAAAAACACCATGAATTTTATGAAAATGTTCATGATTTTTTAACAGTACATGAATTTTACATGCTTATGGATTTTAAGGAATGTTTACGTATTTTAGAAAAATTCTCTTGAAATATTTTTACAAGTTCATGAACTCTAAAGTGGTCATGAATTTAGAAATTGGAAGAAAACCGATGCAGGGAAAAATAGAAAAGGGAAAAGGAAGAAAACAATAAAAAAAACTTACAATAATGGCTGTAGAAACTAGACGCGGAAGCAGAAAGTGAAATAAAACATAAATAGAAAAGGAGGTGGGAAGAAGAAAGAAAATAGAAGAAACCAGATGTGAATTGGTAGAAACCGGACGAGCACATACATGATACACGAAGAAAAATCGACAGAGCCCGTACTGGCTAGTATCCTTCGCTATAAGCGATAAATAGGATATTATGCATCGCTGGTTAACTAACTTTTCAGGGGACACTAGAACGTTTCTTATTGTATATATTTTTCATAATCGCCTCCTAGGGTTCCCTTTGCACGACCTCCTGGTCCTCCTTTTTTCTCCCATCCAATGGTGACGAGAGAAGTGAGGATCTGTTCATTCTTAGATTTTAGTTCTTATATAACAAGGGAAGAAACAATGACATATAAGAACTAAAAGGCCGAGCATGCGTGCACACTCGCCCTCGCCCTCGCCCTCGCCGTGGTCATAAAGATTCTCTACAGGTATCTCCGAACGTGTTTGTTGAGTTGGCATAGATCGAGATTAGGATTTGTCACTCCGTGTATCGGAGAGGTATCCCTGGGCCCTCTCGGTAATACACATCACAAGAAGCTTGCAAGCAAAGTGACTAAGAAGTTAGTTACGAGATGATATATTACGGAATGAGTAAAGAGACTTATCGGTAACGAGATTGAACTAGGTATGAAGATACCGACGATCAAATCTCGGGCAAGTAACATACCGACAAATAAAGTGAATTACGTATGTTGTCATAAGGTTCAACCGATAAAGATCTTCGTAGAATATGTAGGTGTAGGGAAACGTTGCATGGAAAACAAATTTTTTTCTACGCACACGCAAGATCTATCAAGGAGATGCATAGCAACGAGAGGGGAGAGTGTGTCTACATACCCTCGTAGACCGTAAGTGGAAGCGTTTGACAGCGCGGTTGATGTAGTCGAACTTCTTCGCGTTCCAACCGATCGAGCACCGAACGTACGGCACCTCCGCTTTCAGCACACGTTCAGCTCGATGACGTCCTCCGCCTTATTGATCTAGCAAGATGGCGAGGTAGTGGATGAGTTCTGGCAGCACAACGGTGTGGTGACGGTGATGGTGAAGTGATCTCCGTAGGGCTTTGCCTAAGCACTACGAAAATATGACTGGGGGTGTAAACTGTGGAGGGGGGCGCCGCTCACGGCTAAACAATTGCCTGTTGTGTGCTAGGCGCCCCCTCCCACATATATATAGGTGGGAGGGAGGGAGGAGCAGCTAAAGGGGGCGCCCAAGTAGGAGGAATCCTACTTGGGGTCTCTCCCAAGCCGCGCCCCCTGCCTTGTATAGGTGCGAGGGAAAGACAGGGGAGGGTGGTGCCCCCCCTTTCCTTTCTCCCATGAGAGGGAAAGGCAGGAGGGGCTAGCCCTCCCCCCTTTCCTTCCCTAGGGCAGGTCGGCCGTGGGAGAGGGGCGCACCAGCCCCCTGTGGGCTGGTCTATCCCTCCCTTGGCCCATTATGCCCATAACACCTACCGGGGGTGTCCGGAACCCCTTTCGGTGACCCGATGGCTACCCGGTGCATCCCGAAACTCTTTCGGTGTCCGAATACCATCGTCCTATATATCAATCTTTACCTCTCGACCAATTCGAGACTCCTCTTCATGTCCGTCATCTCTTCTGGGACTCCGAACAACATTCGGTCACCAAATCATATAACACTATATCGTCAACGAACGTTAAGCGTGCGGACCCTACGGGTTCGAGAACTATGTTGACATGACCGAGACACCTCTCCAGTCAATAAACAATAGCGGAACCTGGATGCCCATATTGGCTCCTACATATTCTACGAAGATCTTTATCGGTCGAACCGTTATGACAACATACATAATTCCCTTTGTCCATCGGTATGTTACTTGCCCGAGATTTGGTCGTCGGTATCTTCATGCCATTTCAATCTCGTTACCGGCAAGTCTCTTTACTTGTTCCGTAATACATCACCTCTTAACTAACTCCTTAGTCATTTCCTTGCAAGCTTATGATGTGTATTACCGAGAGGGCCCAGAGATACCTCTCTGATACTTGGAGTGACAAATCCTAATCTCGATCTATGCCAACTCAACAAACACCTTCGGAGATACCTGTAGAGCATCTTTATGATCACCCAGTTACGTTGCGACGTTTGATAGCACACAAGGTATTCCTTCGGTATCCGGGAGTTGCATAATCTCATAGTCGAAGGAATATGTATTTGACATGAAGAAAGCAATAGCAATAAACTAAACGATCAATATGCTAAGCTAACAGATGGGTCTTGTCCATCACATCATTCTCCTAATGATGTGATCCCATTATCAAATGACAACACATGTCTATGGTTAGGAAACCTTAACCATCTTTGATCAACGAGCTAGTCTAGTAGAGGCATACTAGGGACACGATATTTGTTTATGTATTCACACATGTATTTAAGTTTCCGATCAATACAATTCTAGCATGAATAATAAACCTTTATCATGAATAAGGAAATATAAAATAACAACTTTATCATTGCCTCTAGGGCATATTTCCTTTAGTCTCCCACTTGCACTAGAGTCAATAATCTAGTTCACATCGCCATGTGATTAACACCCATAGTTCACATCGCCATGTGACTAACACCCAAAGAGTTTACTAGAGTCAATAATCTAGTTCACATCGCCATGTGATTAACACCCAAAGAGTACTAAGGTATGATCATGTTTTGCTTGTGAGAGAGGTTTAGTCAACTGGTCTGCCACATTCAGATCCGTGTGTATTTTGCAAGTTTCTATGTCTACAATGCTCTGCATGGAGCTACTCAAGCTAATTGCTCCCACTTTCAATATGTATCCAGATTGAGACTCAGAGTCATCTGAATCGGTGTTAAAGCTTGCATTGATGTAACCCTTTATGACGAACTCTTTATCACCTCCATAACCGAGAAATATTTCCTTAGTCCTCTTAGGTAATTAAGAATAATTTTGACCGCTGTCCAGTGATCTACTCCTGGATCACTATTGTACCCCCTTGGCAAACTCATGGCAAGGTACACAATAGGTCTGGTACACAGTATGGCATACTTTATAGAACCTATGGCTGAGGCATAGGGAATGACTTTCATTCTCTCTCTATCTTCTGCCGTGGTTGGGCTTTGAGTCTTACTCAACTTCACACCTTACAATACAGGCTAGAAATCCTTCTTTGACTGATCCATTTTGCACTTCTTCAAAACTTTTGTCAAGGTATGTGCTTTGTGAAAGTCCTATTAAGCGTCTCGATCTATCCCTATAGATCTTGATGCCCAATATATAAGCAGCTTAACCGAGGTCTTTCATTGAAAAATTCTTATTCAAGTATCCTTTTATGCTATCCAGAAATTCTATATCATTTCCAATCAACAATATGTCATCCACATATAATATCAGAAATGCTACAGAGCTCCCACTCACTTTCTTGTAAATACAGGCTTCACCGTAAGTCTGTATAAAACCATATGCTTTGATCACCTCATCAAAGTGTATATTCCAACTCCGAGATGCTTGCACCAGTCCATAGATGGATCGCTGGAGCTTGCACACTTTGTTAGTACTTTTAGGATCGACAAAACTTTCTGGTTGCATCATATACAACTCTTCTTTAAGATATCCATTAAGGAATGCTGTTTTGACATCCATTTGCCAGATTTCATAATCAGAAAATGCGGCAATTGCTAACATGATTCGGACGGACTTAAGCATCGCTACGGGTGAGAAAATCTCATCGTAGTCAACCCCTTGAACTTGTCAAAAACCTTTTGCGACAAGTCGTGCTTTGTAGACAGTAACATTACCATCAGCGTCAGTCTTATTCTTGAAGATCCATTTATTCTCTATGGCTTGCCGATCATCGGGCAAGTCCACCAAAGTCCACACTTTGTTCTCATACATGGATCCCATCTCAGATTTCATGGCCTCAAGCCATCTGTCGGAATCTGGGCTCATCATAGCTTCTTCATAGTTCGTAGGTTCGCCTTGGTCTAGTAACATGACTTCTAGGACAGGATTACCATACCACTCTGGTGTGGATCGTGCTCTGGTCGACCTACGAAGTTCGGTAGCAACTTGATCTGAAGTTTCATGATCATTATCATTCGCTTCCTCTCTAGTTGGGGTAGGCATCATGGGAACGGATTTATCTGATGTGCTACTTTCCAATTCGAGAGAAGGTACAATTACCTCATCAAGTTCTACTTTCCTCCCACTCACTTCTTTCGAGAGAAACTCCTTCTCTAGAAAGGATCCATTCTTAGCAACAAAGATCTTGCCTTCGGATCTATGATAGAAGGTGTACCCAATTGTTTCCTTAGGGTATCCTATGTAGACGCACTTCTTCGATTTGGGTTCGAGCTTATCAGGCTGAAGCCTTTTGACATAAGCGTCGCATCCCCAAACTTTAAGAAACGATAGCTTAGGTTTCTTGCCAAACCACAGTTCATACGGTGTCGTCTCAATGGATTTAGGCGGTGCCCTATTTAACGTGAATGCGGCTGTCTCTAATGCATAACCCCAAAACAATAGTGGTAAATCGGTAAGAGACATCATAGATCGCACCATATCTAAGTACAGTTACGATGTTCGGACACAACATTATGTTGTGGTGTTCCAGGTGGCGTGAGTTGTGAAACAATTCCACATTGTTTTAAATGAAGGCCAAACTCATAACTCAAATATTCGCCTCCATGATCAGATTGTAGAAACTTTATTTTCTTGTTACGATGATTCTCCACTTCACTCTGAAATTCTTTGAACTTTTCAAATGTTTCAGACTTGTGTTTCATCAAGTAGATATACCCATACCTACTCAAATCATCTGTGAAGGTCAGAAAATAACAATACCTGCCGCGTGTCTCAACACTCATCAGACCGCATACATCGGTATGTTTTATTTCCAATAAGTCATTAGTTCGCTCCATTGTTCCAGAGAACGGAGTTTTAGTCATCTTGCCCATGAGGCATGGTTCGCAAGTATCAAATGATTCATAATCAAGTGACTCCAAAAGTCCATCTGCATGGAGTTTCTTCATGCGCTTTACACCAATATGACCTAAATGGCAGTGCCACAAGTATGTTGCACTATCATTATCAACTTTGCATCTTTTGGCATCAATATTATGAATATGTGTATCAATACGATCGAGATTCAATAAACCATTCACATTGGGTGTATTACCATAGAAGGTTTTATTCATGTAAACAGAACAACAATTATTCTCTGACTTAAATGAATAAACATATTGCAATAAACATGATCTAATAATATTCATGCTCAACGCAAACTCCAAATAACATTTATTTAGGTTCAACACTAATCCCGGGAGTGTGCGATGGTGATCATATCAACCTTGGAATCATCTCCAACACATATCGTCACCTTGCTTTTAACTAGTCTCTGCAACTCCTGTTTCGAGTTACTTATCTTAGCAACTGAACCGGTATCAAATACCCAGGGGTTACTACGAACACTAGTAAAATACACATCAATAACTTGTATATCAAATATACGTTCGTTCACTTTGCCATCCTTCTTATCCGCCAAGTATTTGAGGTAGTTCTGCTTCTAGTGACCATTTCCTTTGCAGTAGAAGCACTCAGTTTCAGGCTTGGGTTCAGCTTTGGGCTTCTTCCCGGGAGTGGCAACTTGCTTGCCATTCTTCTTGAAGTTCCTTTTCTTTCCCTTGCCCTTTTTCTTGAAACTAGTGGTCTTGTTAACCATCAACACTTGATGCTCCTTCTTGATTTCTACCTTCGCCGATTTCAGCATCGCGAAGAGCTCGGGAATCGTTTTCGTCATCCCTTGCATATTATAGTTCATCACGAAGTTCTAGTAGCTTGGTGATAGTGACTAGAGAACTCTGTCAATCACTATCTTATCTGGAAGATTAACTCCCACTTGATTCAAGCGATTGTAGTACCCAGACATTCTGAGTATATGCTCACTGGCTGAGCTATTCTCCTCCATCTTGTAGGCAAAGTACTTGTCAGAGGTCTCATACCTCTCAACACGGGCATAAGTCTCAAATACCAATTTTAGCTCTTGAAACATCTTATATGTTCCATGATGTTCAAAACATCTTTGAAGCCCCGATTCTAAGCCGTAAAGCATGGCGCACTAAACTATCAAGTAGTCATCATATCGAGCTTGTCAAACGTTCATAACGTCTGCATCAGCTCCTGCAACAGGTCTGTCACCTAGAGGTGCATCAAGGATAGAATTCTGTGTAGCAATGAGGATAATCCTCAGATCACGGACCCAGTCCGCATCATTGCTACTATCATCTTTCAACTTAGTTTTCTCTAGGAACATATCAAAAAAAAATATAGGGGAGCTATATCGCGAGCTATTGATCTACAACATAGATATGCAAAACTATTAAGACTAAGTTCATGATAAATTAAGTTCAATTAATCAAATTACTAATGAACTCCCACTTAAACAAACATCCCTCAGGTTATCTATGTGATACGTGATCCAAATCAACTAACCCATGTCCGATCATCACGTGAGATGGGGTAGTCATCAATGGTGAACATCTCTATGTTGATCATATCTACTATATGACTCACGTTTGACCTTTCGGTCTCTAGTGTCCCGAGACCATGTCTGTACATGCTAGGCTCATCAAGTTTAACCCAAGTATTCTGCATGTGCAAAACTGTCTTACAGCCGTTGTATGTGAACGTAGAGTCTATCACACCCGATCATCACGTGGTGCATCGAAACGACAAACTTTGGCAACGGTGCATACTCGGGGAGAACACTTTTATCTTGAAATTTAGTGAAGGGATCATCTTATAATGCTACCACTGTTCTAAGCAAAATAAGATGCATAAAGGATAAACATCACATGCAATCAAAATATGTGACATGATATGGCCATCATCATCTTGTGCTTTTGATCTCCATCTCCAAAGCATCATCATGATCTCCATCATCATCGGCTCGACACCTTGATCTTCATCGTTGCGTCGTGGTTGTCTCGCCAACTATTGCTTCTACAAATATTGCTAACACATAGTGATAAAGTAAAGCAATTACATGGTGTTTGCATTTCATACAATAATGAGACAACCATAAGGCTCCTGCCGGTTGCTGATAATTTACAAAACATGATCATCTCATACAATAACGTATATCACATCATGTTTTGACCATATCTCATCACAACATGCCCTGCAAAAAACAAGTTAGATGTCCTCTACTTTATTGTTGCAAGTTTTACGTGGCTGCTACGGGCTTCTAGCAAGAACCGTTCTTACCTACGGCAAAAACCACAACGGTGTTTCATCAAGTTTGCTGTTTTAACCTTCTTCAAGGACCGGCTGTAGTCAAATTCGATTCAACTAAAGTAGGAGAAACAGACACCCGCCAGCCACCTTTATGCAAAACTAGTTGCATGTCTGTCGGTGGAACCGGCCTCATGTGCGTGGACATGTAAGGTTGGTCCAGGCCGCTTCATCCCACAATACTGCCGAATCAAAATAAGACATTGGTGGTAAGCAGTATGACTATCACTGCCCACAACTCTTTGTGTTCTACTCGTGCATATCATCTACGCATAGACCTGGCTCGGATGCCACTGTAGGGAAACGTTGCATGGAAAACAAAAAAAATTCTACGCACACGCAAGATCTATCAAGGAGATGCATAGTGATGACCCACAAGTATAGGGGATATATCATAGTCCTTTCGATAAGTAAGAGTGTCGAACCCAATGAGGAGCAGAAGGAAATGACAAGCGGTTTTCAGCAAGGTATTCTCTGCAAGCACTGAAATTATCGGTAACAGATAGTTGTGTGATAAGATAATTCATAACGGGTAATAAGTAACAATAGTAAAGAAGGTGCAGCAAGGTGGCCCAATCCTTTTTGTAGCAAAGGACCAGCCTGGATGAACTCTTATATAAAGCAAAGCGCTCCCGAGGACACATGGGAATTGTTGTCAAGTTAGTTTTCATCATGCTCATATGATTCGCGTTTGTTACTTTGATAATTTGATATGTGGGTGGACCGGTGCTTGGCTGCTGCCCTTCTTTCGACAAGCCTCCCACTTATGATTAACCCCTCTCGCAAGCATCCGCAACTACGAAAGAAGAATTAAGATAAATCTAACCATAGCATGAAACATATGGATCCAAATCAGCCCCTTACGAAGCTACGCATAAACTAGGGTTTAAGCTTTTGTCACTCTAGCAACCCATCATCTACTTATTACTTCCCAATGCCTTCCCCTAGGCCCAAATCATGGTGAAGTGCCATGTAGTCGACGTTCACATAACACCACTAGAGGAAAGACAACATACATCTCATCAAAATATCGAACGAATACCAAATTCGCATGATTACTTATAACAAGACTTCTCCCATGTCCTTAGGAACAAATGTAACTACTCACAAAGCATATTCATGTTCATAATCAGAGGAGTATTAATTATCATTAAGGATCTGAATAAATGATCTTCCACCGAATAAACCAACTAGCATCAACTACAAGGAGTAATCAACACTACTAGCAACCCACAGGTACCAATCTGAGGTTTTGAGACAAAGATCGGGTACAAGAGATGAACTAGGGTTTGAGAGGAGATGGTGCTGGTGAAGATGTTGATGGAGATTGACCCCCTCTCGATGAGAGGATTGATGGTGATGACGATGGCGATGATTTCCCCCTCCCGGAGGGATGTTTCCCCGGCAGAATAGCTCCACCGGAGCCCTAGATTGCTTCTGCCCAGGTTCCACCTCGAGACGGCGGCGCTTCATCCCGAAAGCTTCCTTTCTATTTTTTCTAGGTCAAAACACACCATATAGCGGAAGATGAGTGTCGGGGGCCTGCCAGGTGGCCCACAAGGATGGGGGGCGCTCCCAGGGGGGTAGGGCGCGCCCTCCACCCTTGTGGATGGCAGGTGGCCCCCCTCTGGTACTTTCTTTGCCCAATATTTTTTATTAAATCCAAAATGACTCTCCGTGAAGTTTCAGGACTTTTGGAGTTGAGCGGAATAGGTCTCTAATATTTGCTCCTTTTCTAGCCCAGAATTCCAGCTGCTGGCATTCTCCCTCTTCATGTAAACCTTGTAAAATAAGAGAAAAAGGCATAAGTATTGTGCAATAACGTGTAATAACATCCCATAATGCAATAAATATTGATATAAAAGCATGATGCAAAATGTGGCACCCCGGCTCATAGAACCGGAATGCCAGTGTTCCCAGCCCAGAGACCATTGTCTTCTGGAAACACTCAACACCTTGGCAACAGAAACATAGCTGACTTTTATTGATAACGAAGAGTACAAGCTTACAAGATCCTCGAGGCCAGAGCACAACAAGTGCTATACAGTATGTACATTATTTATCAAACATGATGGGCCTCGGCTTAACTTAGCGATACTATAGCGGAAAGCTAAAGCGTAGCGGAATATGGCAGCAACTCCATCCACAGGGACACTGCTGTGGACACATCCTAGGCATTATAACACGAACCTCCAAGACCTGCGTCTTAGTCTTCTCCTGCATCTGGCATGATACGCCAGGTGAGTACTTTGAATCTACTCGCAAGCACATGACAACCAAATAATGCAGCAAGTAATAGCATGGCAATAAACATGTTGAGTCTTAAATGCTGAGATCACGGTCATCAACTTACTCATATCCGGGTTGCTTTACAACCCACGGAGTACTCCACCTCACTGAGTACTTCCGCACATAAGACAAGTTCTTTCATCAGTATCATTATTACGGTTGATCTCCTACAGAGGTCTGGACGGGCTGTCCAATTCCGTGGACACGGGTATTCGAATAGATTTAACACTCTGCAGAGGTTGTACACTTTACCCACACCACGGAACTCATGGCCTCGTACTCCCATTCGGGTGGACCAACGACGTTCCGACGAAACCTGTCTGACCCGTGACTCTTCCATCGTACCACCGGCCATCACACTCCCTCTTGGAGTCAAGCCCTGGGTGGCCCCGTGTCCTCAAGACACCTGCCACCGTCGTGGCCAAACTAACTGTCCCAAACGGGGACGCCGGCAAATAACTCAACTGGGCTCACAGAGTTATCGTCGTCTACCTGATCAGGGTAGCACGCACGCATAACCCTCCCTCTTTGGAGGTACCGGTGAAAGAGCCCGCAGCCAGCCCAAGTCAAGGCCGTCCCATACCGGCAAATGTGGCTGCATGTTTTAACCCGGACAGGTGACTCTCGATCAACCAACTAAGTTTCGTTAAACATTCAGCAGGTTATCAACTCATGTTAACTTAATTGGTCATCTTAGTCATCTATTAATTTACTTGGAATTATTTGGGGTTAAATTTAATATGCAAAATGCATATGAAAATGCAATGCTATGACATGCTTCAAAACATGGTTATCCTGGCTTGCCTTGGTCTGCTGAGTTGTTCAAAAACTCTGGTTCTTCAACTCCAAGGTTTTCACCTTCTGAAAATAATCCAAAAACATCAAGGAATTATATCAAACAACACTGTTTAATGTTCCAGAAATTCTATGAGTAAAAGAAAAATGTGAAATTTGGTGGAAAAATAGAGCATTGAGGTGTGGACCCAATGCAAAAAGAATTATTTGGATTGGACCTTTCTGTTAAAAGTTATTAACAGTCAAAGGTCTCTGTTCAACACTGTTTTAATTAAAAATCAAAATTAAAACAACAGAGCAAACAGACTGGGCCGGCCCAAGACCACAGTGCACCGGCCCAGGCCCACGTACCTCTTTGTTTCAAATGAAACAGAGGGGCAGAGGAGGCCGAGGGGGAAAGCGGAGCTGCGGCGGCAATCACCGGCGATCTAGGCAACGGGAGGGGCTGAGGATGGTCGAGATGGGTCGGCCGTCGAGCGGTGGTCCACCCCGTACCCGCAGCGTCACCGGAGGTGAACGGACGGGGTCGTCCCCTTCGTCTCCGGCGGAGCGTGGTTCGGGTGGCCGACGAGTTCGACGAATCCGGCACCAATTGGCTCGGGGAAGAGGTCAGGGAGCACTACGGGAGCTCACTGAGCTTGCTGGTGTTCTTGGTTGGGGCGGAGGTGGGCTAGAACGAGGAGGAGGCAGAGAGGGGCGGGCGGTGGAGCTCCGGTCGAGCTCGAGGCCAGGGGCCTCTATGCTTCGATTGGGGCTTCCAGGAGGAGCTTGGGTGGAGGAGGAGAGGGGTGAGGAACTCTGGGAGGCCGGGGAGGGGCTTTTATAGGCGGGGGAGCCGAGCGGCGATCTCTCCCGAACAATGGCGATGCGGGCCATGGCGACGGCACTCGTACGCGTCGCTGGCTGGACGCGAGCGGCGACGAGACCGGAGAGGGCAGAGGGAGCATTCAATGCGGAGAGGACGAGGCGGGGAGAAGAGGACGCGCCGCACGTACAGTGTGGTCACAGGCCGAACATGGCGGCGGTGACGCGGCGGTCGGCGAGGGCCTCTCCGGCACAGGTGAGGTGACCTGAGGGGCTACGTGGTAGCCAGGGACCTAGTCGGCATGCGTGGACAAGCCATAGTGGCGAGGGAGCAGAGGGACGCGATGGCTCGGGCACAGGTGCTGCGCAGCGCGCGGCGACAACCATGCCAGGCCCGTGCTCACCACGCCATCTTGCGCTCCACGACCACGTTGCCCTGGCGGCCTTGTCTGGCGTGTCGATCATGGTCCATTCACATCACCTGAGGCTCTGGTTTGGCTTGAAGTGGTCTGTGCTGAGAGGTTTCATCAACAACAGTTTCTGACAGAAACATGGAGGGGCTTCTGGAGCTTAGGAGAAGATGAGGGGGAGCCAATGAGCTTGTCCGGTGTGATCCTGGTCGAATGATCTACAAGCTGACCAAGTTTGAGCTCATTTGGTTGAAGTTTGAGGGTAACTCATGTGAAATGCACAAAACTGGCCTGAATCTGCAAATGGAAGTACTGATCAAAAGATAATTCTTGGAGAGTTGAAAATTTGTGGAGAGTGCTCAGTTGGTGTTGTCTCATTGCTGTAAAAATTTGGTAGCAATTGGACAAACCAAAAATGCACTTCCTTCACAATGGCTGGTTCTGGACAGAGAGGAAAATGAATTTTTAAGCAAAATATTTGAACATGACCAAGGAATGTTTTTGAAGATTTGGTGGAGATATGGTCCGAGGAATTTTTCGAAATTAATTGAGAAGTTTAGGAGCATCTAAACTATAGGTTGCTTCACAACCTATGCCAATGCCCTAATTTCCCAATTAACAGGAAAGAGCTTTTGAAAATGATTTGAATGGAAATTTGAGTACTTGAGGTTCCTGGCAGAACATTTGCAAGATGATGAGGCTAGGAACCACTTGGCAAAGATTCAAAAATGACCAAGTCCATGTGAAAGAATTTGAAATCCATTCAAATTCAAATAAAGTCAAGTCAAATTTTGAAAAGAAAAAGTTGGCAAAAATCAGGGTGTCACAAACCTACCCCCCTTAGAATGAATCTCGTCCTCGAGATTCGGTTGCTCAGGGAACAAATAGGAATAGGCAGATCTTAGGAAGTCTTCTCTCTCCCAAGTAGCCTCTTCTTCCGTTTGGTGTTCCCACAGCACCTTATAGAACCTTATTGTCTTACTTCTCGTGATTCTCTCCATCACATCCAAGATCTTAACTGGCTTTTCCTCGTATGTCAGGTCCTTTGCCAATTCCAATTTACTCATGTCTGCTTGTTTAGCTGGGGGTGCAATGCATTTTCTTAGCTGTGAGATGTGAAACACATCATGCACATCCGACAGTGCTGGTGGCAGCTCTAGCTGGTAAGCAACTCTCCCTTTCCTAGCAGTCACTAGGAAAGGACCAATATATCTCGGGGCTAACTTCCCTCGGATTCCAAACCTTTTTACTCCCTTCATAGGAGTCACCCTTAGATAAGCATAATCTCCTGGTTCAAAGGTTACTTCCCGATGCTTCGGGTCGTAATAGCTCTTTTGGCGTGACTTGGCTGCTCGCAAGCGCTCTTGTATGTCCTTGACCTGTCTTTCTGCTTCGAGCATCAAGTCTGTCCCAAAGATATGACTGTCTCCTGTCTGAGACCAGTTCAGTGGTGTGCGGCACTTTCGTCCGTACAAAGCCTCGAAAGGCGACATCTTGAGATTGGCTTGGTAGCTGTTGTTGTAGGAGAATTCTGCGTATGGCAGACTATCCTCCCATTTGGGTCCATGAGAAAGTGCACATGACCGAAGCATATCTTCCAATATTTGATTTACTCGCTCGGTCTGTCCATCTGTTTGAGGATGATACGCTGTGCTGTGCTTTAGCACAGTGCCCAAAGCTTGATGTAGCCGATACCAGAATGCTGAGGTAAAGAGGGAACCTCTATCTGAAGTGATAGTCTTAGGTACCCCATGCAGATTTACGATCCGGGACATATATAGCTGTGCCAGCTGATTGGCCTTGTAAGCGGTCTTCACGGGGATGAAGTGAGCCACTTTTGTAAGTGTGTCCACTATGACCCAGATTGCGTCATTACCTTTTGCAGACTTAGGTAGTCCCACGATAAAATCCATGCATATATCATCCCATTTCCATTGGGGTACTGGTAACGGTTGTAGCAGTCCGGCTGGTTTTTGGTGTTCTGCCTTTACTTTGTTGCAAACATCGCAACATACGACATAATATGCAATGTCGTTCTTCATTCCAGGCCACCAAAATGTCTCCTTTAAATCTTGGTACATCTTAGTACCACCTGGATGAATTGAGTAGGCAGATTCATGTGCTTCCTTAAGTATCTGCTGCCTCAAGTTATTTCGGTCGGGCACACAAATTCGATTCTTGAACCATACGGTTCCTTGTTCATCCTCCTGGAAGGACTTGTCCTTCCCTTTCTGAATCAATCCTTTAATTTCTCGGATTCCCTCATCCGTCTTTTGGGCTTCTTGGATTTCCTCCATCAAGGTTGGCTTAATCTCCAATGTGTTTGGAGTCATAGGACCACACAGTATCAAGTTAAGTTTAGCAAACTCTTCGCGTAAACTTGGGTTCATACCCTCCACTAGAGCATTTACGACAGCTTGCTTCCTGCTCAAGGCGTCTGCAACTACGTTCGCCTTGCCTGGATGATAGTTGATACCAACATCATAATCTTTGACAAGCTCAAGCCATCTGCGTTGCTTGAGGTTCAGGTCAGGTTGCGTGAAGATATACTTAAGACTCTTGTGGTCTGTATATATCTCACACCTTTGACCAATCAAATAGTGTCTCCAGATTTTCAAGGCATGCACTACTGCGGCTAGCTCCAGGTCATGAGTGGGATAATTTTCCTCATGAGGTCGTAGCTGTCGTGATGCATAGGCCACAACCTTTCCTTCTTGCATAAGTACACATCCAATCCCACGTCTGGACGCATCGCAGTAAATGTCAAAACTCTTACAAATATCAGGGAGGACTAGAACAGGGGCTGTTGTCAGCCTTGTCTTCAATTCCTTGAAGCTGTTCTCACACTCAGTGGTCCAGATAAACTTCTGGTTCTTCTTTAATAGCTCCGTCATAGGTTTGGCTATTTTTGAGAAGCCTTCAATGAAGCGGCGGTAGTATCCCGCCAATCCAAGGAAACTACGGACTTCTGTCACCGTAGTTGGTGTCTTCCAATTTAAGATAGCCGTAACCTTGCCAGGGTCAACGGCTATACCATTTTCCGACAAGATGTGACCAAGAAATCCCACCTCCTTGAGCCAAAATTCACACTTGCTGAATTTGGCGTATAATTGATGGATTCTCAATCTTTTCAGAACAGCTTGAAGGTGTTGCTTATGCTCCTCTTCATCCTTAGAGTATATGAGTATATCGTCGATGAACACTACCATGAACTTATCCAGGAAGTCCATGAAAATTTTGTTCATCATGCTCATAAAGTATGCGGGAGCATTTGTCAGCCCGAACGCCATGACTGTGAATTCATACAGTCCATAGCGAGTAGTAAATGCTGTTTTGGGGATATCTTCTTTGCGGATCTTCAATTGGTGATATCCCGTCCGAAGATCAATCTTTGAAAATACCCGGGCTCCACTTAATTGATCAAATAGATCATCAATTCGCGGCAGCGGGTACTTATTCTTGATAGTTACCTCATTGAGCTGTCGATAGTCTACGCACATCCGTAGACTCCCATCTTTCTTCTTCACAAACAGTACTGGTGATCCCCATGGTGAAATGCTGGGATGAATGTATCCCTTCTGAAGCAACTCGTCTAGCTGCTTTTTCAACTCGGCCAGCTCCGGACCTGGCATTCGATAATACTTCTTGTATATGGGGGCTGTGCCAGGAACTATTTCAATGGCAAACTCCAGTTCTCTATCTGGCGGCATTCCTGGTAATTCCTCCGGAAACACGTCCGGAAACTCACATACCACCGGAATCAAGTTCATATCAGTGGCAGTGGTGTGATATGCTGAGCCTTTTCTAGTTATCATTCGACTGGCTAGGAATTGGATCATCTGTCCAGCGGGGTTTACCAATGTTACCGTTCTGGTGGCACAATTAATGCACACCTGGTGCGGGGTTAACCAATCCATTCCCAGAATTATGTCCAATCCTGGGGAATCGATAGCAACCAAGGTGGCTGGAAATTGTACTCCATGAATGGAGATTTCTAGGCCCCTATATACAATATTGGTTCTGAGCATGGAACCGGGGGATTGTATCACCATGATTTTGTCCAAAACCAATGGGGAAAGATTATGCGAGTTGGCAAAACTCCGAGAAATGAACGAATGGGAAGCCCCGGAATCAAACAAAATAAGTGCAGGTATGTCATTAACAGTAAACATACCAAGTACGATGTCGGGGGCTTCGCATACTTCCTCGGCCGAGATGTGATGGACGCATCCGTGATGGACATTGCGGCGTCCAAGGTGGTTAACCTGCGACTTGGGGTCTGTTGGCTGCTTTCCAGCATTGGCAGGACACTGTTTAGCATAGTGCCCGCTCTGTCCGCAGGTGAAGCAAGTATTGTTGCGGCGACAGTCTTCCGCAACAGGCTGCTTGCCGAGGGCTTTAGTCTGGGTGCCGAGCTTGTTGTTGTTACCGTTGTTGTTCCACGCAGGCTTGCTCTCTGTTGGGACAGGTTGCCAACTGCGCAACTTCTGAGCATATGGTTCCTTATTATCCTTCTTTGGCTCAAATTTTCTTTTATGCTCATTGTTTGCAAGCTTGTGTTCACGTTCAGCGATGTAGGCCTTGTTCACCAGTGTCTGGAAATCAGCAAAATCCAACATACATAACTGGCACCGGAGGGCATGATTCAGTCCTCCGAGGAAGCGATCTATCTTCCTTTCCTCCGTATCCACATCGTGAGGTGAGTATCGAGCCAAGTTATTGAACTTGTTCAAGTATTCTGCCACAGTCATACTCCCTTGCGCGAGGGACAGAAATTCCTTCTGCTTGATCTTCATAATTCCCGTGGGGATATGGTATTTGCGGAACAATTCCTTGAATCGCTCCCAAGTGATTTCTTCTCCAGTTGGCCATGTTAGCTTAGTATTATCCCACCAGATTGCGGCGGGACCTTCAAGATAGTGGGTAACAAATGGAACCTTATCCTCTTCATTGCAGCGGGCAATTTCTAGTTTCTTCTCCATTGTTCTAAGCCAGTCATCTGCCTCAATAGGATCAACGGCCTGGCCAAAGCTAGGCGGTTTGGTCCGCTGAAAATCTGTCAGCTTAGAGTGCACCCCGTTACCATTGTTTTGACCAACCACTGTCTGCATAGTTCTGAGGAACTCCATAAAGTCCTGGTTCCTCTTCTCTTCAAACATCCTCATGATTTGTTCAGTTGTAGGTGCTTGTGGTGGTGGAGGCGGTAAGTCTTCGGGCTCTTGCCCTGCCTGTCTGGCTGAGCGACGGATTGGGGTTCCATCACTACCTTGACTGCCACTGCCTCTCTTCATCTAAATTTTGTTCCCAAAGCAAATACCGAATCGATGAGCAAGATCCATAAGGGTAAAATATAATCATGTGACACCCAAAAGAAATCATTAAGCAAAGGCGAATAACAACATAATTATACAAGACATCCCAACATAATACATGGCAAGCTAGTAGTGGATAACATGATAAACTGCTCAAACGGCAGTTGACAAATGCAACGATGCATGCATAATTACTCCAACTCTAGTCTAGTGGCGTCGATGGCACGGACACTGCTCTTCTGAAGAGTCATCATCAGACCCCGAGTCTGAGTCTGAGTCAGAACTGATGATGTGGGTTACTGGGTCAAAGGAAACACGACGACGCTGACGAGACGTCTCCCCGTCCGCAGAAAAGGAAGCGCGTCGCCTCAGCATCGGCGGAGCAGGGGGCGAGGAGCGAGGCCCACTCAGCTGGGGTCTCACGTCGGCTATCAGACGATATGCCTGATGGCCCAGAGGAACTAGAAGGCACGCTAAACATATGTGGGGGTGGAACTGGTGGCGAATACACTGGTGGAACTACAGGATGGGGTGCGGGAGTCACTGCAGCAAGTGCCTCCTGCACACGATTAAGCTCCACAGCCAAGGATATGATCATGCGGTAACTGGCGTGAATATACTGGGATAACACACTAGCGGCACGATCAACCTCCAGATCGGTGGGTGAGAAAATGACTCGCCCTGTCGTAGGGGACAGGGTGGGGTAATGGGAGAAACCTGGGTGTGTCTGCATCTGGACCTCGTGATAGCGCAAGTCGGTGATGGCCTCCATGGCAGCAAACTGGATCGCCAACTCCGGAGTAGAAGCTACTCCACCCTTAGCAGAGCGAGAAGAGCTTCCAATATCCGAGGTCGCGGTCAAGTAGGCCACTGCATGGTACTCATCCACTGACTCCGCCAGCTGATCCCGATACACTTGGTACACCGGGTCTTCTCCGTAGGGATACAGCCGAAGCCAGACACAGCGAAGCAGAGCTGAGAAAGAGTGGGGCTCTGGCTCATAGGTAAAATGGAATGGAACTGGTGCCATCTACACTCACCATGAAAAGAGTTAGTAATATAAGGATGCACGATGCATGATATGCGCAAACAAATGCAACAAGCAATATGCACACTCAAGGTCCTATACTACTTGCAGTTCTAGCGCGTGTTACCTAGGGTGTCCTACAGTCAGCACGGCTCTGATACCAAGCGCTGTGGCACCCTGGCTCATAGAACCGGAATGCCAGTGTTCCCAGCACAGAGACCATTGTCTTCTGGAAACACTCAACACCTTGGCAACAGAAACATAGCTGACTTTTATTGATAACGAAGAGTACAAGCTTACAAGATCCTCGAGGCCAGAGCACAACAAGTGCTATACAGTATGTACATTATTTATCAAACATGATGGGCCTCGGCATAACTTAGCGATACTACAGCGGAAAGCTAAAGCGTAGCGGAATATGGCAGCAACTCCATCCACAGGGACACTGCTGTGGACACATCCTAGGCATTATAACACGAACCTCCAAGACCTGCGTCTTAGTCTTCTCCTGCATCTGGCATGATACGCTAGGTGAGTACTTTGAATGTACTCGCAAGCACATGACAACCAAATAATGCAGCAAGTAATAGCATGGCAATAAACATGTTGAGTCTTAAATGCTGAGATCACGGTCATCAACTTA
The DNA here is from genome assembly GCA_011799875.1 of Thinopyrum elongatum. Classification (NCBI taxonomy): domain Eukaryota; kingdom Viridiplantae; phylum Streptophyta; class Magnoliopsida; order Poales; family Poaceae; genus Thinopyrum; species Thinopyrum elongatum. The sequence goes on from CM022298.1 coordinate 100,824,526, forward strand.
CTCATATCCGGGTTGCTTTACAACCCACGGAGTACTCCACCTCACTGAGTACTTCCGCACATAAGACAAGTTATTTCATCAGTATCATTATTACGGTTGATCTCCTATAGAAGTCTGGACGGGCTGTCCAATTCCGTGGACACGGCTATTCGAATAGATTTAACACTCTGCAGAGGTTGTACACTTTACCCACACCATGGAACTCATGGCCTCGTACTCCCATTCGGGTGGACCAACGATGTTCCGACGAAACCTGTCTGACCCGTGACTCTTCCATCGTACCACCGGCCATCACACTCCCTCTTGGAGTCAAGCCCTGGGTGGCCCCGTGTCCTCAAGACACCTGTCACCGTCGTGGCCAAACTAACTGTCCCAAACGGGGACGCCGGCAAATAACTCAACTGGGCTCACAGAGTTATCGTCATCTACCTGATCAGGGTAGCACGCACGCATAACCCTTCCTCTTTGGAGGTACCGGTGAAAGTGCACGCAGCCAGCCCAAGTCAAGGCCGTCCCATACCGGCAAATGTGGCTGCATGTTTTAACCCGGACAGGTGACTCTCGATCAACCAACTAAGTTTCGTTAAACATTCAGTAGGTTATCAACTCATGTTAACTTAATTGGTCATCTTAGTCATCTATTAATTTACTTGGAATTATTTGGGGTTAAATTTAATATGCAAAATGCATATGAAAATGCAATGCTATGACATGCTTCAAAACATGGTTATCCTGGCTTGCCTTGGTCTGCTGAGTTGTTCAAAAACTCTGGTTCTTCAACTCCAAGGTTTTCACCTTCTAAAAATAATCCAAAACCAGCAAGGAAATATATCAAACAACACTGTTTGATGTTCCAGAAATTCTATGAGTAAAAGAAAAATGTGAAATTTGGAGGAAAAATAGAGCATTGAGGTGTGGACCCAATGCAAAAAGAATTATTTGGATTGGACCTTTCTGTTAAAAGTTATTAACAGTCAAAGGTCTCTGTTCAACACTGTTTTAATTAAAAATCAAAATTAAAACAACAGAGCAAACAGACTGGGCCGACCCAAGACCACAGTGCACCGGCCCAGGCCCACGTACCTCTTCGTTTCAAATGAAACAGAGGGGCAGAGGAGGCCGAGGGGGAAAGCGGAGCTGTGGCGGCGATCACCGGTGATCCAGGCAACGGGAGGGGCTGAGGATGGTCGAGATGGGTCGGCCGTCGAGCGGCGGTCCACCCCGTACCCGCAGCGTCACCGGAGGTGAACGGACGGGGTCGTCCCCTTCGTCTCCGGCGGAGCGTGGTTCGGGTGGCCGACGAGTTCGACGAATCCGGCACCAATTGGCTCGGGGAAGAGGTCAGGGAGCACTACGGGAGCTCACTGAGCTTGCTGGTGTTCTTGGTTGGGGCGGAGGTGGGCTAGAACGAGGAGGAGGCAGAGAGGGGCGGGCGGTGGAGCTCCGGTCGAGCTCGAGGCCAGGGGCCTCTATGCTTTGATTGGGGCTTCCAGGAGGAGCTTGGGTGGAGGAGGAGAGGGGTGAGGAACTCTGGGAGGCCGGGGAGGGGCTTTTATAGGTGGGGGAGCCGAGCGGCGATCTCTCCCGAACAATGGCGATGCGGGCCATGGCGACGGCGCTCGTACGCCTCGCTGGCTGGACGCGAGCGGCGACGAGACCGGAGAGGGCAGAGGGAGCATTCAATGCGGAGAGGACGAGGCGGGGAGAAGAGGACGCGCCGCACGTACAGTGTGGTCACGGGCCGAACATGGCGGCGGTGACGCGGCGGTCGGCGAGGGCCTCTCCGGCACAGGTGAGGTGACCTGAGGGGCTACGCGGCAGCCAGGGACCTAGTCGGCACGCGTGGACAAGCCATAGTGGCGAGGGAGCAGAGGGACGCGATGGCTCGGGCACGGGTGCTGCGCAGCGCGCGGCGACAGCCATGCCAGGCCCGTGCTCACCACGCCATCTTGCGCTCCACGGCCTCGTTGCCCTGGCGACCTTGTCTGGCGTGTCGACCATGGTCCATTCACATCACCTGAGGCTCTGGTTTGGCTTGAAGTGGTCTGTGCTGAGAGGTTTCATCAACAACAGTTTTTGACAGAAACATGGAGGGGCTTCTGGAGCTTAGGAGAAGATGAGGGGGAGCCAATGAGCTTGTCTGGTGTGATCCTGGTCGAATGATCTACAAGCTGACCAAGTTTGAGCTCATTTGGTTGAAGTTTGAGGGTAACTCATGTGAAATGCACAAAACTGGCCTGAATTTGCAAATGGAAGTACTGATCAAAAGATAATTCTTGGAGAGTTGAAAATTTGTGGAGAGTGCTCATTTGGTGTTGTCTCATTGCTGTAAAAATTTGGTAGCAATTGGACAAACCAAAAATGCACTTCCTTCACAATGGCTGGTTCTGGACAGAGAGGAAAATGGATTTTTAAGCAAAATATTTGAACATGACCAAGGAATGTTTTTGAAGATTTGGTGGAGATATGGTCCGAGGAATTTTTCGAAATTAATTGAGAAATTTAGGAGCATCTAAACTATAGGTTGCTTCACAACCTATGCCAATGCCCTAATTTCCCAATTAACAGGAAAGAGCTTTTGAAAATGATTTGAATGGAAATTTGAGTACTTGAGGTTCCTGGCAGAACATTTGCAAGATGATGAGGCTAGGAACCACTTGGCAAAGATTCAAAAATGACCAAGTCCATGTGAAAGAATTTGAAATCCATTCAAATTCAAATAAAGTCAAGTCAAATTTTGAAAAGAAAAAGTTGGCAAAAATCAGGGTGTCACACAAAATGGATGTATCAACTCCCCCAAGCTTAGACCTCGCTTGTCCTCAAGCGAAAGCCGATATCGAAAAATATGTCCACATGTTTAGAGATAGAGGTGTCGATAAAATAAAATACGGACATGAGGGCATCATGATCATCTTTAGAACAGCAACATATATTGTCATACAATTTCTTATGCTAAAGTAACAATTCGTTCACAAGGTAAAGTATGAATCAAAAACTTCATTGAAAACTAACAAACTATGATCTCAGTCATTGAAGCAATTGCAATTTATCATAACATCGGAAAGAGTCAATATAAGAGCTTTTCAGCAAGTCCACATACTCAACTATCATTTAGTCTTTCACAATTGCTAACACTTACGCGATACTTATGGGTTCAAAGCTTCCATCAGACACAGAGAAAGATAGGGGCTTATAGTTTTGCCTCCCAACTTTTTACCTCAAGGGTAATGTCAACAATAATACTTTATGATAACCTACATCCGAGGGGATATATATATCTGGATCTCTCCAACACATAGTGCTTGCCAAAGGGAAAAGTGTAAAAAGGAAAGGTGAAGATCACCATGACTCTTGTATAAGGGTAGAAGATAAAAGTAAAAAAGATAGGCCCTTCGCAGAGGGAAGCAGAGGTTGTCATGCGCTTTTATGGTTGGATGCACAAAACCTTAATGCAAAAGAACGTCACTTTATATTGCCGCTTGTGATAAAGAACTTTATTATGCAGTCCGTCGCTTTTATTTCTTCCATATCACAAGTTCGTATAAAGCTTATTTTCTTCACACTAATAAATCATACATATTTAGAGAGCAATTTTTATTGCTTGCACCGATGACAACTTACTTGAAGGATCTTACTCAATCCATAGGTAGGTATGGTGGACTCTCATGGCAAAACTGAGTTTAGGGATGTTGGAAGCACAAGTAGTATCTCTACTTGGTGCAAAGAATTTGGCTAGCATGAGAGGGAAAGGCAAGCTCAACATGTTGGAGGATCCATGACAATGTAACTTCTATTCGGATATAGGAAAACATAACCCATTACGTTGTGTTCCTTGTGCAACATCAACTTCTTAGCATGTCATATTTTGATGAGTGCTCACAATACAAAAAATGTCGAAGATAGTATATTTATATGTAAAGCCTCTCTTTCTTTATTACCTCCTATTAATTGCAACAATGACCAAAACTATGTTTGTTAACTCCCAACAAATTTTATTCATCATACTCTTTATATGTGAAGTCATTACTCTCCATAAGATCAATATATGATCTTTTTATTATTTTATTCCCTCAAGATCATAGCAAGAAAACAAAGCCCTCAACTCAAAACTACTCTTTATTATATAACTCACAGACTCGATTACATAGATAGAGATCAAATCAAAACTCAAAGCTAGATCATACTAAAACTTTATTCTACTAGATCAAGATATAACCAAAAGGATCGAACTAAGAAAAACGATAAAAGTAAAGGTGTGATGGTGATATGATACCGGGGCACCTCCCCCAAGCTTGGCAGTTGCCAAGGGGAGTGCCCATACCCATGTTTTTATGTCTATTTCTTCGGAGGTGATGATGTTGGGGTTGATGATGTTGTATCCTTCCTTCTCAGCTTGAACTTGAGGATAGCATTTTCCTCCCTTAAGTCATCGATCTCCTGCTCAAGCCTTAATATCTTTTTACATAGTTCCTGTTTGTTTTCCTGCAAGAGACGAAAAGGGATAAACTCAATCTTAGGTATCTTTGCTTTATTAGGAAGACTTGACTTTTTGAACTCCACGTGCATGTCCCCAGGTTGGGGTAGTGGGACTTCCTCTTCATCGGAACTTGTCTCTTCTTTTCCTTTCCGGTCATAGTCCTCTTCTTCCTCCGTGGTCCAACCATAATGTTCCACATCCCTATAAACCTTGGGGTCTGCAATGTAATCAGCTACATAGCTCTCTCCCTCTGAATCTTGGGACGACATCTTACTCCAAAACTGCTACAGAAACAGCTCAAAACGAAAATGGGGGATTTTGCCATGGTACGGTGGTCAAAACCTTCGGGAGATTATCTAATGAATTTTTACCGACCAAAAGAAGTATTGTGCAAGAAAACGAAGTTCGGATGGCACACGAGGTGGTCACAAGGTCGGAGGGCGCGCCCTCCACCCTTGTGGTCGCCTCGTGTCTCTTTCGGACTACTTTTAATTTTCCTAATTTTTTAAATATTCCAAAATGGAGAAAAAATATCATTGGAAATGTTTTGGAGTCGGTTTACTTACCATACCACATACCTATTCCTTTTCGGAGTCTGAAACGTTCTGGAAAGTGTTCCTTATGTACTCCTCCGGTGTTACGGTATCAATTATATTGGTCTCAACATTTATGGGAGTACCTGAGATATAATGTTTGATTCTGTGACCATTTACCACCTTCACATTTGTGCCTTCGGCGTTGTTGATTTTTATGGCACCGGAATGATAGACCTCCTCGATAATGTAAGGACCTTCCCATTTAGAGAGAAGCTTTCCTGCAAAAAATCTTAAACGAGAGTTGTATAGCAAAACATGATCACCTATATTAAACTCACGCTTTTGTATCCTTTTGTCATGCCATCTTTTAACTTTTTCTTTAAACAACTTGGCATTCTCATAGGCTTGGGTTCTCCATTCATCAAGTGAGCTTATGTCAAATAACCTCTTCTCACCGGCAAGTTTGAAATCATAGTTAAGCTCTTTAATTGCCCAATAAGCTTTATGTTCTAGTTCAAGAGGTAAGTGACAAGCCTTTCCATAAACCATTTTATATGGAGACATACCCATAGGGTTTTTATAAGCAGTTCTATAAGCCCATAATGCATCATCAAGTTTCTTAGACCAATTCTTTCTAGATTTATTAACAGTCTTTTGCAAAATCAATTTAATCTCTCTATTGCTCAATTCTACTTGACCACTAGACTGAGGATGATATGGAGATGCAATTCTATGGTTAACATCATACTTAGCAAGCAATTTACAGAAATCACCATGAATAAAATGTGAACCACCATCAGTCATCAAATATCTAGGGACTCCAAACCTCGGAAAAATAACTTCTTTAAGCATCTTAATAGAAGTGTTATGATCAGCACTACTAGTTGGAATAGCTTCTACCCACTTAGTAACGTAATCAACATCAACTAAAATATGTGTATACCCATTAGAGGAAGGAAAAGGTCCCATATAATCAAAGCCCCAAACATCGAATGGTTCAATAACAAGTGAATAATTCATAGGCATTTCCTGACGTATACTAATATTACCAATTCTCTGGCATTCATCACAAGACAAGACAAACTTATGAGCATCCTTGAAGAGAGTAGGCCAATAAAAACCAGATTGCAATACCTTATGTGCAGTTCTATCTCCAGCGTGGTGTCCTCCGTAAGACTCGGAGTGGCACTTGCGTAGGATCTGTTCCTGTTCATGCTCAGGTACACAACATGTAATAACACCATCTACTCCTTCTTTATAAAGGTGTGGGTCATCCCAAAAGTAATGTCTTAAATCATAGAAAAACTTTTTCTTGTGCTAGTATGTGAAACTAGGTGGTATAAATTTAGCAACAATGTAATTAGCATAATCAGCATACCATGGAGTATTACGAGCAGCATTTATGACAGCTAATTGTTCATTAGGAAAGCTATCATCAATAGGCAGTGGGTCATCAAGAACATTTTCTAACCTAGACAAGTTGTCTGCAATGGGGTTCTCAGCTCCCTTTCTATCAATAATATGCAAATCAAATTCTTGTAGCAAGAGAACCCATCTAATAAGTCTAGGTTTAGCATCTTTCTTTTCCATAAGATATTTAATAGTAGCATGATCAGTGTGAACAGTTACTTTGGAATCAACAATATAGGATCTGAACTTATCACAAGCAAAGACAACTGCTAAAAATTCTTTTTCAGTAGTAGCATAATTCCTCTGGGCACTATCTAGAGTTTTACTAGCATAATGAATAACATTCAATTTCTTATCAACTCTTTGCCCTAGAACAGCACCAACAGCATAATCACTAGCATCACACATAATTTCAAAGGGTAAATTCCAATCAGGTGGCTGAACAATAGGTGCAGAAATAAAGGCTTTCTTAAGTATTTCAAATGCTTCTACACAATCATCATCAAAAACAAAAGGAACATCTTTTTGCAAGAGATTAGTGAGAGGCCTAGAAATTTTAGAGAAGTCTTTAATAAACCTCCTATAGAAACCAGCATGACCAAGGAAACTTCTTATACCTTTGATATCTTTAGGACACGGCATCTTTTCAATAGCATCTACTCTAGCTTTATCAACTTCAATACCTCTTTCAGAAATTTTATGCCCCAAGACAATACCTTCATTAACCATAAAGTGGCACTTCTCCCAATTCAATACAAGATTAGTTTCTTCACATCTCTACAAAACTCGATCAAGGTTGCTTAAGCAATCATCAAAAGAAGTTCCGTAAACGGAGAAATCATCCATGAAAACCTCAACAATCTTTTCACAAAAATCAGAGAATATAGCAGTCATACATCTTTGAAAGGTAGCAGGTGCATTGCATAAACCAAAAGGCATACGTCTATAAGCAAAGGTACCGAAAGGGCAAGTAAAAGTGGTCTTTTCTTAATCATCTTTTGACACAGGTATTTGAGAAAAACCAGAAAAACCATCTAGAAAGCAAAAATGTGTATGTTTGGATAATCTTTGTAGCATTTGATCAATAAATGGTAGAGGGTAATGATCTTTTCTAGTAGCTTTATTTAATTTGCGAAAATCAATTACCATTCTATAACCTGTAACAATTCTTTGTGGGATCAATTCATTCTTATCATTAGGAACAACAGTAATACCTCCCTTCTTTGGGACACAATGAACAGGACTTACCCACTTACTATCAGCAATAGGATAAATTATACCTGCCTCCAGAAGCTTTAGTATTTCATTTCTTACCACTTCTTACATCTTAGGATTTAACCGTCATTGGTGATCAACAACAGGTGCTTCTCCAAATTAATTTTGTGCTGACATAGAGTGGGACTAATGCCCTTAAGATCATCAAGAGTATATCCAATAGCGGCACGGTGCTTCTTCAGAGTTTTCAATAATTTCTTTTCTTCACCCTCTGAAAGGTTAGCACTAATAATAATTGGATATATCTTCTTTTCATCGAGATAAGCATATTTCAAAGTATCCGGTAATTGTTTAAGCTCAAACACGGGATCACCCTTGGGTGGAGGAGGATCCCCAAGGATTTCAATAGGCAAATTGTGTTTCAAAATAGGCCCTTGATTAAAGAATATCTCGTCTATTTCCCTTCTTCCATTCAAAAACATATCATTCTCATGGTCCACAAATATTGTTCTAAGGGATCAGTAGGAGGCACGGCAATAGAAGCAAGACCAATACTTTCATCCTTACTAGGCAATTCTTTATCATGGGGTTGTCTACGAAATTTAGAGAAATTAAAATCATGAGACATATCCCCTAAACCGACAGTAACAATATCTTTCTCGCAATCTATCTTAGCATTAACAATATTCAAGAAAGGTCTACCAAATATAATGGGACAAAAGTCATCTTGTGGGGAAGCAAGAACAAGAAAATCAGTAGGGTATTTTATTTTCCCACACAAGACTTCAACATCTCTAACAATCCCAATTGGTGAAATAGTATCTCTATTGGCAAGCTTAATAGTAACATCCATATCTTCTATCTCAGCAGGTGCAATATCATTCATAATTTCTTTATATAAGGAAAAAGGAATTGCACTCACACTAGCACCATATCACATAAGCCATGATAACAATGATCTCCTATTTTAACTGAAACAATAGGCATGCCAACAACGGGTCTATGTTTATATTTACTATCGGGTTTAGCAATTCTAGCAGCTTCATCACAGAAATAAATGACATGCCCATAAATATTATCAACCAAGAGATCTTTAACCATAGCAATACTAGGTTCAACTTTAATTTGCTCAGGGGGTGTAGGTGTTCTAGTATAACTCTTATGAACCACAGTTGAAGCTTTAGCATGATCCTTTATTCTAACAGGAAAAGGTGGTTTCTCAATATAAGCAGTAGGAACAATAGGATCAACATTATAAGTAATAGTTTCTTCTTCAACTTTAATAGCTTCTACTACTTTAACTTCAATGGGAGGATGATATTTAAACCACTTCTCCTTAGGTAGATCAACATGAGTAGCAAAAGATTCACAAAAAGAAGCTACTATCTCAGAGTCAAGTCCATATTTAGTGCTAAAATCACGAAAAGCATCGGTATCCGTAAAAGATTTAACACAATCAAACTTAAGGTTTATACCTGACTCCTTACCTTCGTCGAGTTCCCAATCTTCAGAATTGCGTTTAATTCTTTCCAATAAATCCCATTTGAATTCAATAGTCTTCTTCATAAAAGAACTAGTATAATAAGTATCGAGCATGGATCGATCATTATGAGAAAGCCGATCATAAATTTTTTGAATAATAATTTCTCTTGGGAGCTCATGATTGGGGAATGAATATAACATTGACTTAGGCCTCCCCCAAGCTTAAGCGATACTTTCTCCTTCATGAGGCCAAAAATTATATATATAATTCCGATCACGATGAACTAGATGCATAGGATAAAACTTCTGATGAAATTCCAATTTCAATCGGTTGTAGTTCCATGATCCAATATCATCACATAGTCTATACCATGTCAATGCCTTCTCCTTCAAAGATAAAGGGAAGACCTTCTTCTTGACTTCATCCTCGGGCAAACCTGCAAGCTTAAATAATCCACAAACTTTATCGACATAGATTAGATGCATATCAGGATGTAATGTTCCATCTCCTGTGTAAGGATGTGCTAGCAGTTTCTCTATCATACCCGAAGGAATTTCATAATAAATATTTTCAGTAGGTGTAGTAGGTTAAGGGGAAACTCTTTGATCTTCCGGTCAAGGTGAAGATACCCCGAACAAGCCCCTCAAAGGATTATTTTCCATAGTAACAAGTGACAGTAAATTTCAGCACACTATATAAATGTTTCCTTATCAAATTCCACTTACCAAAGGCGCTTCACTCCCCGGCAATGGCGCCAAAAAAGATTCTTGATGAACCACAAATATAGGGGATCTATCATAGTCCTTTCGATAAGTAAGAGTGTCGAACCCAACGAGGAGCAGAAGGAAATGACAAGCGGTTTTCAGCAAGGTATTCTCTGCAAGCACTGAAATTATCAGTAACAGATAGTTGTGTGATAAGATAATTCGAAATGGGTAATAAGTAACAAAAGTAAACAAGGTGCAGCAAGGTGGCCCAATCCTTTTTGTAGCAAAGGACAAGCCTGGATGAACTCTTATATAAAGCAAAGCGCTCCCGAGGACACATGAGAATTGTTGTCAAGTTAGTTTTCATCATGCTCATATGATTCGGGTTCGTTACTTTGATAATTTGATATGTGGGTGGACCGGTGCTTGGGTGCTGCCCTTCCTTTGACAAGCCTCCCACTTATGATTAACCCCTCTCGCAAGCATCCGCAACTACGAAAGAAGAATTAAGATAAATCTAACCATAGCATGAAACATATGGATCCAAATCAGCCCCTTATGAAGCAACGCATAAACTAGGGTTTAAGCTTCTGTCACTCTAGCAACCCATCATCTACTTATTACTTCCCAATGCCTTCCCCTAGGCCGAAATCATGGTGAAGTGTCATGTAGTCGATGTTCACATAACACCACTAGAGGAAAGACAACATACATCTCATCAAAATATCGAACGAATACCAAATTCACATCATTACTTATAACAAGACTTCTCCCATGTCCTCAGGAACAAACGTAACTACTCACAAAGCATATTCATGTTCATAATCAGAGGAGTATTAATTATCATTAAGGATCTGAACAAATGATCTTCCATCAAATAAACCAACTAGCATCAACTACAAGGTGCAATCAACACTACTAGCAACCCACAGGTACCAACCTGAGGTTTTGAGACAAAGATCGGGTACAAGAGATGAACTAGGGTTTGAGAGGAGATGGTGCTGGTGAAGATGTTGATGGAGATAGACCTCCTCTCGATGAGAGGATCGATGGTGATGACGATGGCGATGATTTCCCCCTCCCGGAGGGATGTTTCCCCGTCAGAACAGCTCTGCCGAAGCCCTAGATTGCTTCTGCCCAGGTTCCGCCTCGAGACGGCGGCGCTTCGTCCCGAAAACTTCCTTTCTATTTTTTCTAGGTCAAAATACACCATATAGCGGAAGATGGGCGTCAGGAGCCTGCCAGGTGGCCCACAAGGACGGGGGGGTCTGGGGGGGTAGGGCGCGCCCTCCACCCTTGTGGATGGCAGGTGGCCCCCCTCTCGTACTTTCTTCGCCCAATATTTTTTATTAAAACCAAAATGACTCTCTGTGAAGTTTCAGGACTTTTGGAGTTGTGCAGAATAGGTCTCTAATATTTGCTCCTTTTCCAGCCCAGAATTCTAGCTGCCGGCATTCTCCCTTTTCATGTAAACCTTGGAAAATAAGAGAGAAAATGCATAAGTATTGTGCCATAATGTGTAATAACAGCCCATAATGCAATAAATATTGATATAAAAGCATGATGCAAAATGGACGTATCACATAGCAATGAGAGGGGAGAGTGTGTCTACGTACCCTTGTAGACCGTAAGCGTAAGCGTTTGACAACGCGGTTGATGTAGTCGAACTTCTTTGCGTTCCAACCGATCGAGCACCGAACGTACGGCAGCTCCGCGTTCAGTACATGTTCAGCTCGGTGACGTCCTCCGCCTTCTTGATCCAGCAAGACGGCGAGGTAGTGGATGAGTTCCGGCAGCACGACGGCATGGTGACGGTGATGGTGAAGTGATCTCCGTAGGGCTTCGCCTAAGCACTACGAAAATATGACCGGGGCTGTCAACTGTGGAGGGGGGCGCCGCACACGGCTAAACAATTGTCTGTTGTGTGCTAGGTGCCCCCCTCTCACATATATATAGGTGGGAGGGAGGGAGGATCAGCCAAAGGGGGCGCCCAAGTAGGAGGAATCCTACTTGGGGTCTCTCCCAAGCCGCGCCCCCTGCCTTGTATAGGTGCGAGGGAATGGCAGGGGAGGGTGGCGCCCCCCTATCCTTTCTCCCATGAGAAGGAAAGGCAGGAGGGGCTAGCCCTCCCCCCTTTCCTTCCCTAGGGCTGGCCGGCCAGGGAGAGGGGCGCACCAGCCCCCTGTGGTCTGGTCTGTCCCTCCCTTGGCCCATTAAGCCCATAACACCTACCGGGGGTGTCCGGAACCCCTTCCGGTGACCCGATGGCTACTCGGTGCATCCTGAAACCCTTCCGGTGTCCGAATACCATCGTCCTATGTATCAATCTTTACCTCTCGACCATTTAGAGACTCCTCGTCATGTCCGTGATCTCATCCGGGACTCCGAACAACATACGGTCACCAAATCATATAACTCATATAACACTATATCGTCAACGAACGTTAAGCGTGCGGACCCTACGGGTTCGAGAACTATGTAGACATGACCGAGACACCTCTCCGGTCAATAACCATTAGCGGAACCTGGATGCCCATATTGGCTCCTACATATTCTACGAAGATCTTTTTCGGTTGAACCGTTATGACAACATATGTAATTCCCTTTGTCCATCGGTATGTTACTTGCCCGAGATTCGATTGTCGATATCTTCATACCTAGTTCAATCTCATTATCGGCAAGTCTCTTTACTCGTTCCGTAATACATCACCTCATAACTAACTCCTTAGTCATTTGCTTGCAAGCTTATGATGTGTATTACCGAGAGGGCCCAGAGATACCTCTCCAATACTTGGAGTGACAAATCCTAATCTCGATCTATGCCAACTCAACAAACACCTTCGGAGAAACCTGTAGAGCATCTTTATGATCACCCAGTTACGTTGTGATGTTTGATAGCACACAAGGTATTCCTCCGGTATCCGGGAGTTGCATAATCTCATAGTCGAAGGAATATGTATTTGACATGAAGAAAGCAATAGCAATAAACTGAACGATCAATGTGCTAAGCTAACGGATGGGTCTTGTCCATCACATCATTCTCCTAATGATGTGATCCCTTTATCAAATGACAACACATGTCTGTGGTTAGGAAACCTTAACCATCTTTGATCAACGAGCTAGTCTAGTAGAGGCTTACTAGGGACACGGTATTTGTTTATGTATTCACACATGTATTTAAGTTTCCGATCAATACAATTCTAGCATGAATAATAAACCTTTGTCATGAATAAGGAAATATAAGATAACAACTTTATTATTGCCTCTAGGGCATATTTCCTTCAGTAGGAACCAATATGGGCATCCAGGTTCCGCTATTGGTTATTGACCAGAGAGGTGTCTCAGTCATGTCTACATGGTTCTCGAACCCGTAGGGTCCGCACATTTAACATTCGTTGACGATATAGTATTGTATGAGTTATGTGAGTTGATGACCGAATGTTGTTCGGAGTCCCAGATGAGATCATGGACATGACGAGGAGCTCCAGAATGGTCCGGAGGTAAAGATTGATATATAGGACGATATTATTTGGTCACCGGAAAGGCTTCGGAAGTATCGGGTATTTTATCGGGGTGCCGGAAGGGGTTCCGGGAGGCCACCGGCAAGCAGTGGGCCTTATGGGCCAAAGGCGGGAAGCACACCAGCCCACAAGGGGGCTGGTGCACCCCTTGCCCATGCACCAAAGAGGGAGGAAAGGAAGGGGAGGCGCCTCAAGGCAGCCACCCCCTTTCCTTCCCCCCATGCACAAATATGGAAGGGGGGATTCGGCCAGGGCAGGCGCCCTAGGGCAGCCGCCGGCCACTTGGGGCGCCCTAGAGGCTGCCTCCCCTCCCCCTCCACCTATATATATGAGAGGAGAGAGAGGGGCAACACACAACATGATTCCCTAGTCGTGTGCGGCGCCCCTCTCCCTCTAGTTCATCCTCGGTCATATTTTCATAGTGCTCGGCGAAGCCCTGCGGAGATAGTTGCATCACCACCGTCACCATGCCATCGTGCTGCCGGAACTCATCTACTACTTCGCCCTTCTTGCTGGATCAAGAAGGCAAGGACGTCACCGAGCTGAACGTGTGCTGAACGCGGAGGTGTCGTACGTTCGATACTTGATCGGTTGGATCGCGAAGAAGTTCGACTACATCAACTACGTTACTAAATGCTTCCACTTACGATCTACGAGGGTACGTAGACACACTCTCTCTTATCGTTGTTATGCATCTCCATGGATAGATCTTGCGTGTGCATAGAATTTTTTTTGTTTTCCATGCAACGTTTCCCTACATATAGCTATTACGAGCAATAAAATTCACATCACTAGTATCTTCATTAGTGATGGCATTGACATTTACCTCTTCTTTACCTTTCATCAAAGAGATAAGTTCTTCTAGCTTGGTTATTAACTCTGAGCTATTTTCTTCTATGACATTCACCTTCTTGGTAGTGGTTCTCTCAACATGCCATTGGGCATGGTTCTCTTGCATATCATCTAGTATCTTCTTGACATCTTCTATGGGCTTTCTCATGATTGTTCCTCCTGCAGCTGTATCAAGCATAGTGTTCGCACACGAACATGTCATCGTGTACCTCCAACACCGAGGGTGATGCACCGCAACTCACGTCGAAGGAGACCCGTCCGGAAGCGCGGTACACAAGCAATCCGGCGGGCGCTTTTGAGGACTCAAAACCTCACGCGTCCGGGAGGGACCCCGTTTGGACGCGCGGCGGCAATGGGCTACCATAGGTCGATTCGCTCGCCCCTAGAGCCTCGAGGATCGTTGCCCTTCAACACGAAGAACGACAGAGAAAGAACAAGGGAGAGATGTAAAAACTAGGGTAAGAAGTAGTATATTGATTTGTCAATTGTGTGTTGTTCAATCGGCCGTCACCTCTCATCTATTTATGAGGCGGTTGGACTTCTCGTACAAGAAAAGGACTCAAAATTCCGTCCAAAACATAAAAAACCCTAACCTAACTTGGACAGGAATTTTTGGCAATTTTCCGGATCAACTCGGAGCCACCGAGTGGTTTGCTTCGGTCCCACCAAGTGAATGTGGCCAACCTTCTGTAATCTTCTGTATCTCACTCAGAATTTCTGAATGGTTTCACTCGGAATTACCGAGTCAACTCGGTCTCACCGAGTCAAATCAACTCAGTCAGTCTGAAATGACTCTGAAGCCTCTGTTTCTGACCTTGTTTTGGTTCTACATGTTGCATACGACCTCGGATTAAGACGATTTTATATCAAAATCAACCGTTTCAATAAGACGCACAACTTTCTTGTTGAAACTGTTTCCATCCAAGGCCAACTTAATTGACTTTTGGGCCATTTTATAATCTGGTGTCAATATGAGCATCTCTGAAATTGTCAGAACTTTTGCATCCGAGCTCCATTTTGGACCATCTTTGTATTCATCTTGATCTTCTAGAAGAGAGTCATCCAATGGTGACTTCCAATCGTAAGTCTGAATTAATCTTGATATAGCTTTAAGCAAGTTTTATGAGTGTGCCACTTTTAAGCGTCAACACATGCCCCCCCATTTTTTGGCAAAGCTAGCGTGCCAAAAAATAACTTGTACCATGTTTGTTCTAAGGACGATGTCAACACTCCACCAGCCATTTTAATGTGCTTAGGGCGATAATTTTGTATCGGCCATGTTTATGCTTAGGGCGATAATTCCCTATCGGCCATTGCTTTTACATTTTTGTTTACATCATACCTTGGAACCGATTACCACCAATCAGCTTTAAAGAGATAGGAATAAACCCGTTCCTTGTAGCACTAAGGAAATCAAACTCCGAAAGGTCACACCCTATTAAGCAAGTAACATCAGGATGATTCCAATCCACCGATGCATCGACCAAAGCAACAAAAGCCGAATTATCCGCGTGAATAACTTCTACTTCATCATCAACCCATTGTATTAAGAATTGGTGCATGGTAGATGGCACACATTGGTTAGCATGAACCTAATTGTGGCCTAATATAACATTATAGTTATCTTGCACCTCGATGATGAAGAACGTGGTGGCCAAATTTTTGCTTCTCATGGTAAGTTCCATGCACATCACACCTTTGGCCTCTGTCTTTTCTTTACCCTTAAATAAATTAAGCACCATATTGGTCTTTATCAATGCATTGTCATATAATCCCAACTTCTTGAAGACCGAATAGGGCATAAGATTTACCACAACACCACCATCAACGAGCATTCTAGCAACCGGCGATCCGTTAATATGACCTTTGAGGTACAATGGCGCGGAGGCGGGTCGTGGCGGGGTGAGAAGGAGGCGCTGGGGCTAGGGCTGGACGTGCGGAGTCTGCAGGGGCCGGGTAACCAAGGTGCGAGGAGACGAAGGACCGGAGTAGTAGTAGTGCGAAGGCGTCCAGAATGTGGTAGGCTGCTGGCTAGATGGAGACATGGAGTGGCCTGACCCTTTTTGTAAAGCTTATTTGCTTGATTTGTGCCATGATGGTCGCTGGGCACGAACGAGGCACACGAGCAAGAGTGGCAGCTGGCCTGCTGGGATTGTAAAGCTTTCGCCGTTGCGGCATTGCGGGATATGACTGATCGACGGTGCAGTTCATCTTCTGTCGGCAAACCCAATATTACTTGGCAACAAGTACTAGTGCATTGTCGATTTTGTTGTGGACAAGGCTGGGCTTGGTGTTCGGAAGTAACTGACTAAAAAATGAACTTCATATTCATAAACTGCAACAGCACTCCTAGGGCATGTTCTTCAGGCACTGGCGCGTGATCGTTGTAGCACTCCGTGTTGCCCGTCAACGAGAAACAATCCTGAAGTAGGTTTCTTGGTCCAGTACTGAAAGTCTGAAACAACCATTGCATAAAGAAGATGATAGTTTTTGTGCGGCACCACGAGGTGATATCACCATGTGTAAACGAATCTATGATATGTAAACCAGATGATATCACCATCACACCATGTGTAAAAAAAGCTTTGCTACGGTATGCACACTGCTACTCACTCAAGAACTGTGTTGTGCTACTAAAGTAGCTCTGACGAGTTAGCATGGTGTTTGGCAACCCAGATTTTTGCTTGATTGATTTTCATTTTACATATAAAGGAGAATACGGTACTTGCCACCCGTAAATATCTTTCTTTCGGTCTTTGTATCATATTTAGGCAACCAGAACTCCACTTTGGTTCCACTCCACTCAAAAAAAGAGAAGAAAGGAACTCCACTTTGGTTACAGTTTCCATCTTTGTTTTGTGCAGCAAACAATCTGGATTCATTTGTTTAGAAGATGATTTTGACAAGTTGGCATGGGAGTACCACATAGATAGAGGTTAGAAGTTCTTTGGATCCTGGAGACATGCACTCTGTGATGGCCCATTTAGAAGAGATTCAGCTACCGAACCGGCCTGATAGAGTGAGTTGGGCATTGGATCCCTAAGGTAATTATTCAGTTTGGTCGATGTATCGCTGCGACTCCGAAATCACTAATTAAGAATTAAGGAGTGCCCCTTTCAAAGGTCACTTACACCTCATCTGGTTGCAACAAATGTTACTCACACCTCCCCAATACTTTTGTTGGGATTCATCCCCATGAACGGGAGGGATGGGTGAGTTTGTTTGTGTTTTTTTTGTAGATTCATTTTTTTTCAAAACGTGTATCTCTTGAACCTAGTCGACCATTGACCACTTGACCGTTGACGTTGAAAAAAAATCACTGGCTTCATTTATTTTGCTAACTTGAAAAAAGTTCGCAGATTCGGAAAATGGTCACAGATTCGAAAAAAGTCCACGAATTTGGAAAAAGGTTCATGAATTTTAAATAGTTTAGGAATTTTGATAATATTCATGGATTTTAAAAAATTCATGAATTGAGAAAAAGTTTGCGAATTTGAATTTTTTTGTGATTTTCAAAAAAAATCCACAAATTTGAAAAAGATAAGTTCATGAAAAAAAAATAAAAAACCAAAATATCGAATAAAACCCATTTAAAAAAAACAGAGAAAACTAAACCCCAATAACCAAAGAGAATCTTCTAGCACATTCCCAAAATCAGTGAGGGAAAAAGAAAAACATGGGCCGGCCAGTTAGGAGAAAGGAAGAGTTGTACCGTGAGCGCTGCGTACGAAAACAGCTATAAATGGCGCTTAAGCGCCAAATAGTGTTTCATCGTATTCTTCGCCTTGTGCGTCATTTTGACACTATAACGCGCACCGGTGAAAGGATCGAGATGGTTGACTAGAGGGGGGGGGGGGGGGTGTGAATAGGCAACTTAACAATTTTTAGCTTTTCTTCACAAATTAGGTTTAGCAACAAATAGGTTGACTAGATGTGCAACTAGGTGAGCAACCTATATGATGCTAACAACAACAACAACAACAACAAGTGCAAGCAAAGGATACAACACAACAATAGCTTGAACAAAGTAAAGGAAAGAGATAACCACGAGTGGAGCCGGTGGAGACGAGGATGTGTTACCGAAGTTCCTTCCCTTTGAAGGGAAGTACGTCTTCGTTGGAGCGGTGTGGAGGCACAATGCTCCCCAAGAAGCCACCAGGGCCACCGTATTCTCCTCACGCCCTCACACAATGCGAGATGCCGTGATTCCACTAGTGGTGCCCTTGAAGACGGCAACTGGACCTTTACAAACAAGGTTGGGGCTCTCTCCACAACCGAATTGGAGGCTCCCAACGAAACCACGGAGCTTCACCACAATGGAATGTAGCTCCAAGGTGACCTCAACCGTCTAGAGTGCTCAAACACCCAAGAGTAATAAAATCCACACAAGAAAGTATGGGGGAATCAAATTTCCTTTAGTGGAAGTGTAGATCTAGGACTCCTCCTTCAATCCCTAGCAAATCAACGAGTTTGAGTGGCTAGAGAGAGAGATCAGGCAAGAAAACTTGAAGGGCATTAATGGAGGAGAGAGAGAGGCAAGAGGTAAGGGGGTAGGTAGAAGAAGCCCCCTTTATATAGGCATCCCCAAATTCCAATCGTTACAGCAGTTTTTACACTGCAGCGGTACGACCGCTCCTGACCCCGGTACAACCGGGATTCACGGGTATGCTGCAGAAACCCTAACAAGCAGTACAACCGGTCGCTCGAGCGGTAGTACCGGTTAACAAGAATAACCGGACTAACCGCTCGCCTACCGCTCAACAACCGCCTTGGAACCGAAGGGAGTCACCCCTATGGGCGGTGGTCGAGCAATAGTTGCACCAGAACAACCGCCTGGCCCTTGAACCGGAGATGGCTAGTACCGGTAAGCAAAGCATAACCAGGACAACCTGGCCACCACCGCCCAAGTACCGCCCCATCACAGAAGCTAGTCCGGTGGTCGGGCGGTACCCAGCTGGTACAACTGCTAATGAAGCCACTCCTGGGTTTTCCCAGCGCAGTGGTGGTACCACCGCCCGAGGGCAGCGGTACAACCGCTGGGCATGTACCTGGGAGGTGCAACCCCAGGGTATCACCCCTGGGGTGGTGGTTGAGCCGGTATAACAGGGCCAGCAGTACAACCACCCTAGTGGGCGGTACAACCGGTATGAGGAGAAGGCACTGAATCAGAATGGAACAAAGGGACCTCTCTCTTCAAAGAACGGAAGGGAATGGTAGGTGACGAGAAGTGTGTACGTGCAATGATTCACCCAATACCTTCCGATGTGGATTCCCTCTTAATAGTACGGGTTTCCTACGACCAAAGAAATAAACACGCAGAAAACACCGTCTTCGATCTTTTCCGTCCAGAGAGAATGACTAACCGAGTTGTACCTAAACATAGAGAACCTGAAGAACTTGGCACACGATTAGACCACAAGGAGAGTTGTCATCATCACCCAAAACATAAAGATGGAAAATGCCTTAACAACCGGGCCAGCCCAAATAAAGCTCCTTCCCCCTCCCACCCCTACCCCGAACCGATGCTGAATTCCTTCCCTCCGCCGAGAAAATCGTTTGTTGTAGTTCTCTCTGAAACAAAAAATTGGTTAGAAAAAACCCGGCAACGCCATCCTTTGAAAACCTCGTTGTTTTGACAGATTTACACATTTCTGAATCCAAAAAATATCGTGGGTATTAAAAATTGCTCATGGACTGATAAATGTTTTTTGAAGTAGAAAACACCATGAATATTAAGAAAATGTTCATGATTTTTTTAACAGTTCATGAATTTGAAATGCTTGTGGATTTTAAGAAATGTTTACGTATTTTAGAAAAATTCTCATGAATTTTTTTTAACTTCACGAACTCTAAAGTGGTCATGAATTTAGAAACCAGAAGAAAACCGATGCAGGAAAAAACTGAAAAGAGAAAATGAAGATTTTTTTTACAAAAAATCGCTCAAAAAACCAGATTCGGAAGTAGAAAATGAAATATAAATAAGTAAAAAAGGGAAAGAGACAACGAAAAGGAAGCAGGAAGAAGAAAGAAAATGGAAGAAACCATAAGCGAATTGGAAAAAACCGGACGGACACGTACATGATACACGAAGAAAAATGGACTGTATCCTGTACTGGCTAATATCCTTCTCTATAAGCAATAAATAGGATATTCGCACATTGTTGGTTTACTTACTTTTCAGGGGACACCGGAACCTTCTTACTGTATAGTTTTTCCATGATTGCCTAGGGTTCCCTTTGCACCACTGTGTCGGTCCCCTTTTTGTCTCCAATTGAACGATGACGAGAGAAGTGAGGATCCGTTCTTTCTTAGATTTTAGTTCTTATATGTCCTTGTTTTTCCTTAGGGTTTGGTTCCCTAATGACATCATCAAGGTGGTGCGCATGGTGTGTTGGAATAATGTCTTCTTGGCCTTTCCGTACCTCAACGACATCGAGCCGCCGTTGGCGAAGGCCCAGTGAGGATAGATGCTACCAGATTTGTTAGCTCTTTTTTAGTCTAGTAGTTGGTGTGTTTATCAGGGGATCAATTGTCTGCCTATCTGGATCTTAGTGCGGCGGCTTTTGTCCCTCTCTCATTTCGTTCTGCAACAAGTCTAGTTTTTTTAACTCTCTGCATTGGTGGTGAAGGGTTGCAAGCATGTGTTGCTTGGGGTGTTTCCCGAGTTGATATTCCTTAGCTGTTAGTAGATCTTGTTGTTCGCAACGAGTGGTTATGGCGGTCTTTAAAACCTTGTACAAAGATCGTGTTTGCATGTGCCCATTTCCCTTTATTATTTCTTGTTCTGTGCAAGTTTTATGCCGTGACAGGTGGTGAACAATTGAATGAAGAAAACAACTAATGTGATTTTGAGTGTAATTTTCTTTTTTTTTTCTTTTTACACGCTGTTTTATTTCAAGTTGTCTTTCTTTTATACCAGGTATTGTTTTTTTATGACGCGAATGATCTGAGCTCGAGCTCATATGAGCTCGGGGGAATAGCAAAATGAATTTTTTAATTAAAAAAACATGATTTTTTTGTCACAAAAATTGACAACCATCTTGATTGCTTGCGTGAAAGACATGGCAAAAACAAACAAAATCGATGCTCCCAAAAAGTTATTTTCAAAAGCATTTTTGAGTGCTGGTTTTGTTCTATGACTTCCATGAATGTCATTTCACAATGAAAATTTGCAAGCATCCAAAACATTTGTCAATATTTGCCATATAAAAGTTCAGAATTTTTTTCAATCTTTTTTTCGAATTTTACTGTTCCGCTCGAGCGGAGAAGCCATGATAACTACTGGATGTCATTTCAAGATAGAAAAGATGCATCCACTAGTCATTGAGAACACCAAACCCCGTAATTAACAGGTTTCTATGCGATGCATTAGTCATAATAAGGGGAGATGAGATCTAGATTTTTTTTCAAAACTATGACTAAATTTATAGCCTTTTTGAAAACTATTGAGCAGAATGCAAAAATATCAGAAATAGCACCCTGTTGGCCTGGGGTGGGCCGATGGGGGGCCTATCGGCCTGGCGTGGGCCGATGGGGGGCCTGTCAGCCTGGGGTAGGCCGAGGGGGCTTGTCGGCCCCCAGTAGGCCGACCAGTGGCCTGTCGGCCTCCAGTGGGCCGAGGGGGGGCCTGTCGGCCTCCACGAAGCCGACTAGTGGTTATCGGCCTCCAAACAGCCGAGTAGGTTCCTGTCGGCCTTTGGTAAGCCGAAATGTTTTTTTTGTGAAATTTGACTTATTAATGATGTACAACGATTGCCCGTCTTATAAATATTGTAAAAATATTATTTATGCTTCCGCGCAATTATTTCCCTCCATGCTTTCGCACCAACTCTTTCCCTCCATATGTTCCCGCCATATTTTCCCGGCATCCCTTTCCCGCCATATTTTCCGGCCACCCCTTTCCCGGCCTACCTTTCCCGTCATACCTTTCCCGCCATCCTTTCTCATAAACCCTTTCCCGCCACCCGTTTCCCGCCAACCCCTTCCCGCCACCTTTCCCTCCATACCGCAGTCATTCTTTCCCGCCATTTTCTCCTCTCTACCTATAAAACCCCCTTCACACGGAGTTGGATAAGCAGTCCATTTTAGTGTAGTCGAGATGTCCGATTATCCTTTTGATCGTAGTTTTCACCCTGAGATGAGCAAATGTCTTCTTAGGCTAGCCACCAATTTCAGGATGGACAATAGGATAGTTCCATGGGACGAACTCATCAGTAGTGACACCATACAGAATGAGTTGGCTCACGCATTTCGTAGGTCTGGGTGGCCTGAAAGGACCTGTGAGGAGGTACGTAAAGAACTTCTTAGGTTGCATGGAAGGTGGAAGAAGGTAGTGCAGACGAAGAGTGAAAATTTTATAAGGACTGCATCAGAGCATACATATTTATGGATTGCCGACAGCGAAGACGAAGAAAATATCTTCATGCCGAGCACCAAGGCTAAGAGTACCGCATCGTCGAAGGGCAAGAGTACCGCATCGTTGAGGGGTAAGAGTGCCGCATCATCGAAGGGCAAGAGTACCGCATCGTCGAAGGGCAAGAGTACCGCATCGTCCAAGGGCAAGGGTGCTGCATCGACGGAGGATGACAATGATGCCTTCATGTAGTATGTAAGCTGTATTTTTTAAGTTCAGCCCTACCGTTTATTTGAGATGTACTTGTATCTTAATTATCAGTTGCAGTCTTTGGAAATGTAACTCGAATAACAATGCGGATTAATAGTAATATGTCTCTCGCATACATAAAACAATATATGTCTCCTGATCAGATAGAAGAAAGTGCGATAGTAACACATGTGAATAGTCTGAAACTAAACCACCGGAACTCCAACTCACCACCACATCCTCCTCACCACCACCACCTCCTGCTCACCACCACGCACAAAAAACTACACCATAGCAAAAAAAAAACCGTACGCCAACGGAGAATGCTATGATCTATTGTTTCTGCGGGTTGGATATGAAAATGGGTGGACGAGGGAAGAGATCGGCGCGGAGTGGCGAGCAACAGAGAGTTAGAAGAGAGAGAGCAAGAATGAGAAGCTAGAGCAAAGAAGAAAGGAGGCCGTCGGGCTTATCCACCACCTATCGGCCGCCAGGAAGCCGACAGGCCCCCCCTCGGCCCACAGCAGGAAGACAGGCCCCCCCTCGGCCCACCCTAGGCCGACAGGCCCCCCATCGGCCCATCTCAGGCCGACAGGGTGCTATTTCTGATATTTTTGCATTCTGCCCAATAGTTTTCAAAAAGGCTATAAATTTAGTCATAGTTTGGAAAAAAAATCTGAGATCTAATACTACTCCATTATCCACACAGGGTTGGAATATATGTACATCACTCTACCCAGACCAACACCGTATCCTCTCGACAGCACGCACCCGTTCGCCCCTCACTCAGCCCCGCCCGCGCGATGCGCCGCTGCCATCTCTCGCTTCTCTACCATCTCGGCGCTGCTGCCTCTGCACTCTCCGAGCTCCGCAGCCCCCATGCCCGTGTCCCCATCGACGCCAACCATGTGGCCGTCGGCGCCCTGCTGCAGCCACTCGGGGTGGGCGCCATCGCCGAGCACGCGTGCGCGCTCGGTGCGGGAGTGCGTGATCTCGCGCGCGGCCTCCCTCGCGTCCTCCACCATGCGCGCCACCTGCACGCCGCCAGCCAGCTCGTGCTGCTTCTCCTCCGGCCTCGATGACATGGCTAGGCTGTGCATCTCCCGTGTCGGGCGTCCTCGGGAGCAGGGTGGTGTATATAGATGGGCGCGAGAGATGGTTAACGGACACGTCGGGTTTCTCGGAGAGACACGTATGAACTTACATGGAGTCGCCACTCAGACATGTACATGCTTTTCTCGGCTCAGCCCAGCTCATCACATTACAGGCTGTTCTTGGTAATTATAAGTCGTTTGTATCTGCGCTCAAGATAGGGACGTCGCCTGCTCGTCAGCTATCGTTCGCGAACGGAAAAATAGAACTTTTATTTGCTTCGCGGACAAGCGGACGACACAGAGCAGAGCAGAGATAGGAGAAAGACGGACGGCCTTGGATCGAGCGGCGCAGAGCAGCACTCTAAATGAAGTCACGTTGAAACAGATCATCATAGACATGAACTACATTGGACATGGCCGTGTGGGTACATTGTTGTTAGTGGCGGAGCTAGCGCGCGGGGGGAGGGGGGGGGGGGGGGGGGGGGGGTGGCAAATGACTGAACTTTACTGAATTGCCCTAAAAAGTTTCTTCAGTAACTTTTCTATGTGTGGGGGGGCCTCAGGTTTGGATTTTTTTTCAAAACTATGACTAAATTTATAGCCTTTTTGAAAACTATTGGGCAGAATGCAAAAATATCAGAAATAGCACCCTGTCGGCCTGGGGTGGGCCGATGGGGGGCCTGTCGGCCTGCTGTGGGCCGAGGGGGGGCCTGTCGGCTTCCTGGTGGCCGATAGGCACCTGTCGGCCTCCTGGCAGCCGATAGGTGGTGGATAAGCCCGACGGGCTCCTTTCTTCTTCCTCTAGCTTCTCATTCTTGCTCTCTCTCTTCTAACTCTCTGTTGCTCGCCACTCCGCGCCGATCTCTTCCCTCGTCCACCCATTTTCATATCCAACCCGCAGAAACAATAGATCATAGCATTCTCCGTCGGCGTACGGTATTTTTTTTGCTATGGTGTAGTTTTTTGTGCGTGGTGGTGAGGAGGTGGTGGTGGTGGTGAGGAGGATGTGGTGGTGAGTTGGAGTTCCGGTGGTGTCGTCCGGTGGTGCAAGGAGTCCGCGAGGTGGCCGGTGCCGCTGAGTTGAAGAGAGGACGAAGAAGAAGGGGACAGACGCGTCAAAGGTGTACCAATGTCGACACAAATATTTTTGTAGCCGGTAATATTTTTAGTTAGTGTAGCCGGTAATATTTTTAGTTAGTGTACCCAGTAATATTTGTAGTTAGTGTAGCCGGTAATATTTTTGTTAGTGTAGCCGGTAATATTTTTGTTTAGTGTAGCCGGTAATATTTGTAGTTAGTGTAGCCGGTAAAAAAATTTTTAGTGTAGCCGGTAATATTTTTAGTTAGTGTCGCCGGTAATATTTTTTTTAGTGTAGCCGGTAATATTTTTGTTCGTTGCGATTAATGAGAAGATGGCAATGTCTGACAGGTGAAAATGTCTGAATCAGTAAATTTGATTGTTTACTACGACCATGGTAACGTTCGATATAATGAGTTGGGGGTTGATCTTAGCGAGTTTAAAAATGGCGTCATGACACTTTCAGACCCGAACAGAATGGACATTAGACAGTTGAAGTACTGGTTGACTACTAGTTTTGGGCTGGATCCTGAAGTATGTTCCGTCAGTATTCATGCATTGTGGACGAAATCCTGTAAAAATGTGAAGTGGGAGTTGATGCCGATAGATAGGAGCCAGCATTGGTTGACCCTGTTAAGTCGTTGCCGAGACAGAAGAATCCACCCATATGCCCTAGTGCAACCTGTGGCGAAGGAGGAGAATACCATACAACTCCACGTGGGGTATGAACCCGGCCACGGTAGTCAAGTGGCTAACGAGATTTATTTATCCGGGTCACAGCCACCGGATGTGGATGCTAGCCAAACCGAGAAAGAGTCAGACTATGCGCCACACAATGTTTGTGGTCATGATACTGGGCAGAGTAGTCAGTCGATAATATTGGTGGAGGATGTGGATTCTGATTGGGATGAGGAAGAGAAGGAAATGCTGAGGGTGATGGAGGAAGAGGATGAGGATGGATTGGCGGAGGATCTGGATTCTGAAAATTCCGAGGATGAAGTGGAGGTACCAATTCCTTCTACATGGGATCAGGACATATCCACCGGCCTTACGGTCAACGATGGCCATGAGACTCCATGGCAGTATAATCTGAAACAAGTCCAGTTAGGGGCTATGTTTGATACAAAGAAAAAATTGAAGTATGCGGTGATAAAGTGGGCTATGTCTACGCAGAGGGTTTTCCGGACACACATATCAAGTCCAACAAACTATACCGTGAAGTGTGCTGAAACAGGTTGTCCTGCGAAGGTGCACAGGCACATGCCGAAGTATAACATCCACTGTGTTGTCACCAATGTGGTCCCACATAATTGTGTGAGGAAAAACCTGTTGGTTCGTCATCCAAACCTGACTTCAACTCTCATTGCGCAACTCATGTATACTGAGATAGTGGAGAAGAAAGATATGGAAGCAAAACACATCCAGACAGCAGTGAAGGTCAGATGGAATTATGAGATTTCTTATGGGAAGGCTTGGAGGGCTAAGCAGAAGGCTATGGAGGAAAGGTTTGGGACGTTCTTCGACTCATATGATAATGTTGTCTGTCTCCTTGATATACTGAAGGAGAGGAATCCCGGCACTTATGTTAACATACAACACACGAGGTTGGAGAGTATACCAGATTTCAAGGTGTTGAAACGAGTATTCTTCTCTTTTGCTATGTGCATCGAAGCTTTCCAGCATTGTCCTCCTGTGATGTTTGTGGATGGTACATTCCTGACAACAGTAGGAAGAGGCGGACGTGGTCGTGGCAGTCGTGGTGGTCGTGGCAGTCGAGGCCGAAGGGGCGGACGAGGAAGAAATAACTCACAAGCTATATAATGTGTTGGACTATGTTTTAATTTATAATATGTGTTGGACTATGTTTTAATTTGTAATATGTGTTGGACTATGTCTTAATTTGTAATATTATTTGACTATGTTTTCATTTGTAATATCATTTGACTATGTTTTATTTTGTAATATTATTTGACTATGTTTTAATTTATAATATGTCTGGACTATGTTTTAATTTGTAATATGTCTGGACTATGTTTTAATTTGCACCTGAGTTTTGTTGTTCGAATTGCAGATATGGCTTCGTATCCGTTGCTTAATCGTAATATTGATAGAGGGCATCGTGGAGGCCGACAGCCCCCCCCCTCGGCCCACTGGAGGCCGAGAGGCCACTGGTCGGCCTACTGGGGACCGAGAGGCCCCCCTCGGCCTATCCCAGGCCGACAGGCCCCCGATCGGCCCACGCCAGGCCGACAGGCCCCCCATCGGCCCACCCCAGGCCGACAGGGTGCTATTTCTGATTTTTTTGCATTCTGCTCAATAGTTTTCAAAAAGGCTATAAATTTAGTCATAGTTTTGAAAAAAAATCTCAGGTTTGCATGTAGCTTCGCCGGTGTTGTTGTGCTCTTATTCATTGAGCTATCATTAACAAACAAAAGAAGATAGGGATGTCAGTGGTCTATGCTCCCAGTTCGCACGCAACGCCTTAGCCGATTCCACGCCAAATCAATCTGCCGGGTTAACCGCGGGTCTTTCGAAACAATTGACGCAAAGCCACCACCAGGTCCATGCACCAGGCGGCACGGCCATGGTAACGCGCGGCCGCCTGGTTGCGGCCCATCGCCTCCGCCACCAAAGGAAGCATCTCAAAGATGCTGACCATGACGAACATCATCACAATGGCCACATAAACGAGAAGAGCGACGATCTCCAGAATGTCCTTCACGACAAGCTCAATTGCCTCCTTCCTTGATCTGTTCTGCTTCGTTGTGTGGGCGTCGACCGCCGGGGTTGACGTCCCGGGCGACGAGGGAGGAGGCGGCGTAGTGGACCGAGCTGAAGGCGAGGGAGACGAGGTAGCTGTCGGATGTGCTGGTGGAGCCTAGGAGCTGGCACCTTGCCATGTCCCCGCCTTCTTGCAAAGGCTGGCGCCGGCGCCGGTGAAGAGGAGGCGCAGTGGCCTAGTCGGGCTCGGCAGTCGGAGCTTGAAGTTGTCAGCGGAGGCGTCGCCGCCACTGAAGAGGTCCATGCCCTCAGCCACTGGGCCCGACGGCATGGCCTGAAGTGGCTGGACGTTGCCGGCAGAGGCGCCGCCACCAGTGGAGAGCGGCTAGGCCAGTGGGCTGTTCTTCGGGTGGAGGACTCTAGCTTGGACAGCGTGCTCACTGAGGACGAGCGTCAGCACGAGCATCGCTGCCGTCCTAGTATCCATGTCTGCCAAGTGATTGTGACCGCCTCTCAGTTTGGAGATCTCCTCAGTTTGATGTGTGTGCTTTTATAAGCGCGACCGAGGGAAATTCAAAAGTGTACAAAGCCTTAGTGATATCAGTACACAAGAAACAAAAATCAAGGTAAAATCGGGAACACTCCGTACTAGATGGGAAATGATGTGATGGTCGACACAGTAGTTGGCTCCTACCTTATTGGGTTGCCAGTTGTTGCAAGCCAAAGCTTGTTCCTCCTAATTCGACGAAGGATGAACGGTCGCAACTGATGGTTGTGCATATGGGTGAGGCGTTTTGGCTCTAGGTCTCCATGAAGCCTCTTTTTTGAAAAAAAATAAAATTTAAAATACGAAGCTTTCGGGGAAAGGGGGGCCAAATGACTATACTTTACTGAATTTAGGCCCCTAAAAAAGTTTCTTCGGTAACTTTCCTATGACAGGGGGGGGGGGGGGGGGCAGCGGCCCCCTCAGGTTTGCATGTAGCTCCGCCGGTGTTGCTATGCTCTTATTCATTGAGCTATCACTAACGAACAAAAGATCAGCTAGCAAATAGATAAGGATGTCATTGGTCTATGCTCCTAGTTCGCACGCAACGCCTTAGCCGATTCCACGCCAAATCAATCTGCCGGGTTAACCGCGGGTCTTTTGAAACAATTGACGCAAAGCCACCACCAGGCCCATGCACCAGGCGGCATAGCTGTGGTAACGCGCGGCCGCCTGGTTGCGGCCCATCGCCTCCGCCACCAAAGCAAGCATCTCAAAGATGCCGACCATGATGAACATCATCCCAAATGGCCACATCAACGAGAAGAGCGACGATCTCCAGAATGTCCTTCACAACAAGCTCAATTGCCTCCTTCCTTGATCTGTTGTGCTTCGTTGTGTGGGCGTCGACCGCCGGGGTCGACGTCTCGGGCGACGAGGGGGGAGGCGGTGTAGTGGTCGGATGTGCTGGTGGAGCCTAGGACGACGGCGGCGGTGCCAAAGCTGGCACCTTGCCATGCCCCCGCCTTCTTGCGAAGGCTGGCGCCGCCGCCGGTGAAGAGGAGCCGCAGTGGCCTGGTCGGGCTCGGCAGTCGGAGCTTGAAGTTGCCGGCGGAGGCACCGCCGCCGCTGAAGAGGTCCATGCCCTCAGCCACTGGGCCCGACGGCGTGGCCTGAGGTGGCTGGACGTTGCCGGCGGAGGCGTCGCCACCGGTGAAGAGCGGCTAGGCCAGTGGGCTGGTCTTCAGGTGGAGGACTCTAGCTTGGACAACGTGCTCGTTGAGGACGAGCGTCAACACGAGCATCGCTGCCGTCCTAGTATCCATGTCTGCCAAGTGATTGTGACCGCCTCTCAGTTTTGGAGATCTCCTCAGTTTGATGTGTGTGCTTGTATAGGCGCGACCGAGGGAGATTCAAAAGTGTACTGAGCCTTAATGATATCAGCACACAAGAAACAAAAATCAAGGTAAAATCTGGAACGCTCCGTACTGGATGGGCAATGATGTGATGGTCGACACGGTAGTTGGCTCCTACCTTATTGGGTTGCCAGTTGTTCAAGCCGAAGCTTGTTCCTCCTAATTCGATGAAGGATGAACTGTCGCAACTGATGGTTGCGCATACGAGTGAGGCGTTTTGGCTCTCGGCCTCCATGAAGGCCTCTTTTTTGAAAAAATTAAAATTTAAAATACGAAGCTTTCGAGGGGGGGGGGGCAAATGACAGAACTTTACTAAATTTAGGCCCCTAAAAGAAGTTTCTTCAGTAACTTTCCTATGGCTGTGGGGGGGGGGGGGGGGCAGCGGCCCCCTCAGGTTTGCATGTAGCTCCGCCGTTGTTGTTGTGCTCTTATTCATTGAGCTATCACTAACAAACAAAAGGTCTTCTAGCAAATAGATAGGGATGTCAATGGTCTATGCTCCTAGTTCGCACGCAATGCCTTAGCCGATTCCACGCCAAATCAATCTGCCGGGTTAACCGCGGGTCTTTCAAAACAATTGACGCAAAGCCACCACGAGGCCCATGCACCAGGCGCCGCGGCCGTGGTAACGCGCGGCCGCCTGGTTGCGGCCCATCGCCTCCGCCACCAAAGCAAGCATCTCAAAGATGCCGACCATGCCGAACATCAGCACAATGGCCACATCAACGAGAAGAGCGACGATCTCCAGAATATCCTTCACGACAAGCTCAATTGCCTCCTTCCCTGATCTGTTCTGCTTCGTTGGCGACGAGGGGGGAGGCAGCGTAGTGGACCAAGCCGGAGGCGAGGGAGACGAGGTAGCTGTCGGATGTGCTGGCGGAGCCCAGGACGATGGCGGCGGTGCCGGAGCTGGCACCTTGCCATGCCCCCACCTTCTTGCGAAGGTTGGCGCCGACGCCGATGAAGAGGAGGCGCAGTGGACTGGTCGGGCTCGACAGTCGGAGCTTGAAGTTGCCGGCGGAGGCGCCGCCGCCGCTGAAGACGTCCATGCCCTCAGCCACTGGGCCCGACGGCGTGGCCTGAGGTGGCTGGACTTTGCCGGTGGAGGCGCCGCCACTGGTGGAGAGCGGCTAGGCCAGTGGGCTGGTCTTCGGGTGGACGACTCTAGCTTGGACAGCGTGCTCGCTGAGGACGAGTGTCAGGACGAGCATCGCTGTCGTCCTAGTATCCATGTCTGCCCAGTGATTGTGACCGCCTCTCAGTTTGGAGATCTCCTCAGTTTGATGTGTGTGCTTTTATAGGCGCGACCGAGGGAGATTGAAAAGATTACTTAGCCTTAATGATATTAGTACAAGAAACAAAAATCAAGGTAAAATCTGGAACGCTACGTACTGGATGGGCAATGATGTGACGGTCGACACGGTAGTTGACTTCTACCTTATTGGGTTGCGAGTTGTTGCAAGCCGAAGCTTGTTCCTCCTAATTCGACGAAGGATGAACTGTCGCTGCTGATGGTTGCGCATACCAGTGAGGTGTTTTGGCTCTCGGCCTCCATGAAGGCCTCTTTTTTGAAAAAAATAAAATTTAAACTTTTCAGTTTAAAAAAATATAAAAAAATTGTACAAGTAAACAAGGATGGTATGCGTATTTGTGTAAAATTTCAGGATGATATGTATTGAAATGTGATCTGTACAAAAAAGACAAATTCCGGGCGTGGGAGGATGAATAGTATCATGTGTTAAATAGTCCCAGATTTGTCTTTTTTGCACAACCCTCACTTCAACGTATTTGGTCTTGAAAATTTACACACTTGTGCATTATGCCTCTATATATAGCTATATATTTTTCAGAATTTTTTGTAATGTAAAAATATGAAATTTGATGAATTTTGAATTTAAAAAAAAAACGGCCTCATTGAAGCTCGGCCACTAAAAAGGATTTTCGCAGCGTATAAATACATACATACATGTGAGGAACAAGCTTAGGCTTGCAACAACTGGCAACCCAATAAGGTGTGAGGCCAACTGCCCTGTCGAACGTCACATGCATTGCTCAAGTACGGACCGACCGTTCCAGAATTTACCCAGTGTTCCAGATTTTACCTTGATATATTAAGCCTCGGTAAAGTCTTGAATCTCCCTCCCTCGCGCCTATAAAAGCACCCATCAAACCGAAATGTGAGGATCGGTGCATATTGTGTGTAACACACATTTTTTGAAGTGCATGAATCATCAATGTAGAGATGTAGCCAAAGTTAGTCAGTGCTTGAATATAAAACCAACATACTCGCAATTTTTTTTTTGCAAATACAACATACTCGCAGTTATAATCGAAAAAGATGCAAATGGGTTATGATTTCTTAGAAAAATTATTAAATAAGCTGCTATGTTATTTGTTCATCCAACCCAGTAAATATACTGTAAATTCTAAAATAAATGGGTTAAATATGTGCCACATATTTGAAGGCTGACATGGGGCCAATAGGTAGAAGACTACACAAGGCATTGTTAACTTAGTCAACAAATAATTGTAACATCCATTAGATTTACATCCAACGACCGGCATGCATTTTCAATTTCCCGTCTTCTTCCTCCAGCGCAGCGGAGATCGTTTACTCCCGTCTCCGACGGCTAGCGGCTCTGATTAGCACGCCTCGCTGCGAAGTGCTACCCCACAGCCGATCAGGTCATCCCTCCACCCCTTCACACCACCTGTTATTCTCCGCCGACTGCAGCCCCACGCCGCACCAGAACGAGTTAACCCTCGTACTCCGCTCCATCTGAGACTACACTGCCACGTCTTTCCATCTCCGACTCATTCCTGTCCGGGGCCTCACCATCATCCACCGCCTTGGTGCGCTCGGCACGGCATGGTCAACAAACTAGAGTCATCGAAAGAGGACTGTAGTACGTGAAGAGGCTGACAGTGGGGACACATCAGGTTCATGGACGCACGCATGCAACTGCCTCCTTATTAAAAAAAATCCTTCCCTTGACAGTTGGGACCCACCAGCTATATCTTCGAACGCAATGAAGGGCCTCCTTATTACGCGAAAAAATGTTTCCTCCACCTGACAGCTGAGACCCATCAGCCACATGTTCGCACGCAAGAAGTGCCTCCTTATTACGGGCAAAAAAAATGATTCCTTCACCTGACAGTTAGGATTCACTAGGTATATCTTCATACGAAAGTAACTATCTCCTTATTACGCGGAAAAAACGATTCCTTCCCATGACAGCAGGGACCCACTTGCTACATCTTCGCACGTAAGATGTGTCTCCTTATTACACGAAAAAAATCGAATCCTCTCAAATAACAGCTCGAACCCATCAGCTATATCTTCGCATGGAAGAAAGTGTCTTCTTATTCTCCCCGACACTTGAAACCTACCAGGTCGAAGCGTACGTAGCGTTATCTCTCTGGTTACAAACGTGTACCTAGCCAGATTTGGTGACCTAAGTGTGCTTAGCCATTAGCATAGAGACGACATAAAAGTCTAGGAGGCATCACTGATTACATGATGCTCCCTGATCTGACCGTGTTCGTTTATGTTTGTCTATACAAGTCAGTGCCTACATACACAATCAATGAACACTGGAGCAGAAAGGGAGAGGAGCCCATGACGGCCATGAAAGGGCAAGCTTCTGCTCTTCTAGGTTAGCAAAAGACCCTTTCACAAGGGAGAGGACGAAGAGAAAAAGCCCAGCAGTGTTTTAGTTTGGTATGCCAATTTTGAAAAACACTTGAATTTTGTGATTTGTAAAAATTTCCAGTGTTGTGAACGTGTTGGTGGAGTGGGTGCACGTCCTTGGTAGGCCTGCGAGCGAGGTGAGGTGAATGGAGGAGCGACCGGAGAGACGGCGGCGACCAAAGCATGGCCGGTGGATTTGTGAAGTTGGGAGAGCCGACTCAGGTTTTTGCGTGTCGTGCTGAGTTTGAAGTTGAAGCTTTCATCGATTCCGGCGGCGGCGCATGAGGTCGAGGTCGACGACGCATTTGGAAGACCATGGACATGGACATGGATGGAGGCACATAGCAGAGCAGAGCAGAGGAAGGAGAAAGACGGACGGCCATGGATGGAGCAGAGCAGAGAAGCACGTTGGAGCCAGCCAAGCCGGGAAGAAAAGCAAGCGCTGATCGATCCATCCCTCGCTGACGAGTGAAGAGAGAACCTACGTACGTAGGAGTACGTACAGACGACGCGACGCGTTCTTTACGGTCTCCTCGCGGGAGCGTAGCCTGTTGGGACGTGGCCGCAGGTCGAGAGTGGGCGCCCTCGCCAAGCACGCGTGCGCGCTCGGTGCGGGAGTGCGTGATCTCGCGCGTGGCCTCCCTCGCGTCCTCCACCGCGCGCCCCACCTGCTCGCCGCCAGCCAGCTTGTGCCGCTTCTCCTCCGGCCTCGACGACATGGCTAGGCCGTGCATCTCCCATGTTGTGCGTCCTCGGGAGCAGGGCGGTGTATATAGATCAGCGCGAGATATGGCAGATGGACACGTCGGGTTCCTTTGGAGAGACACGTAGGAACTTTGATGGAGTCGCGGGACACTAGACACGTATATGTCTTTCTCGGCTCTACTTAGCCAGCGCAGCTCGTCACATTAGCTTATACAGTATGGAGCACGAAGAGTGCTCAAGGCACACTAAGCTCTCACATCAACTCACATGTCACATCAAATACTCGTAATGAAATTAACACCAACAGTTTTCACATTTCTTTTCTTGAGCAATTAGAGGGATGAGAGTGCCACGCGTCCGCTCACTGATCTTTTTAAAAGATCGGCCAGGTCACGAGGCACCCGATAGTATGACGCGAGCCGTCTGATCGCTCATCTTCATTTTCCCGCAACAAGAACCTTGTTGCAAACCTCCGTTGCAACACGATCTTTGTTGCAAAAGCATTTTCAGCCTCTTCTCAATATTCCTTCACCAAGACCCTTCTTGCAGAATTCACACATCTTCTTTGTATTTTTGCAACAAGATCCTTGTTGCAAATTTTTTTTGCAACTGAGGTGATGTGGCGTAGCATCTCTGGCCACCTTTGTATTCCTGCAAGAAGACCCTTGTTGCAGTTTTTTTTTTTGCAATAGAGGTGATGTTGCGTAGCATCTCCAGTCTCCTTTGTATTCCTGCAACAAAACCCTTGTTGCAAATTTTTTTTTTCAACAGAGGTGACGTCATGAACAGTGACACATCCCCACATCGCCTCTGTTGCGCTCGCAGTGAGGCATCCCCGCAGCACCGGTCGCAGCACAACACCGGCGACCACTACCAGACTAACCCTCTATGCCGACGGCCAAGGGCCGTCGGTATAGGTCTATGCCGACGGCAACCGTCGGCGTAGATAACGTCAGCATAGTCCTGTTAGACCGTCGGCATAGGCCTTTATGCCGACGGCTTCCGTCCGGCCGTCGACATATTTACGACGTCGGCACAGAAAATCAGCAGACGGAGCCGTCATCACGGGCCGTTGGCTTATCCCTGCCACGTGGCCGTCGCTGGTCGCTCCTGGCAGCAGGGTATGCCGACGGCCTGGCCGTCGGCTTAGATGGAAATCTATGCCGACGGCTACCCGTGCCATGTGTCGAGATCTGTTCTGTTTTTTTATTTGCTCTGTTTTCTCATTTTTCATTCAATTTGACAGCATTCAAATTCACAAAATATGACAGAGACCATATATAGACAGAAATAAGACAGATCATCATCTAAAGATACTCAAGATCATCAAGATCATCATCCTCATCTAAAGATCATCAACATCATCATCGTCAAAACTTCATGAACATAAGTATGAGGCACGGACATCATCATCGTCATCTAAAGAACGCTAAGAAGTACGGAACATGGAAAGTATTGCAAGACATGGAACACATCATCAGCCAAGACTAGGACCATCGCCGTGAGCACCGCCAAGACCAGCACCACTTTGCCAGATCGGAGTGACTGGGCTCTCTGAAGCAGGAGTCGAGCCACCGGTCCCCTACATGTTTGAAAAGAGATTGTAAGGGTAAATATGATATGATAGTGTTGAATGAACGAGAACTAGTTTGTCAATAGTTAGGCAAATGTACTAACCGGAGTCTGACTGCCTAGTGCCACCCATTCATCGAACGTGGGCACGTGTGGGGGTTCTCCAGCAGGTGGTGGTGTGGGTCCCATTTGTGGTGGATCCGTGCGGTTAGGCCAAGACGCCAACATAGCCTGGGTGTTAGTTAACCAAGCAAACTAGAAGGTCAGAAGAAATGAAAGTACAAATTTTAGCTTGGTTCTAAGAGGGCAAAACTAACCGCCATCATCTGACAGTTGTAATCCTCATTTGCCTTCACTCGTTGCAAGTACTCCCGCACCTCGTGATTCCTAAGCTCGACAAAGGCCTTATATGCCTACAAAATTTAGGTTGTTTCTAAGTGGGCAATGCTGAAAATAAAGTGAGAAAGTGAGAAATAAAGAAGATAAGGGGGAAGTACTTACAGCATGCTGGCGGGCTAAGCTAGGCTGCGAACGCCCCGTACTCTCTAACGGGCTCGAGTTGGTAGCTCGAAGCCGTGTGTACGAGACAGAAGGAGTGATCAAGCCATCAAAACACGGGTAGCGGCCATGGGACTTCGGCTGGATGGCCACCACCGCCGTGTCGTCGATCTGAGACTGGA
This sequence comes from Thinopyrum elongatum, assembly GCA_011799875.1. NCBI lineage: Eukaryota > Viridiplantae > Streptophyta > Magnoliopsida > Poales > Poaceae > Thinopyrum > Thinopyrum elongatum. Next base: position 100,860,768 of record CM022298.1, read on the forward strand.
CAACGTCAGGAGCATCCGGACCAGGTGGATGCAACCTCTCAAACTGCTCCTTGTAAAACTCCAGGTGCTCCTCGGTTTTGCCGTAGTACTCGCTCTCGCCTTCCTTGCGATCACTCCGCTCACGGGCCAGCTTCCACGACTCCATGTCTGAGAGCGGCCTCTTCAACTTGTCCTCCTGCAACGTCAAACATAAGTTAGCCATACATAAGAACATGACGGTAAAAAGAAGAAAAAAATGCATCATGTATATAGATATACCTTCATGGCCTTGAAGCCCCAGTGGTTCCTGTTTCCTTGGTCGTGTGTTCCGTCTTTTCCACGGTTAGCCCGGTTCTTGCTGCTCTTGGCAGCAAACTCTGCATCGTCGCCAAGCCACCTATCCACCAAACTCGCCCATCCCTCATCCTTTCCAAAGCACCAAGGAGGAATAACCTAAATAATGGAAGCATGACATGTGAGCACGAAACAATGAAATTGACTGCTTATACGTTGGAATGAAAAGTCTCTAATACTTACCTTCATGTACTGCTCCCTATTCAAGGTAAGTCGTTCATTCTGCGCTTCTCTTTTGCTCATCTTTTGATGAAGGTAGGAGTGGTAGTAGTGCGAGACGGCAACCCAACGCACCTCGTACTGCAACTGACAAGCTTTCTTCTTCGCCGCCGCCAGGAAGACCACGTCGGCTCTGGCCTTGTGCTCGTCAAGAACTCAATAGAATTGCTACAATCATGCATAAAACCAGAAGCAAACAAGGCATGAGTTGAGTGATTCGATGATAAACTATGAACAAAACTCAAGACAAGTGATTCTGAAGAGAACTTACCCAAAATTTGGTGATCACGGCCTTAGCGGCCGTCCCGTACTCCGCGAGGCTGGCAGCCTCATAGTGGGCCCAGCTCGTGGCCAAAACCCGCAGCTCCGGGTCTCTGTCTGGCCGCGGGCAGAATAGGCCCAGCCAAAACTCCTTCAACAAGACAGTGATAATGTCGTTCGGTTTATGGCCCTTTCCCTTAAGGATCCAGTTCCTGCAAAAGAATCAAAGAATTAGCATGTGTACAATAAAAATGTTGGCATGTGTTCAAAAATATGATTGAGAGGTACTTACTCTGTCCCCGTGGGTTCAATGAGCCACTTGTTCGCCTCGATAGAAGGTGGTGTAGGTAGTTCTGCAATACCACACAGCCACCCCTTTGGACCACCCGACGGCAAGTCACCCCACAACTCGGCGTCACCCTCCCCTCCACCACCCTCCTCCTCGCACTCCTCCTTGCCCTCCTCTCCCCCGTGAACCTCCTCCTCACGAACCTCCTCCTCCTCCTCAGACTCAGAAGGTGCCTCAGTATAGGAGTGCATCGAAGAAGACACCCTATGTCGGACACGGACCGGATTATTTTGACCCGGTGGCCTCTCCCCCACCCCCTCCTCCTCTAGGGGCTCTCCCCCCACCCCCTCCTCCTCTAGGGGCTCCTCCCCCGACCCCTCGACCTCCCTGTGAGGTGTCATCCTCAAGTAGTCGGGGGGGGGGGGGACCTTTTGGGTTCGTCCACTCCGAGTAAGACCTTTGAATTTGCTTAGGAAACCCGCGCCGCTGGACTTGCCCATGATTAGCAAACCTGCATTGAGAAGAGAATAAACAATTAGTAAGGATAACAAATAAACAACATACAGAAAAGAACATTAATAACAGAAAAGCACATTGAGCATACATAAAAGAACATTAATAACAGAAGAGCACATTAAGCATACTATTGTAATCTATTTGAATCATCATTAAAAGAACTTACATTTTCTAGAACCCATATGAATCATCACTATTGTAATCTATTTGTCGACCAGTCTCATCATCACTATCACGCATATCTTCTTCGTTGTCTGACGGAGGTGGAGGCTCTTCCTCATCGTCAGCTTCTTCATTTAACTTTTCAAGCATAATTGTGTCTCTTTGATTCACAATTGCCTCACCATCATTCCGTGCATCATCATCGTTTTGTTGGGGAACGTTGCATGGAAAATAAAAAATTTCTATGCACATGCAATGGTCTATCCATGGAGATGCATAGCAACGAGGGGGAGAGTAAGTCTACGTACCCTCGTAGACCGCAAGCAGAAGCGTTTCACAACTCGGTTGAAGTGGTCGAACTTCTTCGCGCTTCAACCGATCAAGTACCGAACACACGGTACCTCCGTGTTCTGCACACGTTCAGCTCGGTGACGTCCCTCGCCTTCTTGATCCAGCAAGACGTCGAGGTAGTAGATGAGTTCCGTCAGCACGACGGCGTGGTGACGGTGATGGTGAAGTGATCTCCGCAGGGCTTTGCCTAAGCACTACGAAAATATGACCAGGGGTGTAAACGGTGGAGGGGGCGCCGCACACGGCTAGGCAATTGTCTGGTCTATGCTAGGCCGCCCCCTCCCACATATATATAGGTGGGAGGGAGGGAGGAGCAGCCAAAGGAGGCGCCCAAGTAGGAGGAATCCTACTTGGGGTCCCTCCCAAGCCACGCCCCCCTTTCCTTATTTGGAGTGCAGGGAAAGGCAGGGGAGGGTGGCGCCCCCCCCCCCCTTCCTTTCTCCCTTTCTCCCATGAGAGGGAAAGGCAGGAGGGGCTAGCCCTCCCCCTTTTCCTTCCCTTGGGCTGGCCAAACAAGGGAGGAGGCGCACCAGCCCCCTTGTGGGCTGGTCTGTCCCCTCCTTTGGCCCATAAGGCCCATAACTTGCCGGGAGGTGCCCGGAACCCCTTCCGGTGACCCGATTCCTTCCCGGTACGTCCCGAAACACTTCCGGTGTCCAAATACCATCATCCTATATATCAATCTTTACCTCTCAACCATTTCGAGACTCCTCGTCATGTCCGTGATCTCATCCGGGACTCCGAACAACATCCGATCACCAAACCACATAACTCATATAATACTATATCGTCAACGAACATTAAGCGTGCGGACCCTACGGGTTCGAGAACTATGTAGACATGACCGAGACACCTCTCCGGTCAATAACCAATAGCGGAACCTGGATGCTCATATTGGTCCTACATATTCGACAAAGATCTTTATCGGTCAAACCGTTATGACAACATACGTAATTCCCTTTGTCCATCGGTATGTTACTTGCCCGAGATTCGATCGTCGGTATCTTCATACCTAGTTCAATCTCGTTACCGGCAAGTCTCTTTACTCGTTTCGTAATACATCATCTTGCAACTAACTCATTAATGACTTTGCTTGCAAGGCTTCTTATGATGTGTATTACCGAGAGGGCCCAGAGATACCTCTCCGATACTTGGAGTGACAAATCCTAATCTCGATCTATGCCAACTCAACAAACACCTTCGGAGATACCTGTAGAGCATCTTTATGATCTCCCAGTTACGTTGTGACGTTTGATAGCACACAAGGCATTCCTCCGGTATCTGGGAGTTGCATAATCTCATAGTCAAAGGAATATGTATTTGACATGAAGAAAGCAATAGCAATAAAACTGAACGATCATTATGCTAAGCTAACGGATGGGTCTTCTGCATCACATCATTCTCCTAATGATGTGATCCCGTTATCAAATGACAACTCATGTCCATGGTTAGGAAACCTTAACCATCTTTGATCAACGAGCTAGTCTAGTAGAGGCTCACTAGGGACACGGTGTTTGTTTATGTATCCACACATGTATTTAAGTTTCCGGTCAATACAATTCTAGCATGAATAATAAAACTTTATCATGATTAAGGAAATATAATAATAACCATTTTATTATTGCCTCTAGGGCATATTTCCATCACGTTTGGGTCCAGGTCAACATAACCCAAGTCATCATCGTCCTTGTTTCGGACCACGTCATCATGTTGCTCTTGAAAGAACACTCCCTCGTCTGTCATGGGGTTTATGTTGTAGTAATCATCATCGTTCGTGTCCGGGAGCTTACCATGTGGCGACACCTCGAACACAACTTCCCAACCCTTTAGGTACTCTTTCTGGCATGGGTAAGGCAGATAATATACTTGTGTGGCCTGGGTAGCCGCGATAAAGAGACCAGCTCCGGCATAGACGGTTGATGGTTTAACTTCAACTAAACCAACAGAAGGCGTATGTCTCAGACCCTTTTTGGGGTCGAACCATCGGCATTTGAACATAGTGAGACTTGGGGGTTCGCGGCTACATTTGAATGTAAGCTCGTATATTTTTCCTACCCTTCCGTAGTACTCTACTTTATTATCTCCTTTGGTGAAGACTCCGGTATTTATAGTTTTGGGATCAGGCCAACTGTTCTGGTGCTCCTCTGTATGGAAGTGATACCCATTCACATCATACTTTTCGCATGACATGACCCGACTGTTAAAACCCATGGAAACCCATCTCAATTCTTCATCCATTGATGTGTTAGGATCTTTTCCCTACAAGTTTAATTGAAATTATAGGGTGCATTAGTTTAATTGAAATTGTAGGGTGCACTAGGTAATGGGGAAGTGTAAAAATTTACTTTCTCCATGAACCACGCAACTAGATTTTTCCTTCCATCGGCACCCTTTCGGAGAAGAGCAAGTGCCTCCGCTTTAGTAGGAGGCAGCTTTCCCGTCCACTCTTCATCAACGAATCGACTAAAATAAGAAAAGCGATATTAGAACGAGGCAAAGTGAGCATAACGAATTGACTAAAAGAATGGTGCAAAGGTATTACCTCATCCACTCATCCTCAATTTCCTTGATGTTGTGCAAGATATAGAACATGACATCCTCCCACTCATCTCGTGGCATGATATAAGGTGTCCGGCATCCAGCCCTGCCACCTTGCCTGCTGAATAGAGGCAGCTTGGGTTTATACTTGGGTTCTTCTGTATTGTATCGAGACACCTTATTGTGCAGCGTGGGAACATGGTCCGGATAGTACGCTGTCTTGAGGTCTGCCACCTCCTCTAGGATAACTGCCTCAGCTATGGAAGCTTCAATCTTAGCTTTGTTTCCACATTTCTCTCTCAGATGCTTGTTCTGTCTCTCAGGGCCGTACTGCTAACGATTTTGCATAGGCCCCCCCAACAATACCTCATTCGCGAGGTGCAAAATGAGATGTGTCATCAGAGTAAAGAAGCCTGGCGGGAAGATCTTCTCTAGTTTGCATATCAACTCCGGTGCCTTCTTATGCATTTCTTTTATCATCTCTGGACATACTTCTTTAGCACAAAGCATGTGGAAGAAATGGCTTAGCTCCGCAAGCACATGCCAGACACGCTCGGGAACATAGCCTCGAACCATCACCAGCATAATCCGCTCAATCCATACATGATAGTCATGACTCTTGAGCCCGGTCACTTTGCCCGTTAAAAGATTGACCCCCTAACTTATATTCGATGCATAACCATCAGTGAACTTCATGACATGTTTCAGCCACTTGAATGCCTCCATCTTATTATCCTTTTTAAGGACAAAGTCAGCATCTGGCTTGAACCAAGATTTTCGACCGCCTGTGGGAGGCTGCATGTTTAGACGTGGTCTATCACAAATATTCTGTTGATCGACTCTAGCATTAACATTATCCTTTGTCTTATCAGGAATGTTGAGGATCGTGCGAAAAAGGACCTCTGCGACATTCTTTTCGGTGTGCATCACGTCGATGTTATATTGAAGTTTGAGGTCCTTGAAATAGGGAAGCTGCGTGAAGGGGGTAATGTGAGTCCAGTTGTGCGTCTCACCATATCCTTCAAAACCGTTGGCTTTTCCTTTGCCTTTTCCTTTGCCCTCGCCCTCGTCTTCGCCTGTGGCTTTGCCTTTGCCTTTGCCTTTGCCTTCGCTGATAGGCTTAAGAGCTTTCAACTGAGCAAGCACATCCACACCCGAAAATGTTGGAATCTCGTTTACTTCATGGACGACTAGGCCTTTTGTGAAGTTCTTCTTGTCTTCCCTGTCAGGATGGTCTGGAGGGAGGAACTGTCGATGCAGGTCAAAGGCAACATACTTGCCACCCTTCTTCAGCCAAATGAAACGCAAGGCCTGCATGCACACTGGGCATGGCATCTTCCCACTTGTACACCATCCGCAGAATAGGGCATAGCCGGGAAAGTCATGCATGCAATACTATAGCCAAACTTTCATCAAGAAATTTTTCTGCAGATGTTGGTCGTATGTCAACCTCAGGAAGTACCAAGAATGGTGCAAATCATCCACCAATGGCTGCATAAACACACCCAAATTCTTCCCCGGATATTCAGGCCCCGGAATTATAAGCGACAGGAATATGGTCTTGCGTTGCATTATGGCGCCCGGAGGGAGATTGAGCGGAATAGCAAACACGGGCCAGCAGATGTATGGATTAGACGACATACCATATGGATTGAACCCATCACCTGATATAGCAATTCTGACATTCCCAGCCTCGGCTGCCTCCTCAGGGTATTTTGTATCGAATGACTTCCATGCTTCACCTTCTGATGGATGTACAATTTTATTTGGATTGTACCTTTTCACTTCCTTGTGCCACTTCATCATTTTGGCAGACTCCTCGGTGATGAAAAGGTGATGCAGTCTTTCTATGAAATGAAGATACCAAAGAACCTTCGCAGGGATTTTTAGCTGCTTCTTCTGACCCTGCTCATCGACCACCTCAATATACCGAGAGGAACCGCACTTCCTACAGTAGTTCTCATTTGCATACTGATGCCTAAACAAAAGGCAATTCTTTGGACAAACATGTATTTTCTCATAATCCATGGAGAGCACCTTCATTATTTTCTTTGTAGCGTACATGCTTTTCGGCAGTTCATGGCCCTCAGGGAGGCTGTTAGCCCATACTCCCAGAAATGCTTCGAAGCAACCTCAGCTACAGCCGTACTCGGCCTTGACTGCCATCAGTTGCGAGATGGCATCCAGCTGAGAGAGCTTGGCACCCACATAAAGAGGTTTCTTTGACGAGGCCAAGATATCCTGGAAGGCCTTTGTGGTTTCCTCTTGCTCCTCTGGTTCATTCGCTGAAAGTGACGGAGGTGTCGTCTGCGCATCAAAGACATCATCTAGCATGTTTCTAACCCCATCGTCCTCATAACCAGCGATGCATTGGCGTATCACCTCCTCTCTACCATGGTCCCGATGGGCAAAGTTTATCAGCATGCTAAATTTTGGCATAAATCCATGCGTGCGAAGGTGCTTAGTCATCTCACTCTTATCTCTGCGCATACGTCTCTTACATATGGCACAGGGGCATTCTAGCACCATTCTCATTGGACTACGGAATATCTCTTTCAAAAACACATCGGTTTTCTCGGCCCACTCTGTTGTTACTTGATTCCGACGAAAAAAACCCACTATACATCCACTGATTATCTGCCATCTCTGCTTTATTGGAAGCCACACAACAAAATTAAGGATTCATTTAAATTACTCACATCAATGTTTCATTTTTTACAGGGTTGACGAGAAACGACATTTAATCCACCTACATCTCTAATAGGTAAAGATGGGTCCTAATCCTACCCGAGAATGTGTAGATTGAGTGCATTCTCCATGCTACCCCATTCCGAGACAAAATTTTGGCAGCACCTCCCCGCTATTCTCCAAATATACGTCTCGGCAAAATGCCGAGAGAATGTGCATCCGGAGAACAACGGGGAGGCGCCGCCGAAATCCTGTCTCGAAATGGGGTAGAGCATGGACAACGTACCCAATCTACACATCCTCGAGCTGTCCGTGGAAAATGCTGGACAATCCGAAAGAGCTACGGCGATAAATATGCAATTGAATGCATATTTATCGATGCAACCCTTTCTGACGGGAGACGCCTAGGTTACGCGACTTGATGTGAAAATGAAATCTAGTGACATGGCAAAAAAGCGGACGAGGTGATGGAATTGTAGCTCACCCTCGGATGTAGAGGATGTAGTCGATCAGAGGAGGGACGATCATGGACCAACACCTCCAACGTCGACGATCACTCCACGAAGATGGAACACCACAAATCCTATTAATTCCACGGAGTGAAAAAAAATTAGGTCATCACCTCACATTAAGCATTGGCACAACATTATGAATCAACATGTTGAATTGCAAAAAAAGCTTCATTAACTATTTTAGAAACTAAGTGTCTCGAATTGCTTCTTATGAATCAACATGACGTAACACTAACTTGACCAAACACTAACTTGACCAATATCCATCCATCTATCACAAACTTGACCAACATCTATTCATCTATATTTTAGAAACTAACTGTCTAAAACATTTGTTAACTTGACTAACATCCATTCACAAACTTAGTAAAAACTATCTAGTATGCAACTAAAAACCTAATAAAACTACACAAAACAAACAAAAAATTACATTTTATCCATCTATCTATTCATCGATTGCTATAATTCCATTTGTCATTTCATCACTTGGAACTACTAGCAACACACATTGCTATAATTCCATCTATCTATCCCCTTGCGGCAGCAGCACACACGCAGCGGCGGCGGCAAGCAGCATGAGCACGCAGCTAGCGGCGGCGACCATGAGCATGAGCAGCGGCAACAAGGGACCGTAGGAGGGGGGTGCTCACCGGGGGCGATGGAGTTGGAGGCCCGTTGCGAAGGGGACGGGAGGGCCGGGGCAGAGAGCACGGCCGGCCGGATAAGAAGCAGCCAGACGAAGCTAGCAGCAGGGCCGGCCGGGCAGGGACACGGGCCGCCCGAAGCCACAGCCACGCGTGGTGGTCGGGGTGGCCAGCGCGGGGTCAGGGAGGCCGAGCCGGGGTCGGGGAGACGATGCGGACGGCTGGGGTGGCGGCGGTGCGGGGTCGGGTTAGGGTTGGGAGGCCAGGGAAGGGTCGAGGCAGGGCGGGTGGAGGTGGCGCGGGTGGACGGCGGCGGCACGGGAGGATTGGGGGTTGCGGGGGTGGGAGTGGATCGAACGAGTGGAGGGGATGCACCGCGAGGAGATAAGGCAAACTATGCTGACGGCTTAGCCGTCGGCATAGATACAATCATGCCACGTGTGCATCTATGCTGACGGCTAAACCATAGACATAGATATTTCTTGTTTTCCCTTCTTTTTATGCATCAACATTAATCTTTTTCTAAAAAAAATCTCTTACCAATTTGTTAATTATAGACTAGCCTTCCTATACCCTCTGACGACCACCGAGTGACCTAACCACAGCAACATTGACTCGCAGATCTACTGGTGCTGGCGGCCGCGCCGTCCGTGAAGGGGGTCCCACTCCGGAGACGTGTGTCGGGCGTTTGCAACCCCCACAACACTTCCAGACTTGTGAGAGGCTGTGATACGTATCCAACCTATCTATAATTTTTGATTGTTCCATGCCATTATATTATCTGTTTTGGATGTTTTATATGCATTAATATGATGTTTTATATTATTTTTGGGTCTAACCTATTAACCTAGAGCGCAGTGCCAGTTTCTGTTTTTTCCTTGTTTTTGAGCCTCGCAGAAAAGGAATACCAAACGGAGTCCAAACAGAATAAAACTTCACGATGTTTTTTCTTGTACCAGAAGACACCCAGGGGACTTGGAGTCCAAGCCAGAAGAGCCACGAGGTGGCGAAAAGGGTGGAGGGCGCGCCCTAGGGGGGAGGCGTGCCCCCCTACCTTGTGGGCCCCTCGGTGACTTCCTGACCTTGGTCTTCCTCCTATATATTCACAAATATTCCAGAACCACCAGAGGCATCCACGAAAACACTTTTCCACCACCGCAACCTTCTGTTCCCGTGAGATCCCATCTTGGGGCCTTTTTCGGCATCCCGCCGGAGGGGGAATCGATCATGGAGGGCTTCTACATCAACTCCATGGCCCTTCTGATGATGCGTTAGTTGTTTACTTCAGACCTACGGGTCCATAGCTAGTATCTAAATGGCTTCTTCTCTCTCTTTGATTCTCAATACAACGTTCTCCTTGATGTTCTTGGAGATCTATCCAATGTAATCTTCTTTTGCGGTGTGTTTGTAGAGATCCGATGAATTGTGGATTTATGATCAGATTATCTATGAATATTATTTGAATCTTCTCTAAATTCTTTTATGTATGATTTAATATCATTGTATTTCTCTTCGAATTATCGATTTGGTTTAGCCAACTAGATTGGTTTTTCTTGCAATGGGAGAGGTGCTTAGCTTTGGGTTCAATCTTGCGTGATTTCACCCAGTGACAAAGTAGGGGTGGCGAGACACGTATTGCATTGTTGCCATCGAGGATAAAAAGATGGGGTTTTCATCATATTGCTTGAGTTAATTCCTCTACATCATGTCATCTTACTTAAGGCGTTACTCTGTTCTTTATGAACTTAATACTCTAGATGCATGCTGGATAGCGGTCGATGTGTGGAGTAATAGTAGTAGATGCAGGCAGGAGTCGGTCTACTTGACACGGACGTGATGCCTATATGCATAATCATTGCCTTGGATATCGTCATAACTTTGCGCTTTTCTATCAATTGCTCGACAGTAATTTGTTCACCCACCGTATTATTTGCCTTCATGAGAGAAGCCTCTAGTGAAACCTATGGCCCCCGGGTCTATTTTCCATCATATTATTTTCCGATCTACTATTTTGCAATCTTTTATTTTCAGATCTATATACCCAAAAACCCAAAAATATTTTATCTTTTGTTTATCTATCTCTATCAGATCTCACCTTTGCAATTGACCGTGAAGGGATTGACAACCCCTTTATCGCGTTGGGTGCAAGTGTTTGATTGTTTGTGCAGGTGTTGGTGATTTGTGCATTCTTCTCCTACTGAATTGATACCTTGGTTCTTAACTGAGGGAAATACTTACCTCTACTGTGCTGCATCACCCTTTCCTCTTCAAGGGAAAAACCAACGCAAGCTCAAGAAGTAGCAGGCCGCGACAAAAGATTTGGTGGCATTGCTACCCCCCAAGGCCCCCGTCCCGCCTAACCCTGGAGCGTTTGACCACGAGATCTAACCCTTTGACTTTCCCCGGACGGGCTTTCACCAGTGGACCTCTCCACCCGGTTGTTGTAGGTCAGCCCATAGGAACATTTGGGAGCAATGTCCGGGCCAAACCCACAGCAAGATCCCCTCCGTATAGACCCGACGCGACCGTTTCCCCCCTCCAGGTGCCGGCGGCGGCGCCGTCCGTGAGGGGGGCCACACCCCGGAGCCGCGTGCTGCCTCTTCAGACATGCCACCACACCTTAAGGCATGTATGAGGGCCCGGTGCGACTCTCCAGTGGCATTGCTACCCCCCAGGGCCCCCGTCCCGCCTAACACTGGAGCGTTTGACCTCGAGATCTAACCCTTTGACTTTCCCCGGACGGGGTTTGACCAGTGGACCTCTCCACCTGGTTGTGGCAGGTCAGCCCATAGGAACACTTGCGAGCAACGTTCGGGCCAAACCCACAGCAAGATCCCCTCCATATAGACCCGACGCGGCTGTTTCCCCCTCCAAGTGCTGGCGTCGGCGCCGTCTGTGAGGGGGGCCACACCCCGGAGCTGCGTGCTGCCTCTTCAGACATGCCACCACACCTTAAGGCATGTATGAGTGCCCGGTGCGACTATCCGGTGGCATTGCTATCCCCCAGGGCCCCCGCCCCGCCTAACCCTGGAGCGTTTAACCACGAGATCTAACCCTTTGACTTTCCCCGAACGGGCTTTGACCAGTGGACCTCTCCACCCGGTTGTGGTAGGTCAGCCCATAGGAACACTTGGGAGCAACGTCCGGGCCAAACCCACAGCAAGATACCCTCCGTATAGACCCGACGCGGCCGTTTCCCCCCTCTAGATGCCGGCGGCGGCGCCATTCGTGAGGGGGGCCACACCCTGGAGCCGCGTGCTGCCTCTTCAGACATGCCACCACACCGTAAGGCATGTATGAGGGCCCGGTGCGACTCTCCAATGGCATTGCTAACCCCCAGGGCCTGAAGGAAATATGCCCTAGAGGCAATAGTAAAGTTGTTTATTATTCATGCTAGAATAGTATTGATCGAAAACCTAAATAAATGTGTGAACATATAAACAAATACCATGTCCCTAGTAAGCCTCTACTAGACTAGCTCATTGATCAAAGATGGTTAAGGTTTCCTAACCATAGACATATGTTGTCATTTGATAACGGGATCACATCATTAGAAGAATGATGTGATGGACAAGACCCATCTGTTAGCTTAGCATAATGATCGTTTAGTTTTATTGCTATTGCTTTATTCATGTCAAATACATATTCCTTCGACTATGAGATTATGCAACTCCCGGATACCGGAGGAATACCTTGTGTTCTATCAAACTTCTCAACGTAACTGGGTGATCATAAAGCTGCTCTATAGGTATTTACAAAGGTGTTTGTTGAGTTGGCATAGATCGAGATTAGGATTTGTCACTCTGAGTATCGGAGAGATTTCTCTGGGCCCTCTCGGTAATACACATCATAAGCTTGCACGCAAACGACTAAGGAGTTAGTCACGAGGTGATGTATTATAGAATGAGTAAAGAGACTTGCCGGTAATGAGATTGAACTAGGTATGAAGATACCGACGATCGAATCTCGGGCAAGTAACATACCGATGGACAAAGGGAATTGTGTATGTTGTCATAACGGTTCGACCAATAAAGATCTTCGTAGAATATGTAGGAGCCAATATAGGCATCCAGGTTCTGCTATTGGTTATTGACCAGAGAGGTGTCTCGGTCATGTCTACATAGTTCTCTAACCCGTAGGGTCCGCACGCTTAACGTTCGTTGACGATATAGTGTTATATGAGTTATACATTTTGGTGACCGAATGTTGCTTGGAGTTCCGGATGAGATCACAGACATGATGAGGAGTCTCAAAATGGTCGAGAGGTATAGATTGATATATAGGACGATGGTATTTGGACTCCGGAAGTGTTTCGGGACGTACCGGGAAGGAATGGGATCACCGGAAGGGGTTCCGGGCACCCCCCGGCAAGTTATGGGCCTTATGGGCCAAAGGAGGGGACAGACCAGCCCACAAGGGGGCTGGTGCGCCTCCTCCCTTGTTTGGCCAGCCCTAGGGAAGGAAAAGGGGGAGGGCTAGCCCCTCCTACCTTTCCCTCTCATTGGAGAAAGGAAAAGGGGGGGCGCCACCCTCCCCTGCCTTTCCCCGCGCTCCAAATAAGGAAAGAGGGGGCGCAGCTTGGGAGGGACTCCAATTAGGATTCCTCCTACTTGGACGCATCCTTTGGCTGCTCCTCCCTCCCTCCCACCTATATATATGTGGGAGGGTGGCGCCTAGCACACACCAGATCAATTGTTAGCCGTGTGCGGCGCCCCCGTCCACCGTTTACTCCCTCGGTCATATTTTCGTAGTGCTTAGGCGAAGCCCTGCGGAGATCACATCACCATCACCGTCACCATGCCATCGTGCTGTCGGAGCTCATCCACTACCTCGCCATCTTGCTGGATCAAGAAGGCGCAGACGTCACCGAGCTGAACATGAGCTGAGCGCGGAGGTGCCATATGTTCAGTACTCGATCGGTTGGATCGCGAAGAAAGTTCGACTACAGCAACCGCGTTGTGAAACGCTTCCGCTTACGGTCTACGAGGGTACGTAGACACACTCTCCCCCTCGTTGCTATGCATCTCCATGGATAGATCATTGCGTGTGCATAGAATTTTTTTGTTTTCCATGCAACGTTTCCCAACAGTGACATCCGAGCCAGGTCTATGCGTAGATGATATGCATGAGTAGAACACAAAGAAGTTGTGGGCGGTGATGTTCATACTGCTTACCACCAACATCTTATTTTGATTCGGTGGCATTGTGGGATGAAGCAGCCCAGACCAACCTTACATGTCCACGTACATGAGACCGGTTCCACCGACTGACATTCAACTAGTTTTGCATAAAGGTGGCTGGCGGGTCTCTGTTTCTCCTACTTTAGTTGAATCGAATTTGACTGCGGCCAGTCCTTGAAGAAGGTTAAAACAGCAAACTTGACAATTCACCGCTGTGGTTTTTGCCATAGGTAAGAACGGTTCTTGCTAGAAACCCATAGCAGCCACGTAAAACTTGCAATACCAAAGTAGAGGACGTCTAACTTGTTTTTGCAGGGCATGTTGTGATGTGATATGGTCAAGACATGATGTGATATACGTTATTGTATGAGATGATCTTGTTTTGTAAGTTATCGGCAACTGGTAGGAGCCTTATGGTTGTCTCTTTATTGTATGAAATGCAAACGCCATGTAATTGCTTTACTTTATCGCTATGCGTTAGCAATAGTTGTAGAAGCAATAGTTGGCGAGGTGACCACGACGCAACGATGGAGATCAAGGTGTCGAGCCAGTGATGATGGAGATCATGACGATGCTTTGGAGATGGAGATCAAAAGCAGATGATGGCCATATCATGTCACATATTTTGATTGCATGTGATGTTTATCTTTTATGCATCTTATTTTGCTTAGAACGACAGTAGCATTATAAGATGATCCCTTCACTAAATTTCAAGATATAAGTGTTCTCCCCGAGTATGCACCATTGCAAAATTTCGTCGTTTCGAGACGCCACGTGATGATCGGGTGTGATAGACTCTATGTTCACATACAATGGGTGTAAGACAGTTTTGCACATGCAGAATACTTGGGTTAAACTTGATGAGCCTAGCATGTACAGACATGGTCTCGGAACACTGGAGACCGAAAGGTCGAATGTGAGTCATATAGTAGATATGATCAACATAGAGATGTTCACCATTGATGACTGCCCCATCTCACGTGATGATCGGACATGGGTTAGTTGATTTGGATCACGTATCACTTAGATAACTTGAGGGATGTTTATTTAAGTGGGAGTTCTTTAGTAATTTGATTAATTGAACTTAATTTATCATGAACTTAGTCTTATAGTTTTGCATATCTATGTTGTAGATCAATAGCTCACAATATAGCTCCCTTATTTTTGATATGTTCCTAGAGAAAAATAAGTTGAAAGATGATAGTAGCAATGATGCAAACTGGGTCCATGATCTAAGGATTATCCTCATTGCTGCACAGAAAAATTATGTCTGCACCGCTAGGTGACAGACCTGTTGCAGGAGCAGATGCAGACGTTATGAACATTTGGCAAGCTCGATATGATGACTACTTAATAGTTTAGTGCACCATCCTTTACGGCTTAGAACCGGGACTTCAAAAATGTTTTGAATGCCGTGGAACATATGAGATGATCCAAGAGCTGAAATTGGTATTTCAGACTTATGCCCGTGTTGAGAGGTATGAGACCTCTGACAAGTACTTTGCCTACAAGATGGAGGAGAATAGCTCAGCCAGTGAGCATGTACACAGAATGTCTGGGTACTTTGCCTACAAGATGAAGGCCTTTGCCGTCCGCCAGGCATGCCTTTGCCGTCAGCCATGGTAGACGGCAAAGTTCCTGATTCCTGTAGTGCTACAATCTCTTGAATCAAGTGGGAGTTAATCTTCCAGATAAGATAGTGATTGACAGAGTTCTCTAGTCACTATCACCAAGCTACTAGAACTTCGTGATGAACTATAAGATGCAAGGGATGACGAAAATGATTCCCGAGCTCTTCGCGATGCTGAAATCGGCGAACGTAGAAATCAAGAAAGAGCATCAAGTGTTGATGGTTAACAAGACTACTAGTTTCAAGAAAAAGGGTGAGGGAAAGAAAGGGAACTTCAAGAAGAATGGCAAGCAAGTTGTCGCTCCCATGAAGATGCCCAAAGCTAGACCCAAACCTGAAACTGAGTGCTTCTACTACAATGGAAATGGTCACTGGAAGCGGAACTGCCCCAAAAACTTGGCGGATAAGAAGGATGGCAAAGTGAACAAAGGTATATTTGATATACATGTTATTGATGTATACTTTACTAGTGGTCATAATAGCCTGGGTATTTGATACTGGTTTAGTTGCTATGATTAGTAACTCGAAACAGGAGTTGCAAAATGAACAAAGACTGGTTAAGGGCAAGGTGACGATGTGTGTTGGAAGTGATTCCAAGGTTGATAAGATCACTATCACACACTCCCTTTACCTTCGGGATTAATGTTGAACCCAAATAAATGTTATTTGGTGTTTGCGTTGAGCATGAACATGTTTGGATCATGTTTATTGCAATACGGTAATTCATTTAAGTCAAAGAATAATTGTTGTTCTATTTACATGAATAAAACCTTCTATGGTCATACACTCAATATAAATAGTTTATTGAATCTCGATCGTAGTGATACACATATTCATAATATTGATGCCAAAACATGCAAAGTTGATAATGACAGTGCAACATACTTGTGGCACTCTCGTTTAGGTCATATTGGTGTAAAGCACATGAAGAAACTCCATGCAGATGGACTTTTGGAATCACTTGAATATGAATCATTTGATACTTGCGAACCATGCCTCATGGGCAAGATGACTAAAACTCCGTTCTCCGGAACAATGGAGCGAGCTAATGATTTATTGGAAATAATACATACCGATGTATGCAGTCCAATGAGTGTTGAAGCACGCGGCGGGTATCGTTATTTTCTGACCTTCACATATGATTTGAGTAGATATGGGTATATCTACTTAATGAAACACAAGTCTGAAACATTTGAAAAGTTCAAAGAATTTCAGAGTGAAGTGGAGAATCATCGTAACAATAAAATAAAGTTTCTACGATCTGATTGCGGAGGCGAATATTTGAGTTACGAGTTTGGCCTTCATTTAAAACAATGTGAAATTGTTTCACAACTCACGCCACCTGGAACACCACAGCGTAATGGTGTGTCCGAACATCGTAACTGTACTTTATTAGATATGGTGCATTCTATGATGTCTCTTACCGATTTACCACTATCGTTTTGGGATTATGCATTAGAGACAGCTGCATTCACGTTAAATAGGGCACCGTCTAAATCCGTTGAGACAACACCGTATGAACTATGGTTTAGCAAGAAACCTAAGTTGTTGTTTCTTAAAGTTTTTGGATGCGATGCTTATGTCAAAAGGCTTCAGCCAGATAAGCTCGAACCCAAATCGGAGAAGTGCATCTTCATAGGATACCCTAAAGAAACTATTGGGTACACCTTCTACCACAGATCCAAAGGCAAAATCCTTGTTGCTAAGAATGGGTCCTTTCTAGAGAAGGAGTTTCTCTCGAAAGAAGTGAGTGGGAGGAAAGTAGAACTTGATGAGGTAATTGTTCCTTCTCTTGAATTAGAGAGTAGCACATCACAGAAAACCATTCCCGTGATGCCTACACCAACCAGAGAGGAAGCAAATGATAATGATCATGAAACTTCAGATCAAGTTACTACAGAACCTCGTAGGTCGGCCAGAGCACGTGTAACACCCCCAGTGGTTAGCCACAGTAATCCCCCTTTTGATAATGCCATGTCATCATGATCAACAGTGCTTAAACATCATTTGGATCATATCTCTTTTCAAATTCAAATTCAAATGGAAATTCAAACTTAAAGTGAAAATAAAAGTTGTCCAAACCCAGAAACTAAAATGTTCATTAAATAGCAAATAATTTGGAGGAAATGATAAAATTGTAACCAACCTAACTAAAATTGGATAAGTGACTTAAACATCCTCAAATAGTGGCTGAAAACAATATTTAATAACCTATTAATTAATATAATATAAATTTGAACTGATAAATACCCCAAACTAATTTTTGGAGATAGGGTATGTTGCACTGTGAATTATGGACCAGGTCATATATTTTACAAAATTCATTTGGGTGCCACACATTTTGCAAAACAGAAAAGAAAAGATAAAGCAGAAGAGAAAAAGAAAAAAAGGCCTAAAACTACTGTGCACTTAGGCCTACTATCCACAGTGGCGGCCCAGCCCAACTAGGCCCCCCTTCCCCTACCTCCTAACGCCGCAGGCGCGCTGTCGAGCAGAGGCGAGCGCGCGCGCGTCCAGGCCCCCCCCTCGCGCCAGATCTTTTGCCCTGCCGCCGTGGATGGATAAGAGGGAGGCCCCTCTCCCCCTGGACGCTCCTGCTTCGCCTCCTCCCCTCCCCCATCGCTCGCCCCCTTCCTTCCCGAACGCCGCCGCCGCCATGGACGCCGGCTAGCCGCGGCCACAACCCACCTCTCGCCTCCGTAGCCTGTCCAGCAGCTCCGCCGTGATGAGCCCCTCCTCCTCGACCACAAGCCCGAGCCCCGGGGGCCCTGCATCGCCCCACGCCACCGTCTTCTTCCTCGGATCGCCGCCGCACGTCGTCGCCGATTTTGTCACCGCCAAGCCGTCCTCATGCACGCTTTGCTCGGCTACACCTCGCTGGGAGCCTCCCCTCCCTCCCCTGGCCTTTCTCTTGCTCGCTAGCTTACTGTAGCCACCGTGCCATGGTTGCCCGAATGAAGCTCCGCCGCCGTTGGCATTGCCATCGTTGTGGCCGCTGTCGAGCTCGCCTGAGCTCGCAGTAGTGCTCACCGTCGTCGTAGGAGTCGAACGCGCCCGTTGCCGCTGCCTGCCGTGCCCGGAATCGCCGTATCCAAGTTCGCCCGAGGACCACCGCCACCACTGCTCAACGCCGGCGGCCCTGCTGGCCTCCCCTGCTCATTTTGGTGCCGTAGATCGATGCGGGATGGAACGGCCGTTCGAACGCACCCGAAAACGCGTGATTTGGTCGCCTGTGCGCGATTTCCGCCGCTGGCCGAGCCCCTCCGCCACGTCGGGAGCTCACCGGAGCAACTCCGGTCGCCGGAGCTGACCTGGCCAGCTGGGGCCACAGTCAGGGTCACTGGCCAGTGGGCCAGGGCGACGCCGTTGACCTGTTGACCAGGTCAACATGCTGACTGGCCCCACCTTGTCAGTTGCTAATTAACTAATTAGATTAGTGAAAATAATTAATTTAACTCTAATGTGACACTGACATGTGGACCCCACTCTCTAATTAACTTTGTTTAGTTTAATTAAAAACCTGAAATAAAGCTGAGTCTATGACATGTGGGACCCACTAGTCAGGTTTGACCTGGTCAGCTGCACTGTTGACTGCTAACATCACACCTATGTCATGCTGATGTCATCATCACTATTCTGGATAATACAAATTTTAAATAAATAAATAAATTAAGAAAATGTTTAAATCTTTAGAAAATCATAGAAAATAATCCGTAGCTCAGATCGAAAAACTTTGTACATGAAAGTTGCTCAGAAATTCGACACGAATCCGAATGCGTGGTCCGTTCGTCCGTCACACGTCCCTAACTATCCGAACATGGAACCGCTCCCCTCCGGTCATCTGTCTGACAAATGTCCGGAACCGGGAAAACATTCCCGGATGGATTCCCCCTTCCTCGGTGACGTGCAACCATACGTTAGGACACACCCGGCACTGCATATTATCATGTTGTACATTGTGTTGCTCATATTGCTGTGTATTTAAACTGTTTTGTCCCCCTCTTTTCTCTTGTTAGACCCCGACGCAGTTCCCGGTACCGACGCAGCTCCGAAGCTCGACGCCACCGTTGACGACCTTGCCTTTGCCGCCGAGCAACCAGGCAAGCCCCCCCTTTGATCATCCCGATATCGCCCATTCTATTTTCTCATGCTTGCATTAGAATTGCTGCTACTACTGCTTTACCTATTCTGATGGATAGCCTATTTATTGTAACCTGCTATTGATACCTTACCTGCTTATCCTAAACTGTATAGTATAGGCTGGGTAGAGACCTATCAGTGACCCCGCTAGTCCCGACTGCCTCGCTGGATTATCAGAAGACCCGATCAACGGGATTGAAGACCAGGCCTAGGCACCGCACATCATCCCCCTTAGTTGTAACAACACTGCAGCGTTACTATCGAGTGCCGAGGGTGATACCTCGTGTAGCACTTCTGATGTTAACTCTGTAGAGTAGCTATTCGGTCGTGGTCATCGAGGGTGATTCCTCCTTCCCCACTTCCGATAACGACGCTGTCGTGCACCACCTCAAGTGTGAACCCATCGAGGGTAATTCCTCCGAGTTCACCTTGACGGATACATCGAATAGGAATCCAACGAGGGTGACACCTCGGATTCCCTTGATGTTATGGACACACGGATACTTGGACTATACGGTTGTTACTTGGAAAGGCGGGTCGACCCTGAGGGGTACCCGCGTGTGATGTGAAGACAGATTGCCTGGATGGTGCCTGAGTGATGAATACGAGGCGTGGCCGGGCATTCTTAGCCCTTGCCGCAAGTCCTCGAGACAGGGCGATGGGGTCACATCGATCGTGAGTCTCTGCTCGTTACCGCAAGCCCCTAGTCCGCCAATGATTTGCATATTTGATTCGAGTAGGCCTCTGGCCTGATAGCACTAACAATCACGTGGGAAGAGTTATGGGCACTCTGCATCGTATGCATCAGCCGAAAGCTTTGTCAGACGTCCAGTTCAGCCTCGTGGCCGGGCCGGGCTAGTGCCATCTAGGACTGAGGTGGTGCTTGTCCCGACCCTGCACACACCGACCCGGAGTGCACAAGGCGATGGCCCAAGACCCCTGAGCGCTTAGGATATAGACCGACGTGGACCTCTCTACTGAGCTGTAGGTAGGGTTGCTGTGTATCATTTGGCCGAGGCCGGGCATGACCCAGAAAAGTGTGACCGGCCGGAGTTAAGCGAGTGTGGTGGGTAAGTTGGTGCACCCCTGCAGGTAAGAACACATCTATCGATAGCCGATCCTACGCTAAAGGACACTCGAAGTTGTATCCCGATCGATACAACTAAAATTGGATACTATGGCTCTGGGATTGCTTCTCGCAGGGAGTCAAGAAGGGATCTCAGGACGAGGTTGATGACTGTATGGCTCTGGGATTGCTTTCTCGCAGGGAATCGAGAAAGGATCTCTGGGTGAGGTTGAGACTTAATGATACTACCACTATATATTGTGCTAATCTACACTCTTCTAATGCTGCAAGACCTCTGAAGATGCTAGTCTTCCATAGGACTAGGCCTTCCCTCTATTCTGGCATTTCTGCAGCCCTGTCCACATATATAGCCTCCCCTTGATAATGTTGCATATGTAGTGTAGATCCTTGCTTGCTGAGTACTTCGGATGAGTACTCACAGTTGCTTTGCTTTCTTTTTCCCCCATATCCTTTTGATGCAATCAGATGACGGAGCCCCGGATACAGCTGCCCACGCCGACGATCGCTACTACTATCCCGAGGGTGGTTACTTCTATGAGCTGGTCGTCGACCAGGAGTAGGATCGGAGAGTCCCAGGCAGGAGGACTGCGCCTTTCGATCATAGTGTTTTCTTTTGCCCCGCCTTTCTAAAGGCCTTTCTATTTCTATTTCATATCAGTACTCAGATATCTGATGCTTCCGCTGACGCTTGTATGCGAGCTTATGTAATCGAGCCCTCGAGGCCCCTGGCTTGTAATATAAAGCTTGTATGACTTTATTTATGTTTTAGTGTTGTGTTGTGATATCTTCCCGTGAGTCCTTAGGCTTGATCGTGTGCATTTGCGTGTATGATTAGTGCACGATTGAGCCGGGGGCATCACAAGTTGGTATCAGAGTCGACTGCGTGTAGGAATCCCCCTTTCCATCTCCTTGGCCGAAGTTGAGCCTAGTGGTCCAAAACTGTTTTACTAACATGGCTGTGTGGCTTACGGGCCCACGTCGCCAACTGGGTGGTATTAGGATCTTTTACTCCTCGACCTTTACTCTGGGACTCTGATCTCTCTTCTATTCGGGTTAAATAATTTTACTAACGCCGACACTTAGGATCTCGTAAATCCCGTCTACCCGGAGAGCTGGATATCTGTGCTTAATGCCTTACCATTGATTTGATTAGTCTGATAATCATTTTCCTTTCCATTGTTTTGTTTAACCTTTCTCTCTGAGTTGTATTATACTTCTCATTGTCATTTGACAATCCTGAATTTCCTCTGTTTCAGATGGATCGTTTGTTTCCACCACGCCCTACAACGCAGCTTGTGCTTCGCACTTGGGCTCGTGGTGCCCCTGGTTTTCCAGCTGTCTTGTTCGCCCTCCTGACCAGGCTAGGCTACCGCTGGTACCCCGAGTACATGGTCTACGAGGATTACCGCGAGTTCAACCAGGAGCAGTACCATGCTGATGTTCGTATCTATGATCAGCGCGATGACTCAGACACTGAGCTGCACCTTTTCCACGGTATCGGCGTGATGATTGAGATGGCAGTACATTATGCCGCCTACTCTGCTGTCGCACATCTCCGAGGAGAGTTCACCGATAGCTTGGATGTCTCTGAGTTCTGATACATTCTGTATGCCCCTACTGGAGATACTATTGGATACTACACAGCTATCTGTGCCCCGTACGAGCCTAGTCGCTACGACCCGCTCGTTCTGATTCAGTGCACTCAGGCTCTGGATCGCACTGTTCGGGCTCTTGCCGTCGAGTTGGTTGCCACTCGAGCACGTCTCTACGATGCTATGATGCAGTTGCTACCCGCTGTTCATGCAGGGATACATCCAGAGTACATCCTTTACCCGAGCAGGACTCAGACGTATGGTGGTATTGATTGGCCTGTTGTTGGAGGTCACGCACCTTCACGTGGACCTCTTCTTTCAGCTCGAGTCCGGGTTCTGCATCAGAGTGCACATGGAGCACAGGATCCTTCCGTGACGAACACTCATCGTCCGCACATGCAGCTACCCCGTTTCAGTGGATCCTCCCGATGTTGATGTAGCCTTTGCTATATCTCATGGTGTACCTCCTTACCGCGTGCCTGCGCGCTGCCTAGCATGTCTAGTTTTTCAATTTGCCTCGTTATGCTATTCGCATGTACCCACCTCTGTGTATGGATCTGTATGTCTTAATTGACTACTGTTAAGTATCTAGTACACTTCTTAATTATTGTCGAGTTACATCATGCTTGTCGCTAGACACTCGCAAGTTCTTTTTGCTAAACTGCCCCCTGTTGATACTTAGCAGGATGGTTAGACCAGGTGGTCGTGGTCGTGCCCCTGAACGCCCACCACCGCCAGACTATATGGCAGCTATGATGCAACAATTCAAGCTCAACCGTCAGTTCATGACTGGGATTATGGTTCAGTTCCCACATCTGAACAACCAGAACCAGAACCCTCCTTCAATAACTCTGCCGGAATTTATGCGTCTTAACCCCACTCAGTTCCGCAACTCTGAGAAGCCACTAGATGCTGATGTCTGGATTCGCGATATCACTCACGAGATGGAGTCTGCAAATGTCTCCCTTGCCAACTTTGTCGCCTTCGCGTCCTTTTTCTTAAAGGGTCCCGCTGCTCAATGGTGGGACACACGCAAGCGTACACTGCCTGCTAGAACAATAGTTACCTGGTATGAGTTCCAGGCTGCTTTCTGTGCCCGTTATATTCCTCAGGGAATTATGGACCGGATGAAAACCCAGTTCCACAACCTCACTCAGGGTAATAAGACTGTCGAAGCTTATCAGCGGGAATTTCTTGACCTCTCCCGCTATGCTGAAGAAGACATCGCCACAGATGCCCGTAGACAAGAGAAGTTTCGTAATGGACTCCACCCAGACATCGAGCTTGCACTTGCTGCTCAAGACTTCAACGACTTTTCTACTCTTGTGAACAAGGCTATTCTAGTTGAGACCGCTCAAATGAAGCATAAGGACTCGCAGAAGCGCTATCATGATGTTGGCTCATCTTCGGGCTCAACACAGAAGCGAAAAACATATGGACGTGGACATGCCTACAACATTGATATTGAACAAGTCTAGGATCAACCTGCCACCGAATTGGGTACCCTTCTCGTTAACTCAGTACCTGCTTCTGTTTTATTTAATTCAGCAGCATCACATTCATTCATCTCTGAAAAATTTGCATTAATGCATGACCTTCATTATGAGGAAATGCCTACTCCGTTAGTCATCCGGGCTAGTGAATTACCATGCCCAGATAACTACAAAATAAACACCTTGAAAGCGTTGAACGCCTCTCCGCTTGAGGGGATCGAAAACATTCCAGTCGTTCGAGATTTTCCGGACGTTTCTTCGGAAGAACATCCAAGAATACCCCGCTTTCTTTCAGTCTTCCTCTTAATTCTCGGGACAAGAATTCTTATTAGTGGAGGAGATTTGTAACACCCCCAGTGGTTAGCCACAGTAATCCCCCTTTTGATAATGCCATGTCATCATGATCAACAGTGCTTAAACATCATTTGGATCATATCTCTTTCCAAATTCAAATTCAAATGGAAATTCAAACTTAAAGTGAAAATAAAAGTTGTCCAAACCCAGAAACTAAAATGTTCATTAAATAGCAAATAATTTGTAGGCAATGATAAAATTGTAACCAACCTTATTGAAATTGGATAAGTGACTTAAACATCCTCAAACAGTGGCTGAAAACAATATTTAATAACCTATTAATTAATATAATATAAATTTGAACTGATAAATACCCCAAACTAATTTTTGGTGATAGGGTATGTTGCACTGTGAATTATGGACTAGGTCATATATTTTACAAAATTCATTTGGGTGCCACACATTTTGCAAAACAGAAAAGAAAAGATAAAGCAGAAGAGAAAAAGAAAAAAAGGCCTAAAACTACTGTGCACTTAGGCCTACTATCCACAGTGGCGGCCCAGCCCAACTAGGCCCCCTTCCCCTACCTCCTAACGCCGCAGGCGCGCTGTCGAGCAGAGGCGAGCGCGCGTGCGTCCAGGCCCCCCCCCCCACTCGCGCCAGATCTTTTGCCCTGCCGCCGTGGATGGATAAGAGGGAAGCCCCTCTCCCCCTGGACGCTCTTGCTTCGCCTCCTCCCCTCCCCCATCGCTCGCCCCCTTCCTTCCCGAACTCCGCCGCTGCCATGGACGTCGGCTAGCCGCGGCCAGAGCCCACCTCTCGCCTCCGTAGCCTGTCCAACAGCTCCGCCGTGACGAGCCCGTCCTCCTCGACCACAAGCCCGAGCCCCGGGGGCCCTGCATCGCCCCACGTCGCCGTTTTCTTCCTCGGATCGCCACCGCACGTCGTCGCCGATTTTGTCACCGTTAAGCCGTCCTCACGCACGCTTTGCTCGGCTACACCTCGCTGTGAGCCTCCCCTCCCTCCCCTGGCCTTTCTCTTGCTCGCTAGCTTACCATAGCCGCCGTGCCATGGTTGCCCGAATGAAGCTCCGCCACCGTTGGCATTGCCATCGCTGTGGCCGCTGTCGAGCTCGCCTGAGCTCGCAGTAGTGCTCACCGTCGCCGTAGGAGTCGAACGCGCCCGTTGCCGCTGCCTGCCGTGCCCGGAATCACCGTATCCAAGTTCGCCCGAGGACCACCGCCGCCACGACTCAACGCCGGCGGCCCTGCCGGCCTCCCCTGCTCGTTTTGGTGCCGTAGATCAACGCGGGATGGAACGGCCGTTCGAACGCACCCAAAAACGCATGATTTGGTCGCCTGTGTGCGATTTCCGCCGCTGGCCGAGCCCCTCCGCCGCGTCGAGAGCTCACCGGAGCAACTCCGGTCGCCGGAGCTGACCTGGCCGGCTGGGGCCATAGTCAGGGTCACTGGCCAGTGGGCCAGGGCAACCCCGTTGACCTGTTGACCAGGTGAACGTGCTGACTGGCACTGACCAGTCACTAACATATGGGCCCCACCTTGTCAGTTGCTAATTAACTAATTAGATTAGTGAAAATAATTAATTTAACTCTAATGTGGCACTGACATGTGGACCCCACTCTCTAATTAACTTTGTTTAGTTTAATTAAAAACCTGAAATAGAGCTTAGTCTATGACATGTGGGACCCACTGGTCAGGTTTGACCTGGTCAGCTGCACTGTTGACTGCTGACATCACACCTATGTCATGCTGATGTCATCATCACTATTCTGGATAATTCAAATTTTAAATAAATAAATAAATTCAGAAAATGTTTAAATCTTTAGAAAATCATAGAAAATAATCCGTAGCTCAGATCGAAAAACTTTGTACATGAAAGTTGCTCAGAATTTTGAGACGAATCCGAATGCGCCGTCCGTTCATCCGTCACACGTCCCTAACTATCCGAACATGGAACCGTTCCCCTCCGGTCATCTGTCTGACAAATGTCAGGAACCGGGAAAACATTCCCGGATGGATTCCCCCTTCCTCGGTGACGTGCAACCATACGTTAGGACACACCCGGCACTGCATATTGTCATGTCGTACATTGTGTTGCTCATGTTGCTGTGTATTTATACTGTTTCCTCCCCCTCTTCTCTCTCGTTAGACCCCGACGCAGTTCCCGGTACCGACGCAGCTCCGAAGCCTGACGCCACCGTTGACGACCTTGCCTTTGCCGCCGAGCAACCAGGCAAGCCCCCCCTTTGATCATCCCGATATCGCCCATTCTATTTTCCCATGCTTGCATTAGAATTGCTGCTACTACTGCTTTACCTATTCTGATGCATAGCCTGTTTATTGTAACCTACTATTGATACCTTACCTGCTTATCCTAAACTGTATAGTATAGGCTGGGTAGAGACCTATTAGTGACCCCGCTAGTCCCGACTGCCCCACTGGATTATCAAAAGACCCGATCGACGGGATTGAAGACCAGGCCTAGGCACCGCACATCACCCCCCTTAGTTGTAATGACACTGCAGCGTTACTATCGAGTGCCGAGGGTGATACCTCGTGTAGCACTTTTGATGTTAACTCTTTAGAGTAGCTATTCGGTCGTGGTCATCGAGGGTGATTCCTCCTTCCCCACTTCCAATAACGACGCTGTCGCGCAACACCTCAAGTGTGAACCCATCGAGGGTGATTCCTCCGAGTTCACCTTGACGGATACATCGAATAGGATTCCAACGAGGGTGACACCTCGGATTCCCTTGATGTTATGGACACACGGATACTTGGACTGTACGGTTGTTACTTGGAAAGGCGGGTCGACCCTGAGGGGTACCCGTGTGTGATGTGAAGACAGGTTGCCTGGATGGTGCCTGAGTGATGAATACGAGGCGTGGCCGGGCATTCTTAGCCCTTGCCGCAAGTCCTCGAGACGGGGCGACGGGGTCACATCGATCGTGAGTCTCTGCTCATTACCGCAAGCCCCTAGTCCGCCAACGATTTGGATATTTGATCCGAGCAGGCCTCTGGCCTGATAGCACTAACCATCACGTGGGAAGAATTATGGGCACTCTGCATCATATGCATCAACCGAAAGCTTTGTCAGACATCCAGTTCAGCCTCGTGGCCAGGCCGGGCCAGTGCCATCCAGGACTAAGGTGGTGCTTGTCCCGACCCTGCACACACCGACCCAGAGTGCACAGGGCGATGGCCCAAGACCTCTGAGCGCTTAGGATATAGACCGACGGGGACCTCTCTGCTGAGTTGTAGGTAGGGTTGCGGTGTATCGTTTGGCCGAGGCCGGGCATGACCCAGAAAAGTGTGACCGGCCGGAGTTAAGCGAGCGTGGTGGGTAAGTTGGTGCACCCCTGCAGGGAAGAACACATCTATCGATAGCCGATCCTACGGTAAAGGACACTCGGAGTTGTATCCCGATCAATACAACTAAAATTGGATACTATGGCTCTGGGATTGCTTCTCGCAGGGAGTCGAGAAGGGATCTCAGGACGAGGTTGATGACTGTATGGCTCTGGGATTGCTTTCTCGCTGGGAGTCGAGAAAGGAACTCTGGGTGAGGTTGAGACTTAATGATACTACCACTATATATTGTGCTAATCTACACTCTTCTAATGCTGCAAGACCTCTGAAGATGCTAGTCTTCGATAGAACTAGGCCTTCACTCTATTCTAGCATTTCTGCAGCCCAGTCCACATATACAGCCTCCCCTTAATAATGTTGCATATGTAGTGTAGATCCTTGCTTGCTGAGTACTTCAGATGAGTACTCACGGTTGCTTTGCTTTCTTTTTCCCCCATATCCTTTTGATGCAATCAGATGACGGAGCCCCGGATACAGCTGCCCACGCCGACGATCGCTACTACTACCCCGAGGGTGGTTTCTTTTACGAGCTGACAGTCGACCAGGAGTAGGATCGGAGGGTCCCAGGCAGGAGGCCTGCGCCTTTCGATCGTAGTGTTTTCTTTTGCCCCGCCTTTCTAAAGGCCTTTCTGTTTCTGTTTCATATCTGTACTCAGATATCTGATGCTTCCGCTGACACTTGTATGCGAGCTTATATATTCGAGCCCTTGAGGCCCCTGGCTTGTAATATAAAGCTTGTATGACTTTATTTATGTTTTAGAGTTGTGTTGTGATATCTTCCCGTGAGTCCTTAGGCTTGATCATGTGCACTTGCGTGTATGATTAGTGCACGATTGAGCCGGAGGCGTCACAGCACGATCCGCACCAGAGTGGTGTGGTAATCCTATTCTGGAAGTCATGTTATTAGACCAAGGCAAACCTACGAACTATGAAGAAGCTATGACGAGCCCAGATTCCGACAGATGGCTTGAGGCCGTAAAATCTGAGATATGATCCATGTATGAGAACAAAGTGTGGACTTTGGTGGACTTGCCCTATGATCGGTAAGCCATTGAGAATAAATAGATCTTCAAGAGGAAGACAGACGCTGATGGTAATATCACTGTCTACACAGCTCGACTTGTCGCAAAAGGTTTTCAACAAGTTCAAGGAGTTGACTACGATGAGACTTTCTCACCCGTAGCGATGCTTAAGTCTGTCCGAATCATGTTAGCAATTGCCGCATTTTATGAAATCTAGCAAATGGACGTCAAAATTGCATTCCTTAATGGATATCTTAAAAAAGAGTTGTATATGATGCAACTAGAAGGTTTTGTCGATCCTAAAGGTGCTAACAAAGTGTGTAAGCTCCAGCGATCCATCTATGGACAGGTGCAAGCATCTCGGAGTTGGAATATACGCTTTGATGAGGTGATCAAAGCATATGGTTTTATACAGACTTATGGTGAAGCCTGTATTTATGAGAAAGTGAGTGGGAGCTCTGTAGCATTTCTGATATTATATGTGGATGGCATATTTATTGATTGGAAATGATACAGATTTTCTGGATAGCATAAAAGGATACTTGAATAAGAATTTTTCAATGAAAGACCTCGGTTAAGCTGCTTACGTATTGAGCATCAAGATCTATAGGGATAGATCGAGACGCTTAATAGGACTTTCACAAAGCACATACCTTGACAAAGTTTTGAAGAAGTTCAAAATAGATCAGTCAAAGAAAGGGTTCTTGCCTATGTTGCAAGGTGTGAAGTTGAGTAACACTCACAATCCAACCACGTCAGAAGATAGAGAGAGAATGAAAGTCATTCCCTATGCCTCAGCCATATGTTCTATAAAGTATGCCATGCTGTGTACCAGACCTATTGTGTGCCTTGCCATGAGTTTGGCAAGGGGGTACAATGGTGATCCGGGAGTAAATCTCTGGACATCGGTCAAAATTATCCTTAGTTATCTAAGAGGAGTAAGGATATATTTCTCGGTTATGGAGGTGATAAAGAGTTCGTCGTAAAGGGTTACGCTGATGCAAGATTTAACACCGATTCAGATGACTCTGAGTCTCAATCAGGATACATATTGAAAGTGGGAGCAATTAGCTGGAGTAGCTCCATACAGAGCATTGTAGACATAGAAACTTGCAAAATACATATGGATCTGAATGTGACAGACCCGTTGACTAAACTTCTCTCACAAGCAAAACATGATCACACCTTAGTACTCTTTGGGTGTTAATCACATGGCGATGTGAACTTGATTATTGACTCTACTAAACTCTTTGGGTGTTGGTCACATGGCGATGTGAACTATGGGTGTTAATCACATGGCGATGTGAACTAGATTATTGACTCTAGTGCAAGTGGGAGACTGAAGGAAATATGCCCTAGAGGCAATAATAAAGTTGTTATTTTATATTTCCTTATTCATGATAAAGGTTTATTATTCATGCTAGAATTGTATTGATCGGAAACCTAAATACATGTGTGAATATATAAACAAATACCGTGTCCCTAGTAAGCCTCTAGTAGACTAGCTCGTTGATCAAAGATGGTTAAGTGTAACACCCTGGATTTTGCCCTTTTTTTTCTGATGATTTTCTTTGATTTATTGATTTGAATTGCTTTTTCTGTGGCTATGTGGTTCTGAAACTTGGGAAGATCATGTCTTCCTAGGTTTTATAGTGGTTGCCATCCTCATCATCATCCCTAGATCATGTCATTTTTATCCTTGACCTAATCCAATATTCTTTTTCTAGGGAATATTCCTTTTCTACTAAAGGAATAACCCTATTTGATCTAGGTCGTGAAGCAACCTATCTTTCTGTCACTCCCAAAATTCCCAAATAATTCTCATAAATTGTTTGGGTCATATCTTCCTCAAACATGTCAAAATCCTTCCTTGGCATCATCAAAGATAATTCACAAATATTCCTTTTCTCATTCTGCCCTAATTGGCTTTTTGAGAAGGAAGTGTCATTTATATTTGCTTGATTGATCCCAAACTTTTTGGACATCTTTTCCTGTCCATATAATTGCCCCATGCCAAAATTCAACTCAATTTGCCTAGTGAATGTTCCTGAGCAATTTTTCAAAGTTCTTGTCTGAGGGAAGCCTGTGTGAAGGAAGTACCAGCTAGGCATATCCAAATGAGTTGAAATTTTCCAAGGTCCTTCATTTGATCAAATCATGACTCTCCACCAAATTTGAGCTCATGTAACTCATCTATGTGAGCCCAGCTCCAAATCTTGGTTTCTGGTCAGATTTTCAGTTTGTGAAGCAACCATATTTTATATTTCTTCATTTCAGCTGAAAATTTACCAGGACATTCTCCTATCCATATCAACTCCCTCCACCAACTTTTGGCTCATTTCATCTAGCCAATTGCCCTGTGTAATTTTTCAAAGTTTTTGGTCAGAATAAAGCACTGTGAAGCAAGTACCACTTTGGTATATCCAATTGGTATGAAACTTTTACAGTGTCTTAATATGATCAAATAACCAACCTCCTCCAAATTTCAGCTCATGAAAATCATCTATATGAGTGCTACTTCATAATCCCCAAATCTGACGAGTAGGGCCCTTTCTACAGCAAGTACCCTCTAAACTCATCCTCTTAAGCTTATTTTTGGTGATCAACATCATCTTAGTATGTGATCATCACTAGACAAATCCTTTCCTTCGTTCCCAAGCTGGTGTCCCCACTGCACAACACAAACACTTGGTTGTTGGTCTGCTTTGGGGCCATCTGCAAATCTCTTATTTGCCCCTGGACCGAATGCTTTCTTCATTTAGACTAAGGGCAGTATGGACTATCTACTGGACATGGTCAGTCCGGCCAAAACGAGCCATTTGCACTAGTGCACGCGGTGATCACGCTTGTATCATGGCAAACTCGCGCTCTGGCTCGTTTCGGCCGCTGTTCCCGTCGTCTCCCTCCTCGTCTCGACCTCCATTCATGTCTAGTAGCTGCCCCGTGAGCTCCTGCCTCGCCCTGTGCCTCTGCCTCATCTTGGTTCGCCTTTAATGCGTCGCTAGCTCCATGCCCGTGCCGCGTCCCGCCTCTGTCCTCCATTAGAGCTTGGCTTGAGCTTGCCCGTGATGCTCTAGAGCCCTCTCTCGCGCCTATATAAGCACCCCGAGGTGTTCCTCGCCTCACCAGTCCCTCCCCCGCCTCATTTGATCACCAGAGTGCCTATCCTTGCCGTTTTCTTCTCGGGCCACCGCGGACATCGCCGGAGTTCGCTCCTCCCCAGTGCGCCTAGTCCTCCTCTCCTCCTCTAGCCACCACCAGAGCACTCCTCTCCTCCCCGCGGTTCACCCCACCCCCTTGCCCCCTCGCCGGAGAACCCCGCCGCCCGAGCTCTCTGTACTCCTCCCCGTCGCCGCGACCTCCCCTCCTCCCCACTCCTCCCCGGCGGCTATTTTCCCTCTGAACGAGTGCGGCGTTCGTCCCCGAGCCTGCCAGTGCCCTCGCCTCGGCCGGAGGTGGCCGGAGTCAGCGGGGCTAGCACCGGCAGCGCCCTGCCCGACCTCCTCTGCTCTCTGTCACGAGCGAGCACGGGAGGAGAAAGAAGACGAGCGCCCTGGCCCCCTCCCCCTGCCCGTGGGCCCCCTTTGTAGGCCTCTCCACCCCTGGGTCCACGTGTTTTAAGTGGAAACAGTTTTCTGCAAATATGTTTTCATTCAGAGAAAGCGTATTTTGAATCTACTTCGATTGAGCAGGCGTTTTCCTATGCAGAAGACGTATTTCCCGCAAAGGCACTTTCAGTTTTTCCTCTCAGGGACCCGTTGGTGATAAAAAAAATCACAGATTAGTCCCTGAACTTCCAACCCTCGTATCTCCGTGACCGTAACTCCGATCGAGGTGAAACCAACGCTCACTTCTCTGTCTCGTCAAGATCTTTCTGTTGGTAACATTTTCACTAGGTGGTCCCACAGTGAAAATGACCATTTTGCCCTTGCTTCTAATCAGCCCCCTCCAAGAGAAAACCGTTCAGCATTTCGTTCCGCGGCTTCACCGCACTTCTTCCCGGAGTCTCCGTCACCCCCAGGCAAGCCACAATAGCCACTTGCATGATAGCCATACAGTAGCCATGGTTTCTACTTGAATATTTAAAAAAAGTTTGCCCGTTATCTGTCTACTTGTTTGCTACTACTGTCGTTGTTTCGGTTATGCTCGTGGTTTCATGTTCACCTTCATGCTATGTTCCGATGCATCTTGTTATCTTGTGCTACTTGCTAGTATTATTTTCTCATGTTGTGCTTGGTAGTAGTAGTAGTAGTACATGCTGGAAGCAGTGGTGTTCTTCCTGATGCATGCTTGTCGTCCATCAAAGTACCGTTGTTATGCATGTTCCTTTTCATCTAGTTGGTTACATGTTTACTTGGTAGTGTTCTTGCTATTTTCTTGCATGGTATTTATTTATGATGCTAGTAGTCATGTTAAGCTCATGTGTAATGTTATGCTTATGCTCGTCGGTATGCCATGCTCATTTGGTTTAATGCTTCATTGTGGTTATGCTCGATGATTATGCTGCACCTCCATGCTTATGTTGATATCATGCTCATGCATTATAGTTGCATCATATTTTATTATGGCTCAGCTTATTGCATTCAAGTTTAACCGGATAATAATGAACTTGAACAACTGTTGGCTGAGTCATGGTGCCACCACATCGAGCTGACCAGTGCAACCATATTTACCTTTTATGGGAAGGCCCTAATGCGGTCTATTGTCATGCCTCTCGCCGGTGCCTCCAAAGAGGGAAGGTTATGGGCGCGCGCTACCCTAATCAGGTAGGCGGACATAAGCCTTGTGAGCCCGAGTTTGGTTATGTGCACTTGTCCCCGTTTGGGACCGTTTATAGTTTTGCCACGACGGTGGCCGTTGGATGTCACGGGTTGACATCGGGGCCACCCAGGACTTAGCCCAAAGGGGAGTTGGTCGGAGTGGCCGGGAGAGAGTCATGGCAGTAGATCGGTTTTGTCGGAACGTCGTTGGTCCACCCGAACGGGAGTGCGAGGCCATGGGTTCCGTGGTGTGGGTACAGTGTACTAACCTCTGCAGAGTGTGTGTTTAAATCTATTGATAGCCGCGCCCATGGATATGGGCCCAGTTCGTAGTCGGTCACACTATGAGCCAACTATAATAATAACTTGATTAATAATAACCCTGGTTCGATGATGAGAAAGAGTTTGGTTGTTATTGAGAGAGGATCATGGAGGTATTGCGGATACCAAAGTTGGTTGATCTTTATGTGATCGCGAGATGATCACGGAGGTATCGTGGATACCGATGTTGGTAAGATGATGCATGAGATGGTTACGAGTTAACCGCCGAGAAAGAGTAAGTTGGTGCATGATAATGTTAACCTGTTACATGTAGTATCATCATGTTCATATGCTCATGCTATGCTTGTTCTAGCCGTATCATGTTCAGTTTGTGCATGCCATGTTGTTCTGTTAGTATCATGCTCATGATTGTTTTAACCTGCTAATGCCATGCTGTTGTTTGTCTTGACTACTTTTGGTTATTGTGAGCTTGCAAGTACATTCAATGTACTGACCTGCCGTGTCATGCCAGTTTGCAGGTCGTGCCTTGATTGCTTGCTTGTTTGGTGTGGTTCCCGTGTTCGCGAGCTAGGATAAACGTTCCAGCCAGAGTCCCTTCGGACTGGAGTCCATCATCATCGTTCATTGTTCCGCTGCCAGTAGAGGTTCCGCTGCCTCGAGTTGTTATGCTGCTTGCATAGAGCAACCATTGTTGGCGTGGCGCCGCTGTGCTGGCATTATTCATTGTAATATCGGAGACCTTGTATTCATTTTCGTGTTGTAATAGAGAGCTGGTTTGTTCTATGCTAAGCAGTGCCGTATTCCAGAAGACTTCACCTCGATCTCTGGGGCTGGAATACGGGGCATTCCAGTTTCTCTGAGCCGGGGTGCCACATTAAGGTTTCCTAACCATAGACATGTGTTGTCATTTGATAACGGGATCACATCATTAGGAGAATGATGTGATGGACAAGACCCATCCGTTAGCTTAGCATAATGATCGTTCAGTTTTATTGCTATTGCTTTCTTCATGTTAAATACATATTCCTTCGACTATGAGATTATGCAACTCCCAGATACCGGAGGAATACCTTGTGTTCTATCAAACGTCACAATGTAACTGGGTGATCATAAAGATGCTCTACAGGTATCTCCAAAGGTGTTTGTTGAGTTGGCATAGATCGAGATTAGGATTTGTCACTCCGAGTATCGGAGAGGTATCTCTGGGCCCTCTCGGTAATACACATCATAAGCTTGCAAGCAAACAACTAAGGAGTTAGTCATGAGGTGATGTATTATGGAACGAGTAAAGAGACTTTCCGGTAACGAGATTGAACTAGGTATGAAGATACCGACGATCGAATCTCGGGCAAGTAACATACCGATGGACAAAGGGAATTGTGTATGTTGTCATAACGGTTCGACCGATAAAGATCTTCGTAGAATATGTAGGAGCCAATATGGGTATCCAGGTTCCGCTATTGGTTATTGACCGGAGGGGTGTCTCAGTCATGTCCACATAGTTCTCGAACCCGTAGGGTCCGCACGCTTAATGTTCGTTGACGATATAGTGTTATATGAGTTATATGTTTTGGTGACCGAATGTTGCTCGGAGTTCCAGATGAGATCACGGACATGACGAGCAGTCTCGAAATGGTAGGTAAAGATTGATATATAGGACGATGGTATTTGGACTCCAGAAGTGTTTCAGGACGTACCGGGAAGGAATCGGGTCACCGGAAGGGGTTCCGGGCACCCCTCGGCAAGTTATGGGCCTTATGGGCCAAAGGAGGGGACAGACCAGCCAACAAAGGGGCTGGTGCGCCTCCTCCCTTCTTTGGCCAGCCCTAGGGAAGGAAAAGGGGGAGGGCTAGCCCCTTCTGCCTTTCCCTCTCATGGGAGAAAGGAAAAGGGGGCGCGCCACCCTCCCCTGCATTTCCCCGCGCTCCAAATAAGGAAAGAGGGGGGCGTGGCTTGGGAGGTGATACGTCTCCAACGTATCTATAATTTATGAAGTATTCATGCCATTATATTATCATTCTTGGATGTTTTACAATCATTTTATAGCAACTTTATATCATTTTTTGGGACTAACCTATTGACATAGTGCCCAGTGCTAGTTGCTGTTTTTTGCTTGTTTTTTACATCGCAGAAAATCAATACCAAATGGAGTCCAAACGCAGCGAAACTTTTTGGAGATTTTTTCTGGACCAGAAGACATCCGGTGGGCCAAAGAAGTACTAGAGGGGAGCTCTGAGGAGAGCACAACCCACCAAGGCGCGCCTGGGGGCCCAGGCACGCCCAGGTGGGTTGTGCGCACCTCGATGACCTCCCGCACCGCCTCTTCACCCTATAAATTCCCAAATATTCCAAAAACCATCGGGGTAACCCGAGATCAGAAGTTCCGCCGCCGCAAGCCTCTGTAGCCATGAAAAACCAATCTAGACCCCGTTCCGGCACCCTGCCGGAGGGGGAAATCATAACCGGTGGCCATCTTCATCATCCCGGCGGCCACCATGATGAGGAGGGAGTAGTCCACCCTCGGGGCTGAGGGTTTGTACCAGTAGCTATGTGTTTAATCTCTCTCTCTCTCTCTCGTGTTCTTGAGATGGGACGATCTTGATGTATCGCGGGCTTTGTTAATATAGTTGGATCATATGGTGTTTTCCCCTCTCTATCTTGTTGTGATGAATTGAGTTTTCCCTTTGAGATTTCATTTTATCGGCTTGAATACTTTTATGGATTTGAGAGCACTTGATCTATGTCTTGGCACTCAACTCACGGATTCCCGAGGTGACATTGGGGTAATCTATGCATAGGGGTTGATGCACATTTTCATCCTTGTTTCTCCGGTAGAAATCTTGGGGCACTCTTTGAAGTTCTTTGTGTTGGATTGAGTATTGTGAATCTGAAATTGTTTGATGCATACCATATAATCAACTCATGGATACTCGCAGTGACATTGGAGTATCTAGGTGACATTAGAGTTGGTTGATGTGTATCATATGGTGTTATTTTAGTACGAACTCTTGGTTAGATCGATCGGAAAGAATAGCTTGGTGTTATTTTAGTATGAACTCTAGGATAGATTGATCGGAAAGAATAGCTTTGAGGTGGTTTCGTACCCTACAAACAATTTCATCCTATGTTCTCCGCTAGATAGGAACTTTGGAGTGATTCTTCATCGCACGTTGAGGGATGGTTATGTGATCCAATTAGATTATCATTGTTGAGAGATTGCACTAGTGAAAGTACTGACCCTAGGCCTCATTTTCAAGCATTGCCATACCGTTTGTGCTCCATTTTATCAATTGCTACCTTGCTGTTTTTTATATTGTTCCTATTACAAAAATAAATATCTACTATCATTACTACACTTGTATCACCATCTCTTCGCCGAACTAGTGCACCTATACAATTTACCATTGTATTTGGTGTGTAGGGGACACAAGAGACTTTTTATTATTTGGTTGCAGGGTTGTTTGAGAGAGACCATCTTCATCCTAAGCCTCCCACGGATTGATAAACCTTAGGTCATGCACTTGAAAGAAATTTGCTACTATCCTACAAAACTCTGCGCTTGGAGGCCCAACACGAGTCTACAAGAACAAGTTGTGTAGTAGACATCAAGCTCTTTTCTGGCGCCGTTGCCGGGGAGGTGAGTGCATGAAGGTATATCTTTAGATCTTGCAATCGAATCTTTTAGTTTCTTGTTTTATCACTAGTTGGGTTTATAAAAAGAAAACTATAAAAAAATGGATTTGAGGTGGTCTCATATTATTCGTCTTTATAATGTCTTTCGTGAAAATGATGGAAAGGAAAATTGTGCTCAATTGATAGAGGAAGAATTCTATAAAATATTTGACAAAAAATCTTTCAATGATGAGCATGATTGCAATGTTGTTGGTATGAACTCTTTGAATATTCATGATGCTAATGATATGCAAGGCCACAAGCTTGGGGATGCTATGTTTGATGAGGATGATATTTTTAGTCCCCCAAGTTTTGATGAGAATATTTACTATGATGATAGCATGCTTCCTATTTATGATGATTATGGTGATGACATGTATGCTATAAAGATTAATGATATCCATGAAACTTGTCATCATGATTTTAATGCTCAATATGATTATGCCAATCAAGAATCACATGATAGTTATTTTGTTGAGTTTGCTCCCACAACTATGTATGAGAATAAATTTGCTTATGTGGAGAGTAATAAAATTTCTATGCTTGTGGATCATGAAAATAATAATTTATGTGATAGTTATATTGTTGAATTCATTCATGATGCTACTGAAAATTATTATGAGGGAGGAACTTATGCTTGTAGGAATTGCAATAATATCAAGTTTCCTCTCTATGTGTTGAAAATCATGAAGTTTTGCTTGTTTTGCTTTCCTATGATAGTTGATTCTTGTTCCCATAAATTGTTTGCTCACAAAATCCCTATGCATAGGAAGTGGGTTAGACTTAAATGTTCTAGTTATATGCTTCATGATGCTCTCTTTATGTTTCGATTCTTATGTTTTATGCGAGCATCATTGAAATCATCATGCCTAGCTAAAAGGCATTAAAGAAAAGTGCTTGTTGGGAGACAACCCAACACTTTTACCTACTGTTTTTGTGTGCTCACATGATTAATATACTGTAGAAATCATGTTTTATAGCTTTTTTTTCTCAATAAAGTGCCTAGTAAAGCCTTTGGGATAGTGTGGATGATAGTTGACTTGATTCTGTGCAAAAACAGAAACTTTTGCGTCCAGTGCGAAATTCCTGTCTTTTACTGGGATGTGGAAAAATTCTGAATTTTTTACAGTTGATAGGTATACAAATTTTATACGTTCTCCTAATTTTTCATATTTTCTATAGTTCATAAGTATGACCTTAATTCAGATCTTTACGTACTGTTCTGTTTCTGACAGATTCTGTTTTCAATGCAGAATTTGCTTGTTTTCTAGTTTCTATGGCTTATATTGCTTAATATAAATTGTGGAAATTGTAGATTACAGTAGGCATTGTGTGAGAACAATTATGAATCTTGTCTTTGACAGTACCAAAGTGAATGATTTATCTTTATCAAACTAACCCATCTCACGAAGTTCCGTTAAGTTTTGTGTGATTGAAGTTTTCAAGTTTGGGTGAGATATCGATATGAGGAGAATAAGGAGTGACAATACCCTAAGCTTGGGGATGCCCAAGGCACCCCCAAGGCAATATTCAAGGAAGATCCAAGCAACTAAGCTTGGGGATGCCCCGGAAGCCATCCCCTCTTTCGTCTCCGACATTATCGGTAACCTCAATTGGAGCTATAATTTTATTCGTCACATGATATGTGTTTTTCTTGGAGCATCATTTTATTTTATTTGTATTTGCTTTATTTTATTTAGAGTAATGTTTTTCATATTTTACTTCAATAAAAATGTCAAGTATAGCCTTTGCCATGCTTATTTTGCAAGTATATGAGTTGCTGTTTCAAAACAGAAAGTTTATTGCTGTTGCAAGAATTCTCAAGAAAAGTAAGAATGTGATAAAATGTTCAAATTTTTTGCAAAATAAGATATGGTAAGTTTTATACAGTGTGGTAAATTTTCATAATTTTTTAAGTTAGGTAAGTATAAGTACAATTGCACTCTTTACAGACTGTCCTGTTTAGACAGATTGCTGTTATGTTCGCATTGTTTGCATATGTTTGCTTGTTTAATGATTCTATTTGAGGATAGGAGTATTAAATATGCAGAGACATTTAGTATGCAATGTTGAATAATAATTTTAGTGATTTGCTACAGTAGATAATGATAAGGTTTTTGCATTGATTTATACTAACTTATCTCACGAGTTCTTGTTGAGTTTTGTGTGGATGAAGTTTTTAAGATTTAGGGAAACCGTGATATTAAAAGAATTAAGGAGACGCAAAAGTTCAAGCTTGGGGATACCCAAGGCATCCCAAGTTAATAATCCAAGAAGTCTCAAGCATCTAAGCTTGGGGATGCCCCGGTAGGCATCCCACCTTTCTTCATGAACAACTATCGGTTAGTATCGATTGAGCCTAAGTTTTTGCTTCTTCACATGATGTGTGCTATTCTTAGAATGTCATTTTATTTTATTTGCTTGCTGTTTTAATAAAATACTTACATCTAAAAGTTTTGAAATAAGAAAGAGTCCTCACATAGCTACCTATTTACGTAACTACTTGCTTGATCTTCACTTATATCTTTTTGGAGTAGTTTGTCTTTTGCTCTCGTGCTTCACTTAAATTTATTTGAGAGCTTGTTAGTAGCAATGGTAATATATAAATTTATTCCCAAAGTGATAGATATTCAAGGGGGATATAATAAAAACTTTCATGTAGATCATTGGATATGATAAGTTTGATTCCTTGCAATAGTTTTGCGATATGGAGATAATAATATGTGAGTCATGTTGGTGAGTAATTATGATTTAGTAAGAATATTGGTGTTAAGGTTTGTGATTCCCTATGCAAGTACGAAAGTCAATAGTTATGCAATGAAATTACATCCTACTTGTGGTGCATTATTCGGTGTTAGTTATGCTCAATGCTCGTTTATGTAAATTTTCGTTTCTTGGTTGGTTGCTTCTCAATCTATTTGCTAGCCTCCATTTGTACTAAGTGGGAATACTACCTGTGCATCCAAAATCCCTAAACCCAGTTTTGCCACATGAGTCCACCATACCTACCTATATGCGGTATTCCCGTGCCGTTCTAAGAAAATTTGTCTGTGCCATCTCTAATTTTCAAAAAAAATTCCTTTTTGTGTGCTCGTACCGCTCATGAAGCGGCAGGGGGTGGCCAATATTTTCCATGCTAGATGTGTTATTCTCAAGATGAGTGTTTATTCACTTGTCATTGCACGAGAGTACGACAAAGGTATTAGGGATGCCTAGTCCCAAAATGAAAAAGAAATTTACTTTATGTTGTCAAATAGTAAATTCCTTAGAAAGTGTTGGTATCGAGGGCACCCGTGGATACGGCTAGCCATGGATTGTGAAAGAATGGTGGAAAAAGGAACCGCCTATGATATATCTAGCATGGGAAGTGTTGGGAATTACTCGGTCGTTTTTGTTGACGGGAAAAGTATGCCTCACAAAATCTTTTATCTCTCAATTTTAGCTTTGAGCTCTGGCACCTATACAAATCCCTACTTCCCTCTCCAGAGGGCCTATCTATTTACTTTATGCAATTTTTATTTTTATTTGAGTCTCCATCTTCTCTTATAAAGCACCAACTAAGGGGCACTATGATCGTACTTGAGCATTGGATGTAGCTAATATGTGAGTGTGTTTTGCGAATGGATCAATGATTGAGCATGATGGGCTAGGGATAACTTTCATTAGTGTTGATATTTTGAAATACATGGTTGCTTGTTGATATGCTTGAGTATTTATGTCTTCATGTCAAATTATAGACTATTGCTTTGAATCATTCAAGTACAAATGTCCATGCTACAAAAGAAAGAGTATATGATGAATATGATAGGTAGCATTCCACAACAAAAATTCTGATTTCAATTGCTACTTTATCATGATAAGTTTTATGAGAAAGAGTTGATGTTATGATGCTAGAAAAAGTGATTGAAATTATCATTGATCAAACTTATGCACTTTGCTAGCATTCACACTTCA
The DNA here is from genome assembly GCA_011799875.1 of Thinopyrum elongatum. Classification (NCBI taxonomy): domain Eukaryota; kingdom Viridiplantae; phylum Streptophyta; class Magnoliopsida; order Poales; family Poaceae; genus Thinopyrum; species Thinopyrum elongatum. The sequence continues at coordinate 100,901,776 of CM022298.1, forward strand.
TAAATTATTTCTTTTATCATTAACCTACTCGAGGACAAGTAGGAATTAAGCTTGGGGATGCTGATACGTCTCCAACGTATCTATAATTTATGAAGTATTCATGCCATTATATTATCATTCTTGGATGTTTTGCAATCATTTTATAGAAACTTTATATCATTTTTTTGGGACTAACCTATTGATATAGTGCCGAGTGCCAGTTGTTGTTTTTTGCTTGTTTTTTACATCGCAGAAAATCAATACCAAACGGAGTCCAAACGCAGCGAAACTTTTGGAGATTTTTTCTGGACCAGAAGACACCCGGTGGGCCAAAGAAGTACCAGAGGGGAGCTCCTAGGAGAACACAACCCACCAGGGTGCGCCTGGGGCCCAGGTGCACCCAGGTGGGTTGTGCCCACCTCGGTGGCCTCCCGCACTGATGACCCACAAGTATATGGGATCAATTGTAGCCTTTTCGATAAGTAAGAGTGTCGAACCCAACGAGGAGCAGAAGGAAATGACAAGCGGTTTTCAGCAAGGTAATGTCTGCAAGTACTGAAATTGTAAGTAGCAGAGTAGTTTGATAGCCAGATAATTTGTAACGAGCAAGTAACAATAGTAGTAACAAAAGTGCAGCAAGGTAGCCCAATCCTTTTGAGGCAAAGGACAGGCCAAAACGTTCTCTTATAATAAGCAAAGCGTTCTTGAGGGTACACGCGAATTTCATGTAGTCACTTTCATCATGTTGGTTTGATTCGTGTTCGCTACTTTGATAATTTGATATGTGGGTGGACCGGTGCTTAGGTGTTGTTCTTACTTGAACAAACCTCCTACTTATGATTAACACCCTCGCAAGCATCCGCAACTACGAGAAAAGTATTAAGAAAAAATCCTAACCATAGCATTAAACTTTTGGATCCAATCGGTCACTTACGGAATAGCGCATAAACTAGGGTTTAAGCTTTTTTCACTCTCGCAACCCATCATCTAATAACTACTCCACAATGCATTCCCTTAGGCCCCAATATGGTGAAGTGTCATGTAGTCGACGTTCACATGACACCACTAAGGGAATCACAACACACATACTATCAAAATATCGAACACATATCAAGTTCACATGATTACTTGCAACATGCTTTCTCCCGTGACCTCAAGAACAAAAGTAACTACTCACAAATGATAATCATGCTCAAGATCAGAGGGGTATTAAATAGCATATTGGATCTGAACATATAATCTTCCACTAAATAAACCATATAGTAGTCAACTGCAAGATGTAATCAACACTACTAGTCACCCACAAGCACCAATCTATAGTTCCGGTACAAAGATTGAACACAAGAGATGAACTAGGGTTTGAGAGGAGATGGTGCTGTTGAAGATGTTGATGGAGATTTCCCTCCCCAAGATGGGAGAGTTGTTGGTGATGATGATGACGATGATTTCCCCCTCCGGGAGGGAAGTTCCCCCGGCGGAATCGCTCCGCCGGAGGGAAAAAGTGCTCCTGCCCAAGTTCCGCCTCGAGACGGCGGCGCTCCGTCCCGGAAGTCCTCTCCTTTTTTTCTAGGTCCAAAGGAATTATATACCAGAAGATGGGCACCGGAGGTGGGCCGAGGGGAGCACAACCCACCAGGGCGCGCCTGGGCTCCCTGGCGCGCCCAGGTGGGTTGTGCCCACCTGGTGGGCCCCCTCTGGTACTTATTGGCTCCAATATTTCTCATTTATTCCATAAAAAATCCCCGTAAAGTTTCAGCTCATTTGGAGTTGTGCAGAATAGGTAGCCTGACGTAGCTTTTTCAGGTCTAGATTTCCAGCTGCCGGAATTCTCCCTCTTTGTGTGTACCTTGAATATTATGAGAGAAAAGGCATTGGAATTACTCCAAAAAGTATTATTATGCATAAAAACATCATAAATAACAGTAGGAAACATGATGCAAAATGGACGTATCAACTCCCCCAAGCTTAGACCTTTTTTGTCCTCAAGCGAAAACCGAAATCGAAAAACATGTCCACATGCTTAGAGAGAGAGGTGTGGATAAAAACAAAATACAGACATAGAAGCATCATGTAATTTTATTATAACAACAACAAACTTTTAACATAAAACTTTTATCATAGACTTCTAATAAATAAGTAACAATTCATCACACAATCGAAGTATAAAGCATAAACTCTATTAGAAACCAACAGACTATGTTCTCAGTCAACTTTGCAACTACAATTCATCATCTTTTTAGGAAGGGTCACGTATCGGAGCCTTTAGGCAAGTCCACATACTCAACCATCATATAGTCTTCTATGATTGCTAACACTCACGGCATACACATGAGCAAAACATTTCAACCGGACACATAGAAAGATAGGGGCTTATAGTTTCACCTCCCAACGTATTCACCTCAAGGGTGATGTCAACAATAATAACTCATGCTACCCATATTCAACTGGACTATGTGCCTAGATCTTTCCTCACCACATGATGCTTGCCAAAGGAGAAAAATAAAAGGAAAAGAGAGAAGAACTTTGACTCTTGCATAAAAGTAAAAGATAGGCCCTTCGCAGAGGGAAGCAGAGGTTGCCATGCGCTTATTTGTTTGTATGCTCAACCCCTTAATGCAAAAGAACATCACGTTATATTGCCCCTTGTGATGGCAACCTTTATTATGCAGTCTGTCGCTTTTATTCTTCACCATCACAAGTTCGTACAACGCTCAATTTTCTCTTACACTAAATGATCTCACACTTTTAGAAGCAATTTTTATTGCCTTATTGCACCGATGACAACTTACTTGAAGGATCTTACTCAATCCATAGGTAGATATGGTGGACTCTCGAAAATAAGATTTGGGTTTAAGGGTTTTTTGGATGCACAAGTAGTATCTCTACTTAGTGCGGAATTTTTGGCTAGCAAAGATGGGGGGCAAGCACCACATGTTGAAGGATCTATGACAATATAACTTCTATGTGAATATGAACAAACATAAATCATTAAGTTGTCTTCCTTGTCCAACGTCCACAATTTTGGCATATAATATTTTAATGGGGGCTCACAATCACAAAAGATTTCCATGATAGTGTATTTATATGTGAATCTTCTCTTCCCTTATTAATTCATTCATGAGTTGCATCATTGACTAATGCTATGTTTGTCAATCTCTAATAAAATTTTCTACTTATACTTTTCCTTATGTGGTGTTATCACCTACCATAGGATTAGCATATGATCTTTTCATTTATTTCCTTTCTCTTTATTGAAACATGAAAGTAAAGAAAGCAAAAACTCAAACTAAACTTTATTATCTATCTCGCACACGATTACAAGGATGGATTACTAAGCAAGCTCTCAAAAAGAAAGGATCGAACTAAACTTTTATTCATCTAAAGCAAAAGATAACCATGGATCGAACTTAGAAAAGTAAAGGCAAAAGATAGTGGGGGTGATACGATACCGAGGCACCTCCCCCAAGCTTGGCGGAAGCCAAGGGGAGTGCCCATACTCGATACTCAATTTTCTTTTGGTGATGAAGGAGGTGGTGGTGATGGAGTAGTAGCGATCCTGTCCTTCAAGATTAAGAGATTCTCCAATCTATGGATGATGCTCCGGAGGAAGATGATGTGCTCTTGATGCAGAATATTTTCACGAGTGAGATATTTATTTTGCAGACGAACCGTTTCGATGATCCGAAAGGCTTCAATCTCAGTAGGGGTAAGATGAGCATAGTAAGGTTTAAGGATATCTTCTTCTTCCTCCTCGGCAGGCAGTGCTTGTTCGATCATCGGCGTTTGATCTCCGGTAGCCTCCTTACCCTTGTCCTCCTTGGCTGCTCCAACGGCCTCTTCCCTCTTTAGCTCGATCTTCATCAACCAAGCATCCTCTTCCACATTATTAGAGGAAGAAGAAGACATGATGCCTGGCTTAACAGATCTGACAGAAAACAACAAGAAAAGAGAACAGGAGATTTCTCCGCGATACGGAGGTCAATAGGTTCGGTGTGTATATAAAGATTTTTTTATATTGGAAAACAAGCAAACGGAAGAAAAACAGAGTCCGGAAGGTACCCGAGATGGGCACAACCCACCTGGGCGCGTGCCCACCAGGTGTGCCTTCCTGGTTGCTTCTTATTTTCCTAATTTTCTAAATATTCCAAAACTGATAAAAAATATTTTTGCGGATTTTTCGGAGTCTGTTTACTTACCGTATCATGTACCTCCTCTTTTTCACGATTCTGGAGTGTTCCGGAAGGACTCTTTTATGTGGTCTTCCGATGTCATAGTTTGGATAATATTACTTTCAACATTAATGGGCATACCTGAGATATAATGTTTTATTTGTTGCCCATTAACAACCTTCGGGTTAGTACCTTTGGAATTATTTATTTTGATAGCTCCAGACCGATAAACCTCCTCGATAACATAGGGTCCTTCCCATTTGGAGAGGAGTTTTCCTGCAAAGAATCTGAAACAAGAGTTGTACAAAAGAACATATTCTCCAACTTTGAACTCACACTTTTGGATTCTTTTATCATGCCATGTTTTAACTTTTTCTTTAAATAACTTGGCATTTTCATAAGCTTGGGTTCTCCATTCATCTAATGAGCTAATATCAAATAACCTCTTTTCATCGGCAAGTTTGAAATCATAGTTGAGTTCTTTAATTTCCCAATATGCTTTATGTTCTAACTCAAGAGGCAAATGACAAGCTTTTCCATAAACCATTTTATAAGGAGACAAACCCATAGGATTTTTATATGCTATTCTATAAGCCCAAAGTTTATCATCTAATTTCTTAGACCAATTCTTCCGAGACCTATTGACAGTCTTTTGCAAAATTAATTTTATTTCTCTATTGCTAAGTTCAACTTGACCACTAGACTGAGGATCCTAGGGTGATGCAATTCTATGGTTAACATCATACTTGGCAAGCAGTTTACGGAAAGCACCATGAATAAAGTGTGAACCACCATTAGTCATTAAATATCTAGGGACTCCAAACCTTGGGAAAATAATTTCCTTAAGCATTTTAATAGAGGTGTTGTGATCAGCACTACAGGTTGGAATAGCTTCTACCCACTTAGTAACATAATCAACAGCAACCAAAATATGAGTATACCCATTAGAGGAAGGAAAAGGTCCCATGAAATCAAATCCCCAAACATTAAATGGTTCAACAGCAAGAGAATAATTCATAGGCATTTCTTGATGCTTACCGATATTACCTATTCTTTTACATTCATCACAAGATAAGACGAACTTACGAGCATCCTTGAAGAGAGTAGGCCAATAAAAACCAGATTGCAATACCTTATGAGAAGTTCTGTCTCCCGCATGATGTCCTCCATAAGCTTCGGAGTGACATTTCTGTAGGATTTGTCCCTGTTCATGCTCAGGTACACAACGTCTAATAATACCATCTACTCCTTCTTTATAAAGATGTGGGTCATCCCAGAAGTAATGTCTTAAATCATAGAAGAATTTTTTCTTTTGTTGGTATGTAAAGCTAGGTGGTAAATATTTAGCAACAATGTAATTAGCATAATCAGCATACCAAGGAGTGTTATTAGAAACATTTATTGCAGCTAACTGCTCATCAGGAAAGCTATCATCAATAGGTAGTGGGACATCAAGGACATTTTCAAGCCTAGACAAGTTATCAGCTACGGGATTCTCTGCTCCTTTTCTATCAGTAATATGCAAATCAAATTCTTGTAGCAAGAGAACCCACCTAATGAGTCTAGGTTTAGCATCTTTCTTTTCCATAAGATATTTTATAGCAGCATGATCGGTGTGAACAGTCACTTTAGAATCAACAATGTAGGATCTAAATTTAGCACAAGCAAACACAACTGCTAAGAATTCTTTTTTAGTAGTAGCATAATTTCGTTGGGCACTGTCTAGAGGTTTACTAGCATAATGGATAACATTTAGTTTCTTATCAACTCTTTGTCCTAGAATAGCACCAACAGCGTAATCACTAGCATCACACATAATTTCAAAAGGCAAGTTCCAATCAGGTGGTTGAACAATAGGTGCAGTAATTAAGGCTTTCTTGAGTGTTTCGAAGGCATCTAAACAATCAACATCAAAAACGAAAGGAGTGTCCTTTTGCAAAAGATTTGTAAGAGGCCTAGAAATTTTAGAAAAGTCTTTGATAAATCTCCTATAGAAACCAGCATGACCAAGGAAACTACGAATACCTTTGATATCTTTAGGACATGGCATTTTCTCAATTGCATCAACCTTAGCTTTGTCCACCTAAATACCTCTTTCAGAAATTTTATGGCCCAAAACAATACCTTCATTAACCATAACGTGGCACTTCTCCCAATTCATGACAAGATTTGTTTGCTCACATCTCTGCAAAACTTGATCAAGATTGCTTAAACAATCATCAAAAGACTTCCCATAAACAGAAAAGTCATCCATGAAAACCTCAACAATCTTTTCACAAAAGTCAGAGAATATAGCAGTCATACATCTTTGAAAGGTAGCAGGTGCATTGCATAAACCAAAAGGCATACGTCTATAAGCATAAGTTCCAAAGGGACAAGTGAAAGTGTTCTTTTCTTGATCAGGTTGAGAAACAGGTATTGGTGAAAAACCAGAGTATCCATCAAGGACACAAAAATGTGTGTGCTTTGACAATCTTTCTAGCATTTGATCAATAAAAGGCAAAGGGTAATGATCTTTTCTAGTTGCTTTGTTTAATTTTCTAAAATCAATTACCATTCTATAGCCTGTAACAATTCTTTGTGGGATGAGTTCATTTTTATCATTAGGAACAACAGTAATTCCTCCCTTCTTAGGGACACAATGAATAGGACTTACCCACCTACTATCAGCTATAGGATAGATTATACCTGCTTCCAGAAGTTTTAATATTTCCGTTCTTACCACTTCTTTCATCTTCGGATTTAACCGACGTTGGTGATCAACAACGGGTTTAGCATCAGGTTCCATATTAATTTTATGCTGACATAGAGTGGGACTAACGCCCTTAAGATCATCAAGAGTATATCCAATAGCAGCTCGGTGCTTCCTTAGAACTTTCAATAGTCTTTCTTCTTCATGTTCTGAAAGGTTAGCACTAATAATAACAGTATATATCTTTTTCTCATCAAGATAAGCATATTTCAAAGTGTCTGGCAATTGTTTTAATTCAAACACAGGATCACCTTTAGGTGGAGGAGGACCTCCTAGAGTTTCAATAGGCAAATTGTGTTTAAGCAGAGGACGTTGTTCAAAGAAAATCTCATCTATTTCATTTCTTTCATGCATATGTAAATCATTTTTATGGTCTAGCAGATATTGTTCTAAAGGATCAGTAGGAGGCACAACAATAGAAGCAAGACCAATTATTTCATCCTTACTAGGCAACTCTTTTCTATTAGGTTTTCTACTAAACTTGGAAAAGTTAAACTCATGAGACTCATCACCAAAACTGACACCGACAGTTTGTTTCTTGCAATCTATTTTAGCATTAACGATGTTCAAGAAAGGTCTACCAAAGATAATGGGACAAAAATCATCTTGTGGGGAACCAAGAACAAGAAAATTAGTAGGGTATTTTATTTTCCCACACAAGACTTCAACATCTCTAACAATCGCAATTGGTGATATGGTGTCTCTATTAGCAAGTTTAATAGTAACATCTATGTCTTCTATCTCAGTGGGTGCTATGTCATTCATAATTTCTTGATATAAGGTAAAGGGAATAGCACTCATGCTAGCACGTATGTCGCATAAACCATGATAACAGTGATCTCCTATTTTAACTGAGACAATGGGCATGCCAACAACGGGTCTACGAATATCTGACTTATCAGGTTTGACAATTCTAGTAGCTTCATTACAGAAGTAAATAACATGCCCTTCTATGTTTTCTTCCAGGAGATCCTTAACCACAGCAACACTAGGTTCTACTTTGATTTGTTCATCAGGTTTAGGTGTTCTAATATAAATTTTATTGACCATAGTTGAAACTTTAGCATGTTCCTTTATCCTAACAGGGAAAGGTGGTTTCTCAATATAAGCAGTAGGAACAACTGGATCAACATTATAAATAATAGTTTCCTCTTTAGCTGGTACCGGTTCTTTAATTTCCTTTTTAATAGGTGGGTGATATTTAAACCACTTCTCCTTGGGGAGATCAACATGAGTAGCAAATGATTCACAAAAGGAGGCTACTATCTCAGAGTCAAGTCCATATTTAGTGCTAAACTTTTGAAAAGCATCGGTATTCATAAAAGATTTAACACAATCATACTTAAGCTTAATACCTGAATCTTTACCTTCGTTGAGTTCCCAATCTTCAGATTTGTGTTTAATTCTTTCCAAAAGATCCCACCTAAATTCAATGGTCTTCTTCATAAAGGAACCAGAACAAGAAGTATCATGCATGGATTGATCATCACGAGAAAGCCGAGCATAAAAATTCTAAATAATAATTTCTCTTGAGAGCTCATGATTGGGGCATGAATATAACATTGACTTAAGCCTCCCCCAAGCTAGAGCGATACTTTCTCCTTCACGAGGCCAAAAATTATATATGTAATTCCGGTCACGTTGAACTAGATGCATAGGATAATTTTTTTGGTGAAACTCCAATTTCAATCGATTCCAATTCCAAGATCCAATATCATCGCATAGCCTATACCATGCCAATGCCTTTCCCTTCAAAGATAAAGGGAAAACCTTCTTCTTAACTTCATCCCCAGGTAAACCTGCAAGCTTAAACAATCCACAAATTTCTTCCACATATATCAAGTGCATATCAGGATGTTCGGTTCCATATCCTGCATAAAGATTAGCTAGCAGTTGTTCTATCATACCCGAAGGAATTTCATATTCAATATTTTCAGTAGGTGCAGTAGGTTGAGGGGTAACTAATTGTGGTTCCGGTCGAGGTGAAGATACCTCGAACAAACCCCTCAAAGGATTGTTTTCCATAGTAACAAGTGACAATAAATTTCAGCGCGTAGTAATAATTTTTCCTTACCAATTTCCACTTACCAAAAGCGCTTCACTCCCCGGCAACGGCACCAGAAAATTGCCTTGATGATCCACAAGTATATGGGATCAATTGTAGCCTTTTCGATAAGTAAGAGTGTCGAACCCAACGAGGAGCAGAAGGAAATGACAAGCGGTTTTCAGCAAGGTAATGTCTGCAAGTACTGAAATTGTAAGTAGCAGAGTAGTTTGATAGCCAGATAATTTTTAACGAGCAAGTAATAATAGTAGTAACAAAAGTGCAGCAAGGTCCCAATCCTTTTGAGGCAAAGGACAGGCCAAAACGGTCTCTTATAATAAGCAAAGCGTTCTTGAGGGTACACGGGAATTTCATCTAGTCACTTTCATCATGTTGGTTTGATTCGTGTTCGCTACTTTGATAATTTGATATGTGGGTGGACCGGTGCTTAGGTGTTGTTCTTACTTGAACAAACCTCCTACTTATGATTAACCCCCTCGCAAGCATCCGCAACTATGAGAAAAGTATTAAGAATAAATTCTAACCATAGCATTAAACTTTTGGATCCAATCGGTCCCTTACAGAATAGCGCATAAACTAGGGTTTAAGCTTCTGTCACTCTCGTAACCCATCATCTAATAACTACTCCACAATGCATTCCCTTAGGCCCAAATATGGTGAAGTGTCATGTAGTCGACATTCACATGACACCACTAAGGGAATCACAACACACATACTATCAAAATATCGAACACATATCTAGTTCACATGATTACTTGCAACATGATTTCTCCCGTGACCTCAAGAACAAAAGTAACTACTCACAAATGATAATCATGCTCAAGATCAGAGGGGTATTAAATAGCATATTGGATCTGAACATATAATCTTCCACCAAATAAACCATATAGTAATCAACTACAAGATGTAATCAACACTACTAGTCACCCACAAGCACCAATCTATAGTTCCGGTACAAAGATTGAACACAAGAGATGAACTAGGGTTTGAGAGGAGATGGTGCTGTTGAAGATGTTGATGGAGATTGCCCTCCCCAAGATGGGAGAGTTGTTGGTGATGATGATGACGATGATTTCCCCCTCCGGGAGGGAAGTTCCCCTGGCGAAATCGCTCCACCGGAGGGCAAAAGTGCTCCTGCCCAAGTTCCGCCTCGAGACGGTGGCGCTCCATCCCGAAAGTCCTCTCCTTTTTTTTCTAGGTCAAAAGGACTTATATACCAGAAGATGGGCACCGGAGGTGGGCCGAGGGGAGCACAACCCACCAGGGCACGCCTGGGCTCCCTGGCGCGCCCAGGTTGGTTGTGCCCACCTGGGGGCCCCCTCTGGTACTTATTGGATCCAATATTTCTCATTTATTCCATAAAAAATCCCCGTAAAGTTTCAGCTCATTTGGAGTTGTGCAGAATAGGTAGCCTGACGTAGCTTTTTCAGGTCCAGATTTCCAGCTGCCGGAATTCTCCCTCTTTGTGTGTACCTTGCATATTATGAGAGAAAAGGCATTAGAATTACTCCAAAAAGCATTATTATGCATAAAAACAACATAAATAACAATAGGAAAACATGATGCAAAATGGACGTATCACGCACCGCCTCTTCGCCCTATAAATTCCCAAATATTCCAAAAACCCTCGGGGTAACCCTAGATCAGAAGTTCCGCTGCCGCAAGCCTCTGTAGCCATGAAAAACCAATCTAGACCCCGTTTCGGCACCCTGCCAGAGGGGGAAATCATCACCGGTGGCCATGTTCATCATCCCGGCGGCCATCATGATGAGGAGGGAGTAGTCCACCCTCGGGGCTGAGGGTTTGTACCAGTAGCTATGTGTTTAATCTCTCTCTCTCGTGTTCTTGAGATGGGACGATCTTGATGTATCGCGGGCTTTGTTAATATAGTTGGATCATATGGTGTTTTCCCCTCTCTATCTTGTTGTGATGAATTGAGTTTTCCCTTTGAGATTTCATTTTATCGGATTGAATACTTTTATGGATTTGAGAGCACTTGATCTATGTCTTGGCACTCAACTCGCGGATTCGTGAGGTGACATTGGGGTAATCTATGCATAGGGGTTGATGCACATTTTCGTCCTTGTTTCTCCGGTAGAAATCTTGGGGCACTCTTTGAAGTTCTTTGTTTTGGATTGAGTATTGTGAATCTGAAATTGTTTGATGCATATCGTATAATCAACTCACGGATACTCGTAGTGACATTGGAGTATCTAGGTGACATTAGAGTTGGTTGATGTGTATCATATGGTGTTATTTTAGTACGAACTCTTGGTTAGATCGATCGGAAAGAATATCTTGGTGTTATTTTAGTACGAACTCTAGGATAGATTGAACGGAAAGAATAGCTTTGAGGTGGTTTCTTACCCTACAAACAATTTCATCTTATGTTCTCCGCTAGATAGGAACTTTGGAGTGATTCTTCATCGCACGTTGAGGGATGGTTATGTTATCCAATTAGATTAGCATTGTTGAGAGATTGCACTAGCGAAAGTACGGACCCTAGTCCTCATTTTCAAGCATTGCAATACCGTTTGTGCTCCATTTTATCAATTGCTACCTTGCTGTTTTTTATATTGTTCCTATTACAAAAATAAATATCTACTAGCATTACTACACTTGTATCACCATCTCTTCGCCGAACTAGTGCACCTATACAATTTACCATTGTATTTGGTGTGTTGGGTACACAAGAGACTTTTTATTATTTGGTTGCAGGGTTGTTTGAGAGAGACCATCTTCATCCTACGCCTCCCACGGATTGATAAACCTTAGGTCATCCACTTGAGGGAAATTTGCTACTGTCCTACTAAACTCTGCGCTTGGAGGCCCAACACGAGTCTACAAGAACAAGTTGTGTAGTAGACATCAGGAGGGACTCCAAGAAGGATTCCTCCTACTTGGATGCCTCCTTTGGCTGCTCCTGTGGCGCCTAGCACACAACAGATCAATTGTTAGCCGTGTGCGGCGCCCCCGTCCACCGTTTACTCCCTCGGTCATATTTTCGTAGTGCTTAGGCGAAGCCCTGCGGAGATCACATCACCATCACCGTCACCACACCGTCGTGCTGTCGGAACTCATCCACTACCTCGCCGTCTTGCTGGATCAAGAAGGCACGAACGTCACCGAGCTGAACGTGTGCTGAATGCGGAGGTGCCATATGTTTGGTACTCGATCGGTTGGATCGCGAAGAAAGTTTGACTACATCAACCGCGTTGTGAAACGCTTCCACTTACGGTCTACGAGGGTACGTAGACACACTCTCCCCCTCATTGCTATGCATCTCCATGGATAGATCATTGCGTGTGCGTAGATTTTTTTTTGTTTTCCATGCAACGTTTCCCAACAGAGGCATCCGAGCCAGGTCTATGCGTAGATGATATGCACGAGTAGAACACAAAGAAGTTGTGGGCGGTGATGTTCATACTAATTACCACCAACGTCTTATTTTGATTCGGCGACATTGTGGGATGAAGCAGCCTGGACCAACCTTACAAGTCCACGTACATGAGACCGGTTCCACCGACTGACATGCAACTAGTTTTGCATAAAGGTGGCTAGCGGGTGTCTGTTTCTCCTACTTTAGTTGAATCAAATTTGACTACGGCCGGTCCTTGAAGAAGGTTAAAACAGCAAACTTGATAATTCACCGCTGTGGTTTTTGCCGTAGGTAAGAACGGTTCTTGCTAGAAACACGTAGCAGCCACATAAAACTTGCAACAACAAAGTAGAGGACGTCTAACTTGTTTTTGCAGGGCATGTTGTGATGTGATATGGTTAAGACATGATGTGATATACATTATTGTATGAGATGATCATGTTTTGTAAGTTATCGGCAACCGGCAGGAGCCTTATGGTTGTCTCTTTATTGTATGAAATGCAAACGCCATGTAATTGCTTTACTTTATCGCTATGCGTTAGCAATAGTTGTAGAAGCAATAGTTGGCAAGACGACCACGACGCAACAATGGAGATCAAGGTGTCGAGCCGGTGACGATGGAGATCATGACGATGCTTTGGAGATGGAAATCAAAAGCATGAGATGATGATGGCCATATCATGTCACATATTTTGATTGCATGTGATGTTTATCTTTTATGCATCTTATTTTGCTTAGAACGACGATAGCATTATAAGATGATCCCTTCACTAAATTTCAAGATATAAGTGTTCTCCCCGAGTATGCACCGTTGCGAAAGTTCGTCGTTTCGAGACACCACGTGATGATCGGGTGTGATAGACTCTACGTTCACATACAACGGGTGTAAGACAGTTTTGCACATGCAGAATACTTGGGTTAAACTTGACGAGCCTAGCATGTACAGACATGGTCTCGGAACACTAGAGACCAAAAGGTCGAACGTGAGTCATATAGTAGATATGATCAACATAGATATGTTCACCATTGATGACTGCCCCATCTCACGTGATGATTGGACATGGGTTAGTTGATTTGGATCACGTATCACTTAGATAACTTGAGGGATGTTTTTTTAAGTGGGAGTTCTTTAGCTCCCTTATTTTTGATATGTTCGTATAGAAAAATAAGTTGAAAGATGATAGTAGCAATGATGCGGGCTGGGTCCGTGATCTGAGGATTATCCTCATTGCTGCATAGAAAAATTATGTCCTTGATGCACCGCTAGGTGATAGACCTGTTGCAGGAGCAGATGCAGACATTATGAACGTTTGGCAAGCTCGATATGATGACTACTTAATAGTTTAGTGCGCCATCCTTTACGGCTTAGAACCAGGACTACAAAAAAGTTTTGAACGCCGTGGAACATATGAGATGATCCAAGAGGTGAAATTGGTATTTCAGACTTATGCCCGTGTTGAGAGGTATGAGTCCTCTGACAAGTACTTTGCCTACAAAATGGAGGAGAATAGCTCAGCTAGTGAGCATGTACTCAGATTGTCTGGGTACTACAATCACTTGAATGAAGTGGGAGTTAATCTTCCAGATAAGATAGTGATTGACAGAGTTCTCTAGTCACTATCACCAAGCTACAAGAACTTTGTGATGAACTATAATATGCAAGGGATGACGAAAACAATTCTCGAGCTCTTCGCGATGCTGAAATCGGCAAACGTAGAAATCAAGAATGAGCATCAAGTGTTGATGGTTAACAAGACCACTAGTTTCAAGAAAAAGGGCGAGGGAAAGAAAGGGAACTTCAAGAAGAATGGCAAGCAAGTTGTCGCTCCCATGAAGAAGCCCAAAGCTAGACCCAAACCTGAAATTTAGTGCTTCTACAGCAAAGGAAATGGTCACTGGAAGCGGAACTGCCCCAAAAACTTGGCGGATAAGAAGGATGGAAAAGTGAACAAAGGTATATTTGATATACATGTTATTGATGTGTACTTTACTAGTGTTCATAGTAGCCCCTGGGTATTTGATATCGGTTTAGTTGCTAAGATTAGTAACTCAAAACAGGAGTTGCAAAATGAACAGAGACTAGTTAAGGGCAAGGTGACGATGTGTGTTGGAAGTGATTCCAAGGTTGATAAGATCACCATCGCACACTCCCTTTACCTTCGGGATTAGTGTTGAACCTAAATAAATGTTATTTGGTGTTTGCGTTGAGCATGAACATGTTTGGATCATGTTTATTGCAATACGGTTATTCATTTAAGTCAAAGAATAATTGTTGTTCTGTTTACATGAATAAAACCTTCTATGGTCATACACTCAATATAAATAGTTTATTGAATCTTGATCGTAGTGATACACATATTCATAATATTGATGCCAAAAGATGCAAAGTTGATAATGATAGTGCAACATACTTGTGGCACTACCGTTTAGGTCATATTGGTGTAAAGCGCATGAAGAAACTCCATGCAGATGGACTTTTGGAATCACTTGAATATGAATCATTTGATACTTGTGAACCATGCCTCATGGGCAAGATGACTAAAACTCCGTTCTCCGGAACAATGGAGCGAGCTAACGACTTATTGGAAATAATACATACCGATGTATGTGGTCCAATGAGTGTTGAAGCACGCGGCGGGTATCGTTATTTTCTGACCTTCACAGATGATTTGAGTAGATATGGGTATATCTACTTAATGAAACACAAGTCTGAAACATTTGAAAAGTTCAAAGAATTTCAGAGTGAAGTGGAGAATCATCGTAACAAGAAAATAAAGTTTCTATGACCTGATCGTGGAGGCGAATATTTGAGTTACGAGTTTGGCCTTCATTTAAAACAATGTGGAATTGTTTCACAACTCACGCCACCTGGAACACCACAGCGTAATGGTGTGTCCGAAAGACGTAACCGTACTTTATTAGATATGGTGCATTCTATGATGTCTCTTACCGATTTACCACTATCATTTTCGGATTATGCATTAGAGACACTTGCATTCACATTAAATAGGGCACCGTCTAAATCCGTTGAGACGACACCGTATGAACTATGGTTTGGCAAGAAACCTAAGTTGTCGTTTCTTAAAGTTTGGGGATGCGACGCTTATGTCAAAAGGCTTCAGCCAGATAAGCTCGAACCCAAATCGGAGAAGTGCATCTTCATAGGATACCCTAAAGAAACTATTGGGTACACCTTCTACCACAGATCCAAAGGCAAAATCCTTGTTGCTAAGAATGGGTCCTTTCTAGAGAAGGAGTTTCTCTCGAAAGAAGTGAGTGGGAGGAAAGTAGAACTTGATGAGGTAATTGTTCCTTCTCTCGAATTGGAGAGTAGCACATCACAGAAAACCGTTCCCGTGATGCCTACACCAACCAGAGATGAAGCAAATGATAATGATCATGAAACTTCAGATCAAGATACTACAGAACCTCATAGGTCGACTAGAGCATGATCCGCACCAGAGTGGTACCGTAATCCTGTTCTAGAAGTCATGTTATCAGACCAAGGCGAACCTATGAATTATGAAGAAGCTATGACGAGCCCAGATTCTGACAGATGGCTTGAGGCCATAAAATCTGAGATAGGATCCATGTATGAGAACAAAGTGTGGACTTGCCCGATGATCGGTAAGCCATTGAGAATAAATGGATCTTCAAGGGGAAGACAGACGTTGATGGTAGTATCACTATCTACAAAGCTCGACTTGTCGCAAAAGGTTTTCGATAAGTTCAAGGAGTTGACTACGATGAGACTTTCTAACCCGTAGCGATGCTTAAGTCTGTCCGAATCATGTTAGCAATTGCCGCATTTTATGAAATTTGGCAAATGGACCTCAAAACTGCATTCCTTAATGGATATCTTAAAGAAGAGTTGTATATGATGCAACCAGAAGGTTTTGTCGATCCTAAAGGTGCTAACAAAGTGTGTAAGCTCCAGTGATCCATCTATGGACTGGTGCAAGCATCTCGGAGTTGGAATATATGCTTTGATGAGGTGATCAAAGCATATGGTTTTATACAGACTTATGGTGAAGCCTGTATTTACAAGAAAGTGAGTGGGAGCTCTGTAGCATTTGTGATATTATATGTGGATGACATATTTGTTGATTGGAAATGATATAGATTTTCTGGATAGCATAAAAGGATACTTGAATAAGAATTTTTCAATGAAAGACCTCGGTGAAGCTGCTTACGTATTGAGCATCAAGATCTATAGGGATAGATCGAGACGCTTAATAGGACTTTCACAAAGCACATACCTTGACAAAGTTTTGAAGAAGTTCAAAACAGATCAGTCAAAGAAAGGGTTCTTGCCTGTGTTGCAAGGTGTGAAGTTGAGTAAGACTCACAACTCGACCACGTCAGAAGATAGAGAGAGAATGAAAGTCATTCCCTATGCCTCAGCCATAGGTTCTATAAAGTAAGCCATGCTGTGTACCTGACCTATTGTGTGCCTTGCCATGAGTTTGGCAAGGGGGTACAATGGTGATCCAGGAGTAAATCACTGGACAGCGGTCAAAATTATCCTTAGTTAACTAAGAGGACTACGGAGATATTTCTCGGTTATGGAGGTGATAAAGAGTTCATCGTAAAGGGTTATGTCGATGCAATATTTAACACCGGTTCAGATGACTCTGAGTCTCAATCTGGATACATATTAAAAGTGGGAGCAATTAGCTAGAGTAGCTCCATACAAAGCATTGTAGACATAGAAACTTGCAAAATACATACGGATCTGAATGTGACAGACCCGTTGACTAAACTTCTCTCACAAGCAAAACAAGATCATACCTTAGTACTCTTTGGGTGTTAATCACATGGCGATTTGAACTAGATTATTGACTCTAGTAAACTCTTTGGGTGTTGGTCACATGGCGATGTGAACTATGGGTGTTAATCACATGGCGATGTGAACTAGATTATTGACTCTAGTGCAAGTGGGAGACTGAAGGAAATATGACCTAGAGGCAATAATAAAGTTGTTATTTTATATTTCCTTATTCATGGTAAAGGTTTATTATTCATGCTAGAATTGTATTGATCGGAAACCTAAATACATGTGTGAATATGTAAACAAATACCGTGTCCCTAGTAAGCCTCTACTAGACTAGCTCGTTGATCAAAGATGGTTAAGGTTTCCTAACCATAGACATGTGTTGTCATTTGATAACGGGATCACATCATTAGGAGAATGATGTGATGGACCAGACCCATCCATTAGCTTAGCATAATGATCGTTCAGTTTTATTGCTATTGCTTTCTTCATGTCAAATACATATACCTTCGACTATGAGATTATGCAACTCCCCTCATTGATATGCATCTCCATGGATAGATCATTGCGTGTGCGTAGAAATTTTTTTGTTTTCCATGCAACGTTTCCCAACAGGGCCCCCGTCCCGCCTAACCCTGGAACGTTTGACCACGAGATCTAACCCTTCGACTTTCTCCGGACGGGATTTGACCAGTGGACCTCTCCACCCGGTTGTGGTAGGTCAGCTCATAGGAACACTTGGGAGCAACGTCCGGGCCAAACCCACAGCAAGATCCCCTCCGTATAGACCCGACGCGACCGTTTCCCCCCTCCAGTTGCCGGCGGTGGCGCCGTCCGTGAGGGGGGCCACACCCCAGAGCTGCGTGCTGCCTCTTCAGACATGCCACCACACCTTAAGGCATGTATGAGGGCCCGGTGCGACTCTCCGGTGGCATTGCTACCCCCCAGGGCCCCCGTCCCGCCTAAAACTGGAGCATTTGACCACGAGATCTAACCCTTTGACTTTCCTCGGACGGGCTTTGCCAGTGGACATCTCCACCCGGTTGTGGTAGGTCAGCCCATAGGAACACTTGGGAGCAATGTCTGGGCCAAACCCACAGCAATATCCCCTCCGTATAGACCCGACGCGTGTTTCCCCTCCAGATCCGGCGGCGGCGCCGTCCGTGAGGGGGGCCACACCCCGGAGCCGTGTGCTGCCTCTTCAGACCCCACCACACCTTAAGGCATGTATGAGGGCCGGTGCGACTCTCCGGTGGCATGTGCTACCCCTAGGCCCCCATCCCCCGCCTAAACCTGGAGCTTTGACCACGAGACTAACCCTTTGACTTTCCCGGACGGGCTTTGCCAGTGGACATCTCCACCCGGTTGTGTAGGTCAGCCCATAGGAACACTTGGAGCAAGTCTGGGCCAAACCCACACAAGATCCCCTCCGTATAGACCCGACGGGCCTGTTTCCCCCCTCTAGGTGCGCGGCGGCGCCGTCCGTGAGGGGGGCCCAACCCCGGAGCCAGTGCTGCTCCTCTTCCGACATGCCATCACCCTTAAGGCATGTATGAGGCCCGGTGTGACTCTCCGGTGGCATTGCTACCCCTAGGGCCCCCTCCCTGCCTAACCCCGGAGCGTTTGACCACGAGATAACCCCTTTGACTTTCCCGACGGCTTTCGACCAGTGGAACCTCCTCCACCCGTTGGTAGGTCAGCCCATAGGAACACTTGGGAGCAACGTCCGGCCAAACCACACCAAATCCCCTCCGTATAGACCCACGCGGCCTTTTCCCCTCCTAGGTGCCGGCGGCGGTGCCGTCCGTGAGGGGGCCACACCCGGAGCCACGTGCTGCCTCTTCAGACATCCCCACACCTTAAGGCATGTAGAGGCCCGTGGACTCTCGTGGCATTGCTACCCCCCAGGGCCCCCGTCCCGCCTAACCCGAGCGTTTGACCACGAGATCTAACCCTTTGACTTTCCCCTGACGGCTTTCACAGTGAACCTCTCCACCCGTTTGTGGTAGGTCAGCCCATAGAACACTTGGGAGCAAGTCCGGGCCAAAACCCCACCAACAATCCCCTCCGTATAGACCCACGCGGCCGTTTTCCCCCTCAGGTGCCGGCGGCGTGCGTCCGTGAGGGGGCCACACCTCGGACCGCGTGCTGCCTCTTCAGACATCAACACCTTAAGGCATGTATGAGGGCCCGGTGCGACTCTTGGTGGCATTGCTACCCCCAGGGCCCCCGTCCCGCCTAACCCTGGAGCGTGTGACCACGAGATCTAACCCTTTGACTTTCCCCTGACGGGCTTTGACCAGTGGACCTCTCCACCCGGTTGTGGTAGGTCAGCCCATAGGAACACTTGGGAGCAATGTCCGGGCCAAACCCACAGCAAGGTCCCCTCCGTATAGACCCGACGCGGCCATTTCCCCCCTCGAGGTGCCGGCGGCGGCGTCCGTGAGGGGGCCACACCCTCGAGCCGCGTGCTGCCTCTTCAACCATGCAACACCTTAACATGTATGAGGGCCCGTGCGACTCTCCGGTGGCATTGCTACCCCCAGGGCCCCCGTCCGCCTAACCCGGAGGAGTTTGACCACGAGATCTAACCCTTTGACTTTCCCGGACGGGTTGTGACCAGTGGAACTCTCCACCCGGTTGTGGTAGTGTCAGCCCATAGGAACACTGGGAGCAACGTCCGGGCCAAACCCACAGCAAGATCCCCTCCGTATAGACCCGACGCGGCCGTTTCCTCCCCTCCAGGTGCCGGCGGCGGCGCACGTCCGTGGGGGGCCACACCCCGAGCCGCGTGCTCCTCTTCAGAACATCCACCACATAACCTGTATGAGGCCCGTGTCCTCTCCGGTGGCATTGCTACCCCGCCACCCCCCGTCCTGCCTAACCTGGAGCGTTTGACCACGAGATCTAACCTTTGACTTTCCCCGGATGTTTTGACCAGTGTACCTCTCCACCCGTTTGTGGTAGGTTAGACCATAGGAACACTAGGGAGAACGTCTCGGGCAAACCACAGCAAGAACCCCTCCGTATAGACCCACTCGTCGTTTCCCCCTTTCAGGTGCCGGCGGCGCGGCTCCGTCGTGAGGGGCCCACACCCCGAGCCGCGTGCTGCCTCTTCAGACATGCCACCAACGCCTTAAAGGCATGTATGAGGGCCCGTGCGACTCTCCGGTGGCATTGCTACCACCCCCAGGCCCCGTCCCGCCTAACCCTGGAGCGTTTGACCACGAGATCTAACCCTTTGACTTTCCCCGACGGTCTTTGACAAGTGGACCTCTCCACCCGGTTTGGTGGTCAGCCATTAGGAACACTTGGGAGCAACGTCCGGGACAAACCGACAGCAAGATCCCCTCCGTATAGACGCCGACGGATCGTTTCCCTCCCCCCCCTCCAGGGGCCGGGGCGGCGTCGTCTGTGAGGGGCCACACCCCGAGGCCGCGTGCTGCCTCTTCAACATGCCACCACACCTTAAGCATGTATAGGGCCCAGTGCGACTCTCGTGTGCATTGCTAACCCCCAGGGCCCCGCCGTCCCCCTAACCCTGGAGCGTTTGACCACGAGATCTAACCCTTTGACTTTCCCCGAACGGGCTTTGACCAGTGGACCTCTCCACCGGCTTGTGGTAGGTCAGCCCAAGGAACACTTGGGAGCAATGTCCGGCGCCAAACCCACAGCAAGATCCCCTCTGTATAGAACCGACCTGGGTACCCCCCCCTCCCCCTCCAGGAGCCGGCGGCGACGCCGTCTGAGGGGGCCACACCCCGGGCCGCGTGCTCTCTTTCAGACATGCCACCACAACCATTAGGCATGTATGAGGCCTGGTTTGACTCTCCGGTGGCATTGCTACCCCCAGGCCCCCCGCCCCCCCTAACCCTGGAGCGTTTACCCACGAGATCTAACCCTTTGACTTTCCCCGGGCTTTGACCAAGTGACCTCTTCCACCCGTCTGTGGCAGGTCACGCCCATAGGAACACTTGGGGAGCAAGATCCAGGCCAAACCCACGGCAAGATCCCCTTCGTATAGACCCGACGCGGTTGTTTTCCCCCCCCCCTCCAGGTGCCGGCGGCGGCGCCGTCCTTGGGGGCCACACCCCGGTGCCGCGTGTTGCCTCTTCAGACATGCCGCCACACCTTAAGGCATGGATAGGGTCCTGGTGCGACTCTCCGTGGCATTGCTAACCCCCAGGGCCCCGCCCCGCCTTACCCTGAGCGTTTCACCCCGAGATCTAACCCTTTGACTTTCCCCAAACGGGCTTTGACCATGGACCTCTCTCACCTGTTGTTGGTAGGTCAACCCATAGAACACTTGGGATCACGTCCGGGCCAAACCCCACGCAAGATCCCCTCCGTATAGCACCCGACGCGGCCGTTTCCTCCCCAGGTGCCCGGCGCGCGCCGTCCGTGAGGGGGGCACACCCCGGAGCGCGTGTTGCCTCTTCAACATGCCACCACACCAAAGGCATGTATGAGGGTCCGGTGCAACTCTCCGATGGCATTGCTCCCCCCCAGGGCCCCGCCCCGCCTAACCACTAGAGCGTTTGACCACGAGATCTACACCCTTTGACTTTCCCTGGACGGGCTTTGACCAGTGGACCTCTCCACCCTGTTGTGTGGTAGGTCACCCCATAGGAATACTTTGGAGCAATAGGGCAAACCACAGCAAGATCCCTCCGTTAGCCACACCCGACCGGCCTGTTTCCATCCCTCCCTGCTGTCCGGTCGTTCGCGCCGCCGTCCTTAGTGTGGCCACACCCCGGATGCCGCGTGCTTGCCTCTTCAGACTTCCACACACCCTGGGTACAGAAGCCGGAGAACCTCCTCGCTCATTCCATGCTTCCTCCCTATCCCTGCGGAGGCTCCGTTGGTGACCCTCTTTTCTGGACAGACCCGCTGATATAGCCGGCGCCGCCCCGGGGCCTTTCCCCCTGTCCCGCCGTGTTCCAGGTCCTACCACATGGGGCTTTCAACCAACGAGAATCAACCCTTTACATTTCCCCCGACGGGCTTTGACCATGGACCCCTCCTTCACCCCTCTGTGGTGGTCCAACCCATAGAACACTTGGATCCTCCTTCCAAAACCACAGTCAAGCTCCCTTTTTGTATATCGCCCGCTGCGCCCTTTTCCTCCCCCCCCATTGCCCTCCCCCTTCCTTATTGATTCCACACCCCTACGCTCGAGGTGCTTCACTTTCCTGTTTCCCCACCTTACTTCCTATGAGGGTTCCTCTTCAACTCCTCCTGGTAGGCATATGGCCTACCACCCAGGCCCCCGCCCCGCCTTTAACCCTGGAGCGGTTGACCAACCGAGACTCTAACCTTTGACTTTCCCCGACACGGTGCTTTTGACCAGTGGACCGTCTCCCCACCGGTTGTGGTAGGTCAGCCCCAAAGGAACCTTGGGAGCAACGTCCGGGGCAAACCGACAGCAAGATCCCTTCCGTATACACCCAACGCGGTCGTTTCCCCCCTCCAGGTGCCGGCAGCGGCGCCGTCCGTGAGGGGGGCCACACCCCAGAGCCGCGTGCTGCCTCTTCAGACATGCCACCACACCTTAAGGCATGTATGAGGGCCCGGTGTGACTTTTCGGTGGCATTGCTACCCCCCAGGGCCCCCGTCCCGCGTAACCCTGGAGCATTTGACCACGAGATCTAACCCATTGACTTTCCCCAGACGATATTTGACCAGTGGACCTCTCCACCTGTTTGTGGTAGGTCAGCCCATAGGAACACTTGGGAGCAACGTCCGGGCCAAACCGACAACAAGATCCCCTCCGTATAGACCCGACGCGGCCGTTTCCCCCCCTCCAAGTGCCGACGGCGACGCCGGCCGTGATGGGGGCCACATCCCGGAGCCGCGTGCTGCCTCTTCAGACATGCCAGCACACCTTAAGGCATGTATGAGGGCCTGGTGCAACTCTCCGGTGGCTTTGCTACCCCAGGGCCCCCGTCCCGCCTTACCCTGGAGCGTTTAACCACGAGATCTAACCCTTTGACTTTCCCCGGACGGGCTTTGACCAGTGGACCTCTCCACCCGGTTGTGGTAGGTCAATCCATAGGAACACTTGGGATCAACGTCCGGGCCAAAACCATAGCAAGATCCGCTCTGTATAGACACAACACGGCCGTTTCCCCATCCAGGTGCCGGCGGCGGCGCCGTCCGTGAGGGGAGCCACACCCCGAAGCCGCGTGCTGCCTCTTCAGACATGCCACCACACCTTAAGGCATGTATGAGGGTCCGGTGCAACTCTCCGGTGGCATTGCTACCGCCAGGGCCCCCGCCCTGCCTAACCCTGGAGCGGTTGACCACGAGATCTGAGCCTTTGACTTTCTCCGGACGGGCTTTGACCAGTGGACCTCTCCACCCTATTGTGGTATGTAAGCCCATAGGAACACATGGAACAACATCCGGGCCAAACCCACAGCAAGATCCCCTCCGTATAGACCCGACGCGGTCGTTTCCCCCCTCCAGGTGCCGGCAGCGGCGCCGTCCGTGAGGGGGGCCACACCCCGGAGCCGCGTGCTGCCTCTTCAGACATGCCACCACACCTTAAGGCATCTATGAGGGCCCGGTGCGACTCTCCCTTGGCATTGCCACCCCCAGGCCCCCCGTCCCGCGTAACCCTGGAGCGTTTGAGCACAAGATCTAACCCACTGAGTTTCCCCAGACGGGGTTTGACCTGTGGACCTCTCCACCTGGTTGTGGTAGGTCAGCCCATAGGAACACTTGGGAGCAACGTCCGGGCCAAACCCACAGCAAGATCCCCTCTGTATAGACACGACGCGGCCGTTTCCCCCCTCCAGGTGCCGGCGATGGCTCCGTCCGTGAGGGGGCCACACCCCGGAGCCGCGTGATGCCTCTTCAGAGATGCCACCACATCTTAAGGCATGTATGAGGGCCCGGTTCGACTCTCCGGTGGCATTGCTACCCCCAGTGCCCCTGTCCCGCCTAACCATGGAGCGTTTTGACCACGAGATACAATCCTTTGACTTTCCCCGGACGGGCTTTGACTAGTGGACCTCTCCACCCGGTTGTGGTAGGTCAGCCCAGAGGTACACTTGGGAGCAACGTCCGGGCCAAACCCACAGCAAGATCCCCTTCGTATAGACGCGACGCGGACGTTTCCCCCACCAGGTGCCAGCGGCGGCACCGTCCGTGAGGGGGGCCCCACCCCGGAGCCGCGTGCTGCCTCTTCAGACATGCGACCACAACATAAGGCATGTATGAGTGCCCGGTGTGACTATCCGGTGGCATTGTTACCCCCAGGGACCCTGTCCCGCCTAACTCTGGAGCATTTGACCACGAGATCTAACCCTTTGACTTTCCCCGGACAGGATTTGACTAGTGGACCTCTCCACCCGGTTGTGGTAGGTCAGCCCAAAGGAACACTTGGGAGCAATGTCTGGGCCAAACCGACAGCAAGATCCCCTCCGTATAGACCCGACGCGGCCGTTTCCCCCTGCAGGTGCTGGTGGCGGCGGCGGCCCTGAGGGGGGCCACACCCCGGAGCCGCGTGCTGCCTCTTCGGACATGCCACCACAACTTAAGGCATGTATGAGGGCCCGGTGCGACTGTTCGGTGGCATTGCTACCCCCAGGGCCGCCGTCCCGCCTAACCCTGGAGCGTTTGACCACGAGATCTAACCCTTTGACTATCCCTGAACGGGCTTTGACCAGTGGACCTCTCCACGCGGTTGTGGTAGGTCAGCTCATAGGAACACTTGGGAGCAATGTCCGGGCCAAACCCACAGCAAGATCCGCACTCTGAAGAGGCAGCACGCGGCTCCGGGGTGTGGCCCCACTCACGGACGGAGCACGATGCCGGCACCTGGAGGGGGGGAAAA